>CM055104.1:21699951-22299951 GCA_029204225.1 Diphasiastrum complanatum | reverse complement strand
TAACTTAGTAGGGAAAAAACCCAACCAACCTGTGCACGCTATCACAAAAAAATCAAGGAGAGGCCAAATGGAGTGCCAAGAAAAATGAAGGCCACCTACAAAAATAAGGGTTGACAAAGGGTAATAGCCATATATGGATAATAATGGGCAAGAGATCTTGGAAGTTAAAAATCTTGAAGGGTGCACCACTAGTCTTTGACAAAAGTAACCATCTATGCTAGTTTTGGGTGTAACCAAGAGGAAGGCTTTGAATCACTCCCCCCCCCCCCACTCTCTCATGGAGGCCACTTGGTGTCCTTCCAATAGGGTGTGGACAATTGGCAAGAAAGGCTTGAAGTGCATGAAAGTTGGAAAAAGTCCATTTTGAAGGGGGGCCATTGGGGGTTGTCTATAGAAGGATTCTTGTTGTCTTTTCATGCATGAGTGGAGAGCTTCATGAGATTTGTTTGAGAGTAGCTTGTGACCGTTAGTGTTGTTATGTCTTGTAGTTGTTGGATTCAGTATGAAGTAGATTTTGGGTTGTTGTTGTATTGTGTAGTGTTCCCATGTGACGTGAGTACTAGCTCTACTTTGATGTTACTTGCTCACATTGTGGTTTGATTATTGGAAGGTATTTGTAGAGGTAATGTTGGTATTGATCGACTGGTATTTTCTAGTAAATTCCAATAATATGAGTATGCTAAGAAAAAAACAAAATTAATCTGAATTAATTTTAGTTTGAGCTTAATTGTTTGAGCATTTTTATGATCTATGTTGATGTACTCTATTTGCTAGCATATTCTCTTGTTAATGTACAAATTTCCATGTAAAATTGAACTACGAGAAAATGATATGATTCTAGAGGCACTTTACTAAAATTTTCAAGTTTTTCTGTTTGCTTGAAAACTCTACAAGGCGTTAAGACGTCATGATGAAAGTCAATATGGAATTGAAAGGTGATTCCAAGTAGCTAGGAATGGTGATTGAGTGCATGAGATGTTGTTACACTCTCAAGAAGGAGAGCTATGATTCCTTGGATCACGAGGAAGCTCAAACCAAGATGGGAAGAATAGCTCCATAAACAGTGGCACTTGTTTATTGAGAGGAATAGAGAAGATACTAACTATTTATGTTCTAATATTGTTGATTAGTAGAGAAATAGGAATCAATAATTAACATCAGCTTGAGGAAGATGATAGAATGAGAGAGAGAGAGAGAGAGAGAGAGAGAGAGAGAGAGAGAGAGAGAGAGAGAGAGAGAGAGAGAGAGAGAGAGAGAGAGAGAGAGAGAGAGGATGTGTACAATGAGAGACAGAGAGAGTACGTAGCCTCTCCAAGATGTGTGAGTACTCAAGAGGCACACTAGGTTGCTTGTCACATGATACCCTTAAGACAGGGCCTTGAAAAGGACCTACTCTTAAAATGTCTCATGCTTTTAAAATGGGATTTTAGGTCTCACAATGAATTAATATGGGAGCCGAGGGCCATTTCTAAGTTAAAATCATATTTTATATTAGAAAAAGCTTTGAACAAATCAAAAATCATGCCATTTCCTCTCACATAATGGATTCTTCGTGACTGTCTGTCCATTTCTGAACAGATTAAAAGGAAGAATAGTCATCAATGTGGCAGCGTAGGATTGGTCTAAAAAAGGTCCAAGTATCCATTACGCAATGGAATGGGCCAGGCACAGGCCATTCTGCCCGGTTCAACTTTCCCAAATTTTTTAGGGCCGACCCTAAAATTTTTGAGAAAGTTGAACCGGGCAAAATGGCCTGTGCCCGGCCCATTCCATAGTACTTAAAAGAGAACTAGATTTTTAATGTATAAACTATTCAAGTTATACGGGGTTGATAATATTCTTGTAATTATTTGAGATAATTGTGAACGTATTCTTTAGATTGCCAAGTTGCGTCTGCTTCATCAAGATCTTCACCATTGTACAAGAAACCTTGTATTATTTCAATGATGGGTCATGATCTTTTACTTATCCAAACACTGTTCTCAGGTACAAGAATAACATAATCATTCATAAATTTTAGAAACAAAATCAACAGGATCGGATATAGGATCATCGGTGGCTAAGTATTTCTTTAACCATGAAATGTGAAATGTAGGCTGAATCTTACCTCAAGATAGTGGTAATTCTAATTGATAAGATAGACTAGAATATTTCTTAAGAATCCTGAAAGGACCATATATCTCAGTCTTAATTTAGGAGAAACATATTTCACAGTTTTATAATGATGAGTTGTGGCAAACAACATGCCTAGGTCACCTTCTTCGAATTCAACGTGTCTACAATGTTTGATAGCAAATTTCTGATAACAAGCTTGTGCACAAGTGATTTGATCTCGGATTTGTAAAAGGTGATCTTGCATTTTCTCCATAAGATGATCTCTATTGCAATTTTGTGCTGAAGAACGAGCTTGATCCTATGCTAGCATTTGCAATCAACCGTCAACTAGAATCAGAATATTTTCACTATAAAGGAAATAATGCCTACATGCACGTGGTTTCCCTTGGTTGTTCTAAGCGACGTAGCAAAAGAAGTTAGAAGAGACAGCATGTTGCCAGCACACCACCAGAGGCAAATGGTAGAGTCCATTGGAAAAGCAGTGTTGCAGGCATCTGAGTAGCCGTTTTGACTCAATACCTCTGGATTCTAACATCTGAACTACCTCCATGGATCCACGAGACTGCTGCTCGCTCCATCTTCCATGGATTTAGTCTGCCGAATCAACCAGTATCAGCACTTTGTTGCTGGTCAGGCTTATTGCAGGGGTGGTTGCCTTTCAATGGCCCATGATTTCTGATCACAGAACTCTGACTAAGAGATACAAGCAGCCCGACTCAGAGCAGAACCTCCAAGCGAATTGAGAGAGACCCGCGCTCTGATCGATCCATCCTGTCCATGGAGCGCGCGTCATCTAATGTACCTGCCTTTGTTGGATCTGCGATATTGCGTCCTATTCTGTGGAGCGCACCTCCTATACTGCTACCTGCCCACGTCAGGATCTGTAAATCCATTTTTAAGCTTGGAAGGTGCTGCCTTCTCAGAATCATAATTGATTCATGCGAGTTGTAAATCAAGTTTTTAACTTCTGTGGATGCGCTGTCTACCCCAGCACCTGCCATTGTGGTTGGTAATGCTCTCTTAAAAAAATTGGACTTGGTGCAACCAGTTTCAGACCTGCCTGACATGCCATCTTGTTTTATGTACACTTACAATACGAAAGTAGGATCCACAAAAATGCATTCTAGATCAGTCATGCATCCTTAGGATGGTTATAATATGTGAAACGAGGCTTCAGATCTGTTACACCTCACCTAAGACCTGTGGGAAAGTGTCAAGACCATTTTAGAGATACGGCACATAGGCTACATACCCTCCGAGTCCAGCATGATCGTTCAAGTCCACACTAGAACCGTCATGGAGTCAATTCTCGGTTTAAGGATCATAAGGTTGGAAGGAGGAGGACACGGGCTCATGACTTGGCAGGTTCTTTCGGCCAACCCGTTTCTCTCCTAACACCTAAGGTGCGTGTTCGGTTTTGTCAAATTATTATCACATTTTTACCCTTCATAAACTTCTTGTTGCAAGTGCCACTAGTCACACCCTCCCTTTGAACTATCTACCGAAATAACTAGACCTGAGGGGTGAAGAAATACTGTAGTTCATCAAACAGAGCGGCGTGTGTAATTTATCACCACCTGTGCACAACATTGGCGAGGGATCGAATCATCAAATATTGCTATGCGATACTGTTTCTAAGCACCCATCATACCAATTTGACAAGAAATGATATTTTATGATCTCTTCCCGTATGCGCTATGATCGTTGATGGACAATGAAAATTTTCACGAGCATGGATTTTACGAGCACTTCATGGACATCACTATGAATTTTACAAGCGCTAGCCTTTTTGCCGAACACTTCTCGTAGGATCTTCTAAGGGCATAGCCTTACCCATTGAGAATCACATGACTTTAAAGACACGTATTCATCCCACAAATAGAGTGTCAGGGGCATTCTTGGATGATTGAATACCACATGTTTTAGATGAGTCATTACCAAGAGGAATTGATAGAGAGGATGTGTTATTGATCTAGAAAGATTATGGTTGGCATCCTACGAGCCCAACAAGTCTTACGGGGACTAGCTTCGAACCAGATGAGGACCTATATAGGCCTACGATCGATCGTCTTCTTCGCCTGGCTAGAGGTACTCTTACGTGGGTACCTATCCAGGCAAGGCTATTGATGAAAAGGTTAAGATTGAGCGTCGTGAATTAGTGGAGATGGTCAAACAACATATGGGAGATATGCATGCAACATTGTTAGCTTTGACTCTAGATGTGAGATGACTTCGGAATCAACAAAATCAATTAACACTATGGCCATCAGTCTACACCATTGTGTCGGGGGGGGGGGGGGGGGGGTTTGAGGGGGGTGAGTGTAACTTAAGTTTTTTTTGAGTTAACTTAAGTGTTGTGCATGGTAGGTGAAAAGGGGAGGTGGCTGGCTAGTGTGGTTAGAGGTTAATTAATGGGTTTTTTTTTTCGCTTTTTGTTTCTTTGTTTTCCATGAGCATTTTAGTCATTTTTTGGACTACAAAAATGCAAATGCAATTAACCTTAAGATGAATCGTAATAGCTTATCGAATTATGTTAATTAGATTTTGATGCAATTGATTTTTTCGACATTGTTATTGCTTAGAATCCATTTGCAAAATTCATTGGTATAATTTCAATAAGCACTTGGGTCTATTAAAAACTGTGTTTTTTTTTTACATTGCATTATTAACAAAAAATTATACCCGCAATGATGATGAACTGAACGTAAAATTTTAAATTTTTCCAGTTTTTCACTGACAAATGGATAATGGTGATGTTCCGGTGGGGGGGGGGGACATGGAAATTCACCCAGCATCACCCAGGAATTGATGGGGGGAACACTGAAATTCATCCGGCATTACCAGATATTGATGGCTCCCTCGACTCTACTAAATTATTGCACACTTTGGGCAAAGCAGTACAGAAACTTCACCAAAGTAATAAGTAGCGCGATAACCAAATGCAAAACCTTTTTAACCAATTACAAGCTATCACCTCAACTAACTTGGGCTTATACCAACCGGAAGTATTTTTTGGCGATAAAAAATTCAAGCGCTTGGAAGTTGTTGAAGCTTGGGTGAATCGTTGGTCGAGCTATTTTAGCTTGCACAACATCCCAAAGGATAAGCGGATATCCTCAGTTCTATTGTTTCTTGAGGGCCAGGCCTCCTCGTGGTGGAGGGAACTTCCTGCGAAACCAGTGACTTGGGTTGGATTCCTAGCAGCATTCCATAAGGCTTTCGTCACGATAGACGATGCTGAGTTATATATCCGTTTTATTAATTGCAGGATGGGCAACCGAGAATTGGACGCTTACGTCCAGGAGTTCTTTGATTCTTTGGCCAAGGTGCCGCTATTTGATAGGAAGTTGACACAATGGCAGTTCATCTCTGGACTGCCAGCCAATTATCAAAGCGAGTGTAAATGGAATATCCTCCATTCATTGGAAGACGCTATCCGTGTGGCCAAGGCCTATGATAGCACTGTTGTTGTCTCACAAAAAAGCGTGCATGACCAAACGGCCCCGAAGCCCAAAATGGAAAAATCAACAAATAAGTCGAAGAAGCAATTTTTCGATGAACTAAAAGCAAAGGCGTACCAACAATCTAAGAAGACAAGAACAAGAACAAGTTGGTCGTAAAAGACAAGGCTTGGTTAGCTGCACTTAAGCAAAACACAACCTTTATTGATGAATTTTCCAGAAGGACTATGGTGTATTTCATAAAAAAAAAATCAGAAGCCTTCAACTGATTTAGAATCTTCAAGGAGTGTGCAGAGAAGGAGACTGGAAGGACAATCAAGGCCCTCAGGTCAAACAACGGTGGAGAATATATCTCTATTGAGTTTAAGGAGTACTGCCAAAGCCAAGGCATTGAGCAGCAATTCATCACTCCTTACAGTCCTCAGTCTAATGGCTTAGCCGAGAGGAAGAACCGTACTCTGGTTGAATCTGCCAAATGTATGCTATCGCATGCATCGTTGCCTAAGAGATTCTGGGCTGAAGTTGCTCCACTACAGCTTACGTCCAAAGAAGATGTTCGACCAAGGCCCTTTCAGACAAGACACCCCATGAGGTGTGGACAAGCTCTAAGCCTTCTTTGAAGAACCTAAGAGTGTTTGGGTGCATTGCCTACGCGCAGATCCCAAAGGACACAAGGAAGAAATTGGACTTCCAAGGTCTCAAGACCATCCTGATCGGATATACTTCGTCTGGCAGTACTTATAAGCTGTATGATCCTGATACCCAACAAATCTTGTATAGTTGGGATACAGTCTTTATCGATGATCAATTCGTCGACCTCAAAGGCAAGGACATTTCTCAAGAAGAACTTCCATCACCTGTCATGGACATGACAGTCCGAGTTTCTGGCTCAGGCGTGTCTATTGTCGACCCACTTCGAGACAACGAATCGGACGAAGATATTGCTGCTACCCAGCAACAAATCCCAAGAGCGATTTATCAGTCGAATCTTCCCAGAAGATCAAGCCGAGTGCGCACACAACTCACAAGGTATACTCCTGAGTCTGCCTGTCTCTTGATGCAAGAACCGACGACAGTCGAAGAGGCACTTAGCCAACCAGACTTTCTTCTTCAACGGCGGTCCTATCTCATGGAACAGTCGTACGCAAACTTCTGTCGCACTTTTTTCTACAGAAGCAGAATACATTGATGTTTCTCAATCTATCAAGGAAGCGTTTTGGTTGAGAAACTTGCTGTCAGATCTTAATTTGAATCAGTACAGCCCTACAATTTTATTTTGTGATAATCAAAGTGCTATTGCCTTATCGGCCAACCCTAGATTGCACTCTAGGAGTAAGCACATTGAAATCAGATATCACTACATCAGGGACAAGGTTCTCGACAAGGAAGTAAGCTTAACGTACTGCATAACACAGGACATGGCTGCAGACATATTCACAAAAGCACTCAGTGTTAATGCACACAACAAATTTTGTGCATTGCTTAGTCTGAAGATCAAGGCGTTCACGGATCCAGATTAAGGAGGGGTGTTGGATTTGTTTCCTCTACTCTCCCAAATTCCATCTTTAGTCTGCCTCCATTCATGCTACATATTTACTGACTGACGTCACACCCTCTTCACGCTCATCCCATGCAGCTGCGCAAACAGACTAGACAACGATTGCAGCCACCCACGATCTCTTACAGACAACACATCCACCCTATACTTTCTTTATCTACACACCTGTAACATAATGTATATATATAGAGAGAGAATCAGAGAGTAAGTATCAATCATTGATCAAGAGGTTGAGTATGGGACGCTTGAGTCCTGACGAAAGATGAGCAGATGAGAGTGTATGTAAATTAGCATCAGAAGCTTATCAGCGAGATAGATGAAGCAGATGCCTTGTGCATTGATTCTTTATCGTCAATAATAAGGTTTCATTCCTTTACATATTGAATAAGCTTCGTAGGGCATGCGGTTTCGTCCGCTATTGTCTTGTGCTCTACCACATTATTGACATGTATACTTGATATACTTAATCTGATACAGTTCTTTGTTCTGCGTTCAGATTTGTGTTAATATTGCTATGCTTATTATTCATTTTGTCTGATCTTTCGAGTTACTCTTTCTGGTAATAGACGGCTAACATTTAGTCTTGTCTTTCGCAAATCTTTCGCGACTAGTTATCAGTCGAGCATAGTCTACTCTTCGCGAATCATTCGCGACACATAATTAGTCTTGCTATTCACGACAAATTATTCTTCTGGCGCTCCATTTATTATGTTTGGCTGCGTAATCCAAAATGACCATGATTTCCATCACTAAAGTTCTATTCATTATGATAGGCGTAGTCATGCTTATGGAGAGAGTCGAGTTTGTTTCTCGTTCGTGTTTTGTTTCTCATTCGTGTTCGTCTTACCCCTTTAAGCTAATTCTCGTTTCTAACATACGACACCTTTCTCAACTCTCGTTCATCTCACTCTCTCCAACAAGCTGATCCTTAATGCTCTCGTACACCATTGGCGTATTCGGATCAAATGCCAAAGGAGGAAGGCAATTATCCCATCGCGTTGCCACGAATGCCAACAGAGTCAAGTTTTTTGCAAAAAGTGCCGATTGCCTCACTGTCGGATCGGGAGAGTGTATATACTCCCCTAGTATGCTTGTAATGCCCGGTGGAAATCCACTGAAATTTTCCAACTGTAAGGTTGGTGGCCAGTTTGGCATATGGATAGTAATTTTGTCCATGGCCAATCCCAAATCTTTCCACTTATTCCTGCGCGGCATTGGTACATAATATGGATCTACGCGCAATTGGCGAGGGCTGGCCACATAACTCTTGATAGATTCTGGAGTTTTCTCAAAAACTATAACTCTCCAAGCTGGCTACTCTCCCAATGTGGATATTTTATCCAATTCTTTGTCGACCTCTATTTCAAAGGTCTTAAACTTGAGGACCCAACCACCACGTGAGGACTCATGAGGATGTTGCGCTAAAAAGCTCTGGATCTGATCCTCGACGCTGATTGGTCTTTTGAACAATGGTGTGGTCCTTGATGAAGATGGACCTGGTTGGATTTCCTGTGGAGCTAGCTGTTCTTCTTCAACTTCAGGGGCTCCACCCTGGTCCATGCCCGAATCCAACCATGTATCCATAGGTGCATCACCTTGGTGCGTAACGGGGAATTGCGGATTGACTGGAACTGAAATTTGAGGCCCAGCTTCCAAAACCTGAGCGGCAGCCTTTTCATATGCGTTGATGGTTGCTTTATCCTTTGCCAACTCAGTTGAAGCTGTACCTTTGAATCTATCAAGGCGGCCTTGGAATTCTTGAAGAGCCACTTTGTAGGTTTCAACTTTTTTAAACAAATACATGATTTCTGTCGGAGTTACCAGATGATCAAGTATTTGCGTCTAAAGATACACATCACGCTCAAGGGTGGTCGCATCCAATTCACTTTGGAGACATGTGCGATCTTGTTCAGCCATCTGCAGTTGACCCTAGAGCAGCTGCACTTGTTGCTTTGCATCATGCATGGCCCTGTCAACTTGATCTTGGGTGGTTGTGAGAGCATTCTACAGGAAACTGACATAATCCTCTAGGCTATCATCCAATTGCTTTGTTGTCTTCTTCTCAGCTTCAGATTTAGCTTTGTGCTGCTTGGCGATCTTCAACTCTTTGTCCAACTGAATGACTTTCTGGCTGATGAGTGTATTCTCAGGTCCCATATTTGAGATGCGCTGCTCCATTTCTATTTTCTTATCTAGCATAGACTGGATCACTTGCACAAGGCTTGAGACTAAACCGAGAGCATCACCAGAATCTACTGTTGTGGAGGTGCTAGCAGCAGAAGGACTTGGTGGTACCGTCCCTAGTTGTCATGGAACAGGTGCTTGTAACTCTTCTTCTTCAAAGAGGTCTTCTTCTTCATAGCCCTCGGGCACTGTGGCGTCGAACTGCTTTGGTGATTTGACAGCTTGCCCAACCCGAATTGTGGCTGGTGCGGCTTGAACTTGAGGTTGTTGGTTAATCTAAAAAGAGTCCTCAAGACCAGTAGTAGTATCATGGAACTGTTCGAATCCTCTTCCAAGGGATTGGAGTTTAAAGGGCGCATGGCTCTGGGACATTACAAAAACTTCTGAGGCCCCAAGGGGGTCGGAATCATCAAACATATTTATGAAATACTGGGTGTTTGGGGAAACAGCTCCTGTGTGTGGAGGTGAGACGGCCTGGGCAGTTGTGATGGGAATGGTAGCTTCAATGGTCACAGACTGTCCTTGAGAGGAAGCAGAGGCGAGGGAAGCATCAAATGCGGAGGGAATAGGTAGTTCAGTGAGAATAGCAATAGGGGGTGGAAGCGCAGCTGAAGATGTTTGCCTAGTACGATGTTGTGACGTGGAAGGTGAGTCATGAATGACGATCTCGTTGCATGGACGACGTCGACTATGTGAGCTGGATGTCTATTGAGATGACTCGACCAGTACTTCTTCATGGATAGAAAGCACGGAATCCATACAAAAACTATGGATTTTATTTTCAAGGTGGGAGGCTGCTAAGAGTGACAACAAAGGGCCAGCAGCAAATTGTTGCTTGGTATTGTTCTTGATGGCTCGTTTGAGCTCTTCGAAAATGGTTTTGAACCAGTTATATGGTTCCAGAGGAGCCTTGGCTATCTTGGCATGAGACTCAACTATCCCATGCAAAATCTGGGAAGTAATTCGGTCTTTCCAAAGGTTGCCAACCATCAGGAAATTGTGCAGCGGCCTGAATGGCCGGATCAATAATGGCTTTTAGAAAATTGTCATTACTCCAGTGCAAATCATTGGTGATGTCAATATAGGGCTTAATAGTCTATTTGCTTGGATACCAGATGCTATCCCTCATGGCAGCAAGGGTGGCCTCAATCACATGCACCTTGTGTGTGGCTCCCTGGAAAGTAATGTAAAACTTGGATTTCTCCTCCTTCCAAGTACTGAAGGAAAGAGTGATAAAATCCATGTTGATTCTCCCTAAGAAGGCTCTCTCATGAATACCCATTACAGTAAGCAGAGGCTCCGCAAGGGTCATCCACTGAGTGACCATGCTTGTACTAGGAAGGACCATGATATCTGTTGCAGATGGGACATCACAATGGATAGTGTAACGCGGCGACTGAGACGTATCTGTGAAAGACATGATGAAAAAGGACATAAAGTAAAAGTAATAGGCATGAGTGTATATCAGAAAATAGTATAGAAAGTTTTGAAGCCTTTGGTCGCTGAAAAAATTGGCAAGAGCTTCACTAGCACAAGTGAGGAATGAATCGAATTCAGCCTACTTATAGGTGAATTTGGAGGGTCCATTACACAAAATACTAGTTAAACTGTTTCAAGGGCACCTTCGGCTTTTTTGCACAATCCCAAAGAGAGAGAAAATGCCGAAGGTCGTCTATTTTGATCGAGGAATGTTCCCAGTCACTTCCCAAAATTTGCGAAGTGAGAGAAAACCACTTCACGTAAAATGCGAAGTGAGAGAATATGCGACGTCCTCATCCATGTCAACATTCGCTATGGGTTGACAGTATACACTATGTACAGTTGTCACAAAAGCCATATACTTTTAAGTACAATGGCTTTCCTAATTAGGTGACAAGCATTGAATGTAATTAATACATGGATGAAGTCTATAAATAGATCATCCAAGCACTAATTACGGGTTGTTCCGTCCATGAGACACATTATTTGAGCATCCCAATTACGCCGTCATTTTTTGTTGTAATTGCTATTTTGTATTGTGCTTCAGTGTAATATAGCAACAGTTTGTTTTTATCTATGTACAACATAGATGAATGCTTGTTGTGATTGAATGCACAACAAGCACAATAATTGATTGTTGTTTGATCGCGCTTGTTTACTCACTCTGATCAGAATATGTACATGTACAACTACTCAGTTTCTGATCAGACGATGGTTGTCTTTGATGCTTGAGGAACTCGCATTATCATACTGCTCTTCCATTTATTTCAAAATCATACTTCAGGTTAAATCTGATTTCAGTAGTACCACATATAAATCATCTCTAATCTCTTCGGTGGCCTGTACTCTTGTTTCAGAGTATGAATTAATTTTTAAGATCCTGTTGGGCAATTAGAACACTTAAAGCTGTGATTACAATTAGCATAAGTTGTCTATTAGACTATTTTTGCATTTAGCAGCTGATTAGAATGGGAGAGCTGTTCCGCAATATTCATGCTCTCTTCTCCGTTCATGTTCTTCTATCTCCCTTGCCCCATCACATATGACCGAAACAGTGATATTATAAGTCATTTTCCATCAAAAATTATCTTTTTGAAAATACTTTCCTTCCTCTTTTTCCATTCTAATGACTTTTCTGACTTTTGCTCATCAATCTTTCCTCTCTTTTTTTATTTTTTTTTTAACTATCTTTTCCAAACAAAATCTAACAATTAAGTAGTGAGAACACAAAAATTGAAAACAAATAAAAGTAAAAATCATTTGGATCATGCTTGTTGAACTGGCGGAGCAAGCTGCCAAAACTTGCGTAATCGGCTGCCATTCACAGGGGTATCAAATTGTTTTCCATCCAAATGCTCAAGAATCACTGCTCCATAGTTTAGGATTTCCTTCACTTTATACGGGCCTTCACCAGTAAACTTCAATTTTTTCTTGATCAGCTTGGTTTTGTACATCAGTGCGAGATCTCCTGCTTTCAGATCTTTTTTGTGTAATCGACGATCGTGCCATGCTTTACGGTGGGGGCTTTCTCTACTGCTAACGCATGAACTGCCATCAATCTTGTTTCACACAATTTGTGCAACGCTTTATGACGTAGTTGTAAAGACTTATCATCATTTAACCGTTCTGTTGTTGCTATGCGTAAAGATGACATTAAAAATTCAATCGGCATGACAACATCTTGACCATAAACCAGTTGAAAGGGTGTCTGATTTGTACTACTTTTGTAAGCGGTTTTGAATGCCCATAATGTTGCATGCAGTTTATGTTCCCAATCAGATCGACTCGCTTCAACTGTTTTCGTCATAATAGTGTAAAGAATCTTATTGAAAGATTCAGCTTGGCCATTCCCTTTGGGATAATAAGGAGTACTATATCTGTGTATATCAAAAAAATCTTCCAGTAAACACTTTATTGTTTAATTAACAAAGTGTATACCCCGGTCACTGACAATCTCGATCGAACATCCAAATCTGATAATAATATTTTCATAGAAAAACTTGGCCGTAGATTTCGCATCAGCAACTTTGACAGCTTTGGCTTCAACCCACTTGGTCATATAATCAGTTGCTACGATAATGTATCGGGCCTAACATCCTCGCGCGGTAGGATGAGTAGGACCAACATAATCCAGTCCCCATTTTTCAAATGGCGCTTGCGATAAAACTGGATGTAAGGGTTCATAGTTCTGTCTAGTAGGTCGTCGTGTCTGTGTCCTTATGAAGCGTAGGCCACCAACAACCTGATTGCAAAAGTTTGCAAACAATAATATTTGTAGAGAAGTGTCCTCCGCCCATGCCATCATGTGAAAACGTGATTAAATCTAATATTTCATGCGGTAAAACACATCTACGTAGAATATTGTCTGATCCACGACGATACAATTGTCCTGCAATCAATTGATAAGGTTGAGCCTTATGAATCAATTGTCTCTTCTGTACTTTTGTCAAAGAGTCATTCGGTTGTTCTAGCATCATGTACTCAACAATATCTGCTGCCCACTCAGGTACTACTTCTACATAGAATAATGCAGCGTCTGGTAATTCATCATCCACCTCAGTATTAAATGGTGCGGATTCTATTCGCAAAACGTGGTCAGATAATGTTGGATCCCCTTTCGAACCACAATTCAAAAGCCAAATTCAGTCCATAACATTAACCATCTTGCAATACGCCCAGTATTGCACGTCTTGTTTACCAAGTAAATAACGGTTGGTGATCCATATAAAATACAAAGTGCGTTTCCATGAGGTAATGACGAAATTTCCGTACAAAAAAAAATCATGGCTAACGCTTCACGTTCTGTTGTTGAATAGTTCTTCTCCGGATCTGTAAGATGTCTGCTTACAAATCGTATTGGATAGTCCTCCTTATAGTCACATGGCTGCATCAAAACTGATCCAATTGCATATTTTGAGGCATTAGTGTGAACATGAAACTCAATCGTCCAATATGGTGAGTGGAGTATCGGTGCTGAGATTAATGCTTTTTTTAATTTTTCAAAGGCTTCTAACGCCTCTACTGTCCAAATAGGAACAATAGTCAATTTGTATATAGGTCTTGCTAAATCCACAAAGAAGATAATAAAAATCCGATAGTAGTTTGCATGACCCATAGACACATAAACTCCACGAATTGTTGTTGGCGGTGGCAATTTCACAATAACCTTGATTTTAGAATAATCTGTGGCAATGCCATGTCTTCATATCACATGCCCAAGCACAACTATGTGGGAAACCCATATCTGACATTTTTCTAGATTTAGGAAAATTTGATACTTGTGACATCTTTCAAATACTTTCTCCAATCAATCCAGGTGGTCTATATTTGTTCTATGGACTCCCAAGTCATCCAAGTAAATTTCAAGAAATTTCTATAGATAATCTTTAAAAGCAAATTGCATTACTCTTTGGAACGAACTTGGTGCATTACAAAGTCCAAACGACATTACTGTGTAAGCATAGGTGCCCCATTCTGTTGCAAAAGTTATTTTGTGACGATTTGCAGGTGCAATCTTGACCTGATCGTAACGAAAAGGCCTTGAGATTCACACAAATTCTCAATTTCTCATTCTTCTTAGGAACAATGACAATCGGTGAAACCCATTCTGTATGCTCGATCTCATAAATGAAATCGACATCAAGCAGTCTCTGAAGCTCTTTCTTTATCAGATCCGCAACATTAGGATTACAGCGATAGAACTTTGTTACCTTTGGAACTGCATCAGGTACTAAAGGTATGGTGTGTTCAATAACTAACGTCGGAATAACCTTCAGATCTTGATAAGTCCATGCAAAGCAATCTTGATACTTAATAAGTAACGTTCTAATTGCTTGATACTGTTCAGGATTAAGTTGTGATCCAACTTGTACAATCTTTTCTAGTTCTCTTGGTTCAGCAAGATTCATAGCCTATGTCCTAGTCGGGCCATTATAAACATCTTTCGATTCTGGCACCTATTCTTCGGGTTCACGATGTGCTTTGGGTAACATGATAACCACATCATCCAGTGTATAACGTTTAAAATGTTCGGACATATCATGTTGGACTACATCTACTTGTTCTTTGTCAAAAGGACTTGTGTTGGATCTTTGCATAGCCTTCTTAGCAGGAATTGATCGTGGACATGATGACTTATGAGAAGATAAACTCTTCTTCGAAGGTGAAGACTTTCTAGACGATGATGCCTTGCTAGAACTCTGATTTGTAGAATCATCCTTGACTTTTCCTTTGTCTTTATCCAATAAGGGTGGCACATTCTTTGAATCAATCTTTTGAGGAGGATTTTCCCATTTCAGGATCGTATTATAATGTTGCTTGGCTTGTTTCTTCGTCATTGACCCTGTAATCCTGTCTTCCTTTAATGTAACTGCTTTTGGCAATTTTATTATTGGTTGATCAGGAATATCACGCACTCCAAATATGGTCGGATCCATATGATTTAGAATCTGCTCATCGGTAAGTCAAGGCATGACTCACAGGAATGAGTTCATCTTCAATCGGATCTGGTATAGGTTCCATTGATATCCAAACTACATTCAGCACATTCAATGAAAAAGTGATCGGTGTATCCAAGGTTCGATCCAATAATAAAATCTTGTTCAAATCTGACTGATTATCTTGTTGACACATATATCCTGCTGTATAGTCAATCATTGCAAGAGCTTCATTCCAGTTGACATTATCGGTTTGAGAATTGTAATGAACTCCCAAATTTTTTTCTGGTCAGTCACAAATGATTCATTGTTGATGAATCATCATCCTCTTTTTGAACCACTGGTTTGATAGTCCAAGTTGCAGTTCATTTTAATTTCACTTAAAAGTAGGAAAGGGTCTTCCATAAACTTCCGAGGTTTGAACCGTGTGATAAGGGCTCGTTTAACAGTCTCTCAATCTGTACGATCAATTTCATCTTGATTATAGTACCAATCTTGTGCTACACCTATTAAGGCCATAGGAAAATACTTAAAAATTTCCTGGGAAAAAATTTCGTCATAGACTTCACAAGATTCAGAATAGATCTGAAGAAATCTAACTGGATCTATTAATCCTTTGTATTTGGGTAGATCCAAATGGGGTGCTCTTCTAACAATGATTGGACTTCACAGATTAAATCAAGCAGACAATGAGATTGGATCTAGATTTTCAATCAAAACTATCTCAGATCAAATCTGCTAGATCTCTTCCACTTGACAAGAATCAAAACTCTATATCATCAAAAAGATTCCGAAAATCAACCAATCGATACTTCTCAATCAAAATCAGACTATATCATATTTGACCCAAAATTTGACAGGGAGTTGATCTGGACAATCAGAACCTAAAAATAGAACTGGAAAAGGTTCCCTAGGCGAAGATTCACTCGGCAAAAGATCAGCAGTGTTATTTTTGAAAAAAACTCTCTAATCAAACTTTTCTGACAAATTCTTCAGAAATAACCTTCGCTGAACTCTCAGACTCATAATCTGACACTAATAAAACTAGGGTAAGACTGGCGAAGGTTTCTGGCACACAAAAACATAGTTTATGTTGTTTAACGAGAGTAAAAATAAAGATTTTCTATGATCTAGGTAGGATGAATGTTCATCGAACTCAAAAATAGTGATTTACTATAAATAGGTTGATCTGGAAACTCGGTGAAGGTTCTAGCAAAGAATCAAGAGTAATACTTATATTTTTTCAAAAAACAAGACTTTTTTGGCAAAAATAAGACAATATGACAACTGATCCTCTGAGAAACCTTCTATTTCTGATATAATTCTTCGTCGACTTGGCAGTAGATAGATTTAAATCACACCTATGCACAGTGAATCGGAGGAAGGTTCTTTTTCTATATTTTTAGGGTTTTGGTAATTTTTTTGGTATTTTTTTATGGTTTTTCTAATGTTTCTGGAAATCTGCTGAGAAGGATTGTTCGCCCTTCAAACTGAAGGTTTTGTGATCAAAACCGAAGGTGCCTGCAACTCGGCGAACGTTTCTTGAAAGAGGGCAAAAAGTTATCAGTTATGATGATGATTTTTGTCTCATTTTGACCAAAATCTGACAGATTTGACCATTTTTTGTTGTTTTTTCTGATATCTCAGATCCAAATATATATATATGTTTGTTGGATGGTTAGCTTGCATTAGACATCTTGTCATGGCATGGATAGTGTTAAATCTACATTTAGGGTTAGTTTGGGAGTGATTTTGCCTGATTTAAGTGGATTTGCTTGTTTGAAATCTAATTTGATTGTGGAACGGGAAAAGCTATTCAGATCACCAATCTTAAAATCCACTTAAATTTTAAGATTGGTGATCTGAATAGCTTTCCCTGTTCCACAATCAGATTAGATTTCAAACAAGCAAATCCACTCAAATCAGACAAAATCACTCCGAAACTAACCCTAAATGCAGATTTAACACCATCCATGCCACAACAAGATGTCTAATGCAAGCTAACCATCCAACAAACATGCTGCAAATTGAAAAATTGGCGTAGCTCCCCAGCAACGGTGCCAAAATTGTAGTGGGTTTCTTTCTTTGCCTATCCTCAACCCAAGATCTAATCAATCTAGCATCGAAGAGATGAAGTTAGTTGTCACGCGTAGATTCGTTCCCATGAGAGCGATAACATAGTTCAAATTTTAGCATGAATGGAAGATTCACATGTAACTCTAACATCCATTAACCCTAAGCATTAACACTAGATCCACAATGAAGATAGCTTACTCTTTCTCTCTCTCCCTTTCTCCCTCATTAAAAGTATAAAAACATGCAATCCTGATAACAATCAGATCCAACAATTAGCAAAACACAATAAAAGCATGAGAGATGGAGGAAAAGTGTTAGAGAGCAAGGACATTCATGAATCCATTTCACAAGAGAACCAATCTGCTTTATTGAAATGAAGATATGTACATGTGTAGAAAACTCGAGTTGGTCCCTTTTTATAGTAGAGAGGAGGACCCTGGCCTCTGAATCCTATTGGTCCATTTTTGGCTCCCTAATTATTCAAATTTAAAAAAGAGTGGGAACCATCTAAATTGGAGGGAAACCCAACTTTATTCACTAACTTGAAATTTAGGCCCTGCGACATTAAAAGTCTCGCAAAATGGCCTAAAGTCCTTTTATTGACTTTCTAATTATTAAATAACTATGTGATTATCAAGTTGGACTTACACACGTAGGGTGCCAAATCCCTCTCACTTATTAACTAGGGTTAGAGTCGCCTTGGGATCCGCAAACCCTGCAACAGAGAGGATGTTGCTAGGAAGATTGACTGACCCAGTGGCTGGGGATCATGGAATGCCAGGATGCTTAGAAACATAACAGATGAGGGAGGACCCAAGAACCTGTTCTTGACATCAAGAACGGGGGCCAAGGTGTAGCGCAGGCATCCCAAAGTGAGCCGGGAACCATAACTTAGCTTCCCAGCTTTCAACTCTTGCTGTTCAAACCCACTTGACATACAAGCATCCAACTCGCCAACAATGATCAGCCTTAACCAACTAGAAATTCGGAAACCAACATTGAGATCCAATCTAGCGCCATGCCAGATTGGGGGTCCCGATGTGGGTGACTTCCTGTTGTAAAGCTGACTCGGGTGCACCCAGCGTGCCCTGTAAGACTCAAAGGGGTGACACTCTCTAAGGTCCCAGAGCAAGTTAGAACGTCAAGGACTGAGCCTCCGACCTGTGGTGAGCCAGTCAAGTAGTCACAAAGTCATGAGCTAGCTCTGGAGCTCGAGTCATGGCCTAGTCAGGAAAGCAAGTTGATTCGGCCACCGGGACGGCTCCCGAGACCCATGTTCGGGAGCCAGACTGATTCTGCCAGGCTTGCCAGGCTTAATCAGCAAAATAAAAACTAAGTCCTAAAAAGCGTGCTTTACCAGAAAGCACTATGTTTCAAACCAGAGGGGGTGCACCCAATCACAGCAAAACTATAGGGGGAGTCCGGCAGACAGAAACTTGGGCAGCTCAACCAGCGCCAGGAATCCAGTCGCCAGGTCTCAGCTCCCTCTACCAGCACGAGCCAGGCACAATGCCCAGCACGTGTTGGTGGCCCCGAGACCGGTCAGTCTATGTATGAATGTAACCTCTTCCAAATCTAATAAAATTGATCCTTGGGGATGATTACCATTTCGGTTTCGCCTCCCAGACTGGTCCAAGTGGAAGGACCCTTACTACAACCTTTTTGCGTCGCTAGCGCCTAAGGGTCCCTGTCATCGACATGGGGCTTGCCGCTATGCCAATCGGTCAGTTTGGCGACCACTATGCCTTGGGTTTCATGTGTGGCTTGTCTTTGCCTTTGGTTACCTTTTGGGGACGGACTCTGAGTTGGCTTTCGGGTTGGTTGGGATTCCAGTTTTCTTAAGTCTGAATGGTTAACTTGTTATGTTTCTGAGTTGGCTTTACGTAAGTGCATGATGGATGAATGTTAGACTTAAGCGCGTGTTGGGGAAACCGCTCAAGTCCCAGCGCCCTTTGAGGCGCCGGCGCCACATGTGGTATCAGAGCCGACTAGCCGGTCATCTACGCAAGTCTCACAGGCATGGCCACGTTTTGAGATTTGTCAGGACAACCGTTGCGCAAGGTGCTGCCCACAGTGTAAGCACGGGTGCGTCCACGGTCGGGGTGGTCGGCAGAACGGGGGACTTGATGAGTCAAAGTGCTGCCCTCGAGGTGTAAGCACGGTCAGTTCTCGCGGTTCGGGCCTGGCGCTGTCTGCACGTAGGACAGATGAGGCAAAGTGCTGCCTAGGTAGGTGAAAGCACGGTCTGTACCTTGTGGGGTGCGGGGCGACATATTCGAACTGTACGGATTAACCATTGATACAGAGATGCTGTTCGAATTTGGGTGTAAAGCACGGGTGGTTAGCTGCCGGTGCGGCGTATCGTGAACATCTTATGGCGACTCCTGCGAGAGGATCCAAGTTATTGTACCTAAAAGGCTGTATTCAAGGCAGGATCATTTACTTCATGGTAGACCTGGGGGAGTCACATAACTACTTGTCAGAAAAACTGACAGGGGAATTGGACATCCAATGTGAAGAAAATGTGACTCCTATTTGTGTGGAGACCGCGAAAGGTACAATGACCACTTGCAGATTGGCAACCAACTTACCAATCTCTCTGGGAGCCTGGAAGAATCGACTAAAGTTCACAATCTTGAAGATGGATGCCTTCGATGCTATTTTGGAATTAAGCTGGTTTAACGAACATGTGGTGGCCTTCTTGGCAAAAGGGGTTAACCTTGTGTTATTATATAATGGCAGGAGACCTTGTGTCGTCAGAACTGTGCCAGGGGACCAACTAGAAAAGAATGACACAAATGAACCTGAGCCAACCATTCCTCCCAATCTCATTCACCTCTTTAACGAAGGATAGCCAACAGTGACAGACCAGCTGACACGGGAACAAATGGAGCCAACATTGCCTATAGTCTCTACATCAAAGGTGAATTCAAGTGCCGATGCAGAGCTCAAGGAGCTCACCTTGTGTGACCAAGCGAAAGCTCACTTCTTTAACGAAGGACATCCAACAGTGACAAACCAGCTGACGTGAGGTCGAATTGAGCCAACATTGCCTGCAGTTTCTACATCAAAGGTGAATCTAAGTGCCGATGCAGAGCTCAAGGAGCTCAACCTGGATGACCAAACGAAATATCTAGAGTCCTAGGGGACTCATCCAGATGTGCGACAAAAAAAAACATATATGAGGCTTAAGGGACCCGTAAGTACCTTTTTCTTTCATGTTAATAAAGTAAGCCGCATTTCTCATCGAAGAATGAGCTTCATTCTAATGTCTAAGTGCAGCAGCTTCACACAGGTTTTACGTAAGTGAACTAGATCCACACTTTTCCTGTGCTGGGTGTAAAACACAATATCATTACTCCTCTTTACAGTTGGTTTCCTTTGGCCGGTGAATCAAGCCTGTGCCCTTGTATATGTGACTAAAGTTTGGCCAGTGAATTAAGCCCGTGCCATGAGTCTTAGGTTCTAGTTTGGCCCTGATGAGGACATCAGCTTTCTCAAACGAGGGGAGGATGTTGTAAAGCTGACTTGGGTGCACCCAGCGTGCCCTATAAGACTCAAAGGGGTGACACTCTCTAAGGTCCCAAAGCAAGTTAGAACGTCAAGGACTGAGCCTCCGACCTGTGGTGATCCAGTCAAGTAGTCACAAAGTCATGAGCTAGATCTGGAGCTCGAGTCATTGCCTAGTCAGGAAAGCAAGTTGATTCGGCCGCCGGGACGGCTCCCGGGACCCGTGTCCGGGAGCCAGACTGATTCTGCCAGGCTTGCCAGGCTTAATCAGCAAAATAAAAACTAAGTCCTAAACAGCGTGCTTTACCAGAAAGCACTATGTTTCAAACCAGAGGGGGTGCGCCCAATCACAGCGGAACTATAGGGGGAGTCCGGCAGACAAAAACTTGGGCAGCTCAACCAGCGCCAGGAATCCAGTCACCAGGTCTCAGCTCCCTCTACCAGCACGAGCCAGGCACAATGCCTAGCACGTGTTGGTGGCCCCGAGACCGGTCAATCTATGTATGAATGTAACATCTTCCAAATCTAATAAAGCTGATCCTTGGGGATGATTACCATTTCGGTTTCGCCTCTGGGACTGGTCCAAGTGGAAGGACCCTTACTACAATCTTTTTGCGTCGCTGGCGCCTAAGGGTCCCTGTCATCGACATGGGGCTTGCCACTATGCCAATCGGTCAGTTTGGCGACCACTATGCCTTGGGTTTCATGTGTGGCTTGTCTTTGCCTTTGGTTACCTTTTGGGGACGGATTTTGAGTTGGCTTTCGGGTTGGTTGGGATTCCAGTTTTCTTAAGTCTGAATGGTTACGCTTGTTACGTTTCTGAGTTGGCTTTTACGTAAGTGCATGATGGATGAATGTTAGACTTAAGCGCGTGTTGGGGAAACCGCTCAAGTCCCAGCGCCCTTTGAGGCGCCGGCGCAACACTTCCCTCCAAGCAAGCTGCCCGACATACATCAAACTTAACTAGCTCGAAGCTTCATTACAAACAAGTAGCATCCATTCCAAGCAAGTTGTCTGACTTACATCAAACTTAACAAACTCAAAGCTTCGTCACGAGCGCTGGAAGTCAACCTGGCGCCACGCCAAACTGGACAACCATAAACAGGTAACTTCCACCCAAGCAAGCCATCCAACTCAGCCGACAGGTTAGAGCCCGTTCCCAAGAGCTTAACTCATTCACGTTCATGCAAGGAACACTCAGAACCACAAGCCGCGACAGATATGAAGACAACCAGTTCCTGGATCGAATGGTCCCGATAGCATACCATTGGCGTCCCGGACCGAATGGTCCCGACGGCATACCGCTGATGTCCCTGGATACGACCCTCAGCTATGTTCCAGATCAAAAAGATTTGAAGCGGACTTAAAACTGGCGCTTTTACCTAACACTGAAACCCATAAAAATAATCAGAGTCAGTTTGAGAAAAACTGCACTTTATTAATAAATTTGAGAAGGTTACATTTCAAGTGTGTGACCGACCCTAGTCTCCGAGGCACTGGCATGTCAAGGACAACTTTCCAACAAGGGAAGCTGAGACTTGGTTGGAGCTCGCCTTGAGTCGCAACCCTCATTCCCCTATAGTATTGGTGGGGTTTGCCACCTCCCTCATACCAAGTGCTCTACACAGGCTGGTTGTTGTAAAGCAATCTTCATAAGCTTTACTTCCGGCGCCACTGGCGCCAGCATTGTCCCCGGCGCCAGCAGCGCCCCTTCTGCTCCCGACGCCAACGGCCCCAACGCCACTCCCGACGTGTAGTGAAGGCATCCCAAAGGGAGCCGGAAACCACGACTTAGCTTCCCAGCCTTCAACTCTTGCCATCCAAACCCACTTGACATACAAGCAGCCAACTCGCCAACAACGATCAGACTTAACCAACTTGAAGTTCTGAAAACCAACATTGAGATCCAACCTGGTGCCATGCCAGATCGGGGGTCCCGATGTGGGTGACTTCCCTCCAAGCAAGCCGCCCGACATACATCAAACTTAACCAACTCGAAGCTTCGTTACAAACGAGTAACATCCATTCCAAGCAAGCGGTCTGACTTACATCAGACTTAACCAACTGAAAGCTTCGTCACGAGCGCTGGAAGCCAACCTGGCGCCACGCCAGACTGGACAGCCATAAACAGGTAACTTCCACCCAAGCAAGCCATCCAACTCAGCCGACAGGTTAGAGCCCGTTCCCCAAGAGCTTAACTCATTCACGTTCATGCAAGGAACACTCAGAACCACAAGCCGCGACAAATATGGAGACGACCAATTCCTGGACCAAATAGTCCCGACAGCATACCGCTGGCGCCACGGACCGAATGGTCCCGACGGCATACCGCTGGCGTCCCAGGATACGACCCTCAGCTATGTGCCAACTTAAAAATTTTGAAGCGGCCTTACAATTGGCGCTTTTACCGAAGACTGAATCCCAGAAGGTAATCAGAGTCAGTTTGAGAAAAATCCCACTTTATTGATAAATCTGAGAAGGTTACATTTCAAGTGTGTGACCGACCCTAGTCTCTGGGGCGCTAGCATGCCAAGGCGAGAGCCATGACAACATCCCAGCAAGGGAGGCTGAGACTTGGTTGGAGCTCGCCCTGAGTCGCAACCTGCACTCCCCTATAGTATTGGTGGGATTCGGCACCCCCCCTCATACCAAGCACTCTACCCAGGCTGGTAAAGCACATTTTTCTCTCTCTAGGATTTTCTCTCTAGAAAGTCATTTTCTATCTCTAGATTTTATTGATCCCCAGGCTTCCTTTGATCATGCCTAGATCGTGTGAAGTGATTGCACATCGATCTGAGCTCTTTGGACTTCGCTAGAACCGATCAAAGATTTTCAGCCATAGGAACTTGGCGCCGGTTGGATTCTAGTCACAGTGGCGCTGGGAGCAGCAGGGGCGCTGTTGGCGCCGGGGACATAGCTAGCGCCAGTGGCACCGGAAGTAAAGCTTGTAAAGGTAGTATTACAACATCCACCCCACCTTTATAAAATCTGATGTCCTCATCAGATGTCAGATTAAAGTAAGGGGGTTTCCAAATTAAAATAACTATACATTTGAGCTACTTGCCACAGTACTCAATTTACTGGCCACTTTTTATTAACATTGAAGCTGGCACACCACAAGTCGGAGGCTCAGCTCTTTGTACTTAAAATTTACATAACTTAAAATATCTCTTTGTCTAGGAAAAGCGTAGATTTTATATCGCTTTCGTAAAACCCAAGAACCTTATTAACTGGTGACAGAGGCCTTTCTTTGAAATGTTCACCCCTGTCGCTTCTGACTTTCGACTTTGGAACTCCTTTGAGCTCCTGATTTGTCCTTGATGCACTTTGTGTTGAGCTCCCTAAGCTCCAGATTTGATCAGTTCCGCACAGGTATCAAGGCTCCCTGAGCCAAAGGATTTATCGTTTGATTGCCCACTTTATGGTCCACTCTGTGCCTTGTTGCTTCTGCACCTTGATTTCTCTCCTTGTCCCAACCTAATCTTGATACATTTCCTTCTTGGCTCTTTAAGGTAGGCAAAGATTAAGTACTCCGCAATGCACCTCTCACTTAGCTTGAAGTAGCTCTTTGAATCAGCCCAAATGTAACCATTGACCTCGTGGAAAGCCAAAGGGTCGCACCAGTTTGATCGGCATACGAACTATCTCTTCGCGTTTATTTGAAGCACCATGTCCGTCGCGCAAAACTTGACTTTCACAATTCCATCACTGGTCAGTTGCCTCACAGTCAAAACAAGAAGTGTACATCGAGCTTGGCTTCAAGTAGCTCTCTTTGAATCAGACACATGCACCCAGAGTTTGCACTAGTCCGATCTCAACGCGAACTGTCCCTTAGCACGTAACACAAGCCAGCATACTCATATGTTTCCTCATCATTGCTGGTCCAAAGAAAACCTATAACAAGCTTTCCTTTCCACAACAAAAACTTGTCAACTTATTAGGTCCAAAGTTCGCCAGTCTTCTCGTGTAAGTATGGCTAGGTCACCTTGAATTTGCCCCCGTTTTGATCAACTTTCATTCAAAATTTGCCCCAAGAGAGAGGTGTGTGTGATAGTTCCCCTCCACTTATAAAATCAGCTGATCGGACTTAGAGTAGAGTTCTTCGGACAAAAAGCCTTTCCAACACTTTGCTTCCCACCTGCTAGGATTATGGCTCGATCCAACTTGTTGCCAATCTCTGAAAAGGATCCTAGTCTTTCCCCTTTGAGGAAAAACCCAACTGATATTGGATATCACCCATGCTCAGTGAGTTTCAGTTCCGAAGGTGGCCGTCCCAAAATGAAGACCAACTGCTCTATAGAAGATCTCCCCTGAAATTGCCCTTTCCAACTTTTGACTTTCTGCTTGCGTCTGGTGGGCGTTGTCGCAAATGAAACTAACCCAAGAAACAGGCTAGCCATCCATCCTTTGCAAACATTGAGTCGTTTCGTTGCCGTTCACGTGCGAGTACTTGAACTGCAAATCCGCCCCACAGATTCTGTAGTCCTCTTTGGTTGATGGTATCAGCCTTTCAAAAGAAAGGTTCCTTCTCGAGCCATCAGCTCCTTGTATCACAAGCAATCATGCAAACCATGCAAAGCACGAGTACTAAGACTCACCACGAATACATACAAGTAAGACACTCAGGTAGGTTTACTAACAAGTAACAAAAACAAGGTCCCCCTTTGAGATGGTCCTGCCAACGGACCTTTGCCTGGCCGCGCCCATACAAATCGATCACAGAATCAGCCCACATAGGACACCCCTCCAACTGTCCGTGCTCTCACCATTAAGCAGCACATTGCCTCAGTCACGCCCCACCACTTTTTGGCCGATAGCCCTTATAGCTAAACGATCGGCTACTATCCTTAAATATACCACCCCCGTGGACGCACCCGTGCTTTCACCGTTAGGCAGCACATTGCCTCAGTAACACCCCCACCAAATCTAGTCAATAGCCCTTATAGCTAAACGATCGGCAGCATACCCCCAATCGTGGACGCACCTGTGCTTTCACCGTTAGGCAGCACATTGCCTCAGTAACGCCCCCACCAAATTTGGTCGATAGCCCTTATAGCTAAACGAATGGCAGCTATCCTTGAATATACCACCCCCGTGGACGCACTTGTGCTTTCACCGTTAGGCAGCACATTGCCTCAGTAACGCCCCCACCAAATCTACTCGATAGCCCTTATAGCTAAACGATCGGCAGCATTCCACCCAAATCGTGGACGCACCCGTGCTTTCATTGTTAGGCAGCACATTGCCTCAGAAACGCCCCCACCAAATTTGGTCGATAGCCCTTATAGCTAAACGAACGGTGGCTATCGTGAATATGTCACCCCGCACCCCACAAGGCACAGACTGTGCTTACACCAACCTAATGGCAACACATTGCCTCATCTGTCCTACGTGCAGACGGCGCCAGGCCCGAACCGCGGAAACTGACCGTGCTTACACCTCAAGGGCAGCACCTTGACTCATCAAGCCCCCGTTCTGCCAACCACCCCGACCGTGGACGCTTGGGAGGGCACACTATTTTCCCTCCAAATCCTTTTCCCTCCCTTTTTTGAATCCTCCATTTGATTCAGGGAGCACCTTGCACAACAGTTGTCTTGATGAACCCCAAACCGTGGCCATTTCCGTGAGATCCGCATAGCTGACTGGCCACTCGGCTCTGATACCACATGTAGCGCAGGCATCCCAGAAGAAGCCGGGAACCACGACTTAGCTTCCCAGCCTTCAACTCTTGTCATCCAAACCCACTTGACATACAAGCAGCCAACTCGCCAACAACGATTAGACTTAACCAACTTTAAGTTCCGAAAACCAACATTGAGATCCAACCTGGCGCCATGCCAGATCGGGGGTCCCGATGTGGGTGACTTCCCTCCAAGCAAGTCGCCCGACATACATCAAACTTAACCAACTCGAAGCTTCGTTACAAACGAGTAACATCCATTCCAAGCAAGCGGTCTGACTTACATCAGACTTAACCAACTGAAACCTTCATCACGAGCGCTGGAAGCCAACCTGGCGCCACGCCAGACTGGACAGCCATAAACAGGTAACTTCCACCCAAGCAAGCCATCCAACTCTGCCGACAGGTTAGAGCCCATGCAAGGAACACTCAGAACCACAAGCCGCGACAGATATGGAGACAACCAGTTCCTGGACCAAATGGTCCCGACAGCATACCGCTGGCGTCCCGGGATACGACCCTCAGCTATGTGCCAACTTAAAAATTTTGAAGCGGCCTTACAGCTGGCGCTTTTATCGAAGACTGAAACCCAGAAGGTAATCAAAGTCAGTTTGAGGAAAATCCCATTTTATTTATAAATCTGAGAAAGTTACATTTCAAGTGTGTGACCGACCCTACTCTCCGGGGCGCTAGCATGCCAAGGCGAGAGCCATGACAACATTCTAGCAAGGGAGGCTGAGACTTGGTTGGAGCTCGCCCTGAGTCGCAACCCGCACTCCCCTATAGTATTGGTGGGATTCGACACCCCCCCCTTCTCATACCAAGCACTCTACCCACGCTGGTAAAGCACATTTTTCTCTCTCTAGAATTTTTTCTCTCTAGAAAGTCATTTTCTCTCTCTAGATTTTATTGATCCTCAGGCTTCCTTTAATCATGCCTAGATCGTGTGAGGTGATTGCACATCGATCTGAGCTCTCTAGACTTCGCTAGAACCGATCAAAGATTTTCAGCCATAGGAACTTGGCGCCGGCTGGATTCTGGTATCAGTGGCGCCGGGAGCAGCAGGGGCGCTTCTGGCGCCGGGGACATAGCTAGCGCCAGTGGCACCGGAAGTAAAGCTTGTAAAGGTAGCTTTACAACAGCTTGCTTGGGTGGAAGTTACCTGTTTATGGCTGTCCAGTCTGGCGTGGTGCCAGGTTAGCTTCCAGCGCTCGTGACGAAGCTTTCAGTTGGTTAAGTCTGATGTAAGTCAGACCGCTTGCTTGGAATGGATGTTACTCGTTTGTAACGAAGCTTCGAGTTGGTTAAGTTTGATGTATGTCGGGCGGCTTGCTTGGAGGAAAGTCACCCACATCGGGACCCCCGATCTGGCATGGCGCCAGGTTGGATCTCAATGTTGGTTTTCGGAACTTCAAGTTGGTTAAGTCTGATCGTTGTTGGCGAGTTGGCTGCTTGTATGTCAAGTGGGTTTGGATGGCAAGAGTTGAAGGCTGGGAAGCTAAGTCGTGGTTTTCAGCTCCCTTTGGGATGCCTGCGCTACACTGGTAAAGGACATTTTCTCTCTCTAAAAAGTCATTTTCTCTCTCTAGCATTTATTGATCCCCAGGTTTCCTTTAATCATGCCTAAATCATGTGAGGTCATTGCACATCGATCCGAGCTCTCTGGACTTTGTTAGAACCGATCAAAGATTTTTAGCCATAGGAATTTGGCGTCGCCTGGATTTTGGTCCCAGTGATGCCGATGCCGGTGCGACCAGGAGCAGCAATGACGCAAGGGCAATGTTGACACCAGTGGCACTGAAAATAAAGATTGTAAAGGTAGCTTTGCAACACAAAGTAAAGCTCATGTAAAGAGTCCTCCATTAGGGCCTCTTTCCAGGTAACCCATTGATGAATGTGTGAGTGGGTTTGAGAATTTCAAAGAAATCAAGTCTGGGAGAGAAGATGAACATTCAGCCAAGTGAAAACATGATAGTGTGCCCGGCCAGAGCAAATGGGTGACCACCGCTTAACGAAGTTAAGACTTCTTTCGACGCACTAAAAGGCCACACGTGTCTTCACAAGGATGCGAAACGACGAGTCTAATTTCTCACCATCCCCCGCCTCCTCTTGTCCATGTGCACTGACTGACTGACTGAGCTTATTTAGGTGCTCCGAGCTCTCGTTCAATTTACTTGGACGGAAGGCTCAATCAAGCACATCCCAATCCCATTCAGTCCCATTATAATGATTATGAGGCAGCTGCCATCTTTGAGTGGATTACGCACATTTGATTCATTCATGCACCGGTGAAAGTGAACGGAGAGTGAAGGATCGCAAGAAAGACGAGATGGGGAAATGCTTGAGCAAAATGCCTTCACAGTTTGGTTGCTACTCCTGCAGCAGCTGCAGCTCCCAGCAAAAGAAAATTTTATCTGAATCTCCAGCAGTTGAAGGAGTGGTGTGTAGCGACTCCAAAGCTTTCATGAGGAAATACTCGTTTTCTACTACGAATGCAGCTTACGTTGACTTTCGGATCCCAGTAACTGCTGCAGAAACTGTGGATGAGCAAGCTAATCTTCCATCAGGGTGTTTGATGCTCATGAGCTCTCCCAGCTCACGAAAGGTTCCTAAAGATCCCACTGCTCATAACCCACTTCATCTTTGTGAGGAATTTGCCGGCAGAATAGAAGATCCTGATTCAACTCCGATTGAAGGATCCAGTACAAAGCACTCGGATTGCTCTGTCAAGCGCTCTCTAAGCAGCAAAGAATCACGCGCATTGTCTGCACTAGCATCTCCACATCTGAATCAAACTCCTACTATTCCTCCGTGTAAAATATTGCAAAGCAGAAACATTGCTGTTCCATCCTCTCCTGGATCTAAATGCAGTTCGTGTCTTTTCCTTCCCAGATCTTCAATTGCCAAAAAACTTCCTGAAACTCTGGAAAACTCTTCGATCCAGCTGCAGGCTACCAGTTTCGTTTGTCAGCCACCCATCGCCTCGTGCTCAGTTGAAGCGGAAGCCATTACAATAGTTTCTTCCCAAACTGGCCAAGGCCATGGAGAATCTGCAACTGTAGAAAAGCTGTCTGACATTCTGTTCAATGTGGTGCGGCCCTGTTTTAAAGCATCCCTCGAGCAGGAAAAAGAAAGCCAAACATTGAGCAAGGCCGAATCCTGCTCAATCTGCAAAGCATTGCACTGTAATTGCTGTGAACGAGTAACAGATCCAAATATTCTGGCTGAATCGAGTGAAATTGGAATGGCGAGCCTTTCTCAGCTTTCAGGTAGCCAAGAGGCTACTTCTGATGCTCCTCCGCAACTTGGTTCATATGTACAACAAGCTGCAGTCCAAGAGGAGTTTAAAGATGTACAGCCAGAAGCAAATAAATTTCTAATCAGGCGATCTGCTCCTTCAGCTAGAAGCAATGGAGTCTACTCAACTGAAAAACCATCCACACAAATGGATCTTTTTTCCATGAAGGCATCAAGCAGTCGTTCACTGGAGCTTGAGTCCGCTTATTTGGCACAAAATGTTGCTGTGTCCAAAATAAGACAAGGCAGCATGCTTAATAAGTTGTCTCCCAGCAGAGCATTGATCCTAGGAGGTACATTTCCTTTGGCAACTTCTCCTACAGCAATTAAGAGGCCAGCCTTTGAGCCTCGTACAAGATCCACAGAATCGTTCAGAAGTCCTGGACGGAGAATCAATGCTACACAGGTTAGTTGATGATCAATTAATTAATTTTTGTACCTGTTGAATCTGAAAGCTGGCTAGGCAAAGGTGGCTTTCCGGTTTGATTGCATATTTTCTTTTCGTCAAATACACCAGCTTGTAGCATCCAAACCAACCTCATGGAGTATATGAAAGTAATGGACATGAAAGTAAGCAATGTACATGCCCAGCTCGCTCTTCTGAGAAAATCGGATGCAGAGCACGCCATGAATAAGCTCGAGCCTCACCCCTAAAGAAGGATTATAATAGGCCTTCATCCCAGGTATCTGCCCGCGCCTGGGTAGGGAAGTGAACCTGGCTGAGAAGGCTCAATCTAAACCCACTACGCCACACACCACACATGCCGATTGAATAAATTAAGCTTGTTGCAGAATAGTTATCCAACCAATGCACCGGAAGTTCGTAGACCTATGGAGGGAAAGCTTGGCCTTGTAAGTTGTATGCACCAGATTTAGTTTTTGAACTTACGTTCTCCAAAATGCACTGCTCTTTCTAGAATCTAGCGAGCATACATTTGTCCAAGCACCAATTGATGAAGTCTCTTCTGAAAAACTCACCATCAGGTGGCGCTTCTTTCCATTGGCTTTGCTCTATTCTATAGACATGTAGCCTGATTCTTATTAGTAAATACTTGCTGTAGATAACCTGTCTATGTGTGCTTCACCAGCACAAGAGACTGCACTTCAACATACATGAGATCACTCTTATTCCAGAACTTATGCATCCAGTCATCACCACTGACGTCATTGCAAACTCCACTCAGATCAGAACATCCCAAGAGCCAACAGACACGAAATGAGTCATTTGGAGTAGGACTTTGGAGCACGAACAACGGCTACTTAAAAAGAAAGTATAAGGTCACATGTGCAGATCCTAGATAGACTCGCAGATTTGCCCAACGGATAGCCAGCATTTAAAACATAAACATTCTATAAGTCATCCTGAATATAAGCTGTTTAGTATATTTATGCGCTTGAGCTGTGGCTAATCAGAGTTTTATAGCTGAAGCTCTCCTATTTAAGCATCTTCATCCGTGAAGATGAGTGAAAACTTTTTTAAGATTTAGTGAATATCCTGCTTGTGCTTCACTTAATAGTTAAGCCAGCCGATCCATTCAATCTCATGTGCAAGGATTTGCCATCGCAAATATTTGAAGAAATATCATGGTATCTTCTAACCGAAAGTAGGCTAGTTTTCGTGTGCTATTTGATGCTGAGAAACTGACAGACGTTTGATTATCAGATTAGGAGCAGAAATTTTAGGTGGAACCAAGATCACGAGGCTTGCCAGAGCTTGCGCATGAAGACCAACAGATAAATGGAGTTGTTAAGGAAATTCACCAAAAGTTATGTGCATAGTATTGATTGGACTGCTATAGAGCAGTCAGTACTGGATGACAAGGCCTAAAGAAGTAAAAACGATGGGAAGTTAGTGGGTGGACATTTATCAACTAGTTAGAAATCAGTCAGGACAAATAATGTCAGATGCAAATTGTCATGCTAGAATGAAGATCAGGAGCAAGCCAAAGGATTTGGGGCTAATTACCTGCAAGCAATGTCTGTCAAAATCCTGCTTCTGCCAAGATGACCGACGTGCTGCAAAGTAACCACAAAAAATTTGGGATTGTTGTATTCAAAGTGGAGATATCTATAGAATCTTGGACACAAATGGTGCAATGAAGTTGCATATCTTTCTATATGCAGAGAATAAATTGGCATAAATGGACTCATTGCACCAGGCAATCAAAAGACCAGATTGTCTGTAGGTCCAAATCTTGGGGGATAAGGAGTGATGAATGATGCTGATGGTCTTTACAATGGTGGATTATCTAAACAGATGGGATTACTTTATGGGATTAAAAAGTTGAGAGTTCCAAAGATCCTATTTATGAGCACAAGCTAACAGTTACGAGCTATGCACTGCATTCAAAGAATCCATCTTAACCAGATGAGCAGCCCAAAAAGAACAGATTTATTTGATCTTTGAAGTCATGTTTGAACAATGGATGAGCAAACACGTGTGCTCTAAGAGATATTTTCCACCACCACTCATAAAAAATTAATCTCTGTCACATCAATATGATGGACACTCGAGTTTAGATAAGAAGTATGGACCAGAATAAAAGCCCAAGAGGGTACAAAGACTGCACCGGAAAGTTGGTCATCTGAGAACTACTCAGGGAATAGAAAATTTTCGAGTTGAGTGATATCATTCACCTCAGATTGAATGCATCTGCGAGAGCAACCAGAAACAGTGTGCCAGATTTCACGCAAGAAACTGACGGGAGGCCATCAAAGAAGGTCTGACACACAAGAACTTTCAGGAGGAAAGAAATGCACTCGTTTGGGAAGAGAGGTAACTGACACCTGCTATCAATTCTTCAATGGAGGCTGAGATATGTATGTGCACGACATTTTGTTTGCATCACTGCTGTCTGAGGACGAATCTCCAAACCACGATTTATATTCCTGATTGCCTGTAGATGCAAGCAACTACTCAAGCTAACTGCTTTCATCTTATCTGCAACAGCCCAGTTCTCAAACCAGAATGAGCAAAGCCTACTATCACTATTGGGTGCCATAGGAGCTAAAAGACTCGATTCAGCTTTTAGCAGGTACTTTCGCTTCTGAAGTCTTTCAAAATTTGTAACATAAAAACTCGTACCCAGCCTTCATTACAGTTTTTCACTTTGGAAGTTGTTTGGTGTAACAGAGATCCAACTCAAAGTTTGCAGCAGGATTTGTGCTTTGAGAACTTGAACATTACAAAGCAAATGTCAGCTGTGCCAACATTGATTTAAATCTGGCACAAAGATGCAAGAGGATGGTGTGAATGCATGTAGGCATATCTGGATTATGCTAGGATGCCAATGGATTCATAAGCACAATCCTTAGTAATTTCTCCTGCAATATCCTAGGGATTGATAACAATCTCCTCCGCGTTGTCATCTGCTACCATTAGTTCATGTTTTGAATGCTGCCTACAGCGTGGAAAGGTCGTGAGGAGCACGCTTATACTTGGGCAAGCATGGCAACAATGGTCGTTCTCTTCTCATTTTTTCTTCACTGTTGATTGGAATCTCGGGCAAGCATGGCAACAATGGTCGTTCTCTTCTCATTTTTTCTTCACTGTTGATTGGAATCTCAACCTGAATGACTGAGATCTGTTGTGTGCCCTGTAAGTCTAGTGGTGCATGAAGTGGAATCAATGAGGTGTGCTGCAGAGATCTGCAGTGCATTTGGGGCATCCAACTATCCTGACAGCATCTTACCTTGCTCTGCCAACATATCATAGTCCTTTTAAATTTACTACCTGTTCTTATAGCTTGATCAATAAAAATGTCTCCTCGATCCAAAGTTCCTTTCACACATAATTGCATTGAATAGATGCATTTTACAAAACAAAACAAAAAGTTCTTGGTGTCCTGAAAATTGGATCTGAATCTCATCTATTCTTTCTGGCATTAACTCTATATGAGGTGATCATCAGTCTGTCTCATTTGTGGTTGCACTAATCTATTCTTTCTTGCAATAGGTCTATATGTACTAGGTAATAATGGATTCTCCACTGTGGATCTAGTGGGAAGGTAAGTAGGGAATCTGTTGAAGGATGAGTGATTCTACCCAAAATGGCAAGTTTGACTCTATCTCTTCCTTCTTCCCTCCCTCCCTAAGTGGCAACCACCTATGACTTATCTCGTTCTGCCCAGCTTTGGGGAATCCCCATTGTCTATCTACTTCTCCAAGTGGGGACCATTCATGATTTGACATGGGGACCACCTCTTCCTTATGGCAGGTTATATAATCCATGAGACTTTATGAACACTTTTATTTCACAAAGATATTCCACGCTCAAGAGTTGACACTAGTTCAACCAAGATATTTCACACGCTCTCAAGAGCTGTATGTGATCATACATGCACTCAAGGTGTGACGACATTATTTGTATAACGTTGAGTTTTATGCGTACATAGACCACTATATAAACATTTAAAGTAATTTTGCACTCATCCAAACTTGAAGAGCCACCAAGCTCTGTGGACCGAACTAATGCAGGAATTTCATTCAAAAATTTCCTTCAAAGAGAAAAGGAAAATATCGTGAAGGATCTTTGTCGTAGATACTTCATGAATGCCATGATAGTCCCTATGTAGGGCACCTTGGTATTGATAAGACTATTTTTGGCCATGATTATAGAGAGACATAATAGAGTATTTCCAGTGTTGCAAGGCTTGTCACGTGAACAAGGCCAAGAGAGTAAGTCCTTCAGGCTTGCTACATCCTACAAGAAAGTGGAAAAGAAGGCTCTATGGATTTTATTGTTGGTCTATCCGGGACCCAAGCCGGACCTAACTCCATCATGGTAGTGGTAGATAGGTTCTCCATGAATGTCATAGCTCCACAAGTAGAATGTGGCTAGGTTGCGTGGACTTTTGAAGTCCAATGTGTTTGACAAGGATTCCAACTTTATGGACAATTTATGGATAGAGGTGTTTGCCAAGTCCAAAACAGAGTTTCAAATGATTCTATACGAAAGTTAAGTGACAAAAATTCTAGAACAATTAATCAAAGAAAAAGACATTCATACTGACGCAATAACTCTGAATGCAATAAGACATTTGATTAGATTCAGAGAAGTGTCAAGTACATAGTCAGCTGAATGACGAGTACAAAACAATAGCGATGATAATCGCATACTCAAAGCTATCTCATTCACTATGCTAGTTTGATTATGTGAAGATCCTCGAATGCTTGTATAGATTCTCTATCTTGAACTAATTGATCTTGTATCACTAGATCTATATCTCAATGCTTCTTACTTAACTATACATTTACTCATATATATATATATATATATATATATATATATATATATATATATATACAAATGTATAGATGTGTTGAGTTATGTTCTCCGATATGGATCTTGGCGGCGATCATGGTTGTCACTATCAAGGTTGAGATGTATTCTCTACATTTATCATTTCTCAATGCCTTAATTATCTTACTAGTTTCATTTTCAACACGCTCCTTGAATGTTTTGAAGAGATTGAATGCCTCTGATCTACACTTCATAAAATACACTATTGTTCTTTTCAAAAACTCGTCAGTAAATGTAATAAAGAATCTTGCACCTACCAACGATAAGGTTTGCATTGGGCCGCATAATTCTAAATGAACAATGTCTACTATGTCTTTAGCTACATGTTGATGAATTGATTTGAATGGAATCCTAGTATGCTTTCCTTGCAACTTTGACAGACTGGTAGATTGATTTTTTTTGTCTAGACAATCGAGATCAAGTACTAGAGATTGTCTAAGCATGTTCAGAATAGATACATGATCCAAGTATATTCAAATTTGAATGTTGGAGACATTGAATCTAGGCCACATTATTGGTAGGGTTTTTGATATGGAGGGAAACCAAGGTCATTAATGAGACATGGATCTGCTACATATGGATGTACACATGTGGGAAGAGGATCTCTCTCTCTCTCTCTCTCTCTCTCTCTCTCTCTCTCTCTCTCTCTCTCTCTCTCTCTCTCTCTCTCTCTCTCTCTCTCTCTCTCTCTCTCTCTCTCTCTCTCTCTCTCTCTCTCTCTCTCTCAATGTCTCATTTCATGCTTATACATGAGTTCTTTTGGGTTCATCTATCCATTGGTGCACTATATTGGTGATATCTTGCAATCTTGTGTGTAGAATGCTCATTTTTTACTATATTCGGATCCACACGTGTAAAATACATTAGCTTACTATTTTTGTACAAAAAACAACTTCATTTCATCTTATTTTTGATGTTTGATCAAGTTCTTATTGAGTTTGTATCTCTTTCATTAAGTAGATGCTAATTTTTCTATGTTGCAAATGTTTCCTATAACATTTTCATTTTGAAACATACTCATCGATATGCAATGAATTTTTTGAAGAAAACATGCATCACACAATAGAAAGTCCAAGACACAAGCTAATCCACTCTTGGATGTGTTGCCTTCAACTAGCCTCCAACTAGTTTGCTCAATCTAGCTCCCGTCTCAATAAATGATCCATACCTTGTTTGCCTTATATCAATCTAGCCACAAGCAAAAATCCATTCACACTCTACAAAGATTATAATAGCTTATCATTCTACCAAGATCCCATGATAGAGTTCCAACCAGAAATATCGTGCACCAACATTACGACAACACACAAGACTAATCTCCAAGAAATTCGAGTGATAGAGTAAAAATATTTCCATTCATCCATAGGCTTCATTGTAAAGTGGCTACTTAAAAAATATTTACTACGTAATATGAAGTAATTTTTTTGGCTATCTACCTTCTAATTAATAACTTTATCTTGTCTATCAACTATGTCACTAATGTGTCTATCTTTGTCTTCTAGTAGTTCTGGTACTTTTTGTAGCCATGGTTGATGATTCATATGCATGTGTTTCTCCAAGATCGGACACCATGATTCACATGACTACTTCACCGACAATGCTAATTTTTACTTCCTCCTATGAATTTACAATTGTGATTGGCACAATCTTGAACATATTTTATCAAGAATGATAGAACATGTGGGATATTAATATAAGTTAATTGAAACATGGCATTTAGCTATGTATATAAATTATTCACTGTCAAATTTCTTCCATAAACATCCACAATGACTTTTGAGTCCATATTATGACTAGCAACATCTGTTGAATGTGAAAAATTGCCAAAATTGGCAAATCTAGCGAAATAAAACCACGTGAATATGTATATTGGTGGGTGAGGCCACGGTTCCGCGTGTGAATCTACACTAGAGTAGGTTAGATCATGTTCATAGGGTTGGTCAAGTTTTTTTGGTGATGATTCCTACATTATAGGACCAAATCCCTTAATTTATGGAGTAGGTTGATCAATCTAGCCACCAACATGGCAAAACTCAAGGGTTAGGCTAGAATGGCAAATTAGAAAAAAAAAAAAAAGACTCAATTATCTTCCTTATTACATGCTGGATTTTCACCTAACTCAAGGTGGGGAAGAGCCTATCTATGTATCATCAACTCTCCATAGTAATGCCTTAAAAAATTTACTTTGTCTCCTTTTGGATCTAAAGGAAATCTAAGTGTTCTAAACACTATTTTGTGTCTACAGGCCGTACTGAAGGTTGTACCACACATGTGGAGTCTGGATCTTCACTTTGATTAATGATTTATGATTGCTCTTGCTTGATGTATGTAGAATTGTCAATCTAGATTTCAATTTTTGGTGTCTAGTTTGCATTCAATAGTAAATCAATCAATCAATCCCTCTTGTGAGTCATTAATAGGCTCAAGTAAGTCCAAAGTACTATACTTTGCCATGATATTAGAGCGAGGTACAAGAGGTAATAATTAATCATTTGTACAATCCAAAATCAAAAAAATATGTAGGGTCGAAAAAATTATCTTGATCGAAAAAAATACACGAGGTCGAAAAATCAAGCGGGTCGAAAAAATAAAGTGGGTTGGAAAATAATGTGTGTTGAAAAATTAAGTCGGTTGGAAAATAATTGTGGGTCAAAAAATTAAGTTGGTCGGAAAATAATTGTCGGTCCAAAAACATACCAAGGGTTGGAAAAAATAAGGTGGGTCGAAAAAGCAAGTGGGTCGAAAAACCAGTGGGTCGAAAAATTAAGATGGTCGAAAAATAAGAGGGTCGAAAAATCAAAACCGGTGAAAAAAAATGACAATGGCTCAAAAAATAAACAGAGATTGAAAAAATTCTAAGGTATCGAAAAAATTAAGGGCTTGAAAAAATAAGGGCTCGAAAAAATCTAGGATCGAAAAAATCTGGAATTGAAAAATGACTAGGATCGAAAAATTAATTGATCGAAAAAATAAAGACTCTAAAAAATAAGGGCTTGAAAAAAATCTCGAAAAAATCAAAAATTCGAAAATCTCGAAAAATTTGATGAAAAACTCAAAAAAAATTTCCAAAAATTTGAAAATTTGAAAAAAAAAAAAAACGAAATTTTTTTAAAAAAAATCAAAAAAACTCGAAAGATTTAAAAACTCAAAAAAAAGTCAAATTTGTAAAAAAAACCCAAATTACTCGAAAAATATAAAAACTCTAAAAATTTAAATTTCAAAAATCCCGAAAAAATCAAAAAAAAAAAAATCAAAAGACTCGAAAAAACCAAAAACCTGGAATAAATAAAAAAAACTCGAAAAAATCGAACAAACTCGGAAAAATCAAACAACTCGAAAAATGCTAAGATCTAAAAAAATCCAAAAGTTATAAAATCTCGAAAAACCTGAACAATTCGAAAATCGAAAAATTCGAAAATTAGGAAATCTTGAAAAACCAAAAAATTAGGAAAATTCGAATACCCGAAATTTAAAAAATATTGAAAAACCCAAAAATGACGAAATCTCGAAAAACCGGAGGGTCGAAAAATTGCAAAGGGTTGAAAAATTAGGGGGGGTCGAAAAACTACAACGGGTCAAAAAAATTTCAAAGGGGTAGAAAATGTCAAAGGGTCAAAAATTTCAAAGTGTCGAAAAATTTTCAAAGGGTGAAAATTTTTCAAAAAGTCGAAAAATCTTCAAGGGGTCGAAAAACAACAAAGAGTCAAAAAAACTTCAAAGAAATGGGAAAAACTTCAAAGGGATTGAAAAGTTTTACTAAAGTAGAAAATACATTGGATTAAAAAAAAACATTGTGGGATGCAACTAGAAAGGCGTTAGATGCAAATAAAAGTGATTGGCCGGATGGAATAACAAAAATCCAAAAAAACTCGAAAAGCTCGAAAAATGGAAAAAATTTGAGAAACTCGAAAAATACAATAACCGTCGGATGCACTTCGGATGCAAATGGGGATGAGGGTGGCAAAAAACACCGTCAGATGCAATTTGAAAGGGAGTGACGGATGCAATTGAAATGATATTGGCGGATGCAATTGTAGAAGGAGCGTTGGATGCAAATGTAGAGGGAGCGTTAGATGCAAATGCAGAAGGAGCGTTAGATGCAAATGCAGAGTGTCGGATGTAAATTTTTTATGGATGCAATGCATACAGATGGCATCAGATGGAAATGATTAACGGATGCAAAAGAGGATGTAGTATCGGATGCACTCGTCGGCTTCAATGGCTGTCGGATGGAAATGTTAAACTGTCGGATTTTTGAAAGTCCGAAAAAGCTTGAAAATCTCGAAAACTCAACAAATTCAAACAACTTGAAAAAGTCTAAAAATTTGGAAATTCAAAAAATGACAGATGCAATCATCGGATATAATTGTTCTTTGAAAATGGAGTGTGATGGGTACGTATCAAGGGAGGAGTGGTTTCAAGAAACGTTTGGGAGCAGTGTGTTGGTTTTTTTTTTTTTAACATCTGTCGGTGGTGTTCTGATGCAATTCAGAACTCAGAGACACGATTGAATGCGTGCTTGAAAAAAATGGCATGACAAGAAAAGAAGCAGACAAAAAAAAACAGAATGAACTGGAAGATTTTCTGTTATAAACGAGTTCGTGGAGCATAAAAGCAAGAAGATTGCCAGTGACAATGTAACGTCAGAAGGAAAATTCTTTGTAGAATCTTGAGAAACTTGAAAGTTAGGAAATCTTGAGAAACTCGAAAACTTGCAAAATTCGATAAATTCTATTTTTGACCGTCGGTTTTCAAAAACGCGAAACAACAGTGCGGCGGTGGATTTCTGAAAAGGCTGTTGTGAGATCGCACAAATTTGAATAATGATTAGAAGCGTTCTGAAGCGATTTCAATCTCAGAAAATATGTAGGATGTGTGTTGGTGAGGAATATGAATTGAGGACAACAAACAACACAAACAGAAGTGAACAAGAACTAAAAGATGAGTTGATAAAATCGAGTTCTGGATCAAAAGCCAAGACAATTGTCAATGACAACTGGCGCCAATGTTTGTAGAGATTTCGTTTCACACACAACCCGCTTCACAACAATGTTAGCACATATTCTGTCGGCCACTGGTTTTGCTCAGCCTCCTGTAGCCGACAGAAGGTTTCTCCTACTTCTCTAATTTGATTTTGCAATATAATGGTGGTGTGTCCCGCCTGTCAATTGGCACACCTACGGCCTGATTTCGGTCCTTTATTGGCAATGCTAGCTCATCTTGGATATAGGATCTATCAAGAACTCGAATCCTACGTTCTACAAAGGTAGATTTTTTAAAGTAGATGCAAATGTGGCAATGGAGAGTGTAAACATGGCAAAGGAGGAGATCACCAAAGTGGAGCTATGGCACAAAAGTATTGTATGCTGATGACACAATCTTAAGTGAAAATAATCTAGATGGAAGAAGAGATGTTAAGATTGCTCTATCTAAAGAGTTTAGGATGGTTGATCTCGGCCTATTGCACTTCATTCTAGGAATAGAAGTCATAAGAGGATTGAATTTTAGCTTCATATGTCAATCTAAATATGGTACATCCATCCTAGATAGATTCGGAATGAAGAATTGTAAAGGCATTGAGATTCCAATGGAGGAAAATGTAAAAGCATCTATAAGTGGTGATGAAACATCCTTTGAGGACATCACTCTCTATAGAAGGCTTATAGGCTCCTTAATTTATTTGACTATAACTAGACCTGATCTTAGTTATAGTATTGGAAAGTTAAGCCAATATATGCAATATCCTCTTGTATCACATTGGAAGATGGCCAAAAGAGTCCTAAGTATATCTCATCTACTAGGAACTCCTCTAATGCTCCCTCTTGAACCTTGCAGCTTTGCACGTTCAATCCAATTGCCTTTCTTTGATTGGCAAAGAGTGGCTTGTCAAGCGGCTTCGTGAGCATATCTGCAATCATGTCTTCTGATTTTATATACTAGACCTAAAGCTCTCCTTTTGAGATTAAATGTCAAATGTGATGGTACTTCAGAGGTATGTGTTTTGTCTTTGAATGGAAGACAAGTCCCTGGGACAGATAGATGGCACTCTGAGAGTCCATCATCATCGTGCTTGGCCCTTTTTGTGGTATCTCGATTGCCTCCAGCATCATTTGCAGCCACACTACCTCATTCGCCACCCTTGAAGTTGTGACATATACAGCTTCGCAAGAGGATTGAGCCACCAAGGTTTGCTTTTTGCATATCTAGCTGATTCCAGCTCCGCACGCTATTGTACATCCTCTAGTAATGACTTGCTGTCATCTTTGCAGCTCGTCTGCATCACTGTAGTGGTGCAGCTTGAATATTTTTTCTTCTTTTTCAGCTCTGTAGGTTAATCTAATATTTTGAGTACCCTTCAAATACTGTAGGATTCGTTTTGCCATTTGCCAATGTGCCAAGCCAGGATTGGAAGAGAATTGGCTCAAGGCGTAAACAGAAAAAGTTAGATCGAGTCTGGTACAAATTGTGAGATACATCAGACTATAGATTAAGTTTTGGTAGGGTATACCTGCCATCTTCTGTTTTTTCTCTTCCGTTTTTGGGCAATCCTGCTTCATGAGCTTGGCTCTAACTATCATTGGCACGGCCTTTTCTTTGCAGTCCATCATGTGGTACTGCTTGAGCACCTTTCTGGCATATATAAACTGACTCAAGTGTATTTCGCCCTTTTTTCGATCTCTTCTGATCTCCAGCCCGAGGCATTTTGTTGCTTTTCCAAGATCTGTGATTTCATAGCTTTCAAAAATCTGACTCTTTGTGTCTTTTATCATCATCAAGGAATTTCCTATCATTAGGAAATCATCCATGAAAATAGTCAGTATCACAAAATCTTTTCCTACTCTTTTAATGTAGACATTGTAGTCTGGTTGTAGGATTGAATTCTAGAGACTTCAGAAGACGATCAAGCTTCTTGTACCAAGCTCGTGATGCATGTTTTAGATCATAGATGCATCTTTGCAACTGACAGACATATTGTCGATTGTCGAGGTCTTCAAAACCTTTAGGCTGCTTCATGAAGATTTTTCCTTTAGATCTCCATGGAGAAAGGCTATTTTCACATCAATCTGGTGAATTTTCAGATTGTGCTGTGTGGCGTATGCAAGGAGTAGTCGTATGCTTGTCATCTTGACCATCGACAAATAAGTGTCGAAATAATCAACACCATATCTCTGCGTGTAGCCCTTCGCGACAAGCCTTGCTTGCAGTCGACTATTTTCCTGTTTTTTGGCAGTGGCTCCAATGTCCATGCCTCGTTTTGCCTCATCTACTCGATCTCCTCTGACATTGTCTGCTTCAAAAATTCTCTTTCTGGACTCTGGATAGCTTCTTGATATGTTGTTGGCTCTTCAGTGAAGCTGCAGTATTCGAACTGTGTTTCTTCGCTCCACTAAAGATTGTCAGAGTAACGCTCTGGAGGTCTTCTTTGTCTCGTTGACCTTCTAGGTTCATCTAGTCACTGCTCGAACGTTTCTTGTTCGTGGGGTTGATCCTCTGCTTCCTGCTGCTCTGGAGATTGCGACTCTGCATTCTGATTTGATGTTTGTCCTCGATCTCCCTCTTGAATAGGCAACAGTGTGAAGATTTCATGGCCTCTTTCGTCTTTCAGTCCAGGGAATGTGGACTTATCGCACTCACCTCTCTGCTCGAAACAACCTTCTTCGTGGTTGGATTGTAGAGTCTGTACACTTGTGTTTCATTCGAATAGCCGACCATGATTGTTTGCTCTAATTTGTCATCGATCTTGTTTCTTTTTTCTTTTGTAATGTGCCTATATGCTGCACATCCGAACACACGTATGTATGACAGATCAGACTTTCTACCTGTCCATATTTCATACGACGTCTTGTTATCCAACGCTGTCGTGTTAATCTGTTCTGCAGGTGTACAACTGCAACTATTGCCTCAGCCCAAAATTGACTTGACAACCTAGTATGTGCCATCATGCATCTAGCTCCTTCCACTAGGGTCCTGTTTCTTCTTTTTTCTACACCATTGTATTCTGGTGTGTATGCAGGAGTGAACTGGTGTTTGATCCTCTGTTCTTCGCAAAATCTTGAGAATTCTTTGCTTTTGTATTCACCTCTGTTGTCAGATCTGAGGATTTGTATCTTTTTTGAGGTGTGTTGATGCCACGAACTTCTTGAAGGAATCAAACACTTTGGATTTCTTCTTTAAGTAGTAGATCGTGGTCATCCGGCTGTAATCATCTATGAACGTCAAAAAATATCTCGAACTGGAAAGCGAATCCATCTTCATCGGTCCACAGACATCAGAATGGATGAGCTCAAGAACTTCCTTGGCTCTTCTCCCCTCATGCATGAATGGATTCCAATGTTGTTTGCCTTTCTGACAGGCTTCGCAGAACTCAGTTTTGGGTCTTGAAATCTTGAGACCTGTGACTATGTCTTTTCTGCTCATGTCATACAGGCTCTGCATGTTCAGATGATACATTCTCCTATGCCAGAGCTGATCTTCATTTTCTGATGCATTTAATATGCAATCAGAGTTGCTGATTATTTTGGCCTGGTAGAGGTTTCCTTCTCTACATCTGACCGTTAGCAACTTGTTTGTCGTTTTCTCGATCACGCGGCATGTGTTGCCGTTGAACAAAATTTGAATGCCAAGATCTGCCATCTTGGAGACAGATAACAGATCTTTTCTGAGTGAGGGCACATAGAGTGCTCCTGGTAGCTCTGCTCGGCCTACCAGTGTTCGCAGCTGTAGAGTGTCGATGCCTTTGACATGGTGTTTGCTCCCATCACCTAGAATCACTCCTCTGTTGTTTTCGAGCTCTCTGAAGTCGATCAAGATCTTCTTGTTGCAGGTGATGTGTGATGTTGCTCCTAAATCAATGACTACATCATAGTCTCGTTGAAGCTTCATTGAGTATCGTAAAAGCTTCGTCATCTCTATCAGCATCCTTGGAGGACTCTACAACATTAGCTTTTTCAACTTTGTTCTTTCTTTTTGGGTTGAATCTGCAATCGTATGTAGAATGCCCTTTCTCCTTGTAGTGCATGCAAGGTATTTCTGGATTGAACCAGTATTTGTCGGCCGTATGGCCTGGTTTGTGACAGTGATCGCAGGAAGAAGATTGCTGATTTGAGGACTTCATCTTCTCGAATCTTGGCTTGTTCTTGTTTTTTTCCTTTCCTTTCGTGAAGAGAGCCTTCTCTTGATCACTGCTTCCCTCTCCTTTGTCTCTCATCAGTCTCTCATCAGCGACAAGACTGACTGCTTTGTCAAATGTCATATTTGGTAGACTCAGTATGAGCATTCTCAGCGGCTGATAGGACGTCGGTAGAGATTTCATGAAGTACATCAGATGTTGTGGTGCTGGGACATAGTGCTCCTGTCCTGATGCAGCGAGTTGAGCAATGCATGACTGAAGCTGCAGTCCTCACTTCATACTTCTGTTTTAATCTTGCCCACGCTGCATGGCTGCTTTCGTAGTCTTCAATCTGCATGAGTAGATCTTCATTTATGGATGAAACGATGATCGCCATTGCACGCTCATCTTTTCTGATCCATTCAGCTCTCCTTGGGTGTCCCTCTGGAGGTTGCACCTCTGAGAGTTCGGTCACCGATCAGATGCCTTCACCCTTTAGAAGTGTTTTGATTTTGAATTTCCAGATTCTGTAATTTGCATCATCAAGACTGATTGCTACTCTTGTCTAGATTGTTGTAGCCATATTGTGTGTTCTGGAAGAATCACTGCTGGGATATCAGTAGTGATAACATGTGTGCTCTAATACCATGTCACGGAAGCGAAAACTGTTCGGTGTCGCGAAAGTGGAACTATTTTTTTTTTTTTTTCGTTTTCGTTTTCGTATCCGTGAACGATTTTTTGTCTTTGAATTCTCTTTTGCGCGGAAGCATCACAAGAACCTAGACACGCAACTGCACATCACAGAATACATTTCATTCTAGCAATCAAGACAGACAGCACAAGAAAAGGAGATGCACGAAAATAGAGCGACTGTATTATTAGTTTAATTTTAGAGCAAGATCGTCTGAGTGTCTCGCTCGTTGGCGGACACTCTGCTCTTTCGCTGTGCTCTGCTCGTTGGCAGACTTTCATGCACAACTCTTTTGTTTCTAGTATTTTTCTTCTATGCTCTACTCGCTACACCTCTCTCTGTCTCATACAGAAATTCTGTCTATTCTCTTCTGTTTTATGATTCAGAAAGGATAGTTTATATCTCCACTGTGTTGCAACATTGATTATTATCTATGTTTATCACTATGACCAAGCATCTAAATTTGTGATATGTAAATCCATTTGGTTGAGAAGACTTCTTTTAGAGTTGTTATTTCAATGTGAAGCCACAACCATATTCTATGATAGTCAAAGTTGCATACAAATTGCAAAGAATTTTCTATCTCATGCATGCACTAAACATATTGAAACTCATTTAAATTATTGTGTGTGCGAGAAGGTTAACTTTAAAGGTGTAGAGTTGATATATTGTTCTACACATGACCATGTGGTAGATATCTTCACTAAAACCATTTTGCATATTATATCATTGATGAATATTTTTAAAAACAAGCTTATCATTAATATTAGAAAACATAGTGATAAGTTTGATATGTGTATATAGTTGTAATATTAAATTATGTCAGAATTGAGTTGTCAAGTAACATGGTTGGATACTTCCAAAAACCTTCGTCAACCTAATCTCTCACACAATGTGTATACCATCATTTTTTAAAATGACTGTATAAAGGTTAATGGGGTGTGCGTGCGTGCGTGCACGCACATGCGCGTGTGCATGTGGCATGCCAACTCTTTTCTCTGCCACATTTTCTTGTTTTTGCTATATTGATTAATTGTGTGATGTATTATGATACTAAATAATTAAAGGTCATAGTGAATAGATTCAATATTTGTAGTCTCCATTTCTACATGATAGCTTTGAGTTCAATATGCTTGCTACAAAAGATTAGTGAGAATTGTATGATTAAGACTGGATACAAAACATATATTTAATTTTGAATAGAGAATTTCAAAGTAATGTTATTAATAATTTTAAGATCTTAGTTTCAATCTATTGAGATTAGGTCATGTGTTGATCAAGTTTCATCAAAATTCTACTTGCTAGTCAAAGAGTTACAAAAGAAATAGTATTGCTAGGTTCTACATCTTTGTGATTTCACTATTCCTTCATTTCTGAAGAAACGTGAAGCTTTTTATGCACAAAGCAATATTGCTAGCTTATGAACCAAAACATGCAGAAATACACGTGAAGTGCCAACAGGCCTTACCTGCAGAAATACACGAGAACTACCCATAGGCAGAAACCGTAAACAACTGCAACCGCAATGCAAACGGCTTTAACGAAAGCCACCATAAGCAAGATCTAACATGACTAGATTCAATGTATCTCTACTAACCAATTAGAGTAGGTTCAAATCTGACCTAATCCACCTATATACTTTCTAAAAATAGTAAGGATACTATTTTTAGTCCTTACTGACATAAAGAAATGTATCTCTAAGTTGAAAATTCACTTTGGCCTCCAAATTGCCAAATTAGATCAATTTAACTAGTTGACAAATTTTCACACTTTGTACTATCATTGATCCATTCCAATTGAGAGAGATCAAGATTTTGGAGTTCATTGACTATCTCGAGTTTTTGCTCTATTTGTGCGATGGTTTTATAAAGTGTATGCAATATAAACTTATTGAGGATCATTCTTTGTCCACAGGTCGTACTACAGGCTGTACCCCACATGTGTGAAGTAAGATTTGCATGTTTTGATCTTGTTTAGATTGCTCTTGATTTAAACTGCCAATCTAGATCAATTTTTGGGTGCTAGTTTGCTATAATTGGTTGATCAAATCAATCAATCACTCTTGAGAATCAATTACAAGTTCATCTATGGTCCTATTTATTGTACTCTCAACACTATGAAGGTGAAAGGAAGATCATTTACACAGCCAATGATGGTGAATGAGCCATAAAGGGCTCTCTACAAATAGTAATGTCAATTTAGAGAATGTTTTATTCAGTCCTTCCATAACTAGGAATATTCTTAGTGTGAGTCAACTAGTTGAAAAGGGTCTTGAACTTGAGTTTGTTGGTGATGCTTGTTTGATAAGTAAAAGAGAAACTTTGATTGCTATAGGCAAAGACAAGGCAAATTGTACAAACTTGATGCTTGTGTTATTGCTAACCAAAAAAGGTTTGTGGCAAAGAAGCAAATGACAAGAGGTTGGGACATTCCAATTTCAAAGCATTGTAGGTAGTGGGGAAAAGGGAAGTTCTTCTTGGCCCTCCAAAGTATCTTTCTAGCATCAACATAGTTTTTGAGCATTGTGCATTGTCCAAGTCACATAGGATTTTACACTAGATCTAGCTCAAGATCTAGCCATGCCTTTTAAATAGATACATTTGGATATTAGCTCAATTAGTACATCTAATAATGGAGGATCTAGGATAAATGTGACATTCATTGATGATTGTGGTAGAATACATGGGTCTATCTTCTAAAAAGTAAGGATGAAATCTTTGATGTGTTTGTTAAGTTCAAGAATGCAATGGAAAATCAATTCAACACTAGGATTAAATGCTAGAGGTTGGACAATGGAGGTGAATACATCTCAACCAAGTTCAAAGATTTTTTTTGTAGCACATTTATATCTCTTTCATTAAGTAGATGCTGATTTTTCTATGTTGCAAATGTGTAAATTGTGTTGAGTTTCATACCAAAGATCAAGAGGACAAATTTGGATCTTAGTGATTCATATTTCTTCACATAGTATCAGAGCTTGTGTTGCAGGTTTTGAAAGGATCAAGCACATCTATCAAGGTTTTGGAGGAGTTTCTATCTCTAGAGCACTCTTTTGAAATACAACAAATTTTTCCAAAAAGAAATCACAAAGATATGGAACCTCTCAATTCTCTTCTTGCACTTATAGCTAGCAAATCAACACATAGAATGTAGAAATCTTGATCAACCTATGATCTACCAACAATCTTATGAATATTGCCACTTCCTAAGATTGAAACACACTCTATTGAAGTCCAAAAACCTCACATAATAGAGATCCAATCGAAATTAGAGTTTTGACAAATCACAAAAAATTGAATATCTCAGATTCTATATGCAATTGCCTAAAACTTGATATAGGATATTGTAGCCTCCAATGAAGCCTTCCTAATGCATAAAAAATCGGCCAAATCCAGTCAGCCAAGTGTGAAATCGGAATTCATGAAGTTCATAAAGTTAAATTGAGTTTTGATCTGCAAAAGATCAATTCGACATATACAAAATTCTTGATTTTTTGAGTAGAAGCTCTTCTAGCACTTTGTGCATTGAAACAATTGAAGGAGAAAGATCAGGTCATTGCAACATGGCTACAATGAGTGGATTCATGTTGAAAGGCAATGGCAAACTTACCTCATCCAACTACTTTACATGGAAGGTGAGGATGGAATCACTTCTGAAATGCATGAGTTGATGGATATGTTGTATGGTTGGAGGAGAGACCCTTAAATCAACAAGAGCAATTGAGATATGGCAAGAGAGCTAAGAAAGCTCTACACATGATTAAGATGAATGTTACCAATGAGCTACTCAAAGAGATTGGTAAGTCCAATTCATCTCGAGAGGCTTGGAAAGCTTTGAAAAAGCTTTATGAATCCAAGTCTACATGTTGACTCTAAGAAGACAAATCTTTCAAAGCGTTCAAAAGAAAGAATAGAGTCCCTAAGGACAAGAAAGCTATTGGATGCAAATGAATCTTCAAAGTGAAGACTTACCAAGATGGATCTATCAATAAGCATAAGGCAATGTTGGTGGCCAAGGGATATGCACAAGAACATGGTATTGACTATGATGAGACCTTTGCACCCATGGCAAACATGGTAAACATTCGAGTCATCATCTCTCTTGCTACTCTTTATGGATGGGACCTATGGCAATTGGACATTACAAATGCATTTTTTAAGGGTGATCTTGAGGAGGAAGTGTACATGGAGCAACCCGAGAGATACATTCAAATCTACAAAGCCAAATCATGTGTGTCTTCTTCAAAAGAGTTTGTATGGTCTTAAGCAAGCACCAAGGAGTTGGTATGCCAAGCTTAACACTTTTTTACTCTCTCAAATATGAGTGAGTATGACCATTCACTTTGTTATAGGTTTGCTATAAATGATGTTACATTCTTGCCAATCTTATATGTGGACGATATCATCTTGAGTGGTGGAGACAATCAAGATGTTGATGATATCTCTCAAGAGGAAGTTTGAGGTGCATGATCTTGGTCATTTGCATTACATTTTAGGAGTAGAAGTGATTAGATCTTCTCAATCTACTTTCATTTGTCAAGAGAAGTATGCTAATTCTATTCTAAAAAGATTTCATATGGTAGATGCAAAGTCTTGTGATACACCTATGGAGTCAAATGTAAAGCTAGCTATAAGAGGTAATGAAAGATCCTTCAAGGACGTTACTCTCTATAGAAGCTAGTTGATTCACTTATCTATCTTACCATCACAAGACCAGATCTAAGCTATGTGCTGGTAGATTAAGCCAATTTATGCAAGATCCTAGGGAAGAGCATTGGAAGCTAGGAAAAAGAGTTTTGAGATACACCATGAGAGCTCAAGATTTTGGCATATTGTATGAGGGATCGTCACCTAACTTGTTTGGATTTTCAAATTCGGACTTTGCTGGAGATCAAATGGATAGGAAATCCATAAGTGCACATTGTATTTTCATAGGTGATGAAGCTATTTCATGGATGTCAAAGAAACAAGCCACTATCTCATTGTCATCTAGTGAGGCCGAGTACAAAGCACTTACTCATTGCACAAAATAGATGGGATGGATCAAGAGGATGATCAAGGATCTTCACTTGTTAGATTTTTCAGAGAGGCCAATCATCTTTTGTGACAACCTATCAACCCAAACGTTGGCAAGCAATCCTATATTTCATGCTAGGAGCAAGCATATTGAGGTGGCATCTCACTTTGTGAGGGAGCAAGTCATGGCAAAGGAGGTGGAGCTTCAACATGTTTCTTCAAAGGAATGTGTAGCTGATATCTTCACCAAATAATTGGGAAAAGACTCATTTATGAAGCATAGGACTTTACTTGGAGTATTCTCAAAGTCTATGCAAAACTAGTTGAAGAGAGAGTGTGAAAGATTTCAACTAGTTTAGTCAATTTTGGTCATATTTGTTTATTTGGCAATTGAGGCCAATTTTCATATTAGACTTAGAGATTGTCATTCCAAAGTTATTTTAGTCCAAATGTATTTGAATTACCACTTTTAGAAAGTGAGAGAAATAGTAGAAAGTAACTTGTCAACTTATTAGGTCCAAAGTTCGCCAGTCTCCTCGTGTGAGTATGGCTAGGTCACCTTTAATTTGCCCCCATTTTGATCAACTTTCATTCAAAATTTGCCCCAAGAGAGAGGTGTGTGTGATAGTTCCCCTTCACTTATAAAAACAGTTGATCGGGCTTAGAGTTCTCAGACAAAAAACCTTTCCAACACTTTGCTTCCCATCTGCTAGGATTATGGCTTGATCCAACTTGTTGCCAATCTCTGAAGAGGATCCTAGTCTTTTTCCCCTTTGAGGAAAAACCCAACTGATACTAGATATCACCCATGCTCAGTGAGTTTCAGTTCCGAAGGTAGCCATCCCAAATGAAGACCAACTGCTCCATAGAAGATCTCCCTTGAAATTGCTCTTTCCAACTTTTGACTTCCTGCTTGCGTCTGGTGGGCGTCATCGCAAATGAAACTAACCCAAAAAACAGGCTAGCCATCCATCCTTTGCAAACATCCAGTCGTTTCGTTGCCGTTCACGTGCGAGTACCTGAACTGTGAATCCGCCCCACAGATTCTGTAGTCGTCGTCCAGTTTGTTAGCGCAGCTGCATGAACGTGAAGAGGGTGTGACGTCAGCCTTTACTTTTCATCTTTTCATCGCCTGTGAGAATTTGCATGTGAATATGCAGACTGCGTGACAACGCGAGTAAATATGCAGCATGAATGGAGGCAGATTAAAAATGGGATTTAGATGACTAGAAGAAATAAATCCAACATTTAGAAGATGATTCACTTACTCTCATAAAGAGTTTACAATTTGCCTCAATACAAATTATTAAACTATGAGTGAACAAATCACTTTTTGGCACACTTGAACCTTGAGAAGGGCTCTCCTCCTCAATCCTTGGCACTTGAACCTTGAGATGATTCTTTAAGATCCTCTTCATGGTGCTCCTTCTTGAAGGAAATCCGAGACCTCCATGTCTCATAATGATCATAACAACCATGACCATACAATATGCACTTCCTATGATTATTAAGATTACTTATGCTAGAATCATAAGTCCAAAAATCACCACAACTTGGCATGATTTTTCTAATATTGAAATCAAAAGGTATTTCCATCTCAACAAGGCTAACTACTTGCTTATGGATATAAGTGTCCACTTGCGGTTTCCTTCGGTTTGGTTTTTAGGCCGTATGTGAGGCTCCTTCGGTAGCCTTTGGTCTTCGTTAGTTGATCGCAAGTGGGTAGTTGCGATTTCTTTCGATTTGCCTTGGTTTCGTGATGAAATGTATGCCTTGCTTTGTGGTTGCCTTTGGTGGCCTTTGTTGCTTTCGTTGTAACCGTTGGCAAGACTTAGCAGTTTTAGGCAAGTACCTAGAAACTTCCATAAGTTGATAAGCTTGGGCAAGATGATCTAACTAGGCTTAAAAGAATGGAAGTCACATATGGTCCATAGGTGCTTGGTCCTTTCACAAATTAGAAGGTTTGGACTTCATTAGTTACATCATACAGTATATGAGGCTAATAGTCCTATTTTTCATTTGAGATATCAACTAAATTGAAAGTACGTTCGAACAAGAAGTACATTGGATGAATCAAGTGTGGCATACAATGCACTGAATGATGATATAGCTAATTACAATTGTGATAACGTATAAATTGTTGAAGTGGCAATAAGTTGACACAAAATCATGATGTCATTAAAACAGATGGGAAGATCAAATCTCTACAAATGCTCTTCTAGATGTTGTCGATTGGTGCCATCCACTAACACGTCAAATCTTCTCTTACCAAAAACTTTACGCGAAAGATTTTGGTCCCTTGGTTGTTGTTCATTAGTTAATAAACGACGTGTTTTTTTTGTTCACCTAATAGAGATGTCTTGCATGATGTAATAACATCAAAAATATCCTCGATAATAAGCATCAACTATCTTCCCACCACACTCTCCAATTGAAATCTAAAGGAGCTTTTATGAATAAACAGCTTTGGAGCATTGTTGTGATTTTCAAAAAGCCATCCTTAGCGATTCTATTATAGTCATAATGCTCTCAATTACGACCTTTTGATTCGATGATGTTTGTGAGTCATGTTATTGATTATAGGGACACTCTACTATTCTAGCAAATTTGTAAAACAACAATGCTTTAACACAAAAATTATGAGTAACCATTATGTTTATACTTAAGTGTCATGCTCTTTTTGCCATCTCTTGTTCTTTTATGTCTGTGCCTTCTTTTTATGGTCTGCCAAATTCAACTTCAAGTAATCTTCTATTAAGTTTGGCTACCCTTTTAACATTGATTGGTGTCTACCCAACGACACAATTAGTTAGTAGTTGTATAACACCATGGTATCCATTAGTTGTTGGGAAAAAAACAAAGTTATTGAATAGTAACTAAATTTCTTAGAAGCGGCAAACATGGAAAAATCTATCCCAAGGCAATTTGCTTAGAACATAGTACGAGTATATGAAAACTTGCCTGAACAATAAATAATTTGATTGACCATGATCAATGAGAGGATCAATTATGTATTCAAGGAGAGTGAAAAATAAAAAATGCAAGCTTGTCATTTTGAGCAAATTGTTGAATTGCAGACTGTAGTAATGTCATCAAAGTGAGTGGATAATCAACACATACTTAGAGATGCATAACGAGTCATCAATGCAACTTCAAAAATCTTAATACATAGTTTTCATCCCTTGCCAGAGCTGATCCCTTCTGTTCTTCTGAACAGCTCATGATATTAGATATCGTGTTGAGAAACATTTTTCAAATTCGATGATACTTGATTCAATTTGTCCAAGTAGAAAGTACATAGCTATATCGAATAGGATTCTTCCTGCAATTCTAGATATCGAACTAGTGCAGGCAATATTAATTTATGGATTCTTAAAGTTCAAGGTAGTGAGGTGACTCATACACAATGCTTTGAGCTTGTTTCTCACTTTTTCCCTTTCAATTTCTTTCCAGCTCTCTTTGATTCTTTCTGTTTTTTTTTTCGCAGCTTCTTTGATTCCTTGTGAAACGCAACACGTGCCACATGACCTCGCCATATTTTTTGAATCTTTATAGTGGCTCTTAGTCTCATTTCCATTTCTCCCTGCATTTCAATTGAAATGTCCCGCTGTCGTGCTAGCTCTGCCTTGGCAGCTTCTTTTTCTGCCATTTCTTGCTTGTACCTGATATATGAAAAAGCATCATATAAGAAACAAAAAAAATCTACAAGCTACAATTATTATATACTACATAACAGTACTAGATTATAACAAATCTCAAAAGTTTAAAGAGAATAATAATCAATACACAAAATTATCAAAGCAACAAAAATATGCAGCTAGTTTTGCATTCTGACCGTGGCTCAAGCACAGACAATAATTCTTGCTTCCTTTGCATTTGATCTTTCAACTTTCCAAGCATTATGTCCATGTATTGTACATCATTATCATGCCCTGCCGCTAAAGTGATGGCCTCCTCCATTAACTGCAAATTTTGCTTTTTCAAAAATTCAACACACTTTGCATTAACTCCATTCTCAACCTGACAAAAGGCATTCAGAGAGAGAATGTCAAAAGATCGCTGAAAGAGATCTAATTTCCACATAGCATCAACCCCTTATGCCATCATAGACTGTCTAACATAGTAAATATACAGGCTTTCACCTACCTTTTCACCCTATTTTCTCAGCTCAGTCATGTTTATTTCTTCTATGATTAAAATTACCCCCCCTTTGCCCTTTCCTTTTTATTTTTTGGTGTCCTCATTTGTGTTGCAGAGGAATTGATCTCTCCTGCCCTGAAGAAGAGGAAAGAAAGTCCTAACTAACCTAACACTTTATTGGAGGACACTTCTCCTTTTTGCAAGACTTCTGATTGGGCATATATATATATATATATATATATATATATATATATATATATATATGTTTGTATCATAGTACCCTCTGGTACCGCTGGTATGGTACCGCCGGTACCATATCAGTGGTACCGCCGGTACGGTACCGCCCTGGGATCCGCGGTACCAGGGCGGTACCATTTTTAATATTTTTTTTAATTTTTTAATATATTTTTAGTAATTTTTTTTTGCATATTAACTACCAAAAAAGGACAAAAAAAAGTAAAAAAAGGGAGTTCTGGGTGTAAAAAAAGAGGGTACAGTACATGGTGCAGGGGACTGTTGCAGTGGCACATGGGCACTGCGAGTGAGCAGACCGAGGGGCCAATGGGAGACCAACACAGGGGGGTAGCATCACATGGGGGCAAGTACAGAGGCACATGGGCATTGTGGGTGAGCAGACCATGGGCCCAATGGGAGACCAACACAGGGGGGAGCATCACATGGGGGCAGCATCACATGGGGGCAGGTACAGAGGCACATGGAGGGATGATGGGGATCCACATGGCCGATCAGGCTGTGGGGATAAATAGGCACTCACAATGCCATTGTGGTCGGCATTTTCAGAGGCTGTGAGAGGGCTAGTGATAGACAGTGAGAGAGCAAGCGAGAGCCGGTGACAGGCTGTTTGAGAGCCAGGGTGCTGTGAGAGGGTGTTCAAGGATCAGGGTGCTGTGAGGAGAAGGTCGATCGAGATGGCTGAGCGCATACCACCGAAGCCCGAGGGCGAAGCCAGGAGAAAGCTTGAGGAAGATATCCGAAGGCACAACGAGAGGCATCGGAAGCAAGAGGCAGATATCCGAGAGATGCTGCGACAGACTCGACAGAGAAATCGGGAACCGGAGCCACCCGCCCCCGCTGTGGATCATGTCCTTGCTGTCGAGCTGGATCTAGATGAGCAGATCGGAATGAATTTCACACGACGGCAGCTCATCATGGTCAAGGAAAGGGCGGCCAGACGTCGGGCTAACCAGGAGGCAGCTCGGGCTAACCGGGAGGCAGAGCAAGAGCGACAAAACAATGCACCAGACGAGGGCGAGGAGTCGGTGGAGGATCAGTGAGGGATGTTTAGAATAGATGAGGTCCACCCGTATGTGGCAGACTGTTGCTATGTAGTTTTCGACAGTTTATGGTGCAGCAAATAACTAGATGGCTGCTTAAAAAAATGACAGTATATGTGATGTTATCCTGATACAACGGTTGAATATATACATAGTTGTTTTTTGTGCAACGCGAGCCTGGTCATGTAAGATGCAATGTCTGTAATTTTTTTAAATGCAGATGTATTACATGTGTTTATGAAATGTCGTTTGGGGTGTAGGAGTGATTGTTGTGCTCATGATGTAGGTGCATATATGTGAAGCTAGCATTCACTTCAAACGAAATTAAATGAAAATAGGATTCAGACACGCACATAGAATTCTTCAACATAAAATAAAGCATCACATGTACAGAGCGACATACGCACAATGTGCAGCAAATAATGTAGGCCAAACACTGTATATAATGTGAAAAATCATCTGAGTACAATGGTAGACCGTCTGCTAGAGACAAATTACTGAAACTAAAGCAACAGAGCCACAATCAATGCTCTGGCTCTGACTCAGACGAATGCTCTGGAGACAACTCAGGGCCCCGAGCTGACTCTTGCAGCCGATATCTCTGCCTGTCTGGAACTGGCATGGGCTGTGTATCCGAGGGGGAAGACTCGTCATCCTCATCCTCCCAATCAGCCTCCGCATCAGCCCCCAAGCAAGCCAAACCAACAACACCTGCTCCAACTGGCTGTGATACTGCACCTCTACCTGTACCTAGAGCCCTGCGTGGTCGTCCTCTCCTCCCTAGCAGTTTCTGTGCCTTGCCTTTCTTGTTCGGTGCACCCTTGGGCCTGCCTGGTCTCTTGCGGACAAGAGGAGCTGTCAATGCCTCGTCACCCCCATGCAAATCACCTGGTTGGCTAGGCTGGGCCCAAGCTGAGGCCGGCTGGGATAGGGAAGCAAAAGAGGGAACTCCCTGTGCAACTGAGCGAGGAGGATGAGCTCGTGGAGTGTGTGCCCGTGGGGCTGCTGCAGGTGGAGGAACTGGCTGTGCAGGAGGCGAGTACAGTGGCGATATGTACTGAAAGGAGCGCGCTGTGGTGGCCGGTACTGGTACATCCTGGGTGCTGCCAAAGGAGGATGTGACGTGGGTGCTGCCACTGGAGGAGCCACTGTGGATGTGGGCGCTGCAAGAGAAAACCTGGGCACAGATGGTGGCCTGCCATGGAGACCTGGTGCTGCAGAAGTGGACGGCGATGGAGGGGCTGCAGGCCTAAATGGCATCAGTGGCACTGGAGGAGCTGTGCGACGCACATACACCCTCTGAGGAGCTGGAGGAACTGTAGGCACCTCATGCGGCTGCTCTGGCTGGGACTCTGTGTGTGGCATGCTGGCAAGAGATGATGGGGGCGCCCTGACACTCGGCATCTGCTGGGCCTCTGAATCCAATGTGGCAACCAAGTCGGCCAGCTGGGCATCCGAATACAAATGCTCTGGGCTCTGGGACTCATCTTGTGCACCAGCCTCTAAATCATCCTGTGCACCAACCTCTGAATCATCCTGTGCACCAACCCTTGAATCAACCCAAGCCTCATCCCGTGCCTCATCATGTGCACCCTGTAGACCCTGCATGGCCTCCCAATCTGTGCAATGAAAGTCATCAGGTGCCTCCTCTGGTGTGCTGTCGTAGTAACGGCCATGACTCTGTGCTGCACGCATCCAAACATCTGCGGGACCGGCATCTAAACCACTCTGCCCTCTATCAAGAGCCTCCTCCATCATGTCGACATAGGTAGGTATGCCACTGCCCCCCCCTGTGTGCCCTGCCTGTCTGCCGGTACAACATGTGCCATGTGTCCCACCTCTGCCACGTGATGCACCTGTGACCCCTGCCCGTGGCGTGTGCCCTGCACCTGTATAATCTGCCTCATCCCTCTCTGGTCTGGCAAACACAACCTGAATGGGCTCATCCTCATCATGCTCATCCTCTGACACTGGCTCATCTGCCTCATACAATGGGGGCTCTCTGTGCTCAAGCTCAAGCTCTCTCTCTCTCATCTCGGCAAGCTCCCTCTCTCTCTCTGCCATCAACTATGTGCCCAGGTCATCTGCAGGCATGGGATGGGTGCTGTCCGTAGGCAAGTCAACCTGGCGCTCCAAATCGGATATCTTCGTCTGCAAGGTTTAAAATTGGCATGTCAGAGAAACAACTCTATCAAGAAATGAAACCAACATACCAGGAGTCAACCAACATGCTATGAAAGGTTAGCTTATCACCTGCAATGCGCTCGTAATGGTCGGAAGCCTCCTGGCGAGACGTGCGTTGGTGCTACAGAACACCAACCGCTCCAACTGACTCACTGACAAGCGGTTCCTTCTCCTCGTGTGAATCAGTGCCCATGTGCTCCAATTACGCTCACACACGGAGGCAGCACAGTCCTGTGGTGCGTGCATTGAAATACTTCAGCACATTGTGGCAGAGGTGAAACTTCAACGAAACACAAAAAATGGAGGATAAAATGAGATGCATACCTGAGAAAGGACACGCAGTGCAAGACGTTGTATAGATGGGTATGTGCTACCGAACATGGTCCACCAGGTAATTGGTAGCTGCCTCCTCTCTGGATCCTGGGCAGCCGGGTGGCCGAATGTGCCCATGCCGAAACGAAATGCAGCGAGCTCCTCCATGAGCCTGATAGGATCCAAACCTATGTGTGGACCCACCCTGTGAATGTACTGAAGCCAATCGGCCTCGAGCTCTCTGTCTGCGATCTGTGTCGGAGAGAGGAAGAGGGGATGCAGCATGTGTGCAACGCTGTGGATACTCCTGTGGAAGTAGTTCCACCGCGTCTCCCATATGAACTTCAGCTCTGTCATCCTGCAGGTGAGGGGCATGTGGTTTAGGGCATTACGAAAAAGCTTAACACTGACAGAAAAACAAACTAGCAAGTACTAAAAAGATAAAGGTCAATTGCAACACTGTACCGCTTACCTCTCTGGCTGCAAGATGGGCAGCTGCAGGAACTGTCCAATCCGGTCCATGAGCTCATACACCAGTCCAAGTGTCGACCCCTCGCTGTCAGCCATGCAGAGCACAATGTAGAGTGGTCGAAGCAGTCCTGACAATGTCTGTGCATCCCTCCAGAACTGGTCTCCCCTCACCGTGGAAGAAAAGTGCTCCCCATCCTCAGTGTGCGAAAATGTACTGGCACCCCAAAGATCACTGGCAACCATCTGTAGAAGCTGGGCCCTGCACCTGATCAAACGGTCGATGACCACCAAGTCGAATGCAAAGCGCGTGGGGGCTGGCTTACGGAGGTCCAGATGGCTGAACACCCGGAACATGGCAAGAACACGCCTCTTTCTGGTGACAAAAGTCACCAGGAAGAGGGCCTCCCGGACGATGGCTCTAATCCAGGGAAGTGCTCCAATGTCCCCCATCAGAAGGTCTATGTCGTGGGCTGCACAGGGGGTATGAACAATATGAGGGAACTCGGCCTCTAGCAGTACACCCATCTGAATGCAGTTCGTGGCATTGTCCGTCACCACCGTGACGACATGCTGTGGGCCTATGGCTAGGATGGAAGACCTGATGACATCAAACATGAACTCTGCAGATATGACTCTCCCCCCCCTGCTACAATCCACTGCCCTCAAAAACTGTGCGCCCATGCAGCTGGAGACCAGTATGTTGAGGATCGGCCTCCTCCTGACATCAGTCCAGCCATCGGACATGATGCTGCAACCGTAAGTGGCCCAGTGCCGACGCAGAGGCTCCATCTCTCTAGACAAGGACTCGACCCTATCCCTCAGCATGTGTGTGCGGACAACCTCTGAACTAGGGACTCTCCAGCTAGGGCTGACAGACTGTGCAAGGCGGAAGGCCCTTCTGAAGGGCTCAGAGTCGGTGATGGCAAAGGGCAGGTTCAGCTCGTAAACCAGACTGGCCATGGCCTGTGTGGCCTCTCTGTCCATGTGCGGCTGATGCGCGCCGCGAATGGTCTGCTGCACGAGGGCTCTCCCTGGTGGGCGACGGGTGGTGGACTTCTAGCACGGTGCACCAACCGTGACGGGAATAGACGATGACGTGACAGGCTGGGCGCTGGTGGATGCATCGGCTATAGACGTGGAATGGGGAGAGTGGGATGCACTGGCAGGGATGGGTGCAGCAGCATAGGTGGGGTGCACTGGTGGAGGGGCAACATCTGGCATGGGGTACGAAAACTGCTGGCTGAGGAGGTCATCCGGATGGGAAGGGAAGGAAGAAGGGATCTCTTCCACATCCTCGAAGGCCCGCCCAGTACCATCCTGGGCCTGCTCGGGTGGCGGAGAGTCCATGAGAAAGTCGTAGACTGGTGGAGTGCGAGCAACAGTGGGTGGTGGTGGAACCGCAGTGGCAACTGTCGGACGCGATGGGACGGGATCCACCGGAATCTGAGCAGATGGGGGTGCATGAGGCAGAACTGTCTGAGGGGCAAAGGGACCGGCGGAGGATGCACTCCCTCTCCTCGTGCGTGCCAGCCAAGCAGGCAGCAACTCTGGGTTAGTCACATAAGGAGAGGTGCAAAATCGGAGAACGCCCTCCGAAATGGTGTTCTCCCCTGCCACGAGCCGCGGCCCGTAGGTGTTCAGTAGTCGCTGCCTGTCGGGGACGGTCATGCTGCCACAAGGGGCAGCATTCAAGGTGGCACCATTTTTGGCACGTGCACCGAGCAGATGGCCTTTAAGGCGAGTGAGGGATGCAGCAAACTCGACGAGACAGTATCGGCAGTGCACGATCTTCTGACCGGTCTTGTTGGCCTTGTCGGCAACCCGCCTGACAATGTCTACCTCGTCCCACAGACCGGAAAGGTCGGATTGCACCATTGCAGATAAAATGAGGGATGGATTGTTGGAAAAAAAACAGCAGGGTTCACTGTTGGAGAGATGCTGAAAATGGGCGAATGCAGGGCAAAGGAAATCAGATGCAAGGCAGGGCGTTGCGTGGGCGATGGGCGACGCAAGGAATCAAAGGCAGGCAAGAAAAACCAGCAGCGATGGCAGGGCGGAGAGGGCGCCAAAAAATTTCAGAGGAAATGTGAGGGGGGCGGGTAGGTTTAGGTAAAAAAAAATTTAAAAAATATTAAATAATAAATATATTATTATATTGTGGTACCGCGGTACCATCATGGTACCGTGGTACCAGTATGGTCCCGCGGTACCGGGATCCGCGGTACCCAGTACCGCGGGACCTATGGTTTGTATATATATATCATAGGTCCCGCGGTACTGGGTACCGCGGATCCCGGTACCGCGGGACCGTACTGGTACCGCGGTACCATGATGGTACCGCGGTACCATAATATATTAATATAATTAATATTTAATATTTTTTGAAATTTTTTTAAACCTAATCTACCCGCCCCCCTCGCTTCTTCTCTCCCAATTTTTTTCCAGCCATCGTTGCCCTGCCTTCGCTACTGGTTTTGCTGCCCTGTCTTCCTTGCCTTGCGTCTGATTTGCGTCGCCCTTCGCCCACAGACCGCCCTTCGCTCTTGATAGAGGGCAGAGTGGTTTAGATGCTGGTCCTGCAGATGTTTGGATGCGTGCAGCACAGAGTCATGGCCGTTACTACGACAGCACACCAGAGGAGGCACCTGATGACTTTCATTGCACAGATTGGGAGGCCATGCAGGGTCTACAAGGTGCACATGATGAGGCACGGGATGAGGCTTGGGTTGATTCAGGGGTTGGTGCACAGGATGATTCAGAGGTCGGTGCACAGGATGATTTAGAGGCTGGTGCACAGGATGAGTCCCAGAGCCCAGAGCATTTGTATTCGGATGCCCAGCTGGCCGACTTGGTTGCCACATTGGATTCAGAGGCCTTGCAGATGCCGAGTGTCAGGGCGCCCCCATCATCTCTTGCCAGCATGCCACACACAGAGTCCCAGCCAGAGCAGCCGCATGAGGTGCCTACAGTTCCTCCAGCTCCTCAGAGGGTGTATGTGCGTCGCACAGCTCCTCCAGTGCCACCGATGCCATTTAGGCCTGCATCCCCTCCATCGCCGTCCACTTCTGCAGCACCAGGTCTCCATGGCAGGCCACCATCTGTGCCCAGGTTTTCTCTTGCAGCGCCCACATCCACAGTGTCTCCTCCAGTGGCAGCACCCACGTCACATCCTCCTCCTTTGGCAGCACCCAGGATGTACCAGTACCGGCCACCACAGCGCCCCTTTCAGTACATATCGCCACTGTACTCGCCTCCTGCACAGCCAGTTCCTCCACCTGCAGCAGCCCCACGGGCACACACTCCACGAGCTCATCCTCCTCGCTCAGTTGCACAGGGAGTTCCCTCTTTTGCTTCCCTATCCCAGCCGGCCTCAGCTTGGGCCCAGCCTAGCCAGCCAGGTGATTTGCATGGGGGTGACGAGGCATTGACAGCTCCTCTTGTCCGCAAGAGACCAGGCAGGCCCAAGGGTGCACCGAACAAGAAAGGCAAGGCACAGAAACTGCCAGGGAGGAGAGGACGACCACGCAGGGCTCCAGGTACAGGTAGAGGTGCAGTATCACAGCCAGTTGGAGCAGGTGTTGTTGGTTTGGCCTGCTTGGGGGCTGATGCGGAGGCTGATTGGGAGGATGAGGATGACGAGTCTTCCCCCTCGGATACACAGCCCATGCCAGTTCCAGACAGGCAGAGATATCGGCTGCGAGAGTCAGCTCGGGGCCCTGAGTTGTCTCCAGAGCATTCGTCTGAGTCAGAGCCAGAGCATTGATTGTGGCTCTATTGTTTTAGTTTCAGTAGTTTGTCTCTAGCAGTCGGTCTACCATTGTACTCAGATGATTTTTCACATTATATACAGTGTTTGGCCTACATTATTTGCTGCACATTGTGCGTATGTCGCTCTGTACATGTGATGCTTTATTTTATGTTGAAGAATTCTATGTGCGTGTGTGAATCCTATTTTCATTTAATTTCGTTTGAAGTGAATGCTAGCTTCACATAGATGCACCTACATCATGAGCACAGCAATCACCCCTACACCCCAAACGACATTGAATAAACACATGTAATACATCTGCATTTAAAAAAATTACAAACATTGCATCTTACATGACCAGGCTCGCGTTGCACAAAAAACAACTATGTATATATTCAACCGTTGTATCAGGATAACATCACATATACTGTCATTTTTTTAAGCAGCCATCTAGTTATTTGCTGCACCATAAACTGCCGAAAACTACATAGCAACAGTCCGCCACATACGGGTGGACCTCATCTATTCTAAACATCCCTCACTGATCCTCCACCGACTCCTCGCCCTCGTCTGGTGCATTGTTTTGTCGCTCTTGCTCTGCCTCCCGGTTAGCCCGAGCTGCCTCCTGGTTAGCCCGACGTCTGGCCGCCCTTTCCCTGACCATGATGAGCTGCCGTCGTGTGAAATTCATTCCGATCTGCTCATCCAGATCCAGCTCGACAGCGGGGACAGGATCCACAGCGGGGGCGGGTGGCTCCGGTTCCGGATTTCTCTGTCGAGTCTGTCGCAGCATCTCTCGGATATCTGCCTCTTGCTTCCGATGCCTCTCGTTGTGCCTTCGGATATCTTCCTCAAGCTTTCTCCTAGCTTCGCCCTCGGGCTTCGGTGGTATTCGCTCAGCCATCTCGATCGACCTTCTCCTCACAGCACCCTGATCCTTGAACACCCTCTCACAGCACCCTGGCTCTCAAACAGCCTCTCACAGCCTGTCACCGGCTCTCGCTTGCTCTCTCACTGTCTATCACTAGCCCTCTCACAGCCTCTGAAAATGCCGACCACAATGGCATTGTGAGTGCCTATTTATCCCCACAGCCTGATCGGCCATGTGGATCCCCATCATCCCTCCATGTGCCTCCGTACCCGCCCCCATGTGATGCTCCCCCCTGTGTTGGTCTCCCATTGGGCCCATGGTCTGCTCACCCACAATGCCCATGTGCCTCTGTACTTGCCCCCATGTGATGCTACCCCCCTGTGTTGGTCTCCCATTGGCCCCTCGGTCTGCTCACTCGCAGTGCCCATGTGCCACTGCAACAGTCCCCTGCATCATGTACTGTACCCTCTTTTTTTACACCCAGAACCCCCTTTTTTTACTTTTTTTTGTCCTTTTTTGGTAGTTAATATGCAAAAAAAAATTATTAAAAATATATTAAAAAATAAAAAAAAATATTAAAAATGGTACCGCCCTGGTACCGCGGATCCCAGGGCGGTACCGTACCGGCGGTACCACTGATATGGTACCGGCGGTACCATACCAGCGGTACCACGAGGTACTATGATATATATATATATATATATATATATATATATCATAGGTCCCGCGGTACTGGGTACCGCGAATCCCGGTACCGCGGAACGGTACTGGTACCGCGGTACCATAATATATTAATATAATTAATATTTAATATTTTTTCAAATTTTTTTAAACCTAATCTACCCACCCCCCTCGCTTTGTCTCTCCCAGTTTTTTTCCAGCCATCGTTGCCCTGCCTTCGCTACTAGTTTTGCTGCCATGCCTTTGCTGCCTTGCGTCTGATTTGCGTCGCCCTTCGCCCACAGACCGCCCACAGACCGCCCTGCCTTGCATCTGATTTGCAAGAACCTGCCTTCGCCCATTTTCAGCGTCTCTCCAACAGTGAACCCTGCTGTTTTTTTTCCAGCTTTCCATCCTTCCAGCTTTAGCTTCATCTGTATTTTTTCCCTAGTTTTCTCCATTGCAATGGTGCAGTCCGACCTTTCCGATCTGTGGGACGAGGTGAACGTTGTCAGGCGGGTTGCCGACAAGACCAACAAGACCGGTCAGAAGGTCGTGCGTTGCCAATACTGCCTAGTCGAATTTGCTTCGTCCCTCACTCGCCTTAACAGCAACCTGCTCGGTGCACGCGCCAAAAATGGTGGCACCTTAAATGCTGCCCCTTGTGGCAGCATGTCCGTCCCCGACAGGCAGCGACTACTGGACACCCACGGGCCACGTCTCGTGGCGGGGGAGAACACCATTTCGGAGGGCGTTCTCCGGTTTTGCACCGCTCCTTATGTGGCTGACCCAGAGTTGCTGCCTGCTTGGCTGGCACGCACGAGGAGAGGGAGTGCATCCTCGTCCCGTCCCATTGCCCCTCATCTCCCTCAGACGGTTCCGCCACACGCACCCCCATCTACACCCATTCCGGTTGATCCCGTCCCCTCGCGTCGGCCAGTTGCCACTGCGGTTCCACCACCACGTCATGTTTCTCGCACGCCCCCAGTTTACGATTTTATCACGGACTCTCCGCCACCCGAGCAGGCCCAGGATGCTACTGACGAGGCCTTCGAGGATGTGGAGGAGATCCCTTCCTCCCTCCCTTCCCATCCGGATGACCTCCCTAGCCAGCAGTTTTCGTATCCCATGCCAGATGTTGCCCCTCCACCAGTGCACCCCACTTATGCTGATGCACCCATCCCTGCCAGTGCATCCCACTCTCCCCATTCCACGTCTACAGCCGATGCATCCACTAGTGCCCAACCTGTCGCGTCATCATCCATTGTCATCACGATTGGTGCACCATGCTGGAGGTCCACCACCTGCCGCCCACCAGGAAGAGCCCTTGTGCAGCAAACCATTCGCGACGCGCATCAGCCGCACATGGACAGAGAGGCCACACAGGCCGTGGCCAGTTTGATTTATGAGCTGAACCTACCTTTTGCCATCACCGATTCTGAGCCCTTCAGAAGGGCATTCCGCCTTGCACAGTTTGTCAGCCCTAGCTGGAGAGTCCCTAGTTCAGAGGTTGTCCGCACACACATGCTGAGAGATCGGATCGGGTCTTTGTCTAGAGAGATGGAGCCTCTACGCCGCCATTGGGCCACATATGGATGTAGCATCATGTCCGATGGTTGGACTGATGTCAGGAGGAGGCCGATCCTCAACATCTTGGTCTCCAGCTGCATGGGTACACAATTTTTGAGAGCCATGGATTGCAGTAGAGGAGGGAGAGTCATATCAGCAGAATTCATGTACGACGTCATTAGGTCTTCCATCCTGTCCATAGGGCCCCCCCAAGCATGTCATTACGGTGGTGACGGACAATGCCACCAACTGCGTTCAGATGGGTGTCCTGCTAGAGGCCGAGTTCCCTCACATCATCCATACCCCCTGTGCAGCGCACGGCATAGACCTTCTCATGGGGGACATAGGTGCACTTCCCTGGGTTAGAACCATCGTCCGCGAGGCCCTCTTCCTGGTGACTTTTGTCACCAGAAAGAGGCGTGTTCTTGCCATGTTCCGGGTGTTCAGCCATTTGGACCTCTGGAAGCCAACCCCCACACGCTTTGCTTTCAACTTGGTGGTGATCGACCATCTGATCAGGTGCAAGGCACAACTTCTACAGATGGTTGCCAGTGATCTTTGGCGTGCCAGTACGTTTCAGCACACTAAGGATGGGGACCAGTTTTCTTCCACGGTGAGGGAAGACCAGTTCTGGAGGGATTTGCAGACATTGTCAGGACTCCTTCAACCACTCTACATTGTGCTCCGCATGGCTGACAGCGAGGGGTCCACACTTGGACTGGTGTATGAGCTCATGAACCGATCGGACAGTTCCTGCAGCTGCCCATCTTGCAGCCAGAGAGGTAAGCAGTATAGTAATGTAATTGGTCTTTATCTTTTCAGTGGTTGCTAGTTTGTTTTTCTGTCGATGTTACGTTTTTTCCGTAATTTGCTTCGACTTCGTACAGGATGACGGAGCTGAAGTTCATCTGGGAGACGTGGTCAAACTACTTTCACAGGAGTATCCACAGCGTTGCACACATCTGTGGATACTCCTGTGAAAGTAGTGATTTAGATGTCGGTCTCGCAGCTGCTTGGATGCGTGCAGTACAGAGTCATGGCCGTTACCACGACAGCACACCAGAGGAGACACCAGATGACTTTGATTGCACCGATTGGGAGGCCATGCAGGGTCTACAGGGTGCACATGATGAGGCACGGGTTGATTCAGGGGATGGTGCACAGGATGAGGCCCAGAGCCCAGAGCATTTGTATTCAGATGCCCAGCTAGACAACTTGATTGCCACGTTGGATTAAGAGGCCCAGCAAATGTCGAGCGTCAGGGCACCCCCATCATCTCTTGCCAGCATGCCATACACAGAGTCTCAGCCAGAGCAGCTACATGAGGAGCCTCCAGTTCCTCCAGTTCCTCAGAGGGTATATGTGCGCCGCACAGCTCCTCCAGTGCCACCGATGCCATTGAGGCCTATAGCCCCTCCATCGCCGTCCACTTCTGCAGCACCAGGTCTCCAAGGCAGGCCACCATCTATGCCCAGGTTTTCTCTTGCAGTGCCCACATCCACAGTGGCTCCTCCAGTGGCAACACCCACTTCACATCCTCCTCCTTTGGCAGCACCCACTCCATTGGCTCCCCCTTTGGCAGCACCCAGGATGTACCAGTACCGGCCACCACAGAGCCCCTCCTTTCAGTACATATCGCCGTTGTACTTGCCTCCTGCACAGCCAGTTCCTCCACCTGCAGCAACCCCACGAGCACACACTCCACGAGCTCATCCTCCTCGCTCAATTGCACAGGGAGTTCCCTCTTTGGCTTCCCTATCCCAGCCGGCCTCAGCTTGGGCCCAGCCTAGCCAGCCAGGTGATTTGCATGGGGGTGACGAGGCAATTGACAGTTCCTCTCGTCTGCAAGAGACTAGGAAGGCCCAAGGGTGCACCGAACAAAAAAGGCAAAGCACAGAAACTGCCAGGGAGGAGAGGACGACCTCGCAGGGCTCCAGGTACAGCTAGAGGTGCAGTATTACAGCCAGCTGGAGCAGGTGTTGTTGGTTTGGCTCGCTTGGGGGCTGATGCGGAGGCAGATTGGGATGATGCTAGTGACGAGTCCTCCTTCTCGGATACACAGCCCATGCCAGTTCCAAACAGGCACAGATATTGGCTGCGAGAGTCAGCTCGAGGCCTTGAGTTGTCTCCGGAGCATTCGTCTGAGTCAGAGCCAGAGCATTGATTGTGGCTCTGTTATTTTAGTTTTAGCAGTTTGTTTCCAGCAGACGGTCGACCATTGTATTCAGACCATTTTTCACATTATATTCAGTGTTTGGCGTACTTTATTTGCTGCACATTGTGTGTGTGTCGCTATAAAACATGTAATGCTGTATTTTCAATTTTATCTCAAATTCTATGTGCATGTGTGAATCGTATTTTCAATTAATTTTGATTGAAGAGAATGATAGCTTCACAAAAAAGCACCTACAAACTGATCATTGATGCCACATCAAACTGATAGCACATGCACTCCAAACGATCATGAGCAGAGCAATTACCCCTAAACCCTAAACCCGTGACGGCATTTCATAAACACATATATTACATTGCATTTAAAAAAATACAGAGATTGCATTTCACAGCACCAAGCGTGCGTTGCACAAAAAACACACTGTATATTGATTCAGCCGTTGTATCAAAATAACATTACGTATCCCGCCATATATGGCTGGGTCTTTTTTTTATACAACTATCTAATTATTTGTCGCACCCTAAATTGCCAAAAATTACATAGCAACAGTCCTCCCGCTACATATGGCTGGACTTTATCTATTCTAAACGTTCCTACGGATCCTCCACCGACTCCTCACCCTCGTCAGGTGCATTGTTCTGTCGCTCTCGCTCTGCCTCCTGGTTAGCCCAACGTCTGGCCGCCCTTTCCCTGACCATGATGAGCTGCCGTCGTGTGAAGTTCATTCCGATCTGCTCATCCAAATCCAACTCAACAGCGGGGGCAGGGATCTGCAACTCTAGGTGTCTCTGCCGAGTCTGTCGCAGCATCTCTGCAATGTCTGCCTCTTGCTTCCAATGTCTTTCGTTGTGCCTTCGAATATCTTCCTCGAGCTTCCTCTTGGCTTCGCCCTCGGGCTTCGGTGGTATGCGCTCTGCCATCTCGATCAACTTTCTTCTCACAGCACCCTGGTCCTCAAACAGCCTCTCACAGCACCCTGGTTCTCAAACAGCCTGTCACTGGCTCTCTCTGGCTCTCTCACAGCCTTTGAAAATGCCTCTCACAATGGCATTGTGAGCGCCTATTTATCCCCACAGCCTGATCGGCCATTGCATCCCCATCATCCCTTCATGTGCCTCTGTACCTGCCCCCATGTGTTGCTCCCCCCCTGTGCTGCTCTCCCATTGGCCCCATGGTCTGCTCACCCACAGTGCCTATGTGCTGTTGCACCTGTCCCCTGCACCATGTACTATACCCTCTTTTTTTACACCCAAAACCCTAATTTTTCCATTTTTAAAGCCTGTCTTACTATATAGAAGGCAATTATTAATTATAAAAAATATTTTAAAAAAAAAATAAAAAATGGTACCGCCCTGGTACCACGGATCCCAGGGCGGTACCGTACTGGCGGTACCACCATTATGGTACTGGCGGTACCATAATGGCGGTACCACATGATGCCACTATGATATATATATATATATATATATATATATATATATATATATATATATATATGGAGAGAGAGAGAGAGAGAGAGAGAGAGAGAGAGAGAGAGAGAGAGAGAGAGAGAGAGAGAGAGAGAGAGAGAGAGAGCTTCATACACTGACGCTGTAAAATCAAGAAGCTGAATGAAGTGGGAAGACCCTAGCTACACAAAGAGGAACATACTCAACAGTTAGCTCTTGAAACATTTAGACCAATAATTCCCTAATGAGATGCTAAAAGTCATCCATGAATGGCATGAAAATTATAAATAAATTTGATGAAAAAAAAAGGATTTACACTTTCATGATACTTTTTCAAGAGAGAGAGAGAGAGAGAGATCTTTGTCGAGCCCATGGGCATTTCGGGCGTATCTGGCAAGAGGTTCTGGCAAGACATTCCAGATCTAATGATGACATGGGTGCCTGAGACTCCAAAATATCTCAAACAGGAAAGATATACTTGGAATATCTTGCTGGAAATGGGTTTCTTTTGGGGGGAATGGGAAAGTGCATGTCGGATAGAGAAGATATCAGGGCCCAAATCCTGTCATGACAACCCCAATGAGATCACACAAGGAAAATGGCTAAATCACCAGATTATGGTCATTTTGCAAATGGATGGAAATCCTTGACCACCTCAGTGGCAGTGACATAACCTATGATAATCCAGTTTTGATCAGATTGAATGTCTGGGGGTTTTATGTGAGCTAAAGCCTGAATTAAGCCAAGTTTAAAATTGCCTATGAAGAGGCTTCAAAAGACTAGCCTCTGCATAACCAAAGAGAATAGGAAGCTGGGCTTTAGACTCAGTATAACCATTTCTTGGATCTTTATTGTTTCCCAGAAATTAGAATTACCTCAATTTGGCTCCTAAGCTGTTGAACTTCTTCTTTTAAGGTTTTGAGGCATAAGTCACGCCCTCTTCTAGCACAATCTGCAGTTGCAACTGCAATATCCGCCCTATGGAATGATTAATTGCAGGTTCATTGAGCTCTTACAAGCGATCACCTTAAAACCAGAAATATCAAAAAATAGCAATACAACTTGGACATGCATAGTGCAAGGTGCAAAATCAATATTGACGTTTGCGAATGGTATTTACCTGTATTTACCATCAACCTTGCTTTGTTTCTTTAATTCCTTGATTTCCTGTAATGCATTTCACAAGAAGTCAATATTATATTAGTTTATTTATAGTACAACGGTCAACCATTCATCAGTAAGCATCTAAACAAAAACCAGCCTACTTACGGCCTCTCCTGTGAATCAAACAGTATAATTATGTTTGTCATCCTTTTTCTTATATGATTCACTTTATGAATAAGCCTACAAAGCCTATGATAGTTTGGACTGAAATTGGTATTCAAGCGGATTCAAATTAAGTGAAATCTACACCTGCCTAAACAAACCAGGAATTTGTGATAATACTTGTCAAAACATATTCTGCTTGATAGTCCTCACCAGATGATGCAAAGGCCATATAATGTACAAACCAAAAATAAGAGTCACATGTACATCCTGCAACTTTTAAATAAGCTTCATCTGAAAAGTCAGGGTCACTAGCAGGCCCCCCTCCTTATTCAGGGCCAACATTTGATAAGACTAGTATGAGAATTTGCGAGCATGCATATGATGAAGACATTTTTTATGCATGACTGTTGACTTATTGAGAAGTCAATAATCAGCTAGATAATGGGCATACTAATGAGCTTGCCTTCAAGTTTAGGCGTGCAAGTAACTGTGAGCAAAAGAACTACAAAGAGAGAGATATGCCCACTGGAGACCCAACAGGATCTATGTGGACCACCAAAGATACAAAACAACTGAGCTCTCTATTTAGCTGCTCTCCTTACATACTATTCAATTTACCAAGATATTTTTACACATGATAATAACAGGATTTCAGCATTGTTCACCTAACAATCTTTCATACAGTTTTTTTTTATAATCAAGTTCATCTTTTAGGAAGTTGCCTACTTTACTAGCTGATTGTTCAAGAAAAGTAAGGAGGCTTGTAAACCATCCATAGAGATATTGCATCTCACCCCTGTGCATTGGAGCTATAGATCACCACCAGGCTAAGACATCCCATACCACACCTTGAGGCAAGATCACATTTTGGCCTAACCACATCGGAAGAGCTCTTCATTCTCCAGAAGAGAATCAATGCCTAGCTCATGGAGGTCCACCTCTATATACATAGTATTGGTGGGGTCAACTCCACCAACATGGTCACGTCATAACCATTGACATGTGTCAGTTGTACCCACTACCACGGGCCAAAGTTCAGGTTACCCCATGTCAATAGAACATCAACATGTGGCAACCAAATGACTTATAGCTCTAAACCTTAGAAACCCGTTCCGACCCTTTTGGGTCAGAACGTTCTGGAACGTGCTGGGTCAGAACGTTTTATTTTTTTTAAATTCAAAAAAACAAGTATTCAAACAGAGCGTATGTTTGTGATCGATAAATTGACCAAGAATGCCTGAAAGGAAGAGTCAGAAACAGAAGAGAACACACTCAATCCTTTGTACAATACTGATTTGTATGGATCCTATCTCATGGTGGTGCAACTAGCCGCTCCTCCACAGACAATTCATGCTCTTGCAGACAAGTACTTTTTGAAATTCCGTGCCCTTATACCCCCGGGTATGTAACATAGCCCTACATGTTTATACGATGTAAATTATCTCCAAATTTATCCCTTCAAAATGATCTTTCCCTTTAGATCCCTTGAGCCTGTCAAGATCACCTTTGACTTGTTGGCATCAATTTCCAAGTTGCCATGTTTGCAGAATCTACTGAACAGATTGAAATGCTTTTCTAGGTCAACGTTGTCTGCATGATCAATATGAACAATAGCAAAGCATCAGTAAACTTCCCTCTCCCCCCATCTTACCTTACCCAAATATCTAGAGCATCAATGAAGAGACCAAAAGGAAGTAGGTGAAAGAGGCCAGCCTTTTTGTGATCCAATGCTAATTTTAAAAGTTTTCTTTGAATTTTGTCCTACTCCATCCAAACCTTGCTATTTCTACACAAACCTGCTCAGAGGCCCTGCTGATTCTACACAAATTCCCTAAGCTCCATGGGCACTTGCAGCCTTGCCATCTGTCCCTAGAACAAAAGCCTTCCTAAAGTCAACAAAGCAACAATCAACTTTAATTAGTTTCTCTTTTTCCTTTTCCCCCTCCTATAATGCTCTTAAGGTGACAAGATGATCTACTTTTGAGCGATGATAATAAGTGCATCCTTACATTCTTTTTCCGAAACCTCTTCCCTTTTTGTGCATTTAAGAGTGAAAAAAAATTGAAGGTTCTTCTCTAGAAATATTGTTACTTTTGCATTGGCTATTGGGAGTTCAAAAGCTTTTACTTGGAGAATTAGCACTAGAAGTGGTTTATTTGCATCTTCTTTTATGACCTTCACAGTCTATTCAAATCCATTTCTGATGTGACGTGCTATTCCTCTAGATCCTATACCACCAATATGGTCCTTTCTAATCCGTGTTCATTTTTGCTAAAACCTTTCACACATGGAATCCCTTCAGTGTCAAGTTCCAAGTTTCCACCCCAATAACGTGAGGGTCTCTACTCCCTAAGCGAACCCTTGTCCTCTGCATTGTCATTCCTCAAGTAAGCATATTTGACATCCCTTCGTCATCATTTCCATTCTTTTCAGCACTTGCACACCAGTTATATCCTCATTTATCTCGATTGTTTTCCTCTGAAATGCCCTTTCTGTTGCAACCTCCTTTCCTGTACATCTTTGAACTTCATAATTATTAGCCTGGAATCCTCACTTTTGTTCCCTATCCTGATAATATTTGTCCCTTGTGGTTCCTTAATATGCATTTCATCTCTTATGTCCACTTTTTCTTCTTCCTTGAGCTCCACCACACCTGATTTGAGATCTGTTTACCTTCTTTCCTGCTCTTCCCTTCTTTCTTCACCAACTTACTGATTAATGTCATTCATAGTGGCAGGAATCAACCAGGTATTTAGCCAAGACCTCTTCCACAATTTCTTTCTTGTCAAAGTCATAACCTTCTTGCATTTTAATTCAATTGATTGAATCTAGCCTTTAGTTTTTTGGAGCTGATGCACAGCAGACTTGAGCTGATTCTTAAGGTCAAACTCTTGATGTAAAAATATCATCTCGGGATAAGGATCTGTTCCCTACTCAATAGTATAAGTGTCATAAGGATAGATTGAAGTGGTGTTTTCCTCATAGGTGACATCAGCCTAGGATTCCGTCTCGTACCCCTCCATATTTCTTGAGATTAACATTCCTTTGTGCAGTTTTCAGTTTAGTCTTTTCCATTAGCTTGGAATTTTCATACATTCATGGTCTCTTTGGATCGCTTGGCATACTTATCATGGTATTAGCACTCTTGTTCTATTAAAGTGACACAATGGAAGCATGGTCTATTACATTGGTTTGGCATGAGATATGTATTATTGCTATTGTTGGCTTCCTCATACATGGTGATGGCTTGATCATTCGACTAGTGTGGATTCCACCATAAAGCACCAAAGTCCTTTCCTTAGCATGTGGTAGTAGGTTGCTTACATTCCATGTTCTTGAGTTTGAGAATGGTCCAAATCGATGTCCTGATACTTCAGTTATAGCAGCACTTGGTCTATGCAATTCTCAGTCAATATGTCTTAAATGAGACCCATTTGCTCATGTTCTTCATGATGGTGATCGACACTCTTGGTTTGGATAGATTACTTGGGACAATGATACATTTCCCGTACCATTACTACCTTCTACTACTTTGAGCATTATGACTGTGTAGTTTGCCGACTGTTTTAGGTGCAGGATGGCCCAGTTTAGGTGTATTAACTCTCAGGCTTTCTGATTCTCCCTCTCCCTCCCAGGCCCGAAATGCACAGATATTATTGTTTTTTTCAACGATTTTTGAAAACGATTCTTTGCAACAAATCGCGATTCGCGAATCGCAAAACCAGCGAATCGCGATTCGCTGCATCTATGATCAGAACTTTGTTATGACACTGAGTTTGAGGGAGAGATCGCCGACATTCGACGAGCTGAATGGTTTGCTACTTCAAGAAGAGTTAAGAAGACAAAACTTGATGTCTAGGGAAGATTTCAAGGAGCTGGGTTTCTTTACCATGAAAGGAGGCAAAAAGGATCAGAAGCAGGAAGGCAAAGACAATTTGGAAAAAGGAGACAGTTCAAAGTCCAATCCAAAGAGAAATGGTAATTGTAACTTTTGTGGCAAATATGGTCATTTTGCGTTTGAGTGCAATAAAAAGAAGGCAATCCAGGACAAAAAGAAGCAGTCAGGCAACTTCATTGAAGACGAAGACAAAAGTAAAGTTGTCGGATGCTATGAGTTATTCTCGGCTTCAACATCAGAGATCTCTGAAGACTGTTGGTACATTGATTCTGGAGCAACGCAACATATGACACCACATCGTGAGTGGTTTTCATAGTTTGAGGACAGTGGTGTAAATGCACATGTCAAGCTTGGAGACAATTCTTCTTACGACATCAAAGGTCAAGGTACAGTGAGAGTACATTTACCTTCAGGGGATATAGGAGAAATTAAGAATGTTCTCTATGTTCTAGGTTTAAAAAAGAATTTACTTTTAGTTTCTGCTATCACTAAACAGAACATGAAAGTTGAGTTTGATGATCAAAAGTGTCTTATCAAAGAAAAAAACAAAGGTTATAAAGTTGTGGTCACAGGATCTTTCGAAGGTCGACTTTACAAACTTGATGCATCTACATCGGATCATTAAGTTTGTGCAGCTTCTGATAGTATGGAGAGCAGGATGTGGCATGAAAGGTTTGGACATCTGAACTATAGAAGCTTGCAGGTTCTAAAAGACAATAATATGGTATAGGATTACCTAATATTGTATCTTTGGAAAAAATCTGTGAAGGATGTGTTATGGGCAAGTATCATCGTATGCAGTTTCCTAAAGATGGAGCATATAGAGCCAAGGAGATCTGGGAGCTTGTTCATACAGACTTATGTGGTCCCATGCAAACTGAGTCTATAGGGGGAGCATCCTACTTCATGGTATTTGTGGATGATTTTTCCAGGAAAGTATGGATATACTTGCTTAAGTATAAGAGTCGAGATTTTAAGTTCTTTACTCAGTTCAAATCACTTGTTGAAAAGCAGACAATGTCAAAATTTGTGTACAAATTCTAGATGAAGATACTAGTCCTACTAGCACTCACACAAAACCAAACATAGAGAGAATTTAGATCATAGGAGAATTGAGCAATTGCTCTAGCATAATGGAATGATTGTGTTGGGGCGCCAGCCTACTTAAATAGTTTCTTTGATGAATGATAAAAGCTAAAAGCCTAAAGCAAATAGCACAATAGCAAAAGCTAATTGCTAATAATACTACCTATATTTGGTAAAGACCAAAAATGAACTTCTAAGTACTAAACAAATCCTAATCTATTTGTAGTGCGCCCACCTACATGCATAAGCCTTAAAAAATGAATTTACTATAAATAGAATGGCCCCTAAAAATAGCACGCATGCATGGTCAAACTATCATTAAGGGGTATCAAATAAACATTAATTCCTAACACTCCCCCTTAATGTTTACTTTGTTATCTATTACTCCTAAAAGTTCTCTAAACTTCTGAAATTTTTCTGTGCCAAGACCTTTGGTAAAGATATCTGCAACTTGCTCTTTCGTAGGGCAATAGATAAGCTCCACTTCATCACTTTGAATTTCCTCTCTGATGAAGTGTTGTTGTACTTCAATATGCTTTGTCCTGCTGTGAAAAACTGGATTTTTTGCCAATTTAATACAACTCCGATTGTCGCATTGAAGTACCGTAGGTGAATCTTGTACCATATGTAGATCATGTAGAATCCTTCGCAACCATATTGCTTCACATGTTGCACTCGTAGTCGCTCGATATTCTGCCTCTGTAGATGATAAAGCAATAGTATGCTGCTTCTTTGAACTCCAAGAGATAGCACCAGAACCAAGACTAAAAACATAACCTGTAGTAGATCTTCGGTCAAACTGAGCTGCCAATGATAAAACAGTCCTCATAAATAGTAGACTTAGCAACAGTGCAAAAGTTTCCTCATAGTCAATCCCTTCCTGTTGAGCATAACCTTTTGCCACCAATCTTGCCTGGGTGGGTGTCATGTGCTTCGAAGCTCCTGAATCAATTAACCAATAGTCATCTTCCTTTGAGAAGCCACTACCAGAAGATGTTGATGCCGAAAACAATTCATAGTCTTCAAGATCCAAAGCACTCAATTTTGCATTAGATGTTTCTTCTTCTTCAACAAAATTCCCGTCCTGCTTTTTCTTGAGTTTGTTGTGCCAACACTCCTTTGCATAATGTCCTAATTTTTCGCAAATAAAACAGTTTCCTTCCGAACCACTTTCTTTCCATCTTCTGACCGATTTGATTGATTCTCCTTCATATCTTGTTGCTTCTTCTTCTTCCCTTTGCCACCCTTCTTGAAACTTTGCTCTTGCTTCTTTGCCAAGAATGCCTGTTCCTTGAAATCGTCCCTGTTGACAATATTTTGTCGTCTCATTTCTTCCTGTAGTAAGATGGTATTTAGCTCATCAAAAGAAGGCCTCATTTCTCTTAACGATAGCATCATTACAAAGTTCTGATAGGCCAAAGGTAGACTATTAAGTACAATGGATACCAATACTGAATCTTGAACACTTTCTCCAACTGCAATAAGTTGTCCTCTCAGATCTTTCTCTCGAGTAAAGTAGTCCGTTACTGATTCACTTGTACCCATCTTCAACGTGTGAAGCTTATTAGTCAAGAACAAGATCCGTGACTGATTTACCGTCTCATACAAGTTCTTCAGCCCCCAAGCCTCCTTGGGTCCCCAACAGCATCTCTGATATGAGGTATAATCATATCTCTATCTAATAAGTTGATGATATGATGAGCTTTTCTTCTACGTCTCTGATACTCCCGCAACTCTCTGTCAGTGGTAGGAGGTATCTCGACACCTGTGACGATCTCCCAATATTCTCTACTTGGAGAATATTCTGCATCTTGAACTTCCATATACTGTAGTTCGTTCCATCCAGCTTGCTAGACTCCGGCAACACAGCATCGTTCAATCCTGCCATTGTACTGATCTACAACAAGTCCCAACAACCTGATTTTAGTTTAACAATCAGATCTGTCCAGAAACAGCCTTCCCTAGATATCAACTGTCCAAAAATAGACCTCTCCAAAAACAGCCTTCCCTGGATATCACCTGTCCTGGTACTGCCTGTCTGAACCTGCACTCGTTCTGCCTTCCTCAGATGCTCCTGCACTTGCTCAGTTACCGGCTGCACCAGGTCTGCCTACCTCAGATGTTGCCTGTCCGGGCCTGCACCAGGTCCGCCCACCTCAGATGTTGCCTGTCCGAATCTGCATGCACCTGAAAACTACCTGTTCAGATCTGCCTGCACCTAGAAAGCACCTGTTCAGATCTGCCTGCACCTGGAAAGCACCTGTTCAGGTACTGCCGTCCTCATGCATGCCATGTCAGAATTTGTGATGCAAATTCTAGATGAAGATACTAGTCCTACTAGCACTCACACAAAACCAAACATAGAGAGAATTCAGATCATACGAGAATTGAGCAATTGCTCTAGCATAATGGAATGATTGTGGTGGGGCGCCAGCCTACTTAAATAGTTTCTCAGATGAATGAGAAAAGCTAAAAGCCTAAAGCAAATAGCAAAATAGCAAAAGCTAATTGCTAATAATACTACCTATATTTGGTAAAGACCAAAAATGAACTTCTAAGTACTAAATAGATCCTAATCTAATTGTAGTGCGCCCACCTACATGCAAAAGCCTTAAAAAACAAATTTACTATGAATAGAATGGCCCCTAAAAATAGCACGCAGGCATGGCCAAACTATCATTAAGGGGTATCAAATAAACATTAATTCCTAACATATAGGAAAGCAAATCAAGATTCTACGTTCAGATAAGGGAGGTAGTAAGTTCATATCTACAGAGTTCCAGGAATTCTACAAAGAACATGGAATCAAGAGACAATTTGCTTCGACTGATACACCATAGCATAATGGAGTAGCCGAGAGAAAGAACAGGTCTATTGTGGAGAGTGCTCAAAGCATGTTATGAGGTAAGAACCTCAAGAATCATTTGTGGGGCAAAGCAGTTGGTACAGCAGTTTACTTACTTAACAGAAGTCCTACAAAAGTCGTTCTAAATCAAACTCCAGAAGAAGCTTTCACAGGTATAAAACCTAAAGTGGATCATCTACGAGTTTTTGGTTGTATTGCATATGCTCATATTCCTAAAGATAATCATCAAAAACTTGATTCAAAGGCAGTGAAGTGTTTATTCCTTGGTTATGATGAGCAAGAGAAGGCATATCGCCTTTATAATCTTACCAATAAGAAGGTGATTATGAGCAGGGATGTTGTGTTCAAAGAAAGTGAGTCTTCTAACCTAGAAGATCATGAGGAGGATGTATTTTCTCCTTCATCAAAAACTCCTGTCATAGATGATATTCAGGAATATACAGGTCCATGTGATACAGCTTCTACACAAATTGTACAAAGGATGAGTACACAGGTGGATCTTGGTAAACGAAAGGAAAGGTCAAGAGTATTTGATACTTATTCATCTACATCACCTACAAAGAAGTTACCAAGATGGTATTTTGAGACTATAAAAGATAGTCAAATGTTGGATGAGGGAGAATCGAGTCAAAAAGGAGCTAAGAGATTGACACGTTCAAGTGTCAACTACTGTGAAGATGGTAAAGAAACGCATTATGCGTTTATGGCTTCAATGTTGGATTCAGAGGATCCTTTATTTTATGAAGATGCTGCAAAGGAACAAGTTTGGAAGACTGCTATGGATGAGGAGTACAGTTCGATCATGAAAAACGAGACACGGGATCTTGTTGTACTTCCAGCAGGTTGCATGTGGATGTATAGAACCAAGTTTAAGTCTGATGGTTCTATAGATAAGTATGAAGCCGGTTGATCTACTGCGACACCAATGATCAAGTTCTAGATAGCTTCAGGACTTGGTCATGAAAAGTTTGAGACGTTCAGGACACTCCCAGGTCTTATTGATAATCAATTATCCATTAAGGGGGAGTGCTAGGAATAAATGTTAATTAATAAATTGTAGAGGCCAGCCTGCGTGCTAGAAGGCCTATTTCGATTTTTAGTATAGGTACTATCTATTTTTAGTATAGGTACCTAAGTTAGTACCAATTTTGCTAGAATAGTATAGAAATCTATTTTAACTAAGATAGCTTAGATTTCTGTTGTTAAGACTTCATAATTAGCATTCCAATTGCTATTGTAGAAGGATAGCTTTTGCTTTTTAGTATGGGCAGTCTCTATAAGAGCAGATGGGCGCCCACCTCCATTGTTATCTCAGTTTTCAGTTTATGAAGCATAGCTTCTTGCAGTCTCTCTTCTTCAGATTGTGATTGATGTTTTGCGTGAGTACTAATAAGATTAGTCTACTCCGATTTGTGAATCACTACGATTCTAACATAATTGCCTTTATTGATTGTTGAAAAAAAAGGTTTTCATGGTTTTACATGACTATGTGCATTGTAAAATTACAGATTTGAGACAGCTAAGGCATTTACTGCTAAATGGAAAGCTTCCTTCAGCAAGGACACAACCAAGAGCTGTTAAGACAGGTTTAACAGCTCTAGCAATTAGCATAGAAATCTCTTAGGTTTAGTAGAAAGACGTGTTTTTCCTTGAACTGTCCAAAGACATTGAGACTCTTCGCCAATGACTCCAAGTGTCCGCATATTGCTTACATGATGTGGGCAACCATGCAAATGGGCTAGTCGAGTTAGAGACAAATTGAAGATCATAATTGTAAAACCCTGAGATTCTAGAAAGGAGACAAGGACTTCTACAATTGCAAATATACAATGAGACTCATAACATTTTGTAATTGTCCAAAGTTTTCACCGCAATTTTGTCAGCCTGCTCAAACTCCACATTCCCCTAAATATCCATGAACAGTGGAAAGGGGAACAAGGGTTTTGCAAATGGTGCTTAACCCTACATAGTTCCACACATCTATCACTTCATACAAAGATTGTTGTAATGAGCAAGCACATTTGAAGTTGGACGAAACTCATTATGAATAAAAGAACATTTAATACCCGCTTGAGCTTATTCAATGACTTGCTCCATTCTCGAACTGTATCATTATGCTCTAGTGCTTCTATATGCGATTGTATTCTCATTTCATGCATCTCACTCATTAAAATCTTCATGTGCTCAATCCTCTCGGGAAGAATCTTCTCCCTAAATTCATCCTCTTCAACAACCTTTAACAAAGTAGAAAAGTTGCTAACATCTTGTACCTGTTACATAAATTTCATGATTAAAACTTGATGATGGTGCTTTTGGACAAAATGCAATCTAATAGTGCCTATGTTCACTTGACATGTATAAAAAAATTTGTGGTTCATTATCATGTTTTAAGTAAAAGTTGAAATGAAAATCTCGTTAATCTCAAAAACATCACCTGCAATAAACATCATCCAAATTAAGCACATATACACATGATAGCATGGATCAAAAAAATTGTCTAATACTTATAGCTGCAAAAACAATTCGGAACACACATTCTGAATTGTCAGTGATCCGGGACCCAATTTTTTTTTTTAAGGAAAAAACACTAATGCCTGGAAGAAAATTTGATAGTTTAGTTAGCATAAAACATTTACTATATATATAGCAAAAGCTATATAATATGTTGATGGAATTTGGGTTACATGGATACCATGGCCTTGACACAATTGTTGCAAAATTTGAGCTAAACCCTACACAAATGACTAAGCTACATCACAAATCGAAGTGAATGGCGTAATAAACTGAACACCATATTCAAAGTGCAGAGATTATTTTAATGTCTTCTCTCTTTGGGTGCCATATTGATAATCTTTTGTTTCTGAGCCAACATGCCAACCGCTGGTTACTGAGCAGTGAGTGACAACTCGTCCATTTAATGTACAATCAATTACATTAATTGCAATTACATATGATTACATCTACCTATTACATCTACCTAACCATTAAAGTTAACTCAATGTGATGGAGATATGTCAATTTCTCATCAAGGGCAATACCTCAAACCTTCTTTTGGTCTGAAACATAGCTATAAGGGCCACCTTAGGCCCAGCGTATAAACAGGTTGTCAATAAATTAGAGCATTTTACTGATTTATTTACAATGGTAAATTGGTCCCTTATAGCATGAGTCTTAAGGCCTTCATAGAACAGTTTTGGGAGTTCAAGTGAATTGTATGGCTGAATTCAACCACCTGTTGGATCCGAGTTCCAAAAAAAAAATTAGCTCATAAATTACCTATGATCATTATTGGCCTCTAGGAGCTATTGGTATCCATTCCTTTGTCATCTCTAGCCATCTAGATGCTGAATAAATCCATGACCACTGTGACTCGATTTTATACATGCATCACTGATCTTTTACGTCTCCATTACTGATACATAAACAAACATGTATCTAGATCAAATTTTTTTGTTGTTTAGTTAGTAAACTATTTTTTTGAACATTTCCCCTAGAGAAATCTTAAGGAAAAGCCAAAAAAAAATTCGGTGAAAAGTTACTCTAAAAAGAAATTGCACTCTGGAAAACTCTAACCCTAACTTCTGGATCACTAGTTGCAAGCAACTACGATATATAATAATATGTGACGACATACATAAGAAATTGTCAATTGAAGTCTACACTTGAGTCAAACAAATAAAGAAAAAGTCATAGGCTAAGTATTAATGACTACGACATTCATATGAATCATGCATCCTCACTTTCAATGCATGCCATTTAGACCTCATAGTTTGTCATGTACCTAGATCTTGACACCAGCATGAACATAGATGATAAATATGCAGCAACAGAAGTAAGAGATATACAAAGGTGACATTAAATATGTTGCTTTGTGCCACAAATATCGCGCACCTAATCTTCAATTACAGCACCATATTGCAAAGATGGGAAGAAATGAGAATATTCATGTTGGTCTTTAAAAGATAGCCAAATACATCACACGAGATGTGCTCATTCAAAATCAACTCTTATCTCAAGCTTATATCAGCTTACTTGCAATTGCAAGCACACAAACCATTAAACATAAATGACTCACAATGCCTCACTAACACAAGATGCCAGTAAATTTTAGAATATCAAAACCAATGCCACTCTTCCTTATATAGTCTAATAACTATTGAGCTATCATGTTGAATGTTAACTGACACTTTAGCAATCTTTATGTGAGGATTGCAAATGGTTTGCATATGAAACTTCCCCTGCTTATTCATTTTCAATATCGTACAAATGGCGTTTCGACTCTATTTGTCAAAGTTATAAGTACAAAGTTACGTAATGGTCTCAACCAACACAAGCCAATGCTCCATCTCTATACTCTCCAGTCGAGAACTATCTTCCAGAGTAAATTCATCCATTTAATCAAATGTTGTCCTTGATTCAAAATCTAGCAAACGATTTATGTTCAACTTTCCTCCTCCATCCATTGACCACAGTCACATGGTGACTGTTGCACCTTGATCCAAACAACTCTTCAACAGAATTACATGAAAAACTCAATGCATCTTTGTTGTCAAGGAGGCTCCATAAGTAGTCTGTGACGTATGAAATGTGCATACTTTGCTCGTCTATCTACAACTAATTAAATTCCATCATATCCACCCACTACTATAGGCAAAGGAGGAATGAAATCCATGCTAATACGCTAGCAACTTTGTAAAGAGATTCACAATGCATTAAATAACCCAACTTGCTCCCATGCTCAACCTCATATACTTGCCAAGATATACATTCACAAACATAGGTAGTAATTATCCCTTTTCATACCTTTCCATTTGAAAATGCATTTAGCATTTCTATAAGTCTTCAAGATTCCACCATATCCTACTAGAGGCCTCATTGACAGGGATATGTATTGATCCCTGTCTGTCCTTAGATTGGTTTGTCGTCTGAGTAAAGTAAATTTGGAGGATTCCTGCTGTGGCACGACATGCAATTTCCCGAGCATTCAGAATTGGTCAAAAGCACAAGGACCTTATGCTCTCAAAAAATCTCATCCTGCGATCCGATCATCCCATTCTATTCTGCTGCAGCAGCGACAGAATTCTTGTTACCTTTCAGTGTTGCTGTTGGAGTTCATCCCAAAACCCTAAACCTATCTCATCATATAGGCCATAGTATTCTGTAGGTCTTGTACTTCCCTGTGTTGAATGACACTGTGGAGCATAAGTAATTAGTAAGCTGTTGAAGTTCATCCGGGGAGCGCATCGTTGACCTGTATTTAATAATAGTATAAATAGATCCGTAAGAGAGACAGAGATAGCTAGAGCACGAGACAGTGCTCTCTGGACTCAAAAAATATAAATTGTTTGCTCTTTCATGCATGATTCTGTGGTATCTCAGTTATGGGAGGCATGGGCAGTGGTTAGGTTTGTTGAAAAAAAATTTGCAAATTTTTTTGGGTACCTTTTTCCTTTTCTTTAACAGGAGGGGGCAGGTGGGTGCCAGACACCCTCTGATAATTAATTCCGGGGGGGGGAGGGGGAGGAAAATTGTTTTTATTTCGTGATGTGGGACAATGAGGGGAGGGGCCTGTATTTTTATTTTTATTTTGAAAAAAAAAATTTGGAAAATGCCGGACTCGTCCACCCCGGACACACCCCTGAGGCGTCCGCGTCCAGCCCCCGCTTCCTTAGGTCCATTCTACTAAATTTTTCAATTTGTTGACCAGCTTGATTATGCCGTAGAAACTTATATGAAACTGAAAATCATAAATTATGATAAAGCCCAATGGCATGCTAAAAACAATTTGCCCATAACCCATAATCAAAGAATAAATTACAATACGTATAAAATTACAAATTCAACGTACGGCCAAATTAGTTATAAAATACTTGTAGAATCAAATTTGCACTTCGTTAATTTCGTGTTCAGTAATGATGTAGTAACGGGTAGTGACAAGAAAGCAATCTTTTTTTTTTGCGTGGGGACCCAAATCAAAGACCCACCCCAAGTCTTGGCCCACCCGAACGTAAAAAAGTTCAACTTAATTCCCTGCGTCGAGTACGAACTTACAAATCCCGCAAAACTTTAATTTGAAACATAGTGCGTAGCAAAAAATCAAAAACCCACCCTCCCCACCTTTTTTCCCTTCTTCTTAAGGTGGCCCTTAGGCCCAATGGCTTCATTCATCAGGGTTTTGAAAAACCCTAATATGGGGAAGCCTAGTTGTGTTGTGGTTCCTAGGGTGTGGGGACATGCTCTTCTAGAAATTTGTCATGATTCTATGTGCTTAACAAAGATCTTAATAATGTGTCATGAAAATGTTATAAGTATATGATTCACCTAGTTTAGTAAGATTTAGGCATCTTGTGTATGTGATCTTAATTCACACATACTGTGATCAACATCTACACCTTGCCCACTTCTAACCATATTACAACAGACAATGTAAAAAACAAAGCTTCTCTCTTATGATAATGATCCTTGCCCACCATATTACAATAGCATAATGTATAACATCCCTCAGATGAGCTAAAGGCGTTCATTCTATAAATAAAGGGTCTCCATAAGAAACTGACACTTCCATCCATCACAAGTCCACAAGACCTTGTAAGAAAATTACCTCATTCAATGTAGCCAGAAACACCTTTTGGAGCCATAAAACCTCCATTTCAAACTTGGAAACTTTAGGACCATGGCGGAGGGGGCGAAGCATTAGCTGAGCACTTTCAAGTAATTTTTCTCTAATAATTTCATATCCATCAGCAATCTGTGACATTCTTATACTGGTATCACCTGTCCGAATTCATAGATCACAATCTTTCATAAGTTTATTTGGCTTTGATAGATAGAGTAAAGGGCAGTAGAGTTTAAAGCATAAAACAATTATATTAGTTTGTTGATGAAGTACGATGCCTTCAGTCTCTCCCTCTCTCTCTCTCTCTCTCTCTCTCTCTCTCTCTCTCTCTCTCTCTCTCTCTCTCTCTCTCTCTCTCTCTCTCTCTCTCTCTCTTTCATGCAGCGTCAGGAGCTTACCTTTGATGGATGGCCTCTAGAGGTGGTTTCTTCATATACTTACCTTGGTGTGCTCTTCACTGGTCCTACTTTGAGTATGAGACAGGCAGCTACTTCTAGACTCGGGAAGGGGCATTCTTCCCTAGTCCAGTTGGAGAGATTCTGCTTCCGTAAGTCTATTCGGGATGCCCCGAGTAAGTCCAGACTTTTTGACACCATCGTCACCCCTTCAGCCATGTATGCAACAGAGATATGGTGTACAGGCCTCTCCTCCTCACATTGGGCCAGCATTTTACGCTTACAGACCACCATGCTAGCTCGCATGATTCGGGAAGATGGTCTTGCTGCGACAAAATATGTACCAGTCAGTTCACGATGATGACGATGATATACCACCTCACAGATATCAGAGACAGTGTGTCACTCACAGTCATGTGGCATCCCGCACTACCCGCCCTGTTATGACAGCACACCGTTCTCATCCTCCTAGACGATGACAGCGACGATCCATACTACCTCCTACTACAGCTCTTATCACATCCTTTTTCAGCAGTAATACTAGATGATATGTTTCTACTCTGAGTAGCTATTTTTGCTCCCACTAATGGACAGTTTGTAGTTTACAGTTATATTGTTCATCTTTTATGCATAGTTTTCTTTCTTGGAGACGTTTATATACGCTCCCAGGGTTACCACATACTTGACATGTACTCTTATTGGTCTTATATACCTTTTGGCATGGAAAAGACATTAATAAAGCTCTCTCTCTCTCTCTCTCTCTCTCTCTCTCTCTCTCTCTCTCTCTCTCTCTCTCTCTCTCTCTCTCTCTCTCTCTCCCCTTTGTTCTACTTTCATTTGTAGCTAGTTTACAGCATTTTACGGCCACGTCCTCCTATGGATGATGCTCCCACTGTTGCTTGTACATATTTTCTTTTTGGTCTCATGCACCCACGGGTGCCCAAAAGACGTTAATAAAGCTCTCTCTCTCTCTCTCTCTCTCTCTCTCTCTCTCTCTCTCTCTCTCTCTCTCTCTCTCAACGATGACACCCTAGCGCGCTGCTCCTGCGCGTTGCTGCTGCTCGCTCTGCTGCAGCGATGGCACACGAGAGTGCTGCTACTGCTCGTGCCTGCCCATCATTTGCTGCAGCTCTGCTACTATCACATCATTTGCTGCAGCTCTGCTAATATCACCTAGGGATCTATCAATCCTCCTCCATGCCAAGAAAGTAAGGGGTTAACACCCCCTCCTCTTCTCCCATGCCATGCCCTGATGCTCCAACGCAGCAGCAATTTGTAGTTCAGACACCACAACAGCAGCTAGCTGTTGTAGTGGCTCAGCTGCAACAGCCAACCTCTTGTGGGGGGAGCACTAGCTCCCCCCTTCACCTATCTCCATAACTCAACCTATTTTTGCTCTTCCTATTCCTCCATCTGATCAGATTCCGGAGAATAGTCCTACTATTGCTCTTCCAATCACCCCTTATCCAGGCGATTTGACATCTCCAGCACTCTTCAACCTGATCACTTCTCTCCATGAAGATAATAAAAGGATTTTCCAGTTCTCATCGGAAGGAGATGGACTCCCATCAAGCAATGATCCAATCGGTGCACTCACACCTCCTACAATTGGACATTGAAATATCAAAAAGGAGATTACATCCAGCCGCTACTTCAGCTGAGATCCAACAACTCGAGAGTAAAGTGGATCAGCACCATACAACTGTCCAATCTTGGGCTAAGGTTCTCAAAGAAAGCAAATCCAAACAACATTCATGGGTTAAAGGTTCACGTAAAGACGGTCTAGTTTCATTCATCTTTGCTACACCTAATGAGAGCCGGCTGCGTGAGCAAAAGGCCCTTAAGTTCTTGTAAGGGGCATTCATGATTCATAGGATGCTATTGGTGAAGCCATACGATTTTTGAAAGTTACTCTCCAACACCATGACAAAGACTTGGACACAGCTTGGCATACCAAGACAGATGCAAGTTCCCTTGTCCTACGCTTCACTTCAAGGGAGGCTCGACGAAATCTACTACGACAATGACCTAAATTAAAAGATACCAAGATCTTTTTGAATGAAGATCTCACCTTTGTTCAAGTTGGGGAACGCAAAAAAGCCCTTCAAGAAGCCAAAGACACTGGTAGACGCATGATTTATAGGGATGGTATCTTTCATTTCATTCCATTGAGTCCAAATAAAAACGTTTTGTGTCATAGTTTTTTGAGTTAAAATTTGAGTTTGAGATTGAGAAATGATTAGTTTTTCCAGTTGAACCTGTAAGTGATCTTTGTACCATATAATCCTGGAGTAATACTCTCTCTTCCTAGTTAATTTTGGTTTTTCTAGTTAGATTATGTTTCGACTGCATTGACTCGTCAATTGTCTATCATACTTGGATGTACTATTGCCATTTGGCATGGAAAAGACATTAAAAGTTCTTCTCCTTCTCCTTCTAATTCTCCTCTCTCTCTCTCTCTCTCTCTCTCTCTCTCTCTCTCTCTCTCTCTCTCTCTCTCTCTCTCTCTCTCTCTCACACACACACACACACACATAGATTGTCATGGATTTCTCGGGCATCTCACCTCCTCCTTGAGTCCTTTGGTATCTCCATTATTGAGCTCCCCTCCGGTACTCATCAGTATACCAAACGCTTTTTATATCGAGCATATCTTGGTCGTACTTGGAGCCGATAGTTAGGGGTTAAGGCTGACTTCTACTGGACTCACTTTATTGAGCTAGACATAGCAGGGGTCCCAGCACTGCCACACTATTTGGATTCAGGTTTGTCACACAGCCTCGCATTGGGCCAAGTCCGTGTGTCATCGCATCAGCTAGCAATTGAGACTAGGAGGTTCCATGGTATTCCTAGGGAGGAGTAGATTTGCCAGTTATGCTTTAGGCGAGGTGGAGTCTAAGGAGCATTTTATCCTTAGATGCCCTATTTATTATGAGATCAGAGGGAGGTACTATTGTAGTTTCGCTACATGCCCACCACACTACGATCCCTCATATGAGGATTTCTGGTGTGTTGCACTTATGTTACGAGAGATGTTCCTATTGCGGCGAGATCTATGCCAGACATCTCAGCATATTATTCCTCAGCCTTTGATTGCTTCTTCTTCTCTAGGAGGAGACAACATGACCAAGAGCTTGATGATGATGAGGAGGAGGAGGACGACGACGACATACCTGTTCATAGAGATCAAAGACTGCGCACCATTCATAGCCATGTTGTTGCCCGAGCCGTCAAACCTCTTACGAGGAGACGCACTTCTCACATTCCTGGACAACGTCAACGGCTACCAAAGCTCCCCCATGCTGCAGCTCGCATCACATCTTTTTATAGCATCAGCACTAGCAGGACTTGATGATAGTGTTATCCTTTACTATGCTCCTACATATCTTACAGCATGTATTTCAGTTCATAGTAGATGTTTCTTTCTTACTGTTTCGGAGACATTTTATACGCTCCCATTGTTACCACATACTTGACATGTACTTTTACTAGTCTTATATGCCTTTTCGTATGGAAAAGACATTAATAAATCTCTCTCTCTCTCTCTCTCTCTCTCTCTCTCTCTCTCTCTCTCTCTCTCTCTCTCTCTCTCTCTCTCTCTCTCTCTCTCTCTCTCTCTCTCCCATTTAAAGGTTACTAATTGACAAGCCCAAGTCCCATACAACTAATATCCACCAAGAGCTTTGACGTGACTATATGAAGAAGCTAAATTGAAATTAAAGTAAATAATTGGAGCCTACCACTTGCATATGACATAAAAAAAGGTTACATATGGCCAATAGAGAATAAGTGAATGATCTCCAAATGGTGAATGGTAAAGCCCAAGATGTTGTCTACAAGTGGAAACATAACAACATGCCTTAGCTAAAGCTATTGGGAGCCATAGTGGCAAGGACACTCAATAGTTGGTTTGGAACTAACATGTTTGCACCATCAAAGAAAGGAGATTTCAAAAAGGCAATCCACAGTGGAATGCTTGTTAATTTAGGAGCTATCATTGAGAAGAGTCAAAAAAACAAGAGACTTCCAAAGTAAGAGAGACAACTTTCACATGAAAGTTTCTTTCAGTTGTTAAAATGCAAGAACAATTCAACTTGAAAAGTCTATGTGCTCTTGTTTTATTAGTGAAGTTGCGGGAACATCTGTTGGCTCGAAGGTCCACAAAATCTTCAAGGCAAAGATGAAGCTTTGCACTTCATCCCTTCTTAAAGATCCAAATGGACCAGACCTTTGAAAACAGCCTTCAAACATTTCAAGAAAATATACTCAATTTTATTTGATGGTATTTGCCTTATTCTAAAGCCTATCTTGCAAGTTCAATAAATGGTGGCATGCATCCAAGTTATGGCGATAATTTGATAAGAATGATTTGAGAGATGCTCCATTGTGTCTTGTAAATTTCCAACTAGCTATTGAATGCCAAAAATGAAGCCTACTTGCTATTCTTGACATTACGCATTAGTTCCTACAATGGTCTGATAGTTTGTGGCATTATCTATGGTGTTTTATTATTGTTTTCAAGAAAGTAACTACCATTCAAAATTGATTTTTACAATCTTCTAATTACTCTTGATGGAGGGTCAAAGAGTCCTTGTTGATGAATTTGACGGAAAATATTTTCATGCTTGGCAAGCTAGAATTTGGCTCCTCTTACCCAAGAAAAATCTCTGGAATGCTGCTGATGATTGTTTAGAGAAACCAAAAGATCCAAATGACTATCTAAAATGGAAAATGTGTGATAAGAAGGCATTTCTTCTATTGGCCTTGGTTTAGTAGATTCCTAGATACACCACTTGGGTCTCTTTGAAGCTAGAGCATGGCATGATGTCAGCTAATCACATTAACTGCACGAACTCCATCCTAAATCAGCTTGTAGGGATTGGTTCCAATGTTCCTGAAAATGATGCCATGGTCATACTTCTCAATAGCATGCTAGCCGAGTATAGTAATGTGATTTTTACACTCAACGATTGATTTAGTTAGACTAAAGAGTATGATAGTTGTTTTATTTGAAGATGAACGTAGAATGAAGAATTTAGCTAGTTCAAATACTTTGAGTGACGCTACTCTCTTTGTTGAGTGGAAAGCTATGCATAACAAGAACAATGATGAGGGTAGTTCTAAGGGCAATAAGGAGTAGATCAAATGCTTGTATTGTTGCAAAATTGGGCATTATGTGAATTAGTGCATGAAGAAGGCGGCAGATCAAAAAAAGAAATCTAAAGGTGGTAAGGTTAGAGAGGTAGTAACCTAACAGTTTAAGCTAGTAACTTTTATGTCTCTTCTAAGTTCCTGTGAGCACAATGTGTGATCTTCTATTGGAGATGCAAGGAGTGGGGTCCCTAGAGTACATTAGCTTTTGCATAGCTCTTCGATATCTATTTGTTGACTTATTGCTAGTCGTGGATGTTTGTTTAAGAGGGAGTGTTGGAGATATCATCTTCACATTCATAATGGATGACATTAAGACTTGAGTTAGCATAAGTAGCTGACAAGTTGCAAGATGACCAGTTAGTTATGGTTACTATAGTTAAGGTAGTCTACCACACATGCTTAATTGATTACATTACTATAAGTTAGTCATTTAGCATACTTTCAGTGTACCTTTATGTAACATATCAATAAAGGGCCAAGTGTCATAAGAATGTGATTAACACTAGACCAGTCATTCTATGTGTGGGACTCGGTACCACTCGACTAGTTGGTTAAGGACACTAGTTGTTTCATCTCAAGTGACTCTTGGCTTTTGAGTTTGTGAACTCTAGAGTTCCTATGACTGTTGACGTTCTAATTTTGTAGGAAATGAAATGACCTCTATGGGCAACGAATATTTTACATTCCCAAGAGGATGAATGATGACTACATGCACTCATTTATAGCATGGTATCATAGCCAATTATGAATAACCCCAATCAATCCAACATGTAATATTATTCTTTCTAGAATAGATACAAGGAGATTTGGTTTATGCTAGAGAATTAACAATACACAGCAAGCTATTAATTCCCAACCAATGTTATACAGATATTTGAGAACCTTCTCAAGATATTTCAATACACACCTACCAAGATCTTCACAAAATTCCTTTGCTAGGCCTACCCCTCCACTTCTTCAATGCCAAATGGGCCCACACAACTCCTAAGCCAGTCTGGAAAAAATTATTCAAAACTATTCACAAGATACCTCAGGCTAAACCACTATTCACAAGATACCTCAGGCTAAACATAGAATTATCTCCCACTCCCTTATCCTTAAAATTGACTAGCCTTTTGAGGAAAACCAATTTTCTCCTTTCTACTCAAAAAAGTGAAACGATCTCTCACTTGGTTTATGAGCACACCCTTGCCCATTGGCTTATTTTATGGATGTTCACCATGGGCTTTCATGAAGGCCTTATTTGCAAAATTTTCTTGTGAAATTATCATAATAGCATGCGCAAAAGGGTTGGAATCTTTTCTTACAATTTATTTCAAGATAAAATCACGAAGTTGCACATCATAATGAGAGTTAGGAGTAAATGAAAACCCTCATTTACAAAAGGGATTTGTGTTGTCCTTCAAACTCCAACCCCTACATAGTTCCATGAATCTTAAAACCCCCACATTGTGTTTACTTTTCCCTTGATGAGGCATATCATACGACTAATAGTCACCAGAAGATTCGAATCAATTTGAACAGAATCCAAAACATTCAAATCAAGCAATTTTTAAAAAAAAGAAATATGAAAAAAAATATTTGGAAAAATTCATGTTTTTTAAGGTTCTATATAATCATGAAGTTAGATAATGGTAGATACTTAAACATCAATGGTATCTAAATAGAGATACAAATGGAAGATGGGTGACATGGTGACTAACACCCTAAACTTGTGAAGATTCTTCTCACCTGTGAATTGCGTGCTACCTATCTTACACAAAATCCAGCAACATTTGAGAGCTAGATTGATATAGCATATAGATTGATATCTCATAACTGTTTGAGGTTCATTATGTCTATCTCTAGGTGCAAGTTGCCACAAGAATGTGAACAATCAGAAATGAAAAAGTGACTCCTTTCTTTTGTCAAAGTGCTATATCATTTCATTACTTAATCAGACTAGCGAACCACTACAACAATTGACAATTCTACATTCTGCCATAGGCTTTCATGTTTCTACACATGTGCAGGAGTGGAATCCAACTCCAGGTGGTGAGAAAAATTGTAAACCCCTAGGCCACATACTTCAGAAGTTTAGCCAAATATTATTTGATAGTTATTGGTAAAAGCTTTATCTACAGGCAAATTTTTAAAACTTTACTTGCACTTATTGAAGCAACTGTTGAGTATAAATCTCGTCCTAGGTACGGTGTGTGCAAGGAGTACCTTGCAAATATGACCCTTACAAAGAGAAACTACACTAGCAGTCATGTTTCGGCTTCCGTTTAATTTACTAAATTCAAATTGTGGTCAAACTTTGTGCAACATTTACTGCCAAAGAATTTAGACTCTGATGAGAACAAAACTCCATTCAAACTTTTAAAGAAATGCTTATCCCCCCTTCTCTCACCTACATCTTTTGCACCCGGCAACAAGGAGAGCAACTTGAGCCTGTCAAGGAGGCCGTTCAAGAAGCCAATGAGCATAGCTCTTTCCACGCTGGAAAGACGTGGCTGGCTGTCAACCTCTTCCTGCGTCATCTGCTCCTCGCCTCCTTTTTCAGAAACTGCTGCCTCCATCTTCTCATCGTCATCACCTGAATCCGCAATCCTCGCATTCGCATATATCTCCATCGTCTCCCTTTTTATTATTTCAGAACGTGAAGCAGCACTGGACCAGTTGCCGTTTGTAGGACTTGCAAACCGAAGAACAGTCGAAAGTAACGGTCCGCACAATTTATTTATTGCTGGCAAAATTTACATGAACCAAATATGAGGATAGCCCTTCCATCCCCCCTTCCATGCATCCCTTCTTTCGCTTTTATCGTTTTAAACTTTATTACAATAGCCATAAGGTATTAAGGGGGAGAAGGTCACCCTCCAAGGCCGTAAGTTTCACGGGGAAGGGCCTTCAACTAAGTACGGTAGCCTGAGGTGGAAGGCCCTTCCCACAGCGGAACAACTGAGGAGGTGACCTTCCGCGACGTAAAAAATTTTGAAAAAAAAAAAGCGGTGCAAAAATTATGTTTCTATGAGGCACCTCCTTTTTTTCATGAAAAAGCAAAATTAAGAATTGTGATAATTTGTTAAAAGTTGATGCGTCCTCTGTTGCAATAGCGATAAGCTATTAAGCTATTTTGAGATGTAGTTTAAACATAAGTTTGATCATATGACTGAGTTTTTTTATTTTTTATTAGTCCTTTAAAATGCAATATTTTTTTTACATTTAAATACCTTGCATAAGGCATAGCTTCTCGCGATCTATGGATCACCTTCATTTATGTTAAGGCCATTTGAGAATAGAGGCAAAAAAAATTAGAAGTAGAAAAAACATACATGGCAAAAGGTTATGGGAAGAGAGAGAGAGGGGGAGGGGGGGGGGGGGTCATATTCTTTGACGACTAGTCGAGCTTTCCATTTGGCTGTCGAACCATCTGGATTTAGCTTCAACTTGAAGATCCACTTAGTGTCGATGATCTTTGCATCAGGAGGAGCTCCGACAAGACGCCGGGTCTTGTTCTTCATCAATGAATTATACTCAGCATGCATGGCAGTGTGCCAATTGTCTGCATTCTGCTACTTGCATAGAGGACTTCTTTACAGTTCTTATCTAAAATAGTACATTGTTCTGAATTGGACAAGGCTCTACAGCCTTGATCAATGAGCTTGCTGACTGATAGTAAATTCTTTGTCAGTTTGGGTACATAAAGCACATCCTTAAGTAAGGTCAATTCACCATTTGGAAGATGAAGGTGTATAGATACTTTGCCTCCAATATGTAATGTACTTGAGTCACCGAACTAGACATACTTCGAATCTGCTGATGTGAGGGACTTGCATGGAGTCATGTGCTGAGAAGCACTAGAATTGAGATACCAATCCATGGCATCTCTAATGGGTTCATCTTGTACCATTAGCAGTGTTGGGTCTTCATGAGAGGTTCTGACAGAATCAAATCCTCCATCCTGTTGTATATTCTTCTTAACTTCATTGTGCTTGAGAACTTGACAATCCTTGATGTTGTGATTGGTTCTCTTGCAATATTTGCAAAAGAGTTTGGTCTTTGGTCTTTGATGTTGTCGATTGTGTTGTTGTGATTGCTGGTCTGAATCGGTCTGCTCAGCTTTTGTCTTCTTGTCCTTCGAAAATTTCTTCTTCTAGAACTGTTGCTTGTTCGAATAGAGGATGATTGTCTTTGAATTCGACATAGTTAAATTTTCCTTCTTGCTTCTTCCTACAATAAACTTGTTGTCACCTTTTGCAGAGACAGGTCAAGAGCATTGCTAAGTAGCAATAGTAAGTTGTCATAAGAGGGAGGAAGACTGGACAAAAGAGACTTGTTAGCATCTTCGTCCGATACTAGCGAACCTACTACAGCTAATTGATTGAGTAGTTGTTTGAATTCATTCAGATGGTCAGTGACTAAGGTTCATTCACTCATCTTGAGCGACAGGAACTTCTTTCTCAGGAAGAGACGAGTTGACACATTTGTTGTTTCATATAGACTAGAAAGAATGTCCCATGCTTCTTTGGAGCTGGTACAACTTGCTACATGAGCTATTTGTGAATCATTAAGATTCAGAATACAAAAGCAAGAGCTTTGCCATCCTTAGCTTCCCAAGCGGTCAACATGTTAGGTTCAGCTGGCTTGGCTATTGAACCATTGACGTATCCCCAAAATTCTTTTTCAGTGAGTATCATCTTCACTTTGAATTTCCACATGTGGAAGTCATCACCGTTGAACTTATTGATCAAGCGGATTTCTGAAGATATACTTCCATGATGAATGATCTAAGAAATTGTAAAATAGTCTTGAATAATAAAAGTTTGGAACGATGGCTCCAATACCAACTTGTTGGGTTCCTACTGGTTTGATACCAACTTGTTGGGTTTGTATTACTCTGATACCAGCTTGTTGGGTTTCTTTGTATGGATGCAGAATGATTAGAGAGAACTCAACATGCAAACTATGACAAGATCTTTAGCAAACTATAGATTCAGACTACAACTTAGATTTACAGGAGGAATATCTTGTAGGTGTCGAAGACAGCCATGTCCAAGGGAGCTGAACAGTTAGGCGTCTAAGACAGCTATGCTTCCTTCGAGATTAGATACCGAGTGAGTCATGGAACGAGTATCAATGAATGAGAGAGAAATTATCAGAAAGCATTCACAGTGGAATACATATAAGAAAATGGAGAATCTGACTTAAGCTATTGTGAATACAATTATCAGATCACGAGCATGTGCCCGAGAATGGTTCACAGTAATAGCGCACTGTGTGTTGTGATCTTACTATGCTAGTTACAGATTGAATATTATTGATACTTCTTGAATTACTTTCACTCTCTCTAAAATCTCTGATCCTGTGGAATCAAATAATTCTGATACAATAGAATTCACAAAGGAACTCTTAATTATGCTTCCACTAATAATGACTCTTCATCATTCATGTATCTTACATTATCATCTTAGTGTGTTGTCGTTATGTATATATACATGCAACAGTTATAACAACTGTGTGGACAACCAGCGTGAAGTAGTGCAGTTACTGCAAAGTACTGAAATGAACTGTGACGTGGTCTACATCAGACAAGGCAGAGGAAGAGCTCCATTTTGAATGGTAACATTCGATGATCGTTGAGGATGTTGAGCAAGTCGAGTTGACTTGCTCGCCCTTGAGAAGATGTCGATGTTGATGGAGTTGATGTTAGGATGTCGACGAAGTCGATCCTGCTTTTGCTTCAAGTCGATGTATTGCACAAACTGTTCGACTTATGCGTGTAAGACTACATGTCGTTGTAGAGAGAGAATATTTACATAGTGTACTGGTGCTCAAGAATTGAATTCGGGTGAGTTGGAGTGAGGATTAACTCCAAGACTTCCCCATGAAACACGAGGCCAAAAATAGAGCTTTCAAATTTGCGACTCGTCCACAATCATACCTGACCAAGGCCCTTTGTTTTTTGTTCTTGCTTTGCACTCCTCCGTGCCTGCAGCTATCCGAACCCCTTCGCTTTTGTTACGCCGAACATTCCCAGTAAATATGATGAACGTGGTATGAATATCAACCGATCCAATTCTAGATTTGATTGAAGATAAACTCATTCAAGTCAGTCACACTATGTCTAAGAATAAAATGCAGAACTTATAGATGAGCAAATTCTAAATCACATGAATCCTATGAGGTTTGAAGTTCGAGAGATTTCTAATGAACCGACAATAAAACCGTCGAAAGCAGTTATATTGAAGGAAGGAAAGACTATAGAATCAATGACGAAGAAACAAGCTAAGCAATGTGAAAGTACTGTACTTTAGGACCATAAACGGATCTACAAGAGATCCACAAGAGTGATTGGATGCTTGCTTAACAATCAACGGCTTTCGCTTCTACCGCATTCACTCTATGCTCACTTAGATCGTACAAGCTTGACTATTACGTTTGTCATGAAGTTGTGCAATTAGCTATATTTTATCTATCCATAAGAGATTAGCTTCAACCCACTATCTAAAACCTGATTGTTTTTGCTTATCAAAGAGTTCGGCTACTAACTGGCCGAATCAAGTGAGGATACCATTCAGTGAGAGTTCCGTCCAATTTCCAATCCGTTTTTGGTTTATGAACATGTGACCACTCCCCATCTGAAAATCCAAAAGATATCGTGTGATTTGGACCAATTCCAGGTCCTGATCGGCCAATTATCCTATAATCCCTTTCTCGAACTTCAAACAAAGATCTCAAGCAACCAATCTAGCCATTCGACATCTTGTCTATTCCCATAGGTTTCCCTAGATTTTGCCCACTAGCCAAAATAAAAATCACAAAAATCGACCTCATTCGAAAAAACTAGACCATTTGACGGAAAACTGCAAAACTAGTCCACTTTCCATGCCCTAACTGCGTTCTCTCCCCTTTGAACAAACGACATCGACACTGAGCAGGATTGGTTATGTCAATGTATCGGATTCACAAATCTGTGACCACCTTCCGTTTGGAATTTCGGACAATATCGAACAAATTGGACCAGTTTCAGGTCCCAATTGGCCAACTATCCCTGAAGCCCTTTTGCGAGCCGGACTTCGAACTAAGGTCCTGGGCTACTTGTCTGACCATTTAGTGTCCTATCTATTCCTAGAAGTTTCTCTAGATTTTTCCCACCGGTTGAAACAGACAACACAAGAAACCGATGTCGTTCGGAGAAACTTGAACGTTTGACTAAAAACTTCAAAACTAGTCCATCTCCCATGCCCTAACTACGTTTTCTAGGACAAAGGGTCATTTTGAGCAAACAACAACAAAACTCAACAAGATTGGATCCATTAGGTCCATATGAAGTTCGTGAACCTGGACCACCCCCATCTGGAATTCTAGACAATATCGAACGAATTGGACCAGTTCCAAGTCCCGATCGACCAGTTATCTCTGAAGCCCTTTCTAGGGCTGGACTTCAAACAAAGGTCCCAGGGTACTTACGGTAAGTGCTTCTTCATTCACCATTTTACTACAATAGTAGATGCTCTCTTAATGCTTGTAGCATTTGGTATGATGCTTTTGTAAGATTGCTCTCAGGTATGGTTAAGTATACTCATGAAAAGGATGTTTCATATCAACTTTTCATGATAAAATGTTAACCTGTCCAACAATGGACAGATTGTCTCTCATGGGCTCTATTCTATGGTAACTACACGATATATATGCTTTAAAACATCATGAAATGGGTTCTCCCTTATGGTACCAAACCAATTAAAATACTCTATCTTGCCAAACTTGGAAATAGGACCCTTATGAAAGTTTTTTATAACAATGGATCTAGGTGTATTGACTTCTCTATATAAGGGAAGATTACACAGACCTAAATCCCACTCTTTCTGCCTTCTCTCTCTCTCTCTCTCTCTCTCTCTCTCTCTCTCTCTCTCTCTCTCTCTCTCTCTCTCTCTCTCTCTCTCTCTCTCTCTCTCTCTCTCTCTCTCTCTCTCTCTCTCTCTCTCTCTCTCTCTCTCTCTCTCTCTCTCTCTCTCTCTCTCTCTCTCTCTCTCTCTCTCTTGTTGTGCCTCTCCTACTGCGACCTGCCACAACTTGGATGATAGCTGCTTGTGAAGGATATCAGAAGAGTATTCGTGTGAAAAAAGCTACAAAGAAAGGTAAAGTTATAAACAATCATGAGGCTTAATAACCTTTCATATACATAAGGTTTTTTACGTGCTTGATGTGCAGATGTTAAGAAGCTTACATATGGTATGATAATGTTGTTTGGTATAGCATTCTGGACTCAGAACATACATTTGAATTGATTACACTTGGGCGCTGCCTCAAGAACAAATTCGGAGCAAAACCGTAGGTATGCCACTCAGATTCAGTTCTATTGAATCATCTTTGACTATGAGCAGTCTCATATTGTTCCATAGCAGTATGTTACCTTCCAAAAAATGTATTGTTTGCATGGCATGTGGGATGATGGCCAGCGATCGGCTTATGGCCAGGTCATCACAATTTGGTAGAATGCCTTCATGATTACTCAATGGTATAATGATCAATGATTGCACCTTTCATACCTATCAATTGGCCGCCATCCTGAAACGCGATGGACTGCATTTTTATCTTTTGATTTTTGAAAAACATCAAGCACTTATGGCTTGCATGAGTACGTTTCAAAAGAAGTATACTTATTCTACGCATAGATATTGTTGTTGACCGCCCTACAATAGCTCTGTCTGCCTCGCTGATGGTCTTTGAAAATGATAATTGTTGTGTATATGATAATGGTAATGGATTGGATGTGTACATATTTACAAATACTATCACTACATGCGGTTGCTTATGTTTATAACTAAGGATGCCTCTATGAGGCACTGGTAGTAATGATGGCTATGAGCACTATGATAACCATTACAACAAATGCCTTCTATCATTTGTTGGAATTCAAGTAAGGAGATAGTATACAATTATGCTTCTTGGTTTCCAATGGAAGGCTCGAACTTGAGACCAAAGAAACTTTAGATGTCAAGCGTTAACCAATTGAGCCAACTCCCTTGGGTTATAGTATACAATTATGATGTGATAATACTTTAAACCTCTTGTGATGATTCACGATTGACTGATTCATTTACTGTTTTGGGAACGTGATAAGTCTTATAAGAAAGCTACACAAGCATTAATCTGGTTCTTTTGGTTTGAAATTATTAGTACATTAAGGAGGATCTGGCTTTAGCTGTGGAAGATTGTTAGCAATTGTGCTAACACAAAGAAAATAAAAATAAAGAAATAAAACTCCGTGGCATGTGTTTTATAAGTCCACGTATGAGTATCTGTCAAGCCCATGAGTAGAAGCTTAAATAATAATAAAATAGCTTAAACTTAGATTAGAACTTAGACTTAGGAAACTTAAAATTAGAAATATTTTATCTTAAGTTTTCATAAGTTAAGAAACTTTGAAGTTCTAAATTCTAAGTTAGAAGTTCTAGAAAGGCTAGAAACAGATTAGCCCCATAAGTTAGTAGATACTTATGGAAGACCTCCTTGCCATAAAAGGAGAGGTATTTGCCTTGTAAACAACACTCTGAGATTATGCTAGATTGCTCTCTCTTTGAGATTATCATTCTATTTCTTTGTGTTCCCATTGGAAGGTGCATAGCTTGAGGGAAGGTGCTCGGGCCTCCTCTTGCCTCCTTTCATTGGATTATTGTGGCATGTTTCTATTGGTTTATTTCGTTAGCCGCAATTTTTCTTTCAAGCCCTCTGGGTGTTAATTTAGGTCTTAGTTTAGCAATCTTGCTAGCTGGGTTTGCCTTAGCAAGGATTTTTATTGTTGTTTCTAATTAGCTTTATTTCCATTTCGGGCACTAGTTGGGTAAGCCTTAGTGCTCTCATCTTTGTTGATTATTTCCGTATTTCCGTTGAAGCTTATTGTAGAAACTTAGAAAGTGGACCAATCTCTACATCCCTATACTACACTCGTAAATAGATCTAGCCATCACACAAACTAGAAATACTTCCAACATTGGCGCCGTTACCGCAATTTAAGTATTTTTATACCTAGCTTCTTCTCCTTTTTGTTTTCTCACTTCCGTGTTGTATGTTTGCTTGTTTGCATGTCTTCTATCTACCAACAACAGCACGCGTCTTCTCTCCAGGTCCTACATGAGCTGCGGAGCAACTTATCAAGCCGGGGGGAAGCAACAAAAGAGTCAACTTGGGCATTTTCTTGAAAAGAAATTGACCTTTTTCCAAACCAACCAGATATAATTCGCCAGCCTGTCTGCAGCCCTAACAGGCCCTGATCTTTCATTTTATCACCTCCACGAATTCTGACCACGGTCAGATTATGAGAAAACAGCCTAATATACTGTCAAAATCCCTTATTTCTCACCCAAATCTTTGTCCTAGAATTTGTCGGCTTCACTGAGGCTAGATATCATCAAGATCAGTCCTCCAGCAACTCCGCGAATTCTATCTCAGAGATTTTGCTTGTTTACTGTCAAAAAGTCACATTTTTTTCCATATTTCCTATCTTCCAATCAAACCTCTCTATTAGAATTCGCCATCCAGCCTAAGAAATCATTTTCAAAGAGTACGATTTCTCTGTCCTACCTGCGAATTTTGAAAGTACAATTTTTTTTTAGAAAATCTAACAAAATCACTATTCTGACATTCAGAACTCCCTGTCAGAATTCGCGAGTATTGCAGTTCGATTCATCTGCCTCTCCACGATTTCTTACCTGTCCGCGAATTCTATCACAACCAGAAAGACCAATTTTTTGTCCTATGTCAGATTTCAGAGAAAAAGGACAAATATTGATTGTGCTATCAATCATTAAGAGTTATTGATTGCTTAATCCAAAGATCTATCAAGTTCTAGATATTAGATCTTGATCCAGATGCTTTACACTATGATTTCAGCAAGAGCAATGGATCAAATGATCAAAAACATGGATGAGCGGCCTCACATGTGTGGAGGACAGTACCTGTATGGCCTGTTTACAGAGAGTAAAGTACATTAACATTAAAATGTATTTCATTCATCAAAACTCGAGACAAATGTGGAAATCTCAACAAAACTAGAATTTGTCAATGTCACATCAACTTGTTATTGATTTGGTTGATCTCTTTATAGATCAAGTACATCCACGAGCTGTGTACTGTCCAGCAGGTCTTCACATGTGTGAAGAGTGTCTAGTCATTCAGATCCGCCAATGGGAGTCATATGTGCTCATTTTCCAAAGTTGACTATTCTCTTTGGCTAGAAAACAAAAAGCTAGTTTTCCACATTTATAGGAATATTCTCTATAAAATAGGATCTAATGGAATATTCCTATCTTATCTTCTAGAAGCTTATCCACACGTGTGAATGGTATCTTGACATGTGTGAGTAATAACTCATTCACATGGAAGTCCAATCTATTTACAAAAAGTTTGACCAATTTGACCATTTTCAAGATTCTACTCAAAGGTCAATTTCACACTAGTGTAGATCAAGCCAAAACCAATCTAACTTAATAAAAATGACTTACGTACATTCTTTCACACGTGGGAACAGACTCCACACGTGTGAGATCCTATCAAGCTCAAATAACTTGAGATCTACAAGATACAACAAGTTGGAAGTGATATTTTAACACTCCTCCTCACTTCTAACTTGGCAAGTCTAATGTACACATATCTACAACTCCAAGGGCATTTCTTAACTTGAAAAATGAATCTTTAGCCAAAGGTTTGGTTAAGATATCGGCTATGCACTCCTATGAAGGCACATGATGAAGTTGAACCTCCTTGGATTGCACCTTCTCCCTCACAAAGTGATGAGCTATCTCAATATGCTTTGTTCTAGCATGAAAGATCGGATTGGTAGCAATTTGTTGAGAAGCTTGATTGTCACAATAGATGCAAGGGACCTCTTCGGCCTTTAGCACTTGAAGCTCCACCAAAAGTCTTCTTAGCCATAGGAGTTCTTGGGTTGTTGAAGTCAATGCCTTGTACTCGGCTTCACAAGAGGAAAGAGAAATTGTATCTTGCTTTTTGGAAAGCCAAGATATCACTCCTCCACAAAGAAAAGTGACAAATGCACTTATGGATCTTCTATCCATCTTATCTCCTGCAAAATCTAAATCCGAAAATGCTCTCAAGTACAAGTTAGATCCTTGATAGAGAATGCCAAAAAATCTAGTAGAAGAGACATATCTAAGCACTCTCTTGGCACTTTTCCAATGATGCATCAAGGGACCTTGCATATATTGACTTAACTTGCTTATACTATAACTCAAATTTGGTCTAGTGATTGTCAAATAGATTAAGGAGTCTATTAGCTTCCTAAAGAGTGTGATGTCCTCAAAGGATGCTTCATCACAGTCATTAGTAACTTTACAAGTTTGCTCCATAGGGGTGTTAATCCCTTTACAATCTTTCATGCCAAACCTCTCAAGAATGGAAGTAGCATACTTTGATTGACTTATAAAAGTAAAATCACTACCTCTAGTAACTTCTATTCCAAGTATGAACTTAAGAACTCCTAGATCTACCATCTTGAATTCACTAGACAAGGAAACTTTAACATTTCTTATGCCTTCACTCATTTTCTGTCAATATGATATCATCAACATAAAGTACTAAAATGATGATCTTTCCATCATTACATTTGATGTACAAAGAAGGGTCATAAGAGCTAATCACAAAGCCAAGAGAGTAGAGAAAATCATGCAACCTAGAGTACCAAGCTCTAGGTGCTTGCTTCAAGCCATGTAGGCTCTTCCTTAAGTGACAAACCTTGTCCTCCTCACCATCCTTGATGAAGCCCTCGGGTTGCAACATGTATATTTCCTCCTCCAAGTAGCCATTCAAAAAAGCATTTGTCACTTCCATTTGATAGAGATTCCACTTGAATAAAGTAGCAATACAAATGATCAATCTACTGGTTACAAGTTTTGCTACAGGAGCAAATGTTTCTTCATAATCTAAGCCTTTAGTTTGAAGAAACCCCTTAGCAACCAATCTAGCTTTGTACTTACCATTATCACATCTTAGAACTTTAATGCAAGAACTAAGTTGTTTTTCCACTAGAGACTTAAACTTTTCAAAAGCTTCATATACAAGGCTTTTCTTAGGCAATAATTCAATCCAAGTGTATCTAGTACAATCATCAATAAAAGTCACATACATTAAAGCTCCTCCATTACTTTCATGAAAAAAAGTATGTACATCCGAATGGATAAGATCTAAAGGTGAGGTAGATCTTGTTAAAGATCTCTTGTAGAAAGTCTTGTGTGACTTTGCAAGGCCACATGCCTCACACACTTTGCCACACTTCTTGAAGGCTTTTGGTAGGCCGAGAGCTATCTCCTTTGATGCCATGGATTCCATTGATTGAAGAGTAGGATGGCCCAATCTTTTGTGCCAAAGCTCCACTTGAGTCAACTCCTCCCTAACCATATTCACACTTTCAATAGCCACATTAGCATCCAACTTGAAAAGCCTTCCTTGCTTAATGCCACTAGTTATGCACTTATTATTTTTCAAGATGGAACACACTCCATTCTTGAAATGTACATCTAGTCCATTGTCCATTAATTGACCAACACTAAGCAAGTTATTTTGTAATAGATGGAACATACAAAACATTATCAAGATCTATCCTTTTAGGTGATCCTAAGCATAATGGAATAGATCCTATGCCATGTATCTTGCATTCTTGATCACTAGCTGTGTAGATTGATTTCTTAGAATCATTTCTTAGATTAATTTGAAGGTTATTGTACGGTTTCACACGTGTGGACAGTACTTCAGCAGCCACAAATCGATCTTGACCAAAAACAATGATGTTACTTCTCTCTTTGAACTCGCCCTCTCAATTAGAACTCAAAAACAACAAATTGTCAATGATTTCTCAAGTACTATTAATCATTTATATCACTCTTAAACTTGGCTCTGATACCATGTCAAATTTCAGAGAAAAAGGACAAATATTGATTGTACTATCAATGATTAAGAGTTATTGATTGCTTAATCCAAAGATCTATCAAGTTCTAGATGTTAGATCTTGATCTAGATGCTTTACACTATGATTTAAGCAAGAGCAATGGATCAAATGATCAAAAACATGGATGAGCGGCCTCACACGTGTGGAGACAGTACCTATATGGTTTGTTTACAGAGAGTAAAGTACATTTACATTCAAATGCATTTCATTCATCAAAACTCAAGACAAATGTGGAAATCTCAACAAAACTAGAATTTGCCAATGTCACATCAACTTGTTATTGATTTGGTTGATCTCTTTATAGATCAAGTACATCCACGAGCTGTGTACCGTCCAGCAGGTCTTCACATTTGTGAAGAGTGCCTAGTCATTCACATCCACCAATGGGAGTCATATGTGCTCATTTTCCAAAGTTGACTATTCTCTTTGGCTAGAAAACAAAAAGCTAGTCTTCCACATTTATGGGAATATTCCCTATAAAATAGGATCTAATGGAATCTTCCTATCTTATCTTCTAGAAGCTTATCCACACGTGTGAATGGTATCTTGACATGTGTGAGTAATAACTCATTCACATGGAAGTCCAATCTATTTACAAAAAGTTTGACCAATTTGACCATTTTCAAGATTCTACTAAAAGGTCAATTTCACACTAGTGTAGATCAAGCTTAATAAAAATGACTTATGTACATTCTTTCACATGTGGGAACAGACTCCACACGTTTGAGATCCTATCAAGCTCAAATAACTTGAGATCTACAAGATACAACAAGTTGGAAGTGATATTTTAACATCCTACACTATCAATTATGCAAGCAAATTGTCTTTTTGCCAAGTACAGTACTGACCTGCTCATCTGTATTCTGTATCATGTCTCGTGACTGTGCTGAATCTTCTAATCCGGCTCCTCCACAACTAGAATGAAGAATTCCATGTATCGATGCACCAAAGTATGATGGAGAATTTGACCCAATCCGATTTCTCCAAGACTTTGACAATGCATGCCGTTTTTATGGAAATACCTCTGAAACTGAAAAGTTTCCCACAATACTCTATGGAACCGCCAAGGAGTGGTACTTGAATCTCGAAGCTCCTGATTTTGCTTCTTGGACCACCCTCGAGGACGCTCTCATCAAGCGTTTCAAGCTCTTGTGATGATTCACGATTGACTGATTCATTTACTGTTTTGGGAACGTGATAAGTCTTATAAGAAAGCTACACAAGCATTAATCTGGTTCTTTTGGTTTGAAATTATTAGTACATTAAGGAGGATCTGGCTTTAGCTGTGGAAGATTGTTAGCAACTGTGCTAACACAAAGAAAATAAAAATAAAGAAATAAAACTCCGTGGCATGTGTTTTATAAGTCCACGTATGAGTATCTGTCAAGCCCATGAGTAGAAGCTTAAATAATAATAAAATAGCTTAAACTTAGATTAGAACTTAGACTTAGGAAACTTAAAATTAGAAATATTTTATCTTAAGTTTTCCTAAGTTAAGAAACTTTGAAGCTCTAAATCCTAAGTTAGAAGTTCTAGAAAGGCTAGAAACAAATTAGTCCCATAAGTTAGTAGATGCTTATGGAAGACCCTCCTTGACATAAAAGGAGAGGTATTTGCCTTGTAAACAACACTCTGAGATTATGCTAAATTGCTCTCTCTTTGAGATTGTCATTCTATTTCTTTGTGTTCCCATTGGAAGGTGCATAGCTTGAGGGAAGGTGCTCGGGCCTCCTCTTGTCTCCTTTCATTGGATTATTGTGGCATGTTTCTATTGGTTTATTTAGTTAGCCACAATTTATCTTTCAAACCCTCTGGGTGTTAATTTAGGTCTTAGTTTAGCAATCTTGCTAGTTGGGTTTGCCTTAGCAAGGATTTTTATTGTTGTTTCTAATTAGCTTTATTTCCGTTTCGGGCACTAGTTGGGTAAGCCTTAGTGCTCTCATCTTTGTTGATTATTTTCGTATTAGAGTTGAAGCTTATTGTAGAAACTTAGAAAGTGGACGAATCTCTACATCCCAACCCGTAAATAGATCTAGCCACCGCATGAACTAGAAATACTTCCAACAAAGATGGGTAGCTCACAGGATATGTTGTCGTCTCATATCCAGGTACGAAGCCATATTTTTTAATACCAATATGATGTGTTGGGTCCTTTAATAATGTAAATACGATGCAGCATAGACGTCTAGACATGGTAAGAATGATTGGTTACATATATATGATTCCTACAAGCTTACGTTTCGTGCTCTAATTATATGAGGTTTGACTCGAACATAATATACGCAAGGCATGGAGTTATAAAACGTATAATGGAAATTGAAGGTGAGCTGTATTTATGGTTTCTGGGTCTGACTATGGTAGGCCTATAATGAATTTGCCCAAGCTGCAAGGTGCTTGGACTCCTGACTACTTTCCTGGGAGGTCCTTGGAGCTAGCATGACACATATCTGCCCTAGTACCTAGCACTGATGCTAAAGTCATGGCTTGTTTTAATTGTGCATTTGTAAAATTAGCTTCTTACATGAAAAATGACAAAGTTTCTTTTGACCCTTATGCTGATCAATATGGCTTCTGCCCCGATACGGTTTCGTTGATCGGAGATAACGACGACGATAACCAAGGGGCTACACAACAACCAGGCCCAACCAGTACCTCTGCACCGGCCGCTCCACAAAATGTCACGACGACCTACTAGCAATTGGGCACTCTGCTCAAGGACCTGAATCCAACCTAGGCGGCCGCGTTGTCGAGCTGACAACCAACAACACCAAACTACGCGCCGAGCTAGCACAACTCCAACAAGACAATCAGAATGGCGCAACGACACATCCAAGTAGAAAAGACCATGATGCTAAAGCTAGAAAAAAATGAGGCAGCCCTTTAGGCCTACATCCAGGCCCTATAGAAATCAATGATGGACGCAACTACTAAGGTCCAGAAAGCCACAAATTCAGCTTAGCAGCAGCTAGCCTAGGCCCACTTGCAAGTAGTCGAGACCGAGAATCAGCGTCTGAGAGCCAAAGTAGCAGCCCTCCAGCAGAAAAGAACAAAGTGGCGAGCCCAGCCACACGTCCACTCACCTAGATGAGGCAGATTATCTGACCCAACAGGTGCAACTATTCAGGCAAACCCTCCTGGGCCATCAAATGACCTTCGATCAATTCCAACACTGGGAGCTATCTAGAGCCAAGGTTGCATCGAAAGAATGGCCACAATGAATGACACAATAGCCACCAGCGCCCCAAGTGGTGATTCCGCCGCCACCACAGTTAGAAGCTACACATGCAGAGGAAGGCCAAGACCAAGGGCAACACATAGCAGGGTAGGATACAGATCAAGGGCAAGGGCCAGAGAAGAGTGCAACACCATTAACGAAGGAACAACATGTTTCATCCTCCCAAGGCTCTCGTTCCATATTGGCCTCTCGAGCATTTAGAAAACCCAAAAGCGTGGAGGAGAAAATCGACGAGTTTCTCGTACAACATCCTTACGAATCCTCACATGGCGGGTGGCAGGTTTCATTCACTGCCAAAGACATAAAAGAGAACAACATCTCATGTCTCCCGACATTAGCACCACAACCTACATGGTGGCAACACATTTTTGAGCGCACACTGTCAGCCATTAGGGCGTATGTGTCCAGCCCGAGGGCACTGAGGATCAATCTCCACTATGTTCCAATTCCACGTAGAAAAAAATGGGTGCAGTGTGGGATATCTTTGGACCTGATCACGATCAAAACAATGAACTAGCCAAAGATCCATTCTGAACATCTACGATTTGGAATTTTTGATGAGGGTCCCCACCAAATGGGAAGTCGCACCACTAGTAGCTAATCTTCAAGTTTGTCAAATGTCAAGGCTTTATTGAGATCAAAGAATAAAGATGGTAAGATATGTGCAGAGTAAGGACATTGACTACAAAGAGACATTTGCTCATGTAGCCAAGGGAAATACACTTCGTATGATTATCGCCTTGGCGACGTTATTGGGTGGTATCTACATCAAATGGATGTGAAGTTCTCTTTTCTGAACGGTAAACTTCAGAATGAAGTAAATATGGAGCAACCAAGTGGTTTTACGATATAGGACATAAAAGACAAAGTATGTAAATTGAAGAAGGCCTTGTATGGACTGAGAAGCAAGCACCTCGTGCTTGGTATAGCCACTTCAACAAATACCTCCTATCTAGAGATTTGATATGCACTTCTTCAGATTTCAATCTTTAATACTTTGCTTGTGACTCTAGCATCACACTGATCATGCTATTTGACCTTATAATCACTGGTAATGATGAGAATTTGATTAGTGCAATCAAGAGGGATTTATCTTCCATTTTTTATATGACTGATCTTGGAGTGATGCACTATTGTTTGGGAGTGAAAATCTAGCAAAGACATAATGGTATTACACTCACACAAACAAAGTACGTGACTGAGATTCTAAGACGCTTCAAGATGTGTGACAATAAGCTAGTTTTTACACCTATGGAAGTTGGTAAGATGTTATCCAATCAGGATGTACACTAGTTGATGCTACATTGTTTTGTCAATTAGTTGGTTCTTTAATCCATCTTACAACTGCTCATCATGATATAAGCTATGTTGTAAGCTTGGTAAGTCAATTCATGGCTACACCTAAGGAAACACATTCGAAAGCCGCGAAGATAGTTCTTCACTATTTGAAGAGGATTGTTGTATGAGAGACAACATGCTTTACCAATTTTATGGGGCTTCGTAGACTCAGAATGGGTAGGTTGGAAGATCCACCACACTAGCTATATTTTTCATTTGGCAATGGTGTGTTTTCTTGGTCTAGCAAAAATAGGAAATAGTTGCTCTTTCTAAACAAAAGCGGAATACAAAGTCCTATTCTCAGCTATATAGGAAGTAGTTTGGCTAAGAAGGATGATGGAAGATATTGGCATCCTACAAAGTAAGCTTACAATGATCAGGTGTGATAGCCAGAGTGCTATTCAACTAGCTAAGAATATTGTGTTTCATGCACGCATTAAACATGTGTGCGCGCGCATGCGTCTCAAAGTGTGTGAGAGATAATATGAGTGATAACGTTTTTTTCTCATATTCTAAAGTCAACTTGTAGTAAAAGTAGCAAAACTTTCTACAATGTGTAATTTGTTTGCGTTGCATTGCATCTACCATAATTCTGGTTTCTCTCAAATTAATTAGTTCTAACTTTGGAGTATGCTTCTAACGATTTGCAAATTGTTTGTATAGTAGAGAATAACACTCTTGTTGAAATGTCATTGTAAATAAACTTAATTCAATCATGCTTATTGGATTCTTTCTGCACACTAGACTAACCTGACTGTCATTTCATAGTTCTATTTTGTTTTAACACAAACTTGCACATACAAATTCTATGTAGAGATAAAAACCAAAGTTTGAGAGGGAACTAGAAAAAGGGAGTGATTATCAATGGGAAATATCTAAGGCGCATGCAAAAGATAGCACAACATGTACTCTGAGGTCTTATGAAAGATGGCCAAATGGACACAATTTGGGAACCTATCTTTGGGAGAAAGCCAAGTTCAAGGAACATTTCTTAGTTTCCAAGGGGAGGCTCGAATTTGGGACCAAAAAAACTTTGGAAAGTCGAGGGAACGAGCTCATGCATAACATCAAACAATAATGAGCTCAATTCTATCCTACTTGATCTTAACACCCACGTCGTTTGCTACATCATTGATGCAACTTACAATGACATTGAGTTTCTAACTTCAAAATCATAAGAAAAAATGATAAACAACTACTAACATGTAAGAGAGTGAAAAAAATTGATCATGTCAGAAAATAAAGTCATGCTCAAACGTCTATGGCCCTTGCATGAATAGTTTGTGAGGAGCTATTGAAAATATTAGCACTTCTTTCCTCAAATGCATATCATAACAATCTTTTCAAGTCTCTACTCTCACCCATGGCCAATTTTCTCAGCAACAAATTGTCAGTAGATCATTTGAGACCCCCAGGGATTTACATTTGAGGTGAGAAACCATGAATCATTGCTAATCTAAAAAATGCTATGGTTATGTAGATGAACATGTGAAATAAGCACACAAATATTAAAAAAATAGCATTTGCAACCTTCAAAATATCATATTCTTGACATATTATACGAGTAGTATACTCCAGAAAAATTATCACATATCAATAATTTTCACAAATTAAAAATTATGATCTTGTTTCGAACAAAACTCAAACTTTAAAATTTCACTTACGACTCTTATGATGTAATAAATAAATGCTATAATGTTAAACTTTGGCGATACTCCATCAAGTCAAAGAGAGTGAGTTAATAACTAGAGGGATCGTAGCTAAAGATCTCGCATATGCAAGCCAACAACATGTAAGGTGTTGGGCCCATGATGTTCAGGCATTACCCTCAAGCAAAGACCTACCGTAAAGTAATGCCCTAGATGGCTATTGCCTCGCCACCCCCAAGGTTGGGGATACTCCTATTTCTTACATGCCAATTGCCTACATACAGTTCTCAGCCCGGGCGCCCAACATCTCCAGTTTGCTGCTCCAAAAGCCATGTTGAATGGAGACAAAAACTAAGTTTTCTCTTCTGAAAACCTTGCTTGGGGTTACATAACTTAGTAGCAGAATTTCTACTTTTCACCATGAGTTTTTAGATGCTTTCCTCTTCTACTGAGGTCTCCCTATAACTGATGATACACTGCTCCAAACGGTTCTCCAAACGATCACGAATTGGATGCACACCAATCGTAAACTCGCTTCCAGCTTCAAGAGAACTCTTCTCACCACAAGAAGTTCAAGCTTCGGCACCTATTTTGCCAGCAAAAGATGGATAACGTGTCTGTTTTCTTTCAAAGTTCAGTCTTGAGAGTCTTTCACGAGACAAAAGATTTGTGACATTTAGCCAAGAACTGTTCATAGGTTCTATCTGCTAGTAATTGAAATTTTGTGCGATTTGTGCTTGTAGTTCTTTTAGTAGAAGTTAGCTGTGGATATATGAAAAAACAAAAGAAAAAAAAATAGATAACGTGTCTGTTTTGTGCCTGCTTCTAACTGGTTAAGCTAAGCTGCAGTTATAGGCTAGGATCAGGTCTGGATTCTTGTAGTCGTCTGCATGAACATGCCTCTGGCAGGACTGTGAGCGCCGTGTTCTGCTTGAAGTTTGCATCTGTTAGTCTTTTTGTAGATCAAAAACCTCAGCGTTGCAGCTTTCTTCGAGAACTACCTCAGATCTCTGCTGGAAAAACGTTCCTCACATTAGGGTTGGGGCAGCACACCAACAATTTGTTGAATAGGCAGCAAAAATTCCGCAAACCTCAGATCCCTGCAGATTTCAGCTTCTTATCATTTTACAAATGTCTGATTTCTCATAGCAAGATGGTAGATGCAGGTTGCTCACCGACCAAAGCAAGGCGCAGCAAGTGACAAAAGGCTTGGAAAACACAGCTAGAAGATAGAGATATTAGTGAAACCTCTGAGCACATGCAGACAGCCCCCAAAACAACCAGAAGTAGCAATCTTCTGCTCATTCTTGTTCTCCCTCTAGCAGATTTCTAAGCTTTGATACCAGTTGTCACATTCCTCATTACCTGTCAATATGGTTCCTCAAGAATCTTCTCATCCTTTGCAACTCCCGGATTTCAATCCTCTTGTTCGGCGTGGAGAAAAGAGGCCTGCTTCACCTTCAGACCATCCTTCCAATGCTTCCCCTTCATGCTCACGTTGTGAAGCCCACCATGATGTTGCATATTCCTTGCTTGTCTCCTTTGGCCAGGTGGCGCCATACTGTCTGCCTCTTCTTACTTTCTTCCTCTCTTTCAGTTTCTTAGCTTTCTCCTTCTTCCTCATCTCGGCCTCGTGTCCCATGTCCAGGCTGTGGTTGCCTTTATGTGCAAGGTGCTGGTCTTTCTCGCCATCAAAACGCTTGCTCCGCTTTTCGTCAGCAGCTCGCATTAACCAATGTCGACCTTATCTAGATCCCACTTCACCACCTGACTCGGCTTGGGACCTAGATTCGCTCCCTTGATATTTTGACCGCTTTTCACTTAGGTTTTCCTCGTCCTTGTCTTTATGCACACATACCTTTTGCCTTGCGCTTAGACGTCCAGCGAGCTTTGTCCTTACCTTTGTCTCGTCTGGCTTCCAACCTTTCTGATACTGTAACTTGGCATGCCTTTTTGCTTTTTCCTCTCTGGTGTTTGCCTCTGCCTCCTCGGGGTGGTGGTGCTGGTCACAAGGAATCTCGCAACAGGATTCGTCGCTTTATGCCAAGAGATTGGGAAAATTTGCAAGAAGAGCCTTTCCTTCGCTGTCATGCGCTTGCTGCTCAACGGGATTCTACTTCGGATGGTGTTTCTATATCCCTTGTCCATCGTCGGTTGCGCCGCTGTGTTTTACTTGGGCAAGTGGGTGAGTATTCTCGTGCAGCTTCTCTTTTTTGTTGAGGACTTTGAACATGATTCCGATCTGCAGCTCTCAGAATCTCATTTTCTTAATGCTTTTCTGCGCAGCCCTCATATGTTAACTAAGGGTCCTTCTGGTATGGTTTTCGAGCATCTTCGTGACTGTTTCTCTCCTGATGATTCTGCTAGTGGGTTTCGTTTGCTCTTTTGTAGCATGTGGGCGTATTCCTCTTTCTATTGCTCGTATTCTTGGTGCTGCTCATTTGATAGCCTTGGATAAGCCTGGCGGTGGCGTGTGTCCGATTGCTGTTGGAGAGGTTTTATATAGGCGATTGCAAGACAGTCGTTCATGCTTTGCGTGCTACTTTGGATTTTCATCCAGATTGGGTTGTCCTTCAAGTGGATATTAAAAACGCTTTCAATTCTATTTTCCGAGGGGCCATTTTCCAAGAACTTCGTACAGCTCACGGTCCACTCGCTCAGCTCATCCCGTTTGTTCGCTCTTTTTATTCCATGGATGCGCCTCTATATTTCAGTCATGCTTCTCGCTCAGGTGATGTTTCGGTTATCCTTTCTGTTGATGGTATCAGACAAGGTGATCCCTTGGGTGATGTTCTTTTTGCTTTGGCATAATTTCGAGCATTGCGAGCTTCTTCTACTGCTTTTCCTTCTTGTTTGTTCCCTCTATTGCTGATGACATGCATATTGTGGGACCTGCTAACGACGTCTTTCCAGCTTTTCTGCATTTCTCTCAACAACTTTCGGCTTTGGGCCTCACTATGAATCCCTCTAAGTGCGTTGCTTGGTGTCCTCAGGGCCTCCTTCCTGAGCTCCCTTTACCTATAGGTTTCAATACTCCGGTTGATGGGATTCGAGCGCTTGGTATTCCTATAGGTTTCTCGGACTTTGTGACTTTCTCTTTGCGGGACACTTTAGGCGCGCATCTTCATCACGCTGATTTGCTACCAAAGCTTGGCAACGTGCAAGTTGCTCTAGGGATTCTCACTCAATGCTTCGCTGAACTGCCAAGTTATATTCTACGGTGTGTTCCTCCCTCTCCTGATGTTTTGGCTTTGCTATAGGATTTCGATAATACTTTATCAGATATTCTAAGTTGCTTGATGGGTTCAGAATCATTTCATATTCCTCATGGTCAGTTTGTTAAGCAACAAGTCTCTCTTCCCACTTCTTTCGGAGGTGTTGATCTTATTTACACAACTTCTATTGCTCCAACTGCTTTTCTGGGAAGTTGGGCTCTTGTTGCCTCTGCACTTATCTCTCGGTTTCAACAGGACAACAAGCCCATTCTTCTTGATTCAGTAGCTCATGTGAAAACATGTATTCTTCCTTTCTAACAACATCTTCGTGCGGCCAAGGATCTCATCCCTCCACCTATGCGAGCTTCTTTGCCTCCCGTTGAGACTTTGCTTAGCCATCAGCGAGCTCATTTTCAAAAGTATCTTTTGGAGCACTTCCTGTTGCGCCGGCGCCTCAAAGGGCACCGAGACTTGAGCAGTTTTCCCAACACGCGCTTAAGTCTAACATTCATCCATCATGCACTTACGTAAAAGTCAACTCATAAACGTAACAAGCTTAACCATTCAGACTTAAGAAAACTGGAATCCCAACCAACCCGAAAGCCAACTCAGAATCCGTCCCCAAAAGGTAACCAAAGGCAAAGACAAGCCACACATGAAACCCAAGGCATAGTGGTCGCCAAACTGACCAATTGGCATAGCGGCAAGCCCCATGTCGATGACAGGGACCCTTAGGCGCCAGCGACGCAAAAAGGTTGTAGTAAGGGTCCTTCTACTTGGACCAGTCCCGGAGGCGAAACCGAAATGGTAATCATCCCCAAGGATTAACTTTATTAGATTTGGAAGAGGTTACATTCATACATAGACTGACCGGTCTCGGGGCCACCAACACGTGTTGGGCATTGTGCCTGGCTCGTGCTAGTAGAGGGAGCTGAGACCTGGCGACTGGATTCTTGGCGCTGGTTTCTTTCTGTCGGACTTCCCCTATAGTTTTGCTGTGATTCGGTTCACCCCCTCTGTTCTGAAACATAGTGCTTTCTGGTAAAGCACGCTTTTTGGGACTTAGTTTTTATTTTGTTGATTAAGCCTGGCAAGCCTGGCAGAATCAGTCTGGCTCCCGGACATGGGTCCCGGGAGCCGTCCCGACGACAGAATCAACTTGCTTCCTGACTAGGCCATGACTCGAGCTCCAGAGCTAGCTCATGACTTGTGACTACTTGACTGGCTCACCACAGGTCGAAGGCTCAGTCCTTGACGTTCTAACTTGCTCTAGGACCTTAGGGAGAGTCACCCCTTAGAGTCTTAGAGGGTACACTAGGTGCACCTGAGTCAGCTTTACAGCACTTCCACTCATATGCTTTTACTCAACTTCTCAGTGATTCACCTTCCGATGAGACGAGAGCTGGCCTTCTGTCTTGTGCAGGCCCTGGTGTTGGTGTTTGGCTTGTTGCGCGTCCTGTTGTTCCCCACTTGCGCCTTTCTTTAGAGCTGTTTGTCACTGCTCTTCGAGTTAGATTGGGTCTCCCTCATCCAGTGCTGGCAGGTTTGACAAAATGTTCCTGTGGTCACTCTCTTGATTCTATTGGCACTCATCTCATGCGTTGCCCTTCTGGCGGAGAGCGCACTATGACTCATGATTCCATTCGTGACGTATTGGCATCTATTGCACATGAGTGCGGCTTTCATGTTGTCTAGGAGCAAACCCACATCTTGCATGTGTCCGATTCACAGTTGCCTCGGCGTCGAATTGATCTCGTTCTTTCGCGCGAGGGAATTCGCACGCTCGGGGATGTTGTTGTTGCTGATCCTTCGCGGCCAGACCTCGTTTGCCGTGATTCAACTACTCAAGATGCCGTTGCTTCTCATGCAGCTCAAGATAAAGAACGAGATTATTTACATCGCACTCCCGGAGACTTTATTCCTTTTGCCTTGGAAACATATGGGTGTTTGCATAAGAAATTCGATGATTTTCTATCATCTTGTGCAGGTTTTGCAAGTGAAGCTTCAAGGACGTCGTGCCTCACCTTTATCTATCATTACAGCTTATTATCGTCAACGAGTTTCTATCACTTTACAACACACTCAGACATTTGCAATACTTCGATGTGCCATAGTTGCAGGAACGACGCTACCTAAACTTTCAACTGTAACTAGTGACTTACATTAAACAACAAGCTTTATGTAGATACTCTGTGAGATTGTTGCTTTATTATAATTGATGTACAATATCTTAATTCACCTTGTGAACTTTACAATTTCTACATGCATTTTTTTGCTCAGTTGGGTTTCCCCATCTTTTATTATTAAAAAACAAAAAATTTCTTCTATTAGCTACGATGAAGGATGGGGATGGATGGGTCTCTTTCCAAAACCTAAAAAAAATGTGAGTGAAAATTGGAGCACGGCCAGGCCAGCTTGCCATCTGGCCAAGCGCTTGCATGCATCCATCCATCCCCATCCTCTCTCTTCTTCTCCTTTAACAACATTAGCAAACCAAACACAACCAACCAACCAACCAACCAACCAATTTCCCAAAACAACAAGAAAAACGCAAGCCCCACCCACCCAGGCTGTCGTTCCTCCTTCCCTTTCTCTCTTCGTCTCTCTTCTTCTCCTCTCTTCTCTTCTGTTTCATTGTAAATGAAAACCTCTTTCCTTCCTCCCTCCCTCTCTCTCTCCTGGAGCTATGATGCATCGCGGCCTCTCCCAGCCACCCGCTGCCCCTGCCCTCGCCTCCACTGCTGCCACCCTTTTCCCTCTCAGGAAGTTTACTGGTCTGATTGGCCCCCTGGACAGGCTTCGATTCTACCGCAAATGCTTCCACGATTTGGATGATCAACTCCTGCAGCTGCACACAGAGGTGGCGAGGGCAAATGGCAGCTCTGGCGCTGCCACTGCGGCAGAGGTGGATGCGACGATCTTGCAAGCCGAAATTTGCTGTTTGGAGGAGCTCATCATGCTCTTTACTCGCTTAAACTCGGCAATTTCCAATGTTGGATCGGACGCCCAAGCAAAGTCTAGATTGTCAGTCTTTCTTTCTGTGTTGATATTTATTCTTTCTAATCTGTTGTCCAATAGCACAGTGTAGAGACAGAGCACTCTTTTCTTTTTGTAACTCTTTTACGTCAATTATGCCGGTCTGACAAAGCTTTACACAGAACTATCAATGATACCATGGCTATGTTTTATTTCGAGATGTCATCTTTGAACTGTAAGGATGAAGCATGTAATTAATTGTAATGCGCATCCATTAAAAATTGAACCAAATATTTTGTAGTGATAAAAGCATTTGCTCACAATCAGCAGTCCCTTGTTAACCAACGCCTTTATCGTTATGGGCCTCTTTGCACTCCTAGTACTTTCGTTCTGGAGTCCAAACTTTTGTCAGATGCCCATTATTCATGCACATGCGATCACTATGGTTTTTGGAAGTTTTCTGACCAGCTAAAACCGTGTTTATGGTGGCTGCATATAAAAAATCAGTTAGCCACTCTTGTCCAGTCTTGTATATTTTGCACTCGCAATAGATATTCTCGGGCCAAGACTCATGGCCTTCTTCAGCATTGGCGTATGCCTCATTGCCAGTGGACTGAGATATTCACGGATTTCATTTTGGGCCTCTCGTGCACACAATGTGGACATGACACTTGCCTTGTTGTGGTCGATTGTTTCTCGAAACAGACATAATCTATTCCTATCAAGTCTACTCTTACTTTTGAGCAACGTGCAGAGTTGTTTTTGTTGCGATTTTTAGACTACACGACCTACCTTGTCCTGTCCTTAATGACCATGATACACATTTATTTTACTTCTAGTTTTTGGAAAGTGCTTATGCTAGATATTCAAATTCTTATGGGTGCTTCTTATCATCCATCTGTTGATAGTCAATCTGAAGCTCCCAATCAGATTTCAAAAAATAATTCATATAATTTTCTCACATTATGGCTGAGATTGGATCAACCTGATTTGTGCAACAAATAGATTTAGCAATTCCATTAGAGTCAACACCAAACTTTCCCCATTCCTAAAATCAGTTTTAACATTTTTACAAAGAAAATGGACAAGCCTCACAGAACGTAATCTGTGGGGCAAATTTTTTTTGGCAAAATTTTTTTACAGGCACCATCCGGATGCCGGAAGGTGCACGTATAAAAATCTATCTTTTCTTACACGCATCTTCCGCCCGGAAGGTGCATGTAAAAACAATTTACCTCAAAAAAAAAAAAATGTAAAAACTCAATTCACGTAGAGGAAGGGCTGGCTCCTCGGCCGCCGGCCCTTCCTCCCGTGGAAGGTTGCTGCGCCCTCGGGCCTCCAGCCTCGGACGCAGAACCTTCCGGGGCAAAAGGGCCTTGGAGCGCGCTTGGAAGGTGTGTGCAAAAAAAATTTACCTCAAAAAAGAAAAGAAAAAAAAATGTAAAAACTGAATTCACGTAGAGGAAGGACCGTGTTGGCACGTCTGGTGGGATTTGCTGGATCATAGGCAAAGCGGTGCCTCTGATACCAACATTGAGCATGAAAAGAAGGTGGCAGTGAGGAGAGGGCTCGACGGGATAGCTCTGCAATGCATGGGACGCACCACCTCAGAGAGCGGGAATGGCAATGGCTATTGTCGAAGTCAATGCGAGAGCGGAAGAGATTGAGGCTGAAGCGGCTGGGCTGCTGAGGTAGCTGCTCAGGCTAAAGCTCTTCAGCCTATGTATGACTCCCGGGCGGAAGGGCCTCGGAGCGTGCCGTTCCTTGCCCCGTAACAACTTTCAGATTTTTTAGAGTGTATTTGGAGGATGCCTTAATAATATTGCACCTGAATTTATTATACATGAATTTATGGAGCACTAAATACATTACACACTTGTAAGGTACTATTACTATTTTTAGAAAATGACTAAATCACCTTACAAAAATGTAAGGTTCATTTTTTATTTTTATAAAGTCGCACAATTCAGAAACTGCAATTTTTGGAAAGTCATAGAAATCCAAATTTACTATATTTAAAAATGTTTTTTTTTTTAAATAGAAAAAACAATCTACGGTTATTACGATGGGGAAGGCCCCCGTGCGGGACTTACCATCGGGTGGTAATATTCCTATTAGTTTATCTTCCTTTCTCACTAATTCGCAGGATTGTAATATGTATAGACAACATCAGTTGGAGCGGATTAGTGTAAGTCCTTTGTTGATTGCCATAGTTCTTTCTTAGACTTTGATGAAGGCCAAGCTGTTTACCACCATTTATCTTATGGACACCACAAACTGGTATAACAAACTAATATTTCTCATATTATTGAGTTTGGTGTCTAGAGCTTCTTGTAGGGAAGTTCTATGTTTCTGGAGATCTGCTTGAGTTATCGGTAGCTATTGTTTTCTTAGTTGGAGAATGCTTGTGAATGTTGTTTGTTGTCTTTATTATGCCATTATTTCTAACTGTTTCTTTGGTCTCAAGTTCGAGCCTCCCCTTGGAAACCAAGAAGCATTATTTCTAACTGACCCAACGGGGTTGGCTCAACTGGTTAGCTTGGCATCCAAAGTTTATTTGGTTCCAGGTTCGAGCCTCCCCTTGGAAACCAAGAAGCATTATTTCTAACTGAGTTCATAACACCTAGCCAAGGAGGCATGGAATACAAATATTTTGTCCAAAATTGGTGTGCCCACTTGGAAGGACCTTAGGCCACAAAATTGGCCTGAAAAATAAGGTGGGCCCAATAATAATAGCGGGTTTGGATTGCGTGTCAAGAACACTCTCTCAGTGAAAAACATTGCCCTCAATGTGGGCTATAAAAGAGAATGAATATTGAGAGTAAGATTGACTTTTGTATTACAATTTCAACTTTAAGTGCTTCATGTCAACCAATACTTTTGCATTATTAAGAAACTTGACTTAGTTCTAGGACTCACTTATTCCTATGTAGTGCTGTCGTAGATGTGTATAGAGAACTTGCTTAGTCCTCTTAACCAATAGTGTTTTTGGTAGAATTTACTAAGTTCTTCTACAACAATGATACTCAACTTCGCTTCAGGACACAACATTTCACTAGTAATCATCTGTTCACTCTTTCACAACGTTCCACTAGTAATCACGTGTTCACTCTTTGGGCTATCATTGAGGAAGCCAGTATATTGCTGTTTTGTGGATTTCCCCAACGCGCTTGACTCTATCCCACATCATATGCTTATCCAGAGGCTTAGAGATCTTGATTTTCCACAAATACCATAGTGGCTGTGATGGCACTCTATGAGCAGATGAGGGTCTCTCTAATAGAGTTAGGAGCACTGTCAGACAACGAGGCAGTCGTGCCACCACCTGGTTTTGCACACAGACACTGGCTTCCCGATCGATACAGTCTGAATTTAAGAAGGCTTTTTGGGAAGCTATCTTTGGGAAGCTATCATTGATCCTATGAGGCTTACCACTCAGAGGGACCTCTTTCACACGCTGCAGCAAACTAGTACAGTTTCTGATTACCGTGAGCATTTGATTGAATTTTCTTACATCTTCATAGATCTTTCACGCGCTAAAGTTATTTCACATTATGTTGCAAATTTGCACGGTGCTCTTAGGTACAATGGATTATACCTCTCTTGCTCATGCTATGTCACTTACTAGTACCTTAAACATCTTGATCAGCAGGCAGCTGCTTAAGCCTACTCCTCATCTTCCTATGTCACAATATGTGACCCCTGAATCATCTGGTGTTTCTTTTTCGTCTGATGCCCCTTTTGTGCCTTATCGTTCTCGTGTTTTGCTGCTACACTCCTAAAGAGATCTCTGAGATACCCTAAACCCTTAAGTATTTGAAACGATGAAGTAAAGTTGAGCTTCGAACCTAAGATCGTAAAACAACCTCAGAACAGAACATTCTTTTTATAAAGAGATGCTCTGCACTGTATAAATCCTGAGCTATTTTGCAATACAGGCTATTTGGAGGGGAATCATCAAATCTTGATTATCCACTGGCAGGCAACAATGAGCTGGATTTGTCATTGGTCACAGATATTTTGATGCTAAGTGCCACTTCGCCTTGGACTTTGTATGTTACTGAACGCACGCAGGTAATCTAAACTACCTTAAGGTTCACAAAAAAGCTTTCAATGCAGGAATTAAAGGATCGTTCTCACTCAGAATTTATGCAGTAGGCACAGTCTAATATAGTGGAGTACTTACGGTAGAAGCTCTGTAGTAATTTTCTGACAGAACTTCTGCTTTTTCAATTCTCTATTGACTTCTTTCACAGAACTTCTGCTCATTTAACCCTACATTGAAGTGCAGTGGCAGCTTTGTTATGTGTCTCCAAGTGTAAAACGAATGCTTGGGTGGCGACCAGCAGAGCTGGTTGGAATACTTTCGTGGGATGGCTGTCATCCAGATGATATCCCTACCATGCAGCGAGTAAACTGCGCTGTTCTATTTTGTCTTTATTTCTTTTTGTACTAAGGCACGTTATCTGTGAAATAATACCTCGGAACCCAGCTTAATAAATATATTACCCTTGTTCAGATGCTACAATTGTCAGATAATGGACAACTTGCATCTGGAACCACCGTGGTCTACAGAAGAATGCGAAAAGATAGAAGTTATTCTACTGTACAAGCAACCGGTAGAGCAGTTGGAACGAGGTGCGCCTGAGATCTTAGTTTTTGATGACATTGATCTCTATGTCAAGTCAACAGTGTTGTTTATATATATATGTGTGTGTGTGTATGTGTGTGTGTGTGTGTGTGTGTGTGTGTGTGTGTGTGTATGTCTAGATTTCAACCTTAAAGAACATGCATTTGCAGATTTGCCTTCAAAAGACTTAAGTTCACAAAACTTCATTCATGGTATTTTTTTGATTTTGGCACATATCCTGGAACCATAATTCTGAAACTTGTGTGTTTGAACAATATTTTGGTTTTGAACAGCGTAACAGTTTTGTGCTCATTGCTTGATGCTACACCACCTAACAAGGATTTTAAATAACACTAATATTACTGTTCTGTCACTCTGCGGTTATTGACCAGCTTGAGTCCCTCCAAGTTCCGACTTGTCCCAGAAGATATAAAGTGATCTCGTTATGAGGAATTAAAAAATTATGCAAGATCTACTTTGCACTGTCATATTAGCCTGAAAAGATGTCTCTGAATGTGAGAATTAATGTGAAGAAAGGCATAATTATAGAGAGAAGAATGGGGATACGTTGAAGGAACTTTCAAATTCTATTTGTGTATCATTATCTAGCAGATGGCTGTTCTGTGTAGTATACATTTAACACATTAACCTTATAAAGGTTGATGTCTTTTTATGACTTTAACAATGCTTTTCACAAAGTAAAAAGTTCTCTTACTCCGCACACCCTCATTCATCCTACCTTTAGGTGGTATGCATGGGTGGAGCAGGATATGAGCACCTTCTCAGCTAACCTGGTAAGCCTCATAAAGTTATTAATGGCGTTAAGTTTCTTATTCTGGATGTTTCTTGATTTATCTGGCCTTGTGTAGGATGAAGCCATACCTTGTAGATGATAGATATTACATGCTCTTCTCATCTTCTCACCGCAGCAGCGGATTCCTCAGGCCGCTGGATGTTTGTTGGAATTTACTGCCTTGTATAGAACGAAATTATATCTTGTAAAATGATGTTACATGCTCTCACCTTCTCACTGCAGCAGCAGATTCCTCGAACAGATGCGATGGATGCTGAGACTCTAGCAAATTTGAGATTGCGACGGCAGTCTAACAATGTTCGGGTCAGCCAAGATAGAACAGAGGGTAGAACTTGGCCTACACCTATTAATGCCATTTTATCGTCTCCTACTTCAGCCATCCATGGATTTGGAGAAAGACAGCAAAAGGCTCAGAGGGGAAAGCCAAATCCAGTTGAGACTGTTGATCCTGTTGAGATGACAAATTTTGCTTTGGAAATGAGTTCAATGGATATCGCTGGAGAAGAAACACAAGCCCCCATTAAGGTGATTTCCTTTTGAAACCAGACTTGTCTCAGAACTGTTTAAACCAACAACTCCTTGATAAGTAAATCAGTAGAGTAAATTACCTTAAAAGTCTGGTCGGAAAGTGAGTTTTTTGTTAATAGTGATAGTTGCTGTTTCAGGGAGCTGCACAAGGAAGTTCAACAGAAAGCTACCCTGTTGGCAATGGTTTGAGGTAGGACATGGAAGCTGGATTGTGAGCTGCCCTATGATCCCTTCAGAAAATACAATTTCTGGTAGATTTTAGTTGGAGCTATTTTCTCTGATCAGGAACTTCATAGTTTATTTCACCAACAGCCGATTGTTTGAATAGAATTTTTGAGGATTTATGTTAGGAACACTGAACACATATCTAGTGTTCCCTCATATATTGGTACAGTTAGATTTAAGCATACAAATTCTTGTGGAAATACTTTAAATGAAAAGTTCATGTTAATGACTGGTCATAACTCCAAGCATGGATGATTTGTCGTTTTTTACCACCTCAAACAGACATGTACTCACTGCAGATGTCTCTTCTGACATACTATAGATGTCTCTAGTGACATTGTAAAAGAAAAAACTCTTTGACCTACCCTAATGGGCTCTTCATTAGTACAACAGTTAAATGACTGGGGGACATGTTCAAAGAAAAATTCATATTGACATCTCAATTTCATCTCATTAAACATTTATGACATACCACTGTTCAAACTCAAGATAATGCTGTCACATGCGCTGTTTTGTCAAGGATGCAGCAAGTGGCATGGATAAAGACCATCACAAGATGATTTTCTAGGACATTTTGTTGTGAATACGGATCTACTGGCCCCAAAGCAGGGTGGGTTGACAATTGGAAAAATTGGAAAACTGAAAGGGCAAAACCAAAAAAAGCAAGGGCCTTTGCCCATATGTGCAAGCAACCAGATCACCAAGTGAAAGAAGGAAAGAGAGTGACATTCTGAAAAAGGTAAAAAAAGGTACAGAGGGAATAAGTGATGAAGAGTTTATCGACCCTGATAGGTTAAATAGCAAAAATTTTACTCATTTTGAGTAGGATTCCTGAGATTAAACTTTCTTTGTTAGCAAGACATATGGACCAAGATGTTGAAATGAAAGGAAAAGTTCCTAAATAGGACATGAAACAAAAGAATGAAAAAGAGGTTATCTGTCTTGAGGGACTGGTAGTCAAAGTCCTCCCTGAAACTGAACAGATTGTAGAAGCTCATCTATCCTGAAGAAACTTAGAGAGTGAGTTAGTGAGACAACAAACAATTGAGTTACACACTAGGAGACTTATTGTTGTGAACCTGAAGGCATATGGTGATAGCCTCAGTTCCGGTCATTTTTGTTTGTTTGCAACTCTACTATGTTTTTGAATCCCCAACCTACTCCCTAGGATGTTTTATATAATCTTCAAGTTTGTGGCAAGCCAGTAATAAGTATGGAGTAGACCTTTTGTAGATGGTTTTAGAAAGTGGTCATAGTATTTGCAAGTTGCAACCAGTGTTAAACTACCTGACAGCAGTCATCCGTCGTCTACTAAGCTGCAATTTCAGCCACCACCAAAATGGAGTAGCTTGACCAGAATTTTGAAGGTTGTTGATGGTTTCCAAGGAGCTAGTGGCTTAATAGTGTTCTGAGGGCAGAGAAGGGATTCCACAATCTGGAAAAGGGGTCTAAGTTGGGCTGGTGGAGAAATGTGACTGTTATGGAGCAGCCTGTTGAATAAGGATAAGGTATATGGTTAAGAAAGGTGTCAATTAAATTATGAGCCATCTTGTCCCTGTATAATACAAACATCTTATCTCTGGCAAGGGATATCAAGGTTGCCAACCCCCCATCTTAATATTCTTTGGCAAAGGTTTTCGAGGTTGCCAACCCCCGGTCTTAATATCCTCCGGCAAAGGTTTTCGAGGTTGCCAACCGCCTATCATGGTGATAGAAGATCTAGGAGTGATTAGTCCCTAGATTTTCCTTTTATTTCATATGGATCCCAAATTTTTTCTTTACGGTTCCTTTAGAACCAAATCATGTGATTGCAACCCGGATCTTAAAATTCCTTCAAAACCAAGTCATGCGGTTACTAAGAACCAATTCACGGGCTACCAATTCTTGAGGTTTCTTATAGCGGCAGTGCTCTTATGTGTTTATGTGGATAGTTTGCCATGTACTTTGAAGAGAAATCAATAAAGTGGATATTTCGGAGCCTACTTTGGTGTGCTTTGAGTTGTATTCAGAGAGCTTTGTGACAATCCTGCTAACCAATAATTATCTCAAGCTTGTCACTAGAGAGATCAAATAATGTAGGTGAGAGCAAAAAACCTGGCTTCACTCCTACGATGTTGGAAATAGACTTGGAAGTGCCTATAAGTGAGTGGAAAGCTCCCACTGTTCTCTTGTGATAACCAATACAATAGCTGACAAGAGTAGTTCACTGTCAAGGTCCTCCATATTACGTGCACAATTACATTTCACCCTTGATCAATGGCATCATGAACCATATTTGGCGTGAATAGAGAAAGTTTTAAAGGTCCAAAGGGTATGATGATGAGAGTGGAGGGCACCATTTAAGGGGTATTGGCATAGCCGATGAGAGAGAGAGAGAGAGAGAGAGAGAGAGAGAGAGAGAGAGAGAGAGAGAGAGAGAGAGATTTATTAATGCCTTTTCCATGCCAAATGGCATATAAGACTAGTAATATACATGTCAAGTGTGTGGTATTAGTGGGAGGGTATGAAAACGTCTTTAAAATCGTAGCAAAGAAAACAACATAAACAAATACTATGAACTGAAATGAGTGAGATATGTATGAGTACAATCTGCTAGATATACAAGTGAGGTATAGCAACATCAATATCACTATCATCTTGATCTGTTGCTGAGGAAGACGGATGTGATGCGAGTTGTGACGTGATAACTTTGGTGATGCTCCCGGTACTGCAGATGGTGCCGGAAGGGGTCGTCATCTCTGAGGACTCTGAATAGCTCGCAGTAGACACTATCTGGATTGTGATGTATGTCATGGGATGGGGATATCGGATTCATCCTCGAATAGTGTCTCTCAACCTGGCATGTATGTCGGCGTAGAAGAAAAATCTGACGCATCATTAGGGCAACACACTGTGGATCCTCATAGGAAATAAGAGAGCGTAGTGTGATTGGGCAATCAAGGCAATGATAACGTCTTCTGATCTCATAATGTAGAGGACACCTGAAAATAAAATGCTCCTCAGACTCCGCCTCGTCTAATGCACAAAATTGACAAATTTTGCGCTCCCGTGGAATGCTAAGAAAACATCCTATCTCCACATAAAGCTTGTGTGAGGAGATCCGTATTTGTCCCAAGGTGAACCGTAAACAATGTGAAAGTCCACTATCCAAATATTGAGGTAATATTGGTACATCAACAACTCGAGGAAATGGGAATGGTAGTAATTCAGCTTAGTCCCAAGAGGACCCTGTCATGTCCGCTGTAAATAGATGCGATAAATAAAGCCTCAATTGTACTAATGCGATCCCTTGGGTAACTCTGTGATAGACATGCCCTATATGCGTAATAGATGAGAGAATGGGAGTACCATGAAAACCGGTGGCCATGATCATGTAACATTTGAGATGATAGGAGGGCTAATTGAGGATAGCGTGATCGAGGAAGACTCAGTAGTCTCTGTAAAGACATATTGTTCAAAGGCTTTCCAGGGAGTATAAAGATCAGGGAGGGGTAGAAGAGGAGCTGAGGGGGTTTAGGATCAGTAGGAAAGGAAAGAAAAGAGGGGGAAGGAGATTCAAAAATAGTAGCAGCATAATTGGCACTACTGCCTATGAGGCATGCAACAATGCTGCGCCATCATCAGGCACCCCATCATCAGGCAGCGCTACTGCCTAAGGCAGCAACGCTTCTTGTGTGGTAGGCAGCGTTGTCACATCAACTTGGCAGTGCAGCTGCCTATGTGGTAGGGAGCATTACTTGCCTTGTATATGACCTAAGTCAAGGGGGGGATCTCCGGCGGCAAGGGGAGAGAGAGAGTGTATCACAAAGCTATCTGAATACAACACAAAGCACGCCAAAGTAGGCTCCAAATATTCACTTTATTGATTTCTCTTCAAAGTACATGGCAAACTATCCACATAAACACATAAGAGCACTGCTGCTAAGTCTCCTCCCAGCCACCTGCTGCGTCTGGGGATTTGAGAATGTTATGTTGATTAATGAGCCGACGTTTTTTCACTTTAATAATTACAATGATAGCGGCAGACCTGTGTATGGCCATTTTATGGTTGATTGTAGAAAGGTGAAAATGGATAAACATCAATAGAAGTATTTTTGCTTATTTTCTGCAGATCTGAAGCAAATGGAAAAGCATGGCGAGGATGTCTTGCACAAGATGATACAACAAATGCATCTGCAGTTATGCCCTCAAAGCAAAAAATGCCAAATTTTTCTGCTCAACGAGAAAATCCCTCATCCCAAACTTGGGCTGGTGCAAACATGGATGAACTGAGCCTGTTGATGGGCAAAAAGGTTGGTCCTTCCTGTAGAAACATAATAAGACTTTGGCAGCACTACATTTCATTCGAAAATGTGGAGGTAATTGGACCTGTAACAGACAAACAATGCTCCACCACATTCTAGTCCTTTCTAGCTTAGAATGGGGGTAGTTTACCCAATCTTTGTATGATCTTTATCATGATTCATGACCATCATCACACAAGCCAGAGATACAAACAAAATTTGCAGTTTATCTTTCAGATTTGTCAACTTTTGGATTCGTCGAGTATAGGCTCAACTTTATGCTTGCAGATTCATGATCAAATTTTTTTCACTTAGTGATTTTGGATGCACTGAAGAAAAGGAGGATTATCCAGTTTTCCCTTGATAACAAACCATAAATAGATTTACTCTGAAATGAAGTATTTGTTAGCACAGGTGCTTCTTGCAGAAGATGATGCTGTGAATAGGGCTATAGGTAAAAGACTACTTGAAAGCTTGAAATGTGAGGTCACAGTAGCGTGCAACGGCAAAGAAGCCTTGGATATCCTTCAAAGGAATCAGCCGATCAGCCCTGGCAGCCTGTTGGATGGGAAGGAGATACCAGCGCAATTTGACCTTGTTTTGATGGACCTCTTAATGCCTGTTATGGATGGGACTTCAGTGGTATGACTTTCTTGAACAGCACATCACATGTTCTAGTTCCAATCACATTCGCAAATATTATCTAATTTTACGTATAGTCTAGTGAGTTTGTAATTCTGGCATTTTGTGCTTTGGTTTTACCTTACAAGCACAATATGTAGCATCTGCTTTATACGATTATATCTTTGTGCGAATTTTTCTTATATACTATTTGAACTTTTCACATTCCATCACTACATGTATTTGAAGATCAGTGTCACACTATGAGGCAGGTTGCATTACTTTTAGAACTCAAAATAGTTGGGATGTCTATTGGGGATTTCATATGATTTCATATGCTCATGTTGAAGGATTCATACATAAATATAACTTGTAGGTGGAGAAGTTCAGAGACTGGGAAGCGGAACAAGTCCCTCCAACGGAGCCCATAGTTATTTTTGCTGTAACTGCCAACGTATCTGGTATGATTTTGAGCAAATAGTCATGTTGTAATTTTCTTATACCAGTCTTTTAAGATTTTGGTGGTTATTGTCAATCGATACGTTTCATTTAAACCTGCAGCTAATTACAAAAAAATAGGCCATGCTTTCACATGTGAACGCGTATGCCATTATTAATGAGTATATCCCATTTGATCCCAAAGGCTTTCCACATGTGCAGTGTCTTTCATAGCTCTTACTATTGTAAGTTTTGTGCTTAAGAATTTTTGGGGTATGTGTTTCAGAAATTTATGTGTGAACATTGGTGCTTATTTTTGCAGATGGTGACATGGTAAAATGTGCTCAAATTGGATTTGATGAATTTGTAAGCAAACCCTTAACAGTTGACAAACTTCTAGATCGTTTGGTGAAAAGGACTACGAAGGAGAAGATGTGAAAAAGTACATCAGAGAATTTTTAAGTCCTTCTCTGAATCATTACAATATAATGAATTTTTCGGACCAAATGACACTCATTTTTATGCCAGATTGAATGGTGAGAAGCCTTTTTTACTTCAACTTCTTAGGCATGACCATCTGGTTTCTTTTAGAGGTGTACATATGTAAGGTCATATCATTGTGGGAACTGATTTCACGAGGGATGAACATGGATTAGATTGTCATGCTATATTTAGGATATGAATCAGATTTGGTGATTTGTTGGGTCAGATTTAGAGCTACTCAGCTAAAAACTTATATAATTTAAGCTACTTTCATCATATGCATTACATACTATATAATTCTCGTGGGTTCAGTTACGGATGAGGGAGTCATTTAAAGAAAAGAAATTGAGCTGAATTCTTCTCATTCCGTCGATTAAACATTTCATGTCTGTTTGTGGGCTTATCATAGGTTGATGATTGTCTCGCACCACAGCTAGTTCTCCATTATATGATGGATGTGATTAGCCTGTAGAAATTGTAACCAAAACAGCAATGGAAGCTAGAACAAACTAAGAGCGGGGAATGTAAGCTATCTCTGCTCTACAACTAATCACCTACCCACTGGCCTATTTATGATTTTAGAGGACTTTAGTTTGTGATATCTTATATAGAGGCCGCTAATAGCTCAATATGAAGATGTCAAAAATAAATGATAATCAATCCTTGTGGAGTCCCTAGAGCTCAAGGTCGGATTCAATCAACTGAAAATAGTGACACTGCCCAACTAAAGGCCCACATAATAATTATCAAATTGAAATAATGATTTTGGGCTTGTGCACTCGAGCAGTTATCTACGAGGAAGAGCCTGTACGTATTATGGACATGCATTACACTAATGCTTATAGAAGGAAATAATTTGACAATACCTGCATCATTTGACATTATGAAGTCTCTAGAACAGCTATATTTCACAGCTTATTTGTTCTACTAGGGACCACTGATTGTTTTTGCTTCATAAGCTTCATGGGTTTGTGGGTAAGTGTGCAGGAACTCACAAATAAGGCCATAGGAACTCACATGTGCTTCGATATTTGTTTTTGGTTGACGAAGCCTTTAATCTGAGGTTGCAGTTGGCAGAAGTGATGCTTGCTCAATGGCTATTTCAGTAGGACACTATAACACAGACAAACATACCAGTATTATTTGCAGTGGATACAGGTTCCGTTATCGTGGCCACCTATTATTTACACATTACAGACTTTTGTTCTAATTACAATTGCAGTTCTTGAGATTAAGGATTAGGTGCAGCCTACTGTATATTCAGGTTTATCTAAAGGGAATGAATTGGAAAATTGACTGGCTAAGCTAGAGGCATACTTTTAAACATATCCCAAGGCTGGTTTCTAAAAGATACGATTCACAGTTTCACATTTAGATGGCCGAGTAGCTTTGTGGCAGATGACATTTTCACGGGATGGGATTACCCTTGTCTTTCAAAGTGGTTTCTTCTTTCAACAGCTATCAGAGAGGTTATGATTCATTTCGTAGTCCACACAACAAACAGGTGCGATGATAGATAGCATACTTCATGTTTGTTTCTTTAATTTTAGACTGCAGACCCTATTGCACGAGATGTGTTGGGACTACCTCCTAGGACCCTTCGAGGTATGATGTATCAAAACACTTGCATGAGCCATATATGTCTCTTGGAAACCACATTGCAACTACATCATCATGGTAGGGAATACTTAAAGGAGTGCACTGCATGAGCACCTGCACTCTTGGCCCCACTCTAATGAGAGCCCATCATGGTATGTCATTACTGGTGCTAGTTCTGCTACGATTTTTGTTAGGAGCAGGTCTATGCCCACATCTAGAACTAATGTCTATTGACGATATATACTTTCACAATGAAGAGGATGCGGACCATTTCTAAATACGCACTTACCCCCATTTTGAAAGCTCAGATTCTTCCATGTCATTCCAATTTCCATGTGAAAGCCTCTTTCTTTTGGAGGAAAGGGCATTTAATGCCTAAATTCAAATTAAATAGGGCATCTGAATTTTTATTCAAGGGGAGAGAAAGGGCCCACGAGCGACCCTAGGGCCACTCAAGATGCCTAGGGTATTCTCTCGGTATGTTGACTTAGGGCCTCTTCACATGCAAACCATCAACCCATTGTTGATGTAATCCCTTCTTGGGAGGACACCACCCATTCTCACAATTCCAGTTCACATGTGTTGTAAAACTGACTTGGGTGGCACCCAATGTGCCCTGTAAGACTCTAAGGGGTGACACTCCCTGAAGTCTCAGAGCAAGTTAGGAAGTCAAGGACTGATGAGCCTCCGACTTGTGGTCGACTTGTGGTGAGCCAATCTATCCAATTGATACGGAACAAATTGCAACACAATCTACTAGCTTTCTAGCAAGCTATTTAGCATGGATTTTGGAGCTAACTTGGAGGAGAACCACAAAGTCAAAGTTGGCTGTCCTTCACACGTGTCTGAGCACTGAATTCCATACAGTATCAGATCAGGTCCAATCAATGTGATAATGAACCTTCTTGATCCAAAAATCTCAAAGATAGCAAAGGAGATGCAACTACACTCTCTCAATCTTGATTTCAAGGCAAAAAATCACAACAATCTTGATGTATGCATGAATATCTTATTAGGTAGACTCTGATACCATGTTGCCTAACATGTGAATATGATCTCCTAAGACTTGGTGATTGCACAAAGATCAAGCATAGATTGATAATCAGGTCTATCTCAAAAAACTAAGGCAAGGGCACTTGATTTCATGCATATATCAATCACACAAGTACTTTCACAAGCGTGCTTGTCAATTAAAAAACTAAGTGTGGAACAGCCTTGCTCTCATGTAGAGAGAGAAACCAATTACTAAAACTCGGGTAGAAAGAGAAAGACAATTTGACTCAAAATGTAGTATCTCACATTAAATCCAAAAAACTCAAATACAAATGAACCTATCACACCCTCTTATAGGAACTCGAGGTGAGGAGAGCTCTAACATGATTGGACCTCTTTTTCTCCATCTCTAAATTTGATTGGCTTATGACATTGGGCCAATTTGGTGCATATCTCTCTTTTGATGGGACCCAAGATTTCATGCCAACTCATAGGAAGTGTCACTCATCCAATCACAACTTAACACTTGTAGCAAGCCTAATAGCTCGAGCCACCTCATGGTCTACTTTTGGCCTAAACATGGCTTTACATGTGTACTTGCCCATTTTGCCTCCTAAGCCAAGATTGGCCCTGTCACCTACTCACACATAGATGGATACAAAAAAGTTTATCAAACCCCTAGACTCAACATAGATGACTTTTTCCATTTTTCACATCTTCCTCCATTTGTCCCATGCCCAAGTCATTTGACCCCTAATCTTCAGATGGTGGCAAAAAAGCTGGCATGACTAGCATGGTGATTTGTGGAGTCATCTAGACGACCGTGGCCATTGCTTGTTCATATTCTTTTATAATTGTTTTTGCCTTGGCCAATTCAGTTGCCGCTTTGCCCTTTAATGAGTTGACCTAACTTGGAAGCCGGGGGGACAACACCTGTTTATAAGTCTCGACCTTCCTCAGCAAATAGGTGATCTCATTTTGTGAATTCCTAGGATGGTGACATCCTAGGTGTGTGTGAATTCCTAGGATGTCACCCGAATCAAGAGAGACTGGTGGTAGTGTAGTTTGTGCACTAGTAGGAACTGATCCCACAGGTTGCATGAATTTGCCTTGAAGCTTTGCTTGTAGATTTTTCTCTTCAAAGATATCTTCACCTTCGTATCCCTATGGGACTTGCATATTAAAAATATGTGGAGATCTGACCGCAGACTGGATAACGATGGTGTCTGGTGTCTGAAAAACTGTAGCTGGATCTGGCACATACGCTGATTGAGGCACAACATCCCGGTTTTGAGAAGCATTTTGGAACCGATCAAATCCCATTCCAAGGGAGTTGAGATCAAAGGGCCCAGGGCTGAGAGGCATAATAAATTGCTCTTCAGCCTCTAAGGGGTTGGAATCATCAAACAGTTCCATAAAACGTTGTGTGGCCGGTGACATGGGTGGGGGTGAGGCAGCACACGCTTCTGTGACTGGGATTGTGGATCCAATTGTCACAGAAGGCATTTGCGAGGAATCAGTGGCTAAGGTGGTTGCAGAGGATGGGGGGAGGGGAAGTTCAGAGCGGCTAGCAGCAGTGAGTGATTGCGTAGTTGACGACGGTGGCTGATTTCGTCGATGAGACGCGGGGAGGCGAGTGGGGTGAAACAATCTCGCTATGTACGCACCTACGACTCTTTGAATTAGATGCCTGGTGGGAGGATTCGGCCAGTGCTAGCTCATAAATAGCTAATACGGATTCAGCTCGAAATCCGTGAACCTTATTTCCTAGGTATGAGGCGGCTAAGGAGGGGAGAAGATAGCCAGCAGTGAATCGCTTCTTAAAAAATCACGTTCGATCTTATATTAACTAATTTTGAAATCATTAGTACTATAGTGATTACGTAGCCAAACATTTAAGCATTGAATTATCAGACAAATAATCAGTCGCGAACAAGCATACATTATGAGATGAAGCTGAATGCAATAAAAGATAGTATTGATTCAGTATGAAAACGAAACAGATGTAAATGAGTACAATAAGTTGCGGATCAAAGCTGCGTACTCTAAGCTATCTCTGAACGGCTAAATATAAGTCTGAATTAAGCACAATGTTGATAAGCAGTAAGCGCAATAGCAATCTCTAATCCACTTAAAAAAGTGCTGATGAATTAATGCAAGTCGGTGGATTTGAACGTAAACAGTCTGTCTACAGATTTGAACGTAAACTGTCATGCGAAAAATGTGAATAATGCAAAGGTCTTCACCAACGTCATTTCCTTAACATTTGAGGCATCTGGCATTTTGCGAAAAAGCCGAAGTGAGAGAAAATCCCAAAAGACAAAAATTTCAAAAATGCTGACACTGTGAGCCATTTCTGAGTAGTTATGCAGACTGCATAAAAACACGAAGAAATCTGCAGGTCTGGATAAAAGTTGGACGAAGATTAAAATGTCGATTAGTCGATTGGTAGGAGAATAATTCAACACTCCCTCTTAAATTGAATCCATGAATGCCTTGACCTTTAAACTTAGTTTTGCATAGAACTTTGTGTGTATCCAAGCTTAATGCTTTGGTAAAAATATATGCTATCATATTTTGTGTTCGAAAATACTGCAATCTGACCTCTTTGTCAAGAACTTTGCTTTTGACATAGTGATATTTGAGTTCAATGTGCTTACTCCTAGAATGAAACCTAGGTTGGCTGACAAGGCAATGGCACTTTGATTATCATAAAATAGTAATGTCGGAGCATATTGATTCAGACTGATATCTAAAAGTAATTTTCTTAACCAAATTGCTTCCTTTGTAGTTTGTGAGGCTGCGATATACTCTGATTCTGTAGAAGATAGAGCTATCAAAGATTGCTTGTGACTATTCCAGAAAATGGGACTATTGTTGAGGAAGAATGTAAAACCAGAAGTAGATTTACGTGTGTTTATATCTCTTGCCCAACTTGCATCTATGTAACCACTGAGTAAATTGAGTTTGTCGTTGTCGACTGCTCCATAATAAATGCAAAAGTCCATAGTAGTTCAAAGATATCTCATGACTCTGATAAGAGCCTTCCAATGTGTTATACCAGGGTTAGTCATGAACTGACTTAGGGAGCTGACCGCGAAAGCTATGTCTGACCTGATATAGATCATTGCGTACATAAGAGATCCTATTATCGAATGATAAAGATACTCACGCATCTACTCCTTCTCTTCGATTGTTCGGGAACACTGGTCCTTTGACAATTTGAGACCTGGTTCCATTGGTGAGAGAGATAACTTGCAATTAACCAGATTATATCTGACTAACATACTGTAGATGTACCTCTATTGATATTTGAGAAAAACCTCTGGCGACAAGTCGGGCTTTTCTTCTGTCGATACTTCCATCTGCTTTGTACTTGACTTTGAAAATCCATTTGCAGTCGACTACGTTTCTGCTAACAGGTAATTCGACAATTGTCCACATGTCTACTTCTTGATAAGAGATGAATACTCTTTATCCATAGCTTCTTTCCAGAGATCGGAATCGGGCTGACTGAGTGCCTCTTCGACAGTGGTCGGCTCCTAAACAAGGTAGGCTACAGACTCGTCGATATACCTGATAGGTGGTCTGCTAGTTCTTGATGATCTTTTGGGGAATAGAGGAAGTTGATTATTTTCATCATACTGTAGTTGCTGAACTGCAACATCACCATCTTCGGATTCCCTATTGATATGTTGTTCATCGAAAATGGATGAGCTTGGACCTTCAATGGGAATAGTCGACTGAGGAGCCTCAAAGTTCAATATGTCAAACAAGTTAGACAAATCGAAATCTTGTAATTATTACATTTCAATTTTATTTTCTTCAGGACCCCTTTCCTTAAGTCAAAATTTTATGTGTTTTCATTAGTTATCTTCAAATCCTCATAACTTTTCCATCTGATCTCAGAATTGAATACAGTAAAAAGCAAAAGTGCTCAGTTTTATGTGACCTACAAAATTTTGCCTTTTTAGTTTCACTCATCATAAAACTCTAAGTTTTAAGTGGGTGGAGAAAAGAGCATTTTAGCTATTTATCAAAGTCCATTGCACATAAACTTCAGCTTACTATATCGTAACTCATCAGCCCTTCAATTGTCATGATGGATGTGGATTTCGATTTTGAGTATATAGATGATGGTGATCAATCTAACTCTGATTTTGAAGATCACTATTATGAGTACAACGATGATGAATCCAATCATTGCGACAACTCCAATAAGTGCAAACAAGTATTATATCTGGAACATAACGAAAAACATTTTGATGATTATGATGATCAACAAGTTTACTAGATCAGTCAACATAATCCAAGTGGTGGTGCTTATAGCAGTGACTGTGACATTGAGGAGCTGAATTCATGTCAATCAGAACAAGAACTGCAGGTTCCGAACCAACAAGATCACATACTAAGTAAACTGCAGAGGCCACACAAAATCTGATAGTTACAATGTTGCAAGGAATGGAAAAAAATCGGCAAGCTAATGAGGTGAAATGGGAATTGTTTGCTAGCCTATCTGGTGGACAAGACAAAATTGCGAGAGCTAATCAAAGATGTAAAGAGCCATCTACATTGTTTCAACTACAATCTCCATCACAAAATGTAACACCTTCTCAAGATGTTCGGAGAATTGACATGGACAAGGGAAAACAGGTATCACAAAGTCATATTGAATATCCGGTCGGACTTGAAAATGATAGGGGAACGTTGGAACAACGAGTGCAACATGATGAAGAAGAACAACTATCAACAATGGGAAAGTTTGTTCAACAAATAGATTAACCAACTTCATCAACAACTCTTGATTTCTCATTGAATTTACAAGAGATGGCCGATCAACATTTATGTAGTGCTATGGAATGTACACAGGATCGGCAACATAAATATGATTCCCGATTTGAACCAAGCAAAACAATTCCAAATGCGAGCGCAATGTCAATGCAAGGACACCGAAAATCAGCTGAGGATCACGAAGACAATGCAGAGGATTATGAGGACAACATTTTTGTTTCCAATATTGATCTTTAATTGAGCTATACAAAGGCCCATTCAGGCAATGAAGTTGTCAATGAGGCAAATCAGTCAAGGACTCCATCTTCATTAAAATCACAAGAACTGTCACATCACATTCAACTAGAAGACTTGTCTAGAATGTCTTGTGAAATGAGATTAATAGACAAGGATACGACTGATCTATATGAATGTTTCACATTCAGTATAGAGTGCACAAAGAAATGTGATGAAACTTGTATTATACAAGTTGGAAATTGTCCTAACTATGAGATGGGACTAACAATCAAAGATCCATTATATCATAGTTTTCAGTTTGTGGTTCAAAATATTGGAGATATCAATATTTTCGAACATGATGATGTGATCTATGAAATATCACTCTTTGCAAGCATCTCATTCACTCGATATTCTTGGAAATGAATGTCCATTCAGAATATCATTTGTCATTTCTAGAGACGATCAATCAAAACGTATTGGTTCCTATATTGGAAATTGATCATGCCAATAATTCCTTCATGTGGGATCCTAACATTCAAGTGCAATGCCTATGGTTATCATTGTAACATTTGGATTGAACAACAAAGTGACTGCCCAACAACATGACAAAATCTTCAGACCAGCACAGCCAGATGCAATGCCAATATATGATCCTCATTAGTGTGAAAAAAGTGGATCTTGAATGGATCCAAACTATGTACAAAAATTGCCAATATAGGCCTCAAACTAGCTAGGAAATGTTGACAATATTCACACTCCCTCTTCAACTTAATTTGCTAGTTTTACAACACTACTTTGCTCCAACCTAAGAATGATCTCCATCATGATAATAGATCTCTTCTCAAGTGTTCTAATATGTACAATATGAAGTACAACATAATTGATGTAGATAATAGTGTCCATATAGGATGCTTCACTATTTCTTACATCAATTTTACATAGAATGGTGAACAGGATACATGTAAAAGAACATAGAATATAATGAAAGGATTCCTCCATGTATCCACCTTTGAATTCTTTGTAAAAAAGCAGCAAACAAGTTGTAAGTGAAAGTAACCAACAAGTGTCTGCATGCCTCCTCCACATTCCACTATGCCCATAGTGAATGCACCATGTATCTCCATGAATAAACCTCCATCACCACCTTGCCTTTGTAGATCTCCAATCCATGAAAGCCCTTGAGTGAATGAATGCCAAAATGATGTGTTCTCTGCTCCATTTGAATGAGCAAAACCTGAACTTGAAATACTTGAAGTATCTCCACAAGATTTGCATACAACCCTTGATCCTACATTGTCAACAATTTGCGAATTTGCCAACACTAGGATACTAGATCTTGAACTTTGCTCAAAAGTAAACATATTGACCACTTCAATATCTTTCAAGATTTGAATGAATGCATGTACTTGATCATAAGAACCAACAATGATAACTATTCCATCTCCAAGATCCAAAGGATGCAAAACTATGGAACTAGTTTCATTGAATTTTGACAATTCCAACATATTGACATGACAATGTTCATACATGAGATTAAACAAATAAGGTAGAGTAAAAGGACACTTTCTTGCTGCTCCAAGAACCTTACTTGAACCTTCAAGAACCTATAAAAACAGATCCAAAATGCTTTGACCATGTGGCTCCCCTTTGATGCTTTTGACTAGCTTCCAATTGCTACTTGCCTCTTGGTGTTGATGAAGCAATTCAAGATCAACATCTTGATCTTCCAATAAAACATCAAAGACTTTGCATTTATAAACATCTTCAAATCTGAACCTCTGAAGATACTCCCTCTCAAACACATGATTAACATCCCACAAGATCTCATCATTGCTTGATTTCAACCTTTTACTATAGTTAGTGAAAACAATGTCACCAGAATAAACCAAAAGATAGATTTCTATGATTCTATCCAACATGAAGTAGAGTATCAAACCTAATCAAACCAGCCCATTTGAGATCAAACCAAATCTTAATGAGCTCACCAATGAGATCTTCCTTTCCTTGGAGAAATTGCCACTTGAGTTGCTCCATGTAGTCTTCTTCATCCAACCTTTTGCCATCTTGATCATGCATGAACACTCCACCACAATCATAGCAACCTTTGAGTTGATGAAGAGATGTAAGATCCATGCCTTGAATCTTCCCAAGAGTCACTCTTCCTTTCCCCTTTCCTTCACAAGACTCCCTCTTAATGATCACACCACAAAAGTTAGCAATCTCCCTCTTGATAGTTGCATCATAAGAAATGGAAGATTCTTAAACATTAGAAGCCATGAAAAGAATACATAGTTCCTTCAACATAAGAATGATTGAAGTACTTTTTCTTGTCAAACCTGGACTTCTAATCAATGATATATGTAATAATAATGAACCCTCACTATCATTCACAAAAGCATCATTCAAAGTACATCCTACTTTGAACACTTCACATTCATCTCTCCCTTTTGACTTGAGATCTTCCTCACCAAGTCTCACGAAAGAACCTTTTGATCTACTTTCTTTATGAATACATGTGACACCACTTGTTTCACAAATGACTTTTTTGGACTCATCACATAAAGATACAAAAGAAACTTTTTCAATCATGCTCAAAGCACCATCTCTTTCCAAATGAGTAAATAAGTCATTAGCAATAACCAGTTCCAAAGAAGAGTTTTTATCACCTCCATTGATGAAGTTAGCTCTCTTCTTACCTTTTTCATTTTTGCACTTGCCATGTAGTTCCATTGAAGAGCCACCAAGACTTGGAAATCTATGAGTAGAAGAGTTCAAACATGATACTAATTTAACACCACCAGACTCCATTTGACTAGTAGGTAGCACTAGTCCATCTTCAAGATCCAATGGATCCAAAACATTGATCATAGATTCACCAAAAGTTGCCAAGTTAGCACAACAATAACTATCTCCAAGAAGCTCATTAGATCTCAACCTAGATCTAGCCTAAGGAGGTTCTTTAGACTTTGCATAAGATCTACCAATCTTATTGATGCTAGGGATTGACTTTTGAAAGTTGAGAGAACCACCAACATCCATTTCATTCCTCTTGTTAGACATAAAAAATGCATCAAGCTTGTAAAGTCTACCTTGTCTATTTCCCATAGCAATCAAGACATCTCCCTTAGTAATGAAGCAAACATTCCCAACAAACTTTGTCTTGTACCCTTTTTTTAACATTTGACCAACACTTAGCAAATTCCTTGAAAGTCAAGGAATGTAAAGAACACCATCAAGCCTTACATTCCTATTAGTAAAAAGGCAAATAGGAATTGAGCCAATACCTTTGATCATATGCTCACCACCATTTGGCATGTGAACGACTTTCTTGGTTCCAACATAAGAGATCAAACTCCTTGTGAATAGTCATGTGTGAACTAGATCCACTATCTATCCACCATGAATCCTTGTCACTTCCACTTGACATTAGACTTGAAGAACACATCATGAGAGAATCACAAGAATCTAGATCCTCATTAGAAGTACAAAAGTTGTTTTGCTTGCTACCTTCATTACTTTGCTTCTTATGACATTCATTTGCAAAATGACCTTTTATCCCACAATAAAAGCACTTGAACTTTGACTTGTCTTTCTTTCTAAAAGAAGTAGAAGATGAGGAGGAAGAGTGATCATCACGATCCAAGTTACCACCTTTGGACCATTTTCCTTTGCCTTTTCCTTTGCCTTTGACTTTGCCTTTTGTGAAGAAAGCCTCTTCACCTCCACCTTGCAAGGATGCACCATCAAGCTTTGATTGCAACCTATGTTCTTCAGCCAATAAGATTTCTTGCAAGTCAACCACACTTGGCAAGACTCTTTGAATGGCAAACCACTCAACAAAACCTGGACTATTTCACCATCTTTTATGTTTTCATCAATACATGCTAGATCATCACTTAAGGGCTTAACCCTCAAGACAAATGCATGAGCACTTTCACCCTCTCTTTGCCTACTAGAAAATATTTGCCTCCTTACGGTCAATACCCTAGATGTGGATTTTGATTCAAAGAGCTTCTTCAAGGCATTCCATGCCTCACTTGCACTTTGACTAGTACCAACTTCCTTGAGAAGTTCATTGGTAACATTCATTTTAATGATATGAAGAGCCCTTTTGGCCTTCTTATCAAACCTTTGTTGCTCTTGAACTATGGGTGGTCTCTCTTCAGTTCCTGCAACTATGTCCATGAATTCATTCAACTCAAGAAAGGATTCCATCCTTACTTTCCAGGTAGAGTAGTTTGATGAACTCAACCTATCATTAGTTTCTAACATGATCCCACCATTGGAAGCCATGAATATAATGATTCTTCAACTTTTACACTCTGTCCTAATGCACCTAGCACTCACTTTCCTCTCAACAAATGATGGATAAGGAGATCTCAGAAGATCTAGGACCCTAAAACACTTCTATCTTGAACCTGGCTGGTTTCCAAGCATAGAAAGGAAGATTGAAAACACATGCAACACTTTGCACACACTAAGAATGGATTACAAACTCAAACCAACCTGAACACACTCTTGTTTAAGCTCTCAAACTTTCCAGCAAGTGACCAAATCAAGTTATGGTGTGAAGAGTTACTTGCATTCTTAGAAAATACAAAAGACTAGGCTGCCAAGAATACCTAGAATTGAACAAACTTGATCAACATATGATCAACACACTAAGATATTGATTCAACCTGTAAAACCACATGTAAACCACACTTCTAAAAGCTTATAAACTCCAGCAAGTGACAAATACAAGCTTTAGAGGTGAATGAAAGAGCACACTTAGTGAATCATAAGACTAGCTTCACTAGCTTGTCAAATCTTGGTGTTTAGATGTGGATCTAAGATCACTTCACATGAGAATGTTCCTCAACCTGTTAAGAATTTGAAAACACATTTGCATAATGGTTAAAACTTTCCAGCAAATGCTCCAATCAAATTACATTAGGAGAGTTACTTACATGCTCAACAAAGTACACCAAGATTTATGCAAAAGATTGTTGACAATCTGTTCACCCAAAAGGGGATCTTTCATCCAAGTGGGAGCTTTGCTCAGCCTTTTGGAGAAATACAAAATCACTCAAAGAGAGAAGGTTCATCCACTTAAGGAGAGTGTTCATCCACAAAAGTGGAGATTGTCAACAATACAGCCTCTGATCTTCAATAGACCTGAAATATGCTTTTGATCCACAAGTTCAACTCACAAAACAAAGGTAAGTAATATTTGATCAACAATGCAATGCATTATCATGCTAGAACTTGATCAAACATCCAAATATCACCATAAATGGAAATCTCACTAAAAATAATAGCCAACTAGCTCTGATACCATGTGAAAAAAGTGGATCTTGAATGGATCCAAAATATGTACAAAAATTGCCAATTTAGGCCTCAAACTAGCTAGGAAATGTTGACAATTTTCACAAATAGATCATCCAATTTGTTATGATGTCGAGGAAGCAGACAAAAGAGGATATTGTGGTGATACACTCTATTCATTCCATACAAATTGGTTGCCAACAAGCAATATGGTGCTTCATCACCCTCTTCTTCAACCATCATTTTTTTTGTAATGGGAGCAAGGATTAAAGTCTGAAGCCCACAAAATGGATTCAATTTGACAGCTTTAGATTTGTAATGAAGCCATGATTTTTTGGACGACACATCCTCAATCATGACTACTTAACCAAGGTGACCAAGCTGATCAGACAAGTGTCTTCATTTTTTAGGACAAAAATGTTTAAGTAGGGAGAGTGTCATGTACTTTTAGTACATCAGTGCCTTTCAAGGCAATATAATATCCATTGTAAGCTTTGTAGGCCCAAAAGGAGCAATTTGTCTCAAGAACAAGGCGGTTCCCTCTTTAGGACTTTCAAAGTAACTCATAAGAATAATATGCCAATAAGGGACCAATGTAGTCTAAATAACACTTAACAAGGGTTAACTATCCCTCAAGATAGTTAAGTTAAGTTAAGTAAGAGCATTGTCTATAACTAGGCAAGAAACATCATTTTGTGAATCTTTTGGCTCATTTGCAAGTGAGAGCTTCTAGCTTCCTTGTGAATGTGAGCCAAAGAGATCTCCATTGCTAGGTCTCATGTGCCCTATCCACATGAATCAATGCTCCATTTCCATTGATTGTACTCTTTCTTTCATTACTAATGTGATTCCATTGTGATCTCATTGTTTCTAGCTTTCTATGGATATGCTATCTTGAATGCTTTGTACTTTTCTTGCTTCTAGCTTTACTTCCATTGTAATTGCTATTAGCTTAGATTTGGCACATGACAGTATCAGTCTGTATCTGTGATCTCCTTATTTATTGTATCCTTCATTGATCCTTTTATGTGATCAATCCAAGGAACTGATTAAGTTAAAAGAAATGCATTAGGCTTAATCAAAACTGATTCTAGTTTCACTGTCCTCCGTGCATCAGTCTCTTTCTGCCTGTTAAACAGTGTCTTCACACTGCAGACATTTGCATTTTAGAAAAAGACATTTCGCGATCTTAAGGGCACCTTCGCATTTATCAAGGACAATGTCGTATTTTTTTCGAAATGAGAAAAATGTGACAGTGTCATGAGGGTTGGCCAAAAATATTTTCTAAGTGTTTTTGATTTACTGCTGTATTTCTCTCATGACCAAGAATTGCGAACTGTGCGACAAAACAGTTCAAAAATGCAGACTATGCGAAACATCGTTCAAAATACGACAATCAGGAAAAATAGCAAATAAAAACTAAGAAAAATGCTAAGGCTTTGAAAGATAGAAACTCTTAGTTTCTTCACTCATAACTCTGATAAGAGCCTTCCAATGTGTTATGTTAGGGTTAGTCATAAACTGACTTAGGGAGCTGACTGCAAAAGCTATGTTTGGCCTAGTACAGATCATTGCGTACATAAGAGATCCAATTATTGAATGATAAGGATACTCACACATCTGCTCCTTCTCTTCAATTGTTCGGGGACATTGGTCCTTCGACAATTTGAGACCTGGTTCCATTGGTGAGAGAGCTAACTTGCAATTAACAAGATTATATCTGACTAACATATTGTAGATGTACCTCTGCTGAGTAATGTAGATCAACTTTCAATTTTTGTCCTTGTGAATTTGAATACCAAGAAATGAGCTTCGTCCAGATCGGTCATGTCGAATGTAGAAGATAACATTGTCGATACTGTTGCCGAAGAGCAATGTGTCGTCGACATATAAAGTGATAATGATAAAAGACCACTGCATTGGCTTGAAGTAAACATTCGAATCTGAAGAGCTTGGTGTGTAGCCATGATCAATAAGAAAAGTATTGATCCTTTGAAACCATGCTTGAGCAGATTGCTTCAAGCCATAAGGTGCTTTATGGAGTTTACACACATGATTGTGTTTACCTTTGATAATATAATCTTCGGGGTTGTCGTACTATACCAACAAGGTTAATATAGATGTTGTAGTAAATAGTATCGTTCCCACAGAGGACAACGTTAGAAAGTTATGGTTTTGGTACAATTTATGTTAAGTGGTTTCGAGTGTTATTCTGGTTGTCGATAGACATTAAAAAATAACCAGTATTACTTGTGTTTGGGGAATGTAATGTTAATAATTTCATAACAACAATCTGGCCTCTATCAAATCGAATGAAATGTGTTCTACAGATGAGATCCTATCAGAGTAGTATAGCAATGCTACACTATGGCTGATTAATGTCACGGAAGCCTTTTTTTTTTCCTTGTGTTTTGTGTTCGTCCTCTCTTCTGATTCGCGAACAATTTTTTGTCTTCGATTTTTCCTTTCATGCGGAAGCTCTTATGGGATCCCAGACACTCGACTACGCATCACAGAACATATTTTATTCTAGCAATCAAGAGACACAACACAAGACCAAGAGATACACAAAACGTGCAGCAAGACCCTCCATACCGAAGCTAATTAGGAGTTCAAGTAACTGAGCAATGATTTCGTCTAGATTTTCTTCGACTAGTACTTTCACTCTGTCTTCGTAAAAATTCCTCTCTAAGCTTACAATATTGTTCTAATCGGGATTCTCTATCTGACATACACTAGAGATGGAGATGGATGTGTGAGATTTCTTATAACTTTCCTATACTATCTCCGGCAACGGCGCCAAAAATTGGTATATGTCGTACTATACCAACAAGGTTAATATAGATTTTGTAGTAAATAGTATCTATCCACAGAGGACAACGTTAGAAAGTTATGTTTTTGGTACAATTTATGATAAGTGGTTTCAAGTGTTGTTCTGGTTGTTGGCAGACATTAAAAAGTAACCAGTATTACTTGTGTTTGGGAAATGTAATGTTAATAATCTCTAAACAACAATCTAGCCTCTATCAAATCAAATGAAACACGTTCTACAGATGAGATGCTATCAGACTAGTACATCAGTGCTACACTTTGGATGATTAAGGTGTCAACAGAGAATCAAGAAGTGTTCGATGTATTCGCGACTGTGCAGACAAATAATTAATTGCGTTCTCGAACTGTTCATTTCTAGACAGAAGTCCTCAACAACATAAGTCCAATTTGATGGTTAAAGAACACGAATAGTTTTAGAACATGTTAGAAACTTATGTCAATTACAATCAGGAACACAGATCAAAGACTCAATTCTTCAGACAGGGACTATCATCTCATATGTACACATACAGCTTTATTGAATGAACGTGCTAGACGACACCAAAGATAGTCGTTATTCAAGTGCCGAAAAGAAAGTATTTACGACAAATGAATAAGATGGTTTTAAGGCAGTTCTTTAGAGCATGTTCTACGGATACAGAACAAATGACTATAATGCGCTGGAGAGTCTGCCTGATCAGAGAGTAATTCATGTAATGCGTTAGAGATTGCTAGTAGACTCAAGATCACTCACACTCGCACTCACACAAAAATCATCAATAAATATTTCCAAAAAGATTCTTAGGAAGATAGCGAACATGAACATCGTGATTCGCTGAAAAGTAGCTAGTGCGTTACAAAGACCAAAGGGCATTTTGTTGTAGGCATAAGTGCCCCAATCCATAGTGATCCAGAAAATCCGTCACAGAAACTATAACGCTCTTGACTAGCAACCTGATCTAAGATGGAATCAGTGAAGGGCAGAGGATGATGGTCCTTTCTTGTGGCAACATTGAGTTTGCAAAAATCTTTGCATATTCGTATTTTGCCAGTTTTCTTCTTTGCGTCGACAACAATGGGTGAAATCCACTCACTGCTTTAGATGGGATAAATAATATCTGCCTTAAGGTGCTTGTTGAGTTCCTCCTTAACCATGAGAGAGTACTTGGGATTGAGACGATACTGTCTCTATCGTACAGGTACAACATCTTCCTTAAGATCAATACGGTGCTCTCCGAATTCTGTAGGTATACCTTTCAAATCGTCGAGCGACCAGACGAAAACATCTTGATACTCCTTCAATAATTCAGTGAATTTCGCCAACTCCGATTCTCCAAGTGACTTTAGAACATGCACAAATCTGCTAGGTGCAAGTCCAATTAGTTCAATAGAATCTGGTAATATGATATCTTCTGTCATACTGGCCTTGGTATGGCCATGAATTTCGCGCATGGTTCACTCAATAGATGTATTCTTGTTGTCAACCTGGTTCTTGTTACCAAATTCATGTTCAGATTCATCACTCAAATTATTAGACTCTTTTGAGTTTGTGTTTGCAACTTCAATTTCTTCATACGAAACATTTGCTTCAGCGTTGCAGGCATCAAATAATTCTTCTTCATCAGCATTCTCATAACATTCAAAGTACTGCACTTCGATGTCAGATGCATTGGAAAAAATATTTAATGCATAAGAAGAATCTTCTGAGGTAAAACTGGTGTCAGACAAAGGAGTTTCACCTTCATATTTGTCACGACTCCAGATGATTATTTGTTCTGCTGGCTTACCTCGATTATTGGTCTCACCAGTCTAAAATTTCAGCTCTCTGGATTTCCAATGAACACTTGCACTGGATTGATAAAGCCAGGGCCGTCCAATCAGCACAGAATAAGATGACAAACCGAGTGGTTTGATAACTAGGAAATTCATTGTGAATGGCTTGGCTTGAATGTAAACAATGATATCCTTCAGTTCTCCAATAGGTTTTCGTCGCGTCGAATCAGCTAACTTGATGTTTCGCTGTATCGGTTGAATGTCAGTCAGCCCCAAAGCATGAGCTGTGTCTTCTGTTATTATGTTTACACTGGAACCAGAATCAATTGGCACTTTTTCGATCATGCATCCCACAATGGTAACATCAGATTGAGGTGCACCGAGATCACCTAAATCAATAGACAAAACACCAACATCTAGCAAAGAAACTTTTTTCTTCTTTTTAGGTTCATAAATACCTTTCAGTTATTTTTTGTAATAAGTGTTATTTGCCAAAAGCTGTTCAAAAGTGATGTTCGGACGAAGAGATCCAATATCAGTCACGATGTCATAGTCCTTCATCTTTGATTTTGTGATTGGCTTGTCGATAACAACACTAGACAATTTAGTCTTCGCAATTTCTTTGTCCCCTCTCTGAAGTTGCAGACAAAAGACCAAAAGCGTCTTCTTCCAACTCAAGAATGTGGTGGACGAAATGTGAAACTTCTGGACACACTAAGGAGGACTGCACCATTGTGAATGTCAGATATATTGAAGATCCTGCCCAGGAGGTACTTGATGCGACTACTAACTATGTTCAGGGTACTGCAGCATCAGCCCAACAGGACAGACCCAAGTTCGCACCAAGAAGACATAATTCTCCTGAATTTGTTGGACCAGCGAAGTCTCAAACCGCGACTAAACCAGTGTCAGACAACTGCTACAACTGTGGAGAGCCATTTTTCTCTTGACTGCCCTCAACCCTGAAAGCCGATTGGTTATGTACCATTATGCTCGAATTGCAGAAAGCCTGGCCACAAGTATCTTGACTGCCCTCAATCGCAGAAGCCGTGACCCAAATATCAGTATGTAGCAACACCAGCCGCTACAGACACGAAAGAGAAAGCTTCGACTGATGTTGTTGTGTAGAGAATTGACGTTATTGAAGGAAAATTGGCGAAGACAGAAGACCAGTCCTGGCCAAGTGACGTGGAGAAGATTTTCAAAGTCACAACGAGAAGCAAAGGCTCCTCGAAACCTGAACATAAATTTTTGACGAACCGCAAAAAATCCTTGAAGAATAAATCTTCTAGCAAGTCAACGAACAAGTCTATGACTAACGAAGATCTTAAAGATGACCCCGATTATGACCGCGATGCTGCAAAGTTATTTGTAAAAGATATCTTATTAGAAGCGAAGGAAATTATCAACACTGAACTTCAGTCAGCTGCTGTAGAGAAGGTGGTCACTTTCGAGGAAGGCGACGAAGATCGTGAAGACTAAATGTCTAGTGCTGTTATCGACAAGCCAATCACAAAATCAAAGATGAAGGCCTATGACATCGTGACTGATATTGGATCTCTTCGTCCGAACATCACTTTTGAATAGCTTTTGACAGATAAGCATTAAACTTTTTATTAAGGTCAGCCATATTACTCTTCCAAAGCTTTTCAACTTTAGAAGTTGACGACTTATCCTCGACAACTTTCGTGTCGTCCTTTCGTTTGGTTCGTCGTTTATTCTTTCTTTCTCCTTTATCAACTTCCGTGCATCAGTCTCTTTCTGTCTGTTAGACAATGTCTTCACGCTGCAGACATTTGCATTTTAGAAAAAGACACTTCGCGATCCTAAGGCACATTCGCATTTATCAAGGGCATTTGGAGATAGTGTCGCATTTTTTCAAAGGGCGAAAAATGTGACAAACCCGAAGGCAGGCCTGAAAAAAATTACTAAGGCATTTACAAGACAATGTCGTATTTTTTTTCGAAATGAGAAAAATGTGACAGTGTCATGAGAGTTGGCCAAAAATATTCTCTAAGTGTTTTTGACTTATTGTTGTATTTTTCTCATGACCAAGAATTGCGAACTGTGCGACAAAACAGTTCAAAAATGCAGACTATGCGAAAAATAGTTCAAAATGCAACAGTCAGGAAAAACAAAAAATAAAAACTAAGAAAAATGCTAATGCTTTAAAGATAGAAACTCTTAGTTTCTTCACTCGTAACTCTGATAAGAGCCTTCCAATGTGTTATAATACGGTTAGTCATAAACTGACTTAGGGAGCTGACTGCAAAAGCTATGTTTGGCCTAGTACAGATCATTGCGTACATAAGAGATCCAATTATCGAATGATAAGGATACTCACACATCTGCTCATTCTCTTCGATTGTTCAGGGACATTGGTCCTTTGACAATTTGAGACCTGGTTCCATTGGTGGGAGAGTTAACTTACAATTAACCAGATTATATCTGACTAACATATTGTAGATGTACCTCTGTTGAGTAATGTAGATCAACTTTCAATTTTTGTCTTTCTGGATTTGAATACCAAGAAATGAGCTTCGTCCAGATCGGTCATGTCGAATGCAGAAGATAGCATTGTCTTGACTTCTTTTATCAGATCGATATTGTTGTCGAAGAGCAATGTGTCGTCCACATATAAAGTGATAATCATAAAAGACCGCTGCATTGTCTTGAAGTAAACATTTGAATATGAAGAGCTTGGTGTGTAGCCGTGATCAATAAGAAAAGTACTGATCCTTTGAAACCATGCTTGAGCAGATTGCTTCAAGCCATAAAGTGCTTTATGGAATTTACACACATGATTGTGTTTACCTCAATAATATAACATTCGGATTTGTTGTACTATACCAACAAGGTTAATATAGATTTTGTAGTAAATAGTATCGTTCCCATAGAGGACAACGTTAGAAAGTTATGTTTTTGGTACAATTTATGATAAGTGGTTTCGAGTGTTATTCTGGTTGTCGACAGACATTAAAAAGTAACCAATAATACTTGTGTTTGGAGAATGTAATGTTAATAATTTCAGAACAACAATCTGGCCTCTATCAAATCGAATGAAACGCGTTCTACAGATGAGATGCTATCAAAGTAGTACATCAGGGCTACACTATGGCTGATTAATGTCGCGGAAGCCTTTTTTTTCTTCTTGTGTTTTGTGTTCATCCTCTCTTCTGATTTGCGAACAATTTTTTGTGTTTGATTTTTCTTTTCGTGCGGAGGCTCTTACGGGATCCCAGACACTCGACTACGCATCACAGAACATATTTTATTCTAGAAATCAAGAGACACAACACAAGACCAAGAGATACACGAAATAGAGCGATGATATTGTCAATTTTGGTTTTAGAACGAGATCGTCAGTGTCTCGCTCGTTGGCAGAATGACTCTCTACTCTTTTGTTGTGTTCTGCTCATTGGCAGACTTTCATGCACAACTATGGTACTTTTTGCTTTCTTACTCTATTCGTTACATCTCTCTCTGTTTCTTACAAATCTCTGTATATTATATCGCTCTTCTTTTTCTCTTCTTCTTCTTACATAGTTATGATCCAGAGAGGATCGTTTATACCTCTACTATGTGGAGTTTACAAGATAGCTAAAATGTAGAATCACAAGACTAGTTAACGCTAATCAACTAGTTAGTTAGTCTCCGTCGTTGCTATTTGTTTCAGCTGGGCATGAAGCCCGTTGAGCTGCCAGCTGGCAACACAAAGAATTTCTCTTCGTTTGTTTCATTCTTTTTGTTTCGCGGTCCTTGAGGTGTATTTACGATTCGTGATTGATTCACGAATCGTTTGTGCTTCGAGTCAAAGGCACGTTGACTGTCGTGAATTGTTCTCGTTCGACCTTCGTGTCTTGTTCGTGCTGCGACAAAGTTGCAGGAGTTCACCATTTATGACAATTAAGGTGTCAACAGAGAATCGAGAAGTGTTCGATGTATTCGCGACTGTGTAGACAATTAATTAATCACGTTTGTAAACTGTTTGTTTCTAGATAGAAGTCCTCAACAACTTAAGTCCAATTTGATGGTTAAAGAACACGAATAGTTTTAGAGCACGTTAGAAACTTATGTCAATTACAATCAGGAACACAGATCAAAGACTCAATTCTTCAGACAGGGACTGTCATCTCATATGTATACGTACAACTTTATTCAATGAACGTGCTAGACTGCACCAAAGATAGTCATTTTTTGAGTGCCGAAAAGAAATTATTCACGAGACAGACGAATAAGATGGTTTTAAGACAGTTTTTTAGAGCATGTTTTACGGATACACAACAAACAACTGTAATGCACTAGAGAGTCTGTCTGATCAGAGAGTAATTCATGTAATGTGTTAGAGATTGCTAGTAGACTCAAGATCACTCACACTCAACAGTGCGGAGAACACAGATAAGGGAAAATAACTCTCAGCACTCTATTCACTTCTTCAACCTCTTACATATGCATAAACTCTTCTCTCTTGATGCTCGAGACTGAAGTGTGAGATCAATATATGTTCTATGGGGCGAACAAACACATCTCTAAAACAATAGGTGCGTCGCTCCCGCGAAAGGGTCTAGTTAACAATTAGACTAAGTATACGTTCAATTATACCATAAGAGATATATTTAACTAAGAGTTAAGATTACTCTAGTTTAACATGTCTTTTTATATCTAGTAGTTTCGTGTGGACGACCTAGTAAAGGTTATCCAAGGCAATGTCTTTTCTTTTAAAGGTCTTGCCCTTAATTACAAGGCAAGTACTTAGGAGATTTATTCTTGAAAAATGACTTTAGGCCTCTTCATGATTTATAGTTATCCAGCTCATATCTTCATTTTCGAGCATATCATGCCATATTTATGTTGATATTCAATATTTAACAATTTTGTGGCATCACATATCCCCTTTCTCAAATGTGAAACGTCCTCGTGAACATATCATCTTCATTTCGAGGATTATTCGTGAAACATTCTTGTTCTTCAGATGTTTGTTAAGACGAAAAGATATTTCTTCGTATGATTCTTCCTTTAGATATTTCTTCGTCTTAGAGAATATGTGTCTAGCTGTTTCTTTAATTAAATAGGTTGTTTTGAATTGATTTTTGAATTGTTGATAAAAATTGGAATCAAACTTCAAAACATCTTTAAACTTCAAAGATCTGGATTTAGCATCACATATAGAAACATCACCACGACAAAGGCACGAATGAATATTCATGAACGATTCAATTCTTCCTGTAATTTTTGAACAATCTCCAAGTTTTGTGGAGCCTTAATCAACAGCGAGTTTGCTTTGGATTTCATGTATCGGCCAACTGGTAAGTTGCCGAATTCTTCTAGCTTAACCGGGAGCAATGTTCCATCGAGCAACTCTTGGGTTAACTTTGTATCTTCGTCTGAATCACTACGGAGGGTGATTTCTTTACAGTAACGAGCTGAAAATCTAATAAAAGAGCTTTCAACATAAAGATTTTGAACAAAAAATAATGTCTTTGCCACGAAAGTTTCGACTACCAAAAAGTATATGTATTTGCTTGTAACGGAATGACTTCCTTCTGTCTTGCAGATTATGTCAAATCTCCACAAAATAATCTGCAGGATTCTGCTCTCAATCCACATAAAGACTGAAGAGGTCAGGATAGGCCATATTTACATTTATTAGCAACCTTGCATCATCGAATGCGCCTAAATTCACAACAGCTTGAGGTTTGTAAAAAACTGCGAGTTTCACTTCCAAAAATGTCGCTTATTGTCTTTGTTCCTCAAAAACTGAAATTCTTTGATTTGAATATATTCAAGAGCATACATAGACGAAGAGCCTATGTATAACTCTGCTGATCCAAAAGTTTGGACCTGAAATTTCCCCTGGATTATGCCCCAGCAGAGACATCCTTTCTGCTCGATAGAGAGGTGGGCCCGTAACCAGAGAAAGTTGCCATTGTCCCAAGGTCGCTTCCACTCATCGAAGGCGATGCCTATTGTGCCTTGTAGCATCATGTAATCCACACGCCATTGCAATTCAATATTAAATGCATGTGGACACCATTTCCAGAAGCGTTCAGCAAATGCACAGAATCTGTCAGCACATACCTTCGACTGATTACGACGTTTTCGCTTTGACTGTGTAGATGCAGTTGCCAAATCCTGAGTTTTCAACTCAGCAGCCAGCTTCTGATTTTCCAATTGTTGCTTGATATCTGACAGCTCCTGTGCGAGCTTGTCAACCTTTGCGACTACCTCCAAATATTCAAGATGGTCTGAGGCTCCGGAGCAGGCAAGCACAGCTTGAAGTTGTTGTGTGAGTCATCAATGCGGAGCAGGGCCTAAAGGTATTCTTCGTGTGAATCGAGCCCGTTGCAAGATGGAATGGCTCCATTCAAGAGCTCCTTCAGATCAACCAACTCTTCCTCGACAAGTGCCTTTGCATTCTCGAGCAGTTGCAAGAACTCGACTCAAATTTTTTTGAGCATCTGACCTTGGAGCTGGTTCAGATTTGTGAGGTCGACTGTGATTGACCCTGCATTGGTGCTCAGAGAAAGAGCAGCTTCTGTCTTTATTCGCATCATTCACTCCTCCTGTAAATATTTCTGGAGAGCGATGTTGTGTTGATTTGCAGCCAAAAGTTGCTGCTTCAAAGAATTATTTTGAGTCTGAAAATTGTCAGACTTGGCCTCAATCGTCTTAATTGTCTGCTTCAAAGAATCAGCTTCTTTTATTACCATCTGAAGCTGTGTTTCAAGAGAACAATTTTGTTCAATCAGCTTTGTGTTGTCTGATTCGAGCGAATCGATCTTCTTGTAGGACTCCTTTAGAGAGTCTTGGCATCTTCTTTTTGAGTTGACAGATTCCATGTGATTTTCTGGTGGTACTTGTCCAACTCGTAGACCTCAGCCACTAAATTCTTGGCTCTTTCGATCATGGTGCAAAAACACTGGGGCTGGTTGTCTGGTTCATCTTCATCTTCAACAGGTGCCCTAGTGTCGCCTTCAGCAACTGCTCGAGCCTTTTCTGACGTATCAGATTGAGTTGCATCATCGTCCGAGGTAGATGCATTCTGCTGCTTTTGAGTTGTGGAAGCAGATGGTGGCTTTGAAGAATCAGCAGCAACTGTATCCATAGCTGTATCAACTGTAGCTTGTTGTGAAGGTGCAATATCTATCTCCATAGCAGCTGCTACTTCGACTGCTAGTGCCGCATCTGATGTAACTAGAATAGGCACGGTCAAGAGGCTGGAAAGATCAATTGGCTTTGGAGCCAACATCCTTTCCGTCAGCATGGTTTTCTCTTGCTCAGTGAGAATTTCAAAATGAGCGCACAATCGAGAAACATGTGCTCCAATTCCAGAAAACTGTTGGTGTTTGATCCACCACAAAAAAGCCTTGTATGTAATCACACCAAAGCAAACTGGATTTCTAGCTAATGCATCCAATATATAACCAAAATTTTGGACAGAAATTGTCGCATCCGCATCCGTCAAAAATATTGCTTGATTGGCATATTTACAGAACAGTTTGAATGTCGTATCTCTGATCATTGAGATTTTGTACCCCTTCATGGGTACGAAACAATTGCTCAAAAAATGTGTCGCTTCATCCACTAAGTCTTTGTTTGTCGAAACAATCTTCCCATCCAATGAGGGCTGTGCAGATTAGGTCTTCATTAATGGTGAAATTTTTTTCTCGCACATGTACTTTCAGTCTACCTCAGAGATGGAGTGGATGGAGTTCACAAATTCAGTACTAACTTCAGATAAGATTATTGAGGGGTCCACTTTCAGATCACCCAACCTGCATCGATCCAAATAGGACTGGATGGATGCCAGACGAATTTCTGCGTGTGCTTTCCATATAATAGAAGAACTTGACGATCCAAAAGCCATTACGTCGAATGATTGACGACAACTTGTGGATCGTGTTGAATTCACACGTGTGGGATGCCCTACACATGTACTTTTGATCTCCTAAGCCCAATAATACCATAAAGATCAGACTAGCATTGATTGACAATAGGAAAGCTGATCATACAAGAAATATTATTGTGTTACAAGCAAGATCTGTCAACAAAACATGAAACTAAGCATAATAAATGTCTCAACTTGGCTAGAGAGAGAAAATGAAAGTACAAACTTGAGTAGAGAGAGAGGGCACAAAGAGCTTAGTCTCCAAATTTGCATCACACAAATCTCATCATTTTCTCAATGAGAGTACATCACATATATATAGATCCATGGACTCTCCTCCTACTTTGAGTTGAATTATAGTTGTGAATCCACCTCTCAAGCTATCTAGACTTATTCAAGCCACCTCAATATGTCTAATTGTGCCACCTAGTCTTTTCATGCATTAAATGTGGCATGCAAAGTACAAATGGCAATTCCTATGGTAGCTCGAGTTTCTACTTCTACCTACCTTGAATATTTTATTCTAAGATGGGTCTTTTCTAAGCCAAAAGAGCTCAATTCATCTTTGGCTTTTTTAGGACACCTACTTACAACATTAGATAGATTTTTCCAATATTTTGACAGATCGCAATAGGGCATACAAGATCGCTTTGATCGTAGAGAGAGTGAGCACAGGAAAACATGTAATCGCAGAAAGAAAGTGTAAGGAAAAAAAATGAAAAATAACGATGATATGCAGTAGCGGTGTGGAAGGGATGATGACGTGACACGTGACATGACATCTGTCATTTCCATTTATGGAGGACGTGCATGGCTCATAGTTTCAAACTATGACTTGACAGATCAATCTTAATGACGAAAGACCGTTTGTGAAAAGGAAAGATATAAATAAATAAGAAACAATATCCGTTTTGATATGTGATCGTACACACGTGTGAATAATGTTCTCGTGGCCATCATCTTTAATGGATGAATACAAAAAGTAGGTCGAGAGATTCTCGAAAAGATTCTAAAAAATATGCTAGAAAGATTCTAGAAAGTTTCGTGAAACCTTCTCGTGGGATCCTAGAAAATGATACAGAAACTCACGAAAATCTCTCGAAAATTTTGGTAAGATACTAGAAAATTTCTTGAAATATTCTCGAAAAATGAAAATTATAACAATCTCTCAAATGAAAGCTAGAAAACTTCTCGAAAAATTGGAGAAAAATGCTAAAAAAGATTCTAGAAAAATTCTCAATAACAGTCCATGAAAATTAAAACACGTTTTGATTTACAAATTGAGTGTCGCGAAAAGTTCTTAAAAATACTTTGACTCGAAAGATTGAGAGAAGTCAAGAAAAATTTTCGAAAATTTCACGAAACACTTTGAAAAATTTTGGAAGGTGGTAGAAAAATTTCACAAAAATTCCTAAAAAAGATAAAAGAAAAGTCGCAAAAAATACTAGAAAAAATAAAAGAAAATTCGCGATAAATTCCAGAAAAATACTAGAAAAAATAAGAATGAAAATTAAAAAAATTCTGATCAAAGGTAGTATTTCTTCAGTGGACCGACAAAGTCAATCCCCCACTTCTCAAATGGTGAAAGAGACAGGATTGGTGTCAACGGCCAATTCATTGCTTTGGTAGGTTTACCAGATCTTTGGCATGGATCGCACGAACGAATAAAATTTGATACATCCTTGAACATTGTTGGCCACCAATACTTGGCAGTCAATATCTTATTAACTGTGTTCTTTAAGGCAAAGTGTCCTCCGACATCTTCTGAATGTAGGTCTTGAACAACCTTTTTAATATCTGTTGTTTCGAGACATCTTCGTAGCTGATGATCAACACCAAGCTTGTACAAAATATTGTTAATAATAGTATAAGGTGCTACCTTATATTGAAAAACTGTCTTTTGCTCCAAATCATAACCATCCGGATATATATGATCCTTGAGATAAGTAATGATATCAGAATATAACGAATTGGTGGAAGAAACTTCAAATAGATATTCGTCTGGAAAATCATCATTATTTGGTTCTTCAATTTTTTCAGTGCTTAGTCGCGATAGATAATCAGCATTTGTATGATACTCTCCTTGGTGAAGTTCTACTTGATAAGTGAATTCCTGCAAAAGTAGAACCCATCGAGCAATTCATCTTGATAGACTTGGTTTATTTACAAGATACTTAAGAGCATAGTGATCAACATAAAAAATAAATGCATATCCCAGCAAGTAATGCCGAAATTTCTTCACAGTGAAAATCATGCCAAGTGCTTCCCTTTCCGTAGCCGAATAATTCTTCTCTGAGGCATTGAGCTGTCGACTCGCATAGTAAATGGGATGATCCTTCTTCTGGTTGTCCTTCTGGTTCAGACAGATGCCAATAGTAAATGCAGAAACATCAACATAACTATGAAATAAAATAGCCCAGTTGGGTGGTCTCATAATAGGAGCATTGATCAACCTTTGATTAAGTTCTTCAAATGCTTTCTACTATTCATTCGTCCACAAGTATTCCACTTGTTTCTTCAGTAGATGTGTAAGAGAGGCAACAATAGAAGCATGATTTTGAATAAATTTCCGATAATAGCCAACATGTCCTGAGAAAGCTCTTAGTTCACGTAAATTGGTTGGTATCTGGAGATTTTTTATAAGCTCGACTTTATCTTTGTCGACTTCTATTCCTCTATTAGATATCCTGTGTTTCATACACCACATTTCTGAGTTGGAAGTGACAAAATTTCCAAAATTCACACGTGTGAGAAATGTCCACAAGAGTGACTGATCTTAATTAAGCTTTGTGATTGGCACTATAACTTGATTCTAGATTGATCAACAAAATCTAGTTCAGAAGAAATGGCTAATTCACAATCTAGCATGCTAATCAACAAAATATAATAGCAATGAATCAAAGAATGAATAAAAATACAAGATTTCAGTGTATGAGCATTAGTCTCAACACGAGTTAGAGAGAGAGAGAGCTAGAGAGATAACAAGCAATATTTGTTTAGATCCAAAATGGCATGAGATAGCTACAAAACTTTGGTTCTTCATCATTGATTGTGTGGAGAGCTACACATATCTATGGAGATTGAGGTAGCTCGAGGTAGAACCACATCTCTCCATTCCAAAATGACATCTAAAGTGACATCTAGAGTCTATGTGACATTTGTCACTTGTCATGCATGAAATTCTACCAACTTTTTACAAGTGTGCTAGTTCTAACTAGAAATGTCCAAATTATCATGCATGTGTCCATTAAACTTTGTGCATGCCTTGTATGTCACTATGGATCACTTACAATTAATGCATGTGAGTTGCCACGAGTTTCTACAAGCATAATCATGCTAATTCTATGGCTACAAACTATATGCAAGTTGCATTTATCAAACTAAATAATACATAACCATGTAGCTCGAGTTCTATGTAGGCCAAACTTGGCATTTTGCATTAATGAGCTACATACTTGCATGGTACAACATTTGTAGCAAGCCAAAAATCAATATGGATTGTTTTTCAATTTTAACACTCCTCCTAGAAATGATCTATATTGATTTGAACATGGATCTTGGTATAACTCCAAGGTTGGCTCTATGCTTGTTGAAGGAACTTTTGCTCAAAGGTTTGGTGAGCATATTTGCAATGCAAGATGATGTGTCGATGTGCTCCAATTTGATTTCACCTCCAATGAGCTTCTCTCTCACGAAGTGATGTGCAACTTTGATATGCTTGCTCCTTGCATGGAATATTGGATTGTTGGCAAGGGCTGGAGCTGAAATGTTGTCACACATGATCATAGGTATATTTTCTTCCATAATTATATTTGGCTCCACTAGTAACCTCTTGATCCAAAGCACTTCCTTTGTTGTTGTAGTGAGTGCCTTGTACTCAGCTTCACATGATGAGAGTGATACAGTATCTTGCTTTTTGGAAAGCCAAGATATCAAGTTTCCTCCAAGATATATGACATAAGCACTTGTAGATTTTTGATCTGCTCTATCACGTGCAAAATCCGAGTCAGAATAACCAATAATAGAAAGATCTTCACTTTTATACAATAAACCAAAATCAAAAGTTGAAGATATATATCTAAGCACTCTCTTGGCCTTTTTCCAATGATAAATTGAAGGATTTTGCATAGCCTGGCTCAACTTATGAACACTAAAGCTTATGTTAGGTCTAGTTATTGTGAGCCGAATTAAGGAGCCTATAAGACTTCTAAAAAGTGTGATATCCTCGAAGGATCTTTCATCACCTTTGTTAGAGTCCTTTACATTTTGCTCCATAGGTGTTTCTATACTCTTACAATTCAACATATTGAACTTTTTTAACATTGAAAGAGCATACTTAGATTGACATAAAAAAGTTTTATCTTTAAGAAAGTCAATCTTTAATCCTAGAATATAGTGAATTTTTTGAAGATCTTGCATCTCGAACTCTTTTCCAAGTGCAATCTTGGTTTCCTCAACTAACTTGATACAACTTCCTGTCAGAATGATATCATCAACATAAATAAGAAGGATGACAATATTTTTATCAAAAAACTTGACATATAAGGAAGGATCATAGTTACTAAGATTAAATCCTAGTGACTCAAGAAAGGTGTTAAGTCGAGAATACCATGACCTTGGAGCTTGCTTTAATCCATATAAACTTTTGAAGAGCAAGCAAACTTTTCCTTCATCATGGATGAACCCAATAGGTTGATCCATATAGATCTCTTATTCTAGATAGCCATTTAGAAATGCATTACAAACATCTAGTTGAAGAATTTGCCAATTGAAAAAACAAGCAAGAGAAATTATGATTCGAATTGACACCATCTTTGCAACTAGGGCAAAGGTCTCCTCATAATCAAGTCCACATACTTGAGCAAAGCCTTTAGCACAAAGCCTAGCCTTGTACTTGTTGATTGTGCCATCTTGATTATACTTGACTCAAAAAACCCATTTGCAACCAATGGTATGCTTGTTGGATGGAAGATCCACAAGCTCCCATGTATTATTGGCCATCAAAGCATCGTATTCTTCCTTCATGGCAAGGTACCATTCCTTTGAGTTGATAGCATCATATACATCCTTTGGCTCCTCATGAGAAATAAAATAGGCACAATTAGTGGAGTTGATTTTCTCTTGCTTTCCTCTATCTTCATAGGTAAGCCTTCTAGGCTCGGATCTTTCTCTTTGAGATCTCCTTGGTGGAAAAATTCGAGGTGACTCCTCCTCAAATCTCGGCCCCATCTCTCCATGATGATCTTCAAGGGTGATGATTGGAGTATCTTTGTAAGAATCTTTGAACTCGGCCTTCTCAAGAATGTATTTTTGATCTTCATGGAATATCACATCTCTACTCTCAATTGTAGTTGAGGTAGAGGGAACATAGATCCTGTAAGCTTTCTTGTTGGATGCATATCCAGCCATGATCCCTTTAACAGAATTAGGATCATCTCTTTTCCTTGTTTCCAAGGGCATATTAACAAAGCAAGTACAACCAAAAACTCTAAGGTGATCTACCTTAGGTTTCTTCTGAAACAAGACTTCAAAAGGTGTTTTTCCAGCAAGAGCATTGTGAGGTAATCTATTGCACAAATAGTTTGCACAATTTATAGCTTCGCCCCAATATTCAATAGGCAAAGAAGCTGCTACTTGAATTGCTTTAGAGAGGAGGAGACTCTATCATTTTGAGAGCTCAAGCATCCTCATTTGCTAATCACTCTTGCTTATGCTATTGTTGTGGTTTGCTTTTTGTCTATGCTAGTTAAGGTTTTTCCATAAGCAATGAATTTGAGCATTTGAGCTAACCTCCATCTCATCTCTCTCTCTTTCTCTCTTATCCTTCTTCTTCCTCTTCTATTCTATCATTTCTCTTCACCAACAATCATGATGAAGTTAGTTAGGAGAGTACAGTTAGTGTGAGTAGTGTTAGGGGAGGTAGAGTTAGATAAAAAGTAGGAAAACTAACTAAAGGTAGCATCTATGCATAGTTAGGTGCCTATCTAGTGGACTAACCCTTGTTGATGGGCGGGAGGGCTATTACAACGTTGGATCGAAGACCCTACAGTGGCGTTGTTGCTGGGGATAGGTTTCCACTAACTAGTGTAGTTGCATTTTAGCTATTTTCTTGCTTTAGATAGATTTCTGGGAGCTTAGAGTTAGTTTTCTATATATTTTTTTGTGTTTGGACTGTTCACAGCTAGCGGAGGAGGTGTGAGAGGTAGAGGAGGCCCTAAACAGCCTCTAAGGGCTTGAAACCCAAACCAACCAGCCAAAAACCCAAAAAAACACACCAATCTGTATTTTGGAGGGAAAAAGAGTCTAAAATCTCATTAAATTTTTATATCTCCAAAACCAGTGTGAATTAACCCTTGCATGACTGGCAGCAGCTCCAACGTACTGTCCCAAACCTACATAAAAGCCTGCGAGATTTAGTTTCAAGCAGATTGCAAAAATTAGAGAAAAATCATAAAAAATTCAAAAAACCCTTGAAAAAATCCAAAAAAAATTCAAATCTTCACCAGAATTCTCGCAGACCCCTCTGAAGCTCCATCTTAGTGAGACCACGACACAGAGAGCCTTGCGAAAGTTAGTTTGATGTCTAAATGTCTGTGCGAGAGTTCTCAGTGAAAAAAAGATGGGAAAGTACCAGAGAACCCTCGCAGACACCAAAATTTTCAGTTCCAGTGGGCAAGAACTCTCGCAAAAGATTATGAAGTTCCATCTTAGTGAGTGGAGGACACAAAAAATTCTGCGAGAATTAGTTTGATTCTAGTGAGCAAAAATTTGGATTTAAGTGCTAAAAAATCACTAAAAAGTGAAGATCCAGCAAATCCTTCCAATAAGAACTCTCGCAGACCCTCTCAATCAATTCACAATGATAATTTCCATCAGTGATGAAGCCTGCGAAAGTTAGTTTTGAGATTTGGTGAAGATCAAGCCAAAATACTGGTTCTGGACCCTCGCATACAGTGAAATTTTCACTTAGTTCGAGATTTAACTCTTGTAGAGAATTCATTAGTGAGATTTGACCCATATCCAGCTACTGTGATTCTTGAGAGAGTTACTTCCCAAAGATCTGAGAGATATCAAGTTTTTTATCTGCAAAAACAACTAAAGAACCCTCGCACAGCCAACCCTTGCACAAGAGAACCCTTGTAGACTAGATTAGTGGAAAGATTTGCATCAGATCCAGCTACTGTCAAAATATCAGGTTAATCACTACAAGGAGTAAGAAGTTATCAAGGAAAAACCATCGTAAAAGGCCTAAATTTCACTTTAGGTCGATCAGATTGATCAGATCCTTAAGATCCAGACTGCATCCCACTATACAAGCAAGATCTAACTATCTTGGAACCCACCATTGGATGAATCTGAGATCGGGACAATCAATAGCACGAAGGATAGCAAATCAAGCACCACACCTTCCCAGATTAGCAGTTGTGCAACAAGAGACAAAATCGGAACCAGCACCAATGGAACCAATGGGCCAACTCGTACCTGTCGCTCCCTTGCAAGCAATCTAGAGAGCACCACAGATGGAAATACCAAAATATGACAGATCATCAGATCCCATTCGATTCTTCCAGATCTATGAGCAAGCTTGTGAAATCTACGGCGACAGACACCTGCGGAAAATTTGATGTTGTTTCCCATGTCCTTATTGATAGTGGCTCAGGATTAGTTTTTCAATCTGTTAGAGGAAGAAAAATCCACCTGGGAAGCGGTTAAGGCGGCTCTCATTACGCGCTTTAAACCAAGAAAGTTCCTGAAAGACCCATTTCTCATGTTGAGTAAAGTCGATGGAAAAACAAGAAAGGGTCAGGGACTATATTGAACGAGTCAAACATTTACGATCCGAGTGCAGTGCAGTCCTAACTCCTGATCATGCGATGATCATGTGGTTCCTAGCCGGACTACCACGAAGCATCAGAAGAGAACTGAAACGACGAGAGCAGTACACTTCTCTACAAGAAGCTATGGAAGATGCCATCAGGGAGGACGAGGGATCTGACAACGAATATCCATCCACCCACACTCCTACTCCCTCTTTAGCATCGTCATCATCAAATGCATCCACTCTATCCACAGAACTATTGTTGGAGCTAATGACAAAATTACACAAACAACAGATGGAGCAACTTACGGCGTAGTTTGACCAGAAACTAAAAGCCTTACATGGAGCTATAGCAGTAACACCACATCAATCGAAACCAAACCAGCTACAGATCCACGATGGGAGAATGTATGGTGTTCAGTGTACACGCAAGACCATACAATGAACGAGTGTCCAGTCCTAAAGCAAAATCTGAGACTGACACATAGATTTTGCCATCTATGCAATGCAACATCGCACGATACGGCATTTTGCCCGTTTAACTGCCGAATTGTTCAACAGAAGAGAAGTCCTTATCACAGTTCTTATCCATATCATCAAGGGGCACCAAACGCGGCACCGAGGGCCAGCCAATCAACAAGTGGCCTTACCTGCATATGGCCACAACAGCATATGGCCTTACCTGCACCACCAGGGCTAGCCAATCAACAAGTGGCCCATGTAAATCTGACAGCAACGGAACCAGAGATGCAAGTACCACCTCAACCTGAGAAGCAGCAATAGTACGGACCAGATGAACCATTTATGGATCCTGCCATAAATGAATATGTTGCAGCCTATGCAGCTCAAACTCAGCGTCAAGGCAGGAGGAACTACGGCTGCTACAGATGTGGCGAAGGACACAGAACTGCGAAATGTCCCTACAAGGGACAATATACATCTTTCTACCGAGAATGCGGTTATGGACACTGTTTCAATAATTGTCCATTGAGACCTGGAAGCAGTGCACTTCTCAACTTCATTACGATACAACAACCAGCAGTTCCAGCAGAAATGCCATTGGAAAGACAACAATTCCACGCTCCTGTATTAGCCATCACGCGAGCACAGAAGAGGAAAGAAGTGGCTCCCTCACCACCACCCTCAGTCATTGATGACCAACCCTCAACTTCAGCGCCATATCCAAATGTGAGAGAAGAAAGAAGATAGTACCAGAAAATACGACACTGGGTACAGAAGGCACAAGCGGAGGAAAAAGAGCAGGAAGGAAACAATCCTACGGAACCTCCAGTTGGCAGCAAACAGGAACCGCAAGCGGGCTCACCACTGCACACTAATCAGAATGATCAGTTGCACCAACATGAACCACCTTCTCACATGGTAGAGCCCGAGGAACCACGCACTGAATGGCTCACACTTTTACTGGCAAGCCGTGTTAGTTTACCACTCAGAGAACTAATGTGGATTGCACCACAAGCAAAAAGCCTTCTAGCTGAATGGGCCAAAGCAGAAGAGGAGCCAGTAACGCATGAGCCCATATATTGTACGGGAGGGTATGAAGAAACAAGTAACGTCGTCTACATCGGGGCAACATGGGAAAGTGAGGAACACAACATCACTTTGTCAATCAAACCCAAGAGATACGAGGACGAGACAGTAGTAGTAGATGGAGGATCAGGTGTCAATTTGATCCCCACTACTTTGTATGAAAAGTGGGATTTACAAGGGTTGAAGCCAGAAAGATTCGCCATCAAGCTGGCAGATCAATCTTGTGTGAAACCAAAAGGTGTAGTTGCCGATATCCCTGTAAAAATAGCAGGCATGCAGTTTGTGATCACTTTTGTAGTCATGGATATACCTGAATCTCCAACTGCATACTGTGTGTTACTAGGAAGACCATATTTGAGGACTGCGCAAGTAGTACACAATTGGGGTACGGGAAAACTCACCTTCGAGAACAGAAAGCAGATGGGCAGTGAAACCTATTGCACCCAAGGCTGATGACGGATCATCCATGACAGATCACATGATTGATCACCCAAGGCCAACCAAGGGAGGTCACTATGATTCAGAGATGGATGTCGTGAGATGGATGGATGCATTAGCAACTATTGACTGCCGGGCATGTCAATATGAATCAGATCCTGAACCCAGTACATCTTCACCCAAGTGTTACACTATGGACACACCAATCACATTTGGGGTGAATATGATAAACGTAGCATGGCTATCAGCGGAATCTATTGAGAACCCAGTGGACAATGATTTAGACTTTTGGCAACATGCTGTAACTTATAATAAGGAGATTGAGCTGATTGTTGAGAAGGTCCTACACCACATGGACCCAGATCGTTACGGAATCAAGAAGGTACCAGCTCAACCACCGCAAAATTCTGCTATGGCGAAAGTCTCAAGGATCAATCCATCCAAGGCACTTGCAAATAAGAAGAATCAGTTGAAGCAACGCTACAACCAGGTGATCCGATGGAGTGATCTACCTGAAGAGGCGATAGCTACAGTGGATGTCGATATTTGAAACCACGAGGTGAATGTCACGACAGTTTCGATGAAAGAAAACAAGGACAAATCCACCAAAATGACAAAAAAGAGCAAAAAGAAGATATTGGATTCCTTGAAGTCAATCAAGATGGACTCAGATACAACGTCATCTTCTACACAGATGACAGAAAACCAAAAGATGACCAGTCGGGCTAAGATCAATATGTTGAAAGAGGAATCTCGACGAGCTCCAGTTCACGAGATGACTGAAACTTTCAAAAATTATACCTTGGACGACGTGGTAATTATGATGCCGCAAGCCCAACGAGAACCTCATCAGTCAGGCACCAGCGGAACAAGTATTCGAGGGACCTGCGCGAACACAGCCGATGAACCTTGCCGAGCCAGGAGAAGAAGACAAGATAGTGCATGTGGGAGAGCAGTTAACGCCACACAATTCAAGAGACTACGATCATTGTTGGTGGAGTATAAAGACTATTTTGCCTGGATTTATAGTGATCTTAAGGGCATTCCACCAACAGTAGTCCAACACACCATACCCTTGGTGGATGGAACAGTCCCCAAGGTAAGTCATTACTACTGCTGAAACCCAAATTATACAGAGCTAATCAAGCAGGAGTTGCAAAAGTTGATGGATGCATATTTCATTTATGAAATCGAGCACACGGAATGGGTATCGCCGATAGTTATAGTACCCAAGAAGAACAACATAATGTGGATTTGTGTGAATCTGAAGGCACTAAATGCAGTCACCAAAAATGACCATTTTTCTTTACCATTTACGGAAAGTGTCCTTGACAGAGTAGCTGGCGCCGAAGCCTACAGTTTTTTAGACGGCTTTAGTGGCTACAACCATGTGAAGATATTCCCCCAAGACCAACACAAGACATCATTTGAACCTATGCCTATAAAGTGGTGCCATTTGGACTTTGCAATGCCCCAAGCACCTTCCAGCGAGTCATGCAGGCGGCATTCAAAGAATATTTGCAAAAATTTTTGGAAATTTTCTTGGACGATCTGTGCGTGCATGGACCAGACTCATAACACTTATTCAATTTGGAGAAGGTGTTACAAAAATGCCATAACTTCCAGATCTCCTTGAACCCAGAAAAATGTCAATTTTGGGTGACACATGGCTTGATTCTCGACCATATAGTGTCAAGACACGGGATTGCAACAGACCTATCAAAGATCAGGATCATTGTTGATCTACCACCACCGAGGACGATCCGCGAAGTCTGCATCTTCATGGGTCATGCTAACTATCATAGGATCTTCATTCTTGATTTTGCAGAGTTAGCCCGACCAATTTACAAACTCACCATGGATCCACATTGGAACAAGGAAGCTCTAAAGACTTTCCAAAAGCTTAAGGATGCATTGGTTTCAGCACCAATCTTACGCTCACTGAATTGGTCCATTGAGTTTTATGTGCATACAGACGGATCGAAGTATGCAGTTGGAGCAGTCTTAACCCAGCCATGTGAACACAAAAAGGATGTTCCAATCCGATTTTCAAGCCGACAGCTCAGTGATACAGAAATGAATTATTCAACCACAGAGCGGGAAGCACTGGCAATGATCTATGTGGTTAAGAAATCTTGACAATACCTGATGGCCACACATTTCGCTTTCCATCAACCCTTGCTCTATCTCGTTAACAAAACTTGCAACACCGGGAGAATCACCAGATGGCTACTTTTGTTGTTGGAGTTTGAATTTCGAATAGTAGTTTGCAAGAGAAAACAACACTACATGGTAGATCATGTGTCGCAAATCAAGGAAAAGGAGGATGCAATCCAACCCGACGATGAGCTGGCCGATGCTGTCTTATTTTACGTGGAAACAGTACCAGAATGGGCTACCGACATTGTTGAATATCTAATGCGGGACAAACCAGACAAGTCACTACCAAAGGCAGATCAGCAGAAATTGATCTTGAAGGCTAGACCTTATCAGCTGATTGCCGACCAGTTGTATCGAAGAGGTCCAGATGGGATTTTTTGGTGATGTATTCTCCCTCATGAGGCCACCCAGATCATTTCGCTTTCACATGAAGGCATGGGTGGAGGCCATTCTGCATCCGACATTACAGTTTGCAAGATCCTGCAATCAGGATATTGGTGGCCAACGATTCATAAGGATACGGAGGAATACTTGAGAAAGTGCAATGTGTGCCAAAGGATGAGGAGACCAACGAGATTGAATTATGACCTACTGCACCCGGTCTTAGCCCAAGCACCATTCAAAAAGTGGGCATTGGATTACATCGGTCCAATTCACCCTGCAGCAAGGAGTTCCTAGGCTTGATACATAATTGTTGCCACAGACTGTCTCACCAAGTGGGTCGAAGCCAAGGCAGGAAGAGTAGCTGATGCTAGGACCACTGCCAAGTTTCTTTATGAAAATATCATTGTGCGCTTCGGATGCCGGGTGGAGCTAGTCAGCGTTCGCAAAAGTCATTTCATCAATGAGACCATCAAGGTCCTGTTGGAGGAATTCTTTGTGATCCATAGAACCGGTACGCCTTATTATCCTCGTGGTAATGGGCAAGCAAAATCATCCAATAAAATCTTGTGTAGCATGCTCACGAAAACAGTTAAAGCTAGCAGATCAGATTGGGAACATAAGTTGCATGCTGTTCTGTGGGCATTCATGACGTCATATAAGGGAAGCACTGATCAAACACCTTTCCAATTGGTATATGGTCAGGATGTTGTGATGCTAGTAGAGTTTTTAGTCCCTTCATTAAGGATTGCCACTACACAACGCCTTAATGAATCCAAATCTCTACAACTATGCCACGAAGCACGCTTACTAGTTGTGCATGCATTGGCAGCTAAAAAGGAAAGACGCAAAGCATGGCACGATCGCAGGTTACAAAAGAAGGATCTTTGCTCGGAGATCTAGTCTTGATGTATAAAACCAAGGTGATCAAGGGGAAATTAAAATTCATAGGCGAAGGTCCTTATCGGATCAAGGAAATTCTTAATCATGGAGCTGTGAATTTAGAGAAGCTAGATGGAACACTGTTCGATACACCCATCAATGGTAGCCGATTGCACAAGTACTGGCCATCGTAGTGAAATAGATCCAGATTGGTAGTAGCACATACAAAAAGCTATTCTGATAGGCCATCACCACTAGATCTAGGAAAATCAAGCAAAATCAAGTTAGATCCATCAAGATTCGGTCAGATCTGACAAGATCGGAGAAATCCGTCAGAGTCCAAGGGGGATCCAGATCTAGATGGGATCATGAAGGAAGCAGATCATCAGATTATGCCAATAAGTCCCCTAAATTTGCAGATCAGAGACCTCGATCTCAGTAACTATGGCAAATTAAGGGCAAAATTCAACCAGAACTGATGGATCTGCTACCAAATGTCCATCAAAACTTTTAGAGAACTACCAACTATCAGATCAAGCATGGATGAAGCTGATTACCAGTTTGTAAAAGTTAAAAATCAGAGAATTTCAAGATCGCATCGAAAAACACTCTAAAAGAGTACTTTTTTCATGATTTTTGGAGATCCCCTGGGAGATAGTCCTTGAAACTTGGAGAATCACTAGATCTGACCCAGATGCATCCATAAAAATCTCTGCAAGAGTTCTTGATGGAGGAATCATCATATTTTAGTGTGTGCAAGAGTTCCCAGAAGCTGAATCTTCAAAATCCTTATAGATCATCAAGATCATCCTACCAACCCTCGCAAGGTGTCTAAATGAAATCAAAGCAGTAAAATTAACCTGCCTACATGGTTTGATCTTGAAAATTTAATCACAGGAACATGTTGTGCGAGAGATGTCTTCCTACGAGAGTTGAACCCTCGCAGACAGTCTTAACCCTCGTAGAACCTTTGCAGGGCAGTCAAATCACCTTCTGAACTCTCGCAGACTTCCCTGAGGTCTTAGAATTTTGTGAAGAAGGTCCCTGTCAAAATTTGGGTGGAGCTGAGCAAGGGAAAGTGGATTTCACCTAATACGCACTCTAAATTCCGCTATATAATGGTTGATTTCGAGTCATTTGTCACTTTTGCTGGCGAAACTTTGCTCAAATTCTCACTGAGATCGCACAAGCATAAGGATCGCCATAAGTCAAGAGTCCTATTTAATCAATGTGCTCGCAGATATGGCATGAAAGACTACAAGCCCATAGACACACCTATGGATCTAGGATCTAAGTTGTCCAAAGACATGTGCCCCAGAACTCAAGCAGATCAGCAAGAAATGTGCAGATATCCTTATCAGTCCGTCATAGAATCTATAATGTATTCTCTGATTTGCACACGACCTGATCTAGCATATGTAGTAAGCACACTATCTCAATACATGTCCAATCCAGGCTTACAACACTGAAAAGCTCTGCAAAGAATATTGAGGTACTTCCAAGCTTCAAAGCACTATGCTTTGAGCTACAATGGTAATACATAAGCTGCACTCACACTAATCACATACTCAGATTCAAATTGGGCAGGAGACGTGGATACCATGAAATTCACATCAGGATATATTTGTTTCCTTGCAGGAGGACCCATTTCATGGAATAGCATAAAGCAAAAATGCATTTCGTTGTCCTCTACAGAATCCGAATATGTTGCAACTACTTCAGCAATGAAAGGAGATAATTTGGCTAAGAAGGCTAGTACATGATCTACAATTCCCGTAGATCGGTCCAACAATACTCCAGTGCGACAATCAAAGCTGCATAGTTCTATCTCTGAACCCACGTACTCATGCTAGAACTAAACACATAGAAGTTCAGTTCCATTTTCTTAGAGAGAAATTTCAGAATAAAGATGTTGTGCTAAGTTACTTTCATACAGACAATATGTTGGCTAATATTTTGACAAAGCAATTGTCTAGAGATAAACATTCTACTTTATTAGATACGATAAATCTCAATTGCAGTTCAGATTCGTAGTAGTGTTGGAGTTTAATCTTACTCCTACTCTTCCTAATTGACCTCCTTCCTTCTCTCATCTTTACTCTCTCAAATGAAACCTGCATGAAATGAATCGTTTTTCAACAGTCTGCATATTTGAATTGTTTGTTGCAACAATCTACATTTTTCTTCGCAATTTTTGACAGGCGAAAAACTCGACACCCGACACTGTCGTCTTTCCACCTTCGGGCCATCCTGAGCAACTAAGTGTTTTGCGACACTTGTGTTAACTCAGTTTTTCGACAGTTTCAGACACTTCCAGAAATGTGACACTGCTTCGCAAAAAATGCAAAAAATGTGACACTGCATTTTTACATGCAATTTTTGACAAGCGACAAATGCGAAAAATGTGAGTCTGCATTTTTACACAGGATTCTACACAGGCAAAAAATGTGATACTGCATATTTACATGGGATTTCACTCATGCGAAAAATGCGACACTCTGTAGAAATACATAGGATTCCAAGTACAGACTGTCTACGTCTTCAAGCTCCAATAACAATTGTTCCAATTAGTCAGCTAATCAGCTAATCAGCTATTAAGCGATCTTGTAAATAAGACAGTTCTAGGAAATTTGAGACTCTTGCAAGTCTCATCTTTTAAGGAAGATATTTTACTTTGATAAATATTGATTCTTTTTTAGTACTTTGGAAGCTGCTAAACGCTATTATAGAATTATGAATAGATATTATAGGTCCTAACTATGTAAGGCATTTCAAGTTCTTATTGTTGTGAACATGCTTTTATTGAAAGCTTTTTTGCAGAACTAAATAGGTCTTTTGAAAATAAATTTATTTTAAATATGGTGTCAGTACAAAAAATGAAATATTTTGATTTGATAAATTTTGATTTTTTTTTTTTTTTTTGCTTTGGTACCTGCAAAATGCCCATATAGAATGATGAATTTATGTTTTTCATATGCAATAATATAAGGCATTTCAATTTTTTTTTTGACAACATGCTTGAATTACATTTTTTTTTTGCTGAACTAAATATTCTATTTAGAAATTACTTTATCTTGAATCATGTCCTTTCAATTGTTTAATTATATTTTCATGTAATCATAACGAACAATTTTTTGAAAATATAAAAACTTCTATTTTATTTAAGCATACTAGACATATCAATTGTAGGTGATAGCATTCACGTCAACAAAAGCATAACTTATTTCTAGACATTATATGATGTTAACATAGATCCATCCAAATATCATTGAAACAAATAAACAAATATATGTTGCTCAAAAACCTTATATCGTAGTGCAAACTATTTTGGTTAAAGATTCATGACTATCTAAATTGTAAGAAATGTAAAAGCGATCAATAGAAGTTATACAACAAGTATTTTCTTTATGTGAATGTCATGTACCAAAATGGTAAAACAAATAAATCAATTAATATAGTAATGCTCTTTCTTGCTTGAGTCTATCCACCAAATTTATTATGTACGCTCTCATTGCATGTTCACCAAATCTATCTTGCTGTAGCCCAAGATGTACACAAATAGCAAATACATCTTCCCTTGAAATCTTCCATGGCTTAGGTTTCTGCATAAGAGCATAAAGAAGCTCCACTTGTTCTAATTTCAACTCCTCGTATAGTGAAGTCTGCATTTGAGCCATTCCAGTAGCCATTCCTCCAACCAGATGCAGTTTTTGTTCATTGGTAGATTTTTTTGATTTCCAGGAGTTCCAAGGAACTTTTATCACTTCTCTAAGCATATTGTAGTACGGGTGACTAGTAGTAACCGCTTCTTGTCCAATGAAATGTGACTTTACATAGCTCTCAATGTCTAGAGCTTCTTTCATTTGTTCTAAGTATGGCCACAGGACATCATTAAGATAGTTGTTGTCGGAAAACAAAGTATATGCCTCTGGAAATATACAATTCAATGGACTGTTCATGCATGATTTGTATGGTGAATAATCTATAAGCACCATGTTGTGTTTGTTGAGTCTAGGATAAAAATGACGCCATATATAACATAAGGGTTTGAAATTAGCAGCTACAAAAGGCTTCTCGGGACACATTATACTTGAATGTTGGTAGCAATTTTTTAGGCTCCACAACATGAAAAATGGAAGCTTTTGACATGCCTCCCTTTCCATGAAAGAGCAGATACTATGCACAGTTTCATAGTCCATAGAGGACCAAATGCCAATCTTAAATTTTGACAAAAGGTTTTTAAGAAATTCCAACCACCCATGTCGCAATTTGATATGTTTTGATTGCCATTTCCTATCCCTTGAGCATTGTGGACCAATATCGCATCGTTACATGAGAATGTCATCTAGGTCTAAAATAATAAAAATGTCATCTTTAATATGTCCAGATGGCTTTACCACCTGAAAGAGAAAAAAAAAATTTAACTAATCAAAAAACACTCTTATAGTAAAAGAAATGTACATTCATATTAGCCAGCACATAAATATCCAATGACAATATTAACATGAACTAAAAATATCATTTGCATAAAGCAAAAAATATATATACAAACTTAAATGCATTAGTTAATAGAAACTTTCCTCTTGTTATTTTTCTGAAGATTGAAACTCGTCTGCGAAATTCATTGTCATCAAACCAACTGTACAACAAAAGTAACGAAACAATTCAATTAATAATATTGTTTTATAATTATCTCAAAGAAAGATTATGGCAAAATTGTCAAAAAAAAAATTCACAACATGCTTGTCAGAAGTGCTTTTCTCGTGAAATGCATAATTGTAAATTAGGTTTTCAAATTTGGTACCAAAATTGACATGTCCTAAGTACCGCATCATTAAGCTTTTCTCTTACTAAAATCCATATCATGTTATATTCTTTTCCTACCATCAAGATACGCGCTCTCGTTATTTGATGGCATATATTCTTCAAAATTTATTGTCTTCAAACTAGGTGTACAACATGAACAAAATAATAATTGAATTTAAAATATTGTTTTTAATTTATAAAGAGAAAAATCATCACAAAATCTAAATTAAAAAAACAAATTCCAAATTATGTTTGTAAAAAATGTCTCTTGTGAAACATATCACTTTACTCTTAATTTAAAAGTTTGTACAAAACTTTTTTCTAGATACCAAAGTGTTTAACTGTTGTGGCGATAGAATCCTCAACATGTTCTTTTCCTCTCGTACCATCAAGATGCGCACTCTCGTCATTTGGTGGCATTTGTTCTTCTTGGAAACCTGTAAGCAGGAGTTCACGGTTGGGAATACTTTTTATGGAAGTATTTTCTTCGTCATCTTCTTGTGTTTGTTGAATATCATCCAAATCTATGTTTTCTAAAAGACTCGCAGGTGCAATTGAGGAACTGGCCACCTTATCACCCGATTGTTGATGGTCTACATTTTTTCTTCCATCATTGATGGCCTTCATGTTTTTGGCTAAACTGGGTATCATAGTCACCATAGTTGAGCAATAAGCCTCCAATAAATATTTCTCTTCATTGTTGCACACCAAGACGATCGTTTGCATATTTTGTTGCAAGGCTTCTCTCATGGCGTACCCTCATGTGTATGCATCAACTACAATTTTTCCATGGTGGCAAAATGCAGCAACGATGTCTCTAAAAAACATGCAATTTTTAGGAAAAACACTTATGTTGCCTCCTTTGAAACCACAGATCTCATAACTTATTGGAGCAGTTAAAAACCTTTTGGTTTTTTTGCTCAAAACTTCATCTCCCTCTCTCTGTAGTTTGGAATCTTGGTTCTCAATTGCATTTGAGCTCTCCCGAATGCAAATATCAGGTTGTGATTCTATAATTAGCCCTTCAAAATCTTCATTTTTGTCCAGCTTTGAAATGCGAGCAACAAGCACCGCAAGGTCATGTCCTTTTATCGCCTTTTTGCTCTTGTTAGTTTCTTTTGTATACAATCCATAATGTAAGTCCACTGTCCCTTGAATATCTTTTAAAACATTCATCAGAAGACCAAAGAATTTTCATAATCTACAAGAGCAACAAAAATATATGAATTTTCTACATGCACATTTGCAATGCATTCAAATATTCTTCTATATCCTTCTATACTCCACGTATCCTTCCTTGAAGTCATGTCCAATATGACCAATCCTATCTCGTTATCAACTCCAATGGTAGACACAATCTCAATAATTGTCTCTGCTTCCAAGCCAACATTAACTATTTTCTTGGCAAAGTAAAAACATCTGTTTTGATTCCACTAATCCTTCCCAATGCCATTCGCAACTCGTTTTGTACTGGAGTAGGTAGTTCAACTTTTTTCTTGGATTTGTTGATGCTCGTTTTTAGCCACTCTTTAGACCAACTAAACATATTATCAAAACTATGTTTTCATATCCCATATTTATCTTTTATGCCTTCATAGTTTATGGTAGTATCTCCACTTAGAGTTCGCATAAAAGTTGTGATTCCGTGTTGCAACGTCCGAATATATTTGCAATTAAGGGCCACCTCTTCCATGTCTTTATGTCCTTTGTAATATCTATCATTTTTCAATAAGATCTTACCCTTCAAAATCATGTCCTAAATTGCCATCACATCTGCGTCAGTAAGGCCTTGGATGCATCTAAACATGGTAGTTGCAAGAGTTTTTCTGCCTGAGTCCTCTGATTTGTTTTACTTTCACAATCCATATTGTCTTTGAAAATAGGCTTGAATTCTCCCTTATTATTCATCAGACGCCCCATAAGGTACATGCCCATTATAGTTATCCAACGTTGAAAAATATTTATCTTCACAAATTATCATGTGGATATCATATTTCAAATTCACCTTCTCCAAAGTGGTGGCTGCTATTTTCTCAAAGTTCTGTTTAGCACAAAAAACAAAAAACATTAAATTGGTAAATTAGATTGAAATTTGAAAAAAAAAAAAAAAAAAACAAGTATGCATCAATGACCACATGTTTTGAATATTTCTTACCTTCCAATTTTCATCTTGCATGGAGTGACCTCCGAGAGGCTTTGTAGGAGATCCATACTCCTCCCATTGTTTTCTAGCTTGTTGTAAAGTCTCTTGGTAAGGAGACCTTTCATCACATTTCTTTGGAGCTCATTTAATTTGGATGATAGTTTCACAAGCTCCACCGTGTCCAAGCAGCATAAGATCCTCGATTATCTTTTCCCACAGTATTGTTTTAAGTAATCTGGACATTGAAGACTTGAAACTAATTTTTTGGCGGCCATAATAGAATGTTGTCCAAAAATGATATAGTATCTGCACAAGTTCAAAAATAAATTAAACTTTAAAAATAAAATATAGCATTTTCCGAAACAATTTTTTATATATTCAAACACATAACAATTCATTTGAAAATACAACCCTTGTTTTTTATTACAACGTGCCATTCTTAATAATACGTAGTACCTGTACTATGCAGTAGATCTTCTTTCAGCTCTTCCTTCTGTAGCATCCTTTTTTATATAGGATCGTATGGAATCAAATCTGCAACTGTAGCTACCGAGTAAGGATTTTGGATGAAATCTTCTATTAATCGTTTAACAAAATTCTTGTTCAAAGGTCTGTACACAAGCTTTGCATGTGCACAATCACAAAGCGTAACGTCAATTAAGAAGGTCCGATTCCGCCCAAATGGATACCACTCATTGTATTTACTCCACATCGCTTTATCGACACACTTTGATGTCGCTATTAGCGAGGAACCAATTTTTCTCAATATCCATTGGCAACGTTAGCATTTCACCCACATTTTGAATGCGATCTCTTGAAACTTGTCTTTTCTCCTTATTTGTGATAGCCTTCTTCACTCTTGAGGTACTCTCTTCTTTTGTAGAGTTGTCCGTTTTGCTTTTTTTTTTTTGGAATTTTCTAGCTCTATATGACTCTTCACTTTACTTTTATCCTTTGATTTTAAATCTTTGCGCAAATCTGAAGGCCTTTTTTCTATTGAGATTGTAGTTATTATTTGTGTCTTTTTGCCAACATATGACAAAACCATTTTTTTGGACACTTTGACTTGTCTTTCAAACACTTTCATATCACATACCGTAGATGATTCATTACTTCTTAAAAATGAATCAATCATGGTTTTCAAAGCCCGTGATTGTGGAACACAACCACGTGCCCAATTGAGCGCTCCTTATAATGTGAAAGCCATCAATGATTTCTTGTATTGAGGCCAAATTAGCAGACTGCAAATCTGCATAAGATGGCAATTCCCAACCCAATTTTTTCATTGAGGCTTCTTCTTTGATCATGCTAGGATTCATCTTGGAGGGATCAAAAGCTTGAATTGAAGTTCAAATTTTATAGATGCGCTCAATGAAGCACTTTCAACTAATACCATGAAAGTGGGCACGGCTTCTTTGGACATGAATTCTTGCATATCAAGAACCACTCCTGCATTTCTCCACCTTTTTTCTTGGAGATTAATATGTAAAAAAATATCACCCCTTTCTCCGTTAGGCCCATTTGTGTCAATGCACCACTTGTCTGTGTCTGAGGTTATGCAATGATCACAGTGAGCTTCAATATCTGGGGGCTCATAAGAGAACATTTCTTGAGTTTGGTTTTTGTTGTGGTAGAGCTTTTCAATCATTGATTCCATCTGTTTAACATAAAGTAAACAATGTACAATTTAATAAGAGCTCATATTTTAGTTCTTGTCGAACTTGGTTCGTCAAGACTTAACATTTAGCTACTATACAAGACAATAAAAGAATACAATTGGCATACTTAGTTTGTCATCTAGCAATTTCTTTGTTGAATATTATTTTCAAAAGTAATAAGCATCTATAATCTTGATAAAACTGACATCAACAAAGTCCAAATGATTTTTGATTTAAAAATAGATTTTTGTGAACTCAGTTCATCATTGAAACTTAGTTATTGAAATTATTTGCTTAAGTACTGATATCATTCACATTTTTGCCAAATTGAGTTCGTAAACTCCCATACAAATAAAAAATACATCACAAAAAATAAAATATAGTTTTTACACAATTAGTCTTGATGAACTTGGTTCGTCAATTATACTTAGTTATGATGTTAGTTTTTTCAAATAATCTTGGTGGATTTGGTTTGTCAAATGAATGGGGTCATGATTTCATTGTTTGCATTTTATTTGTCAAGCATTTGTAATGTTGACGAACTGAGTTCGTCAACTATCACTCATCGTTCAAACATTGCCATTAAATTTACAACAATATTAAAAACAGTTCACATGGGTACCACATAGATATGTAGCGTTTTACTGTAAACAATAGTTAGTTAGTGTAATTGGTTATCAGAGTACCATACGGACTAAATTTGTAAATATGTTTTATGTACTTGGCAAGGCAAAAAATAAAGACAACATAGCTATGGATGTTAGATGTGAGCACTTTTATTGAAAGCATTAGATGATTTTCAGTATATTACAAAAACAATATATTTTTATCAAGATAGCATTCTTGTTGAACTTAGTTCGTCAACTAGACATAGCTATAACTAAGTTATGATTTCCATTCTATTCCTACAACATTGGTATTGTTGACGAACTGAGTTCGTCGACTCTTGTGCAGCAATAAAATCTTGAAGTAATTATAAATAATAATTAACCTTTCTATTTTTTTTTATATATATTATAATTCAGCTTCAAATGGCCCTTTCCTCATAGATGTTGTTTAGCAGGTTGTCATGAAAAATAGCCATCATAAGGCCCCTAGTACTAATCAATAACGATAACTATATGTTTATTACATCAACACTTGCTGTCGAATTTGAAATAATCTTGGTGAACTCGGTTTGTGAAGTGAACGTGGTTATGATTTCATTGTTAGCATTTGATGTCACGACTATTTCTAATGTTCACGAACTGAGTTCGTCAACTATCACTCACAATAAAAACATTGCTATTAAATGTAATTCTTCACGTGATTACAACATAGCTTAATAGCATTTTACTGTACACAATCATAAAAGTTTAGTGAAATTGGTGGTTTGAATTTTTTTAAGCTTACTTTTTTAATATTTGTTATGTACTTAACAAAGCAACAAAATAAATACAACATAATTATAATGACAGGTGTGGACACTTTCTTTTAAAGAAATTGATGATTTTCAATGAAATACAAAAACAATATATATTTTTCAAGACACATCTATAATTAAGTTTACATTTCCATTCTCTTCCTACAAATTTGGTTTTGTTGACGAACTGAGTTCGTCAACTCTCATGCAAAAATAAAATCTTGAAGTAATTAAAAAATAATAATTAAACTTTCTTATACACTTTCGTAGATATTATATTTCTTTTTCAAATTGGCCTTTCCACAATTACTAATCAGTAGATTGTCATGAGAAAGAATAGCCATCATTAAGGCCCTTAGTACATATAAATAATGCTAACTATAGAATTATTACGTCAACACTAGCACTATCAAGCCTAAGCACGTAGGCATCACATAGCTTGACACAAAGGCATCACGTAGTTGTAATAAGTGCCAAAAAGGTCATTGTTAAGGCCTGTGAAATAGACTAGTTTTTGACCTTTTCAAATATTGGACCACTGCCACCAAAACGTTTTAATTTATCCAGCGGTTTGTTTCGGCCAATGGGCAACAGTCTGGAGCAATTTTGTACAAACACAAAATGGTCGTCCAAAGTTTGGACCAGAGCATGAAAAATAGTCCAGTCAGACCAGGAATTGGTCGTTATCGGTTTGTACACTTAGCCATGTCTGGCCAAGGATTCGTGTGTCCGATACAAAGACAAGGGACCTATTTGTCTAACAAGGGGATACAAATATGCAGAGAAAATCGTGGTAAGAATCACTTTCAATATCAATTGTTGTTTCATTATTCCTTTGTTGTTAATATGAATAACTAAACCTTTATAATAGTCTTGTTGCTTCCTATCGTTTGCTCTTACTGGAAAAAAAAATCCTCCCCTAATTCTAATTGTGCATGCTTCTATTTACGAATAGTGAGCTTTTTATAACACGAAATTGTGCACCTAATCTATTTTATACTCATTTTTTGGTGCACGTCTGGTAGGGAAAGTGTTAGTGAAACTGAAAATTTTGAGCATGTAGAGAATCTATGACATGTTAAGGCAGTCTTAGAGAGAGTGGATTAGTGCTTATGAATGTTGAGTACATGATACCATTCCTCTTGATATTTCTGCATTGGAAAAGCTTTTTTAGCTTATGTTTTTTCAAGGCTTTAATAAAAGCTATAGGATCAACCTATTTGGTTTTTTCTAGCCTATAGCAAAATATAGCATTGTCATTCTAGAATCCAATTATATGTTGTATGTTATTTGGCTAGTTTTGTACCAAGAGCTTTGGCTTGAGGGATTACATCTTACAAAATACTAGTAGGTGCAGATGTGTTTTTCTATTGTGCCTCCAATTATTTGGGTTCTTTTCAGTAAGTTTGGAGTTGTATGCTTTGGTCTAGCTTTTCAGAAATTTAGCTTAGAGAGGGAAGACACTAACCTAGCCGAATTCAATTCTGGCTTTTGGTTGCTATCCAGCATGTGAAGAATTGCCAAAAATTGGCAAATCTAGCTTGATCAAAAACCATGTAGAATAGTGTAATTTGTGTACACAAGTGGGTCCCACACATGTGAGGCCATGATGCCACATGGGAAACCCATCCTAATGTAGGTTAGGTCAAGTCAAGAGAGTTGGTCATGTCCATTTGGTGGTTATCCCTACTTTATAGGACCTACACCTAAGTTTAAGGTGAAAATTTGACCAACTGGCTACCTACCAAGCATAACTCTAGGAAATAGACTAGGGTTTCATTTTAGGTCAAGGAGAGTGAGTTAACTTCCTTATTACATGCTAGAAATCCACCTAACTTCAAGAAGGAAGTCGAATTTGCTATGTATTCCCTCTCTCCATAGTGAGAAGATAGAAAATTTTTGGAGCTCATTGGCAATCTCAAGCTAGTTCACTATGTACATTGAGCTTTTGTGATTCAAATGAAACCAAATCAATTTCTACTTGTTTCTCAGGTTGAAGGCCGTACTACAGCCTGTAGTACACACGTGTGGGCTCGGATTTCAATGTTTATCAATGCTTTTGATTGTTAATGCTTGTTGTTTGTCAAATTGCCAATCTAGATCAACTTTTTTGTGTCTAGTTTTTTGATAGATTGTTAAGCAAGCATCCAATCACTCTTGTGGATCTTTTGTAGATCCATTTATGGTCCTAAATTACAGTACTTTCACATGGTATCAGAGCCAAGTACAAGAGCATAATCCATTGATCTAATGCAAATCCATTTTTAGCAAGTTTTGGTGCTAAAAACTAGTATTGAGAGGGCAAGCTAGAATCTTGATTTTGGTGAGGAGATTTGATCCCAAACTTGGTAGGGGTCCAAATCCGTACTGTCCACATGTGTGGGCACCTCTGAACCTGCATTTAATTCATGGTATTCATTTGATCCAAAAAAATTCAATTTGTGAGCTGTTGGTGTAATTTTTCGTGGAGATCCTAGGATAATCTACCAAGATCATTTGCCATTGATTAGATTTGAATTTTTTTCATGGAATATAATTAATCTAGGCTGAGTTCAAGTCCTATTAAGGTTAAAAACAGGTCTTGAAAGTACACCAAGAAGGAAGAAAGAGATTAAGCCATTTTTTTGTCCAAAAATAGCCAAAATTGGCAAGATTTGATTGTAAGTAGATTTCACATCATCTTATCTTCATTCCAACTTTGTGAGGGAGTGATAGAACTGTGATTATAAGTCCATTTGTTGGATTAGAAATCAAATTTGAGTGAAACACTGCAAGTGTGAGACCTTTGTGAATTTCAAGTCAATCAAATCTATTTCTTGTTTGTAGAAGTCACTAGTAAGATGGGATCTGCTGGAGCATACCTTCTAGAAGCTAGTGAGAGATTGAATTCTACAAATTATGCTATTTGGAAGGTTAGAATGGAGTCACTATTGGTGCTCCAAGACCTTTATGATTTCTTGATTGAAGATGAAGATGAACCTCTAGGTGCACAAGAGTTAGCTAGATACAAGAAGAGATCTAGGCTTGCACTTCAGTGTGTGAAGATGAATGTGAGCAATGATTTGTTGAGAGAAGTATCAGCTTGTACTAATGCTAAAGAGGCTTGGAAGTCTTTAAAATCAATCTATGAGTCTAGCAACACTTCTAGAGTTCTTATGCTTAGAAATCAAATTTTGCAAAGCATGAGGAGAAGTGAGGAGAGTGCACAGGATTATGTACTCAGAATCAAGTCTCTAAATAGGGAGTTGGCTTCCATTGGAGAGAAGATTCATGATGGAGAGCTTGTACAAATTGTCCTTAATGGTCTAGGAGATGACTTTGCAAATTTGGTCCAAAGTTTTGCCATCCAAGACACTTTGCCAACTATAGAAAAACTTCACAGTGTATTAGTGGCTGAAGAGTGTAGGATGCTCCATGCAAAATCTAGGATGAGTTCCTTGTCTTTGCAGGATGGTGATGAGAAAGCCAATTTCTCATTCAAGGGCAAAGAGAAGACCAATGTAAAGAAGAAGCATCCAAAGGAGGCCAAAGAAGAGGATGATGCATCAAGTTCAAAGGACAAGTCAAAGCAAAAATGCTTCTTTTGTGGAAGGAAGGGGCATTATGCATCTGAATGCTACAAGAGGCTAAGAGCACAAGTGGAGGAGGAAAAACAAGGAAACCTTGCAAAGGAGGAGGAGGATGAAGTAGATGTATTCTTGATGGCATCTACATCCTCACCAACAAGCAATATCAATTCAAGAGACAATTGGTGGATCGACAGTGGGGCTAGCTCCCACATGTCTTGTGAAAAGGACTTTTTCTCAACCTTACACTCATTCAATGATGCTAAAAAGTTTGTCTTTACTGCAAATGATGAAGAGTGTAGGATAGATGGTGTTGGCACCATATCTTTGTGTCTAGAATCCTCAAAATGCATGGATCTAGAAAATGTCCTTTATGTACCATCAATCACCAAAAATATGCTTAGTGTTGGTCTACTCTTAGAAAGTGGTTTGGATGTCCACTTTAAGCATGGTGTTGGCTTCATCTTGAAGAATGATGTTTGCATTGCAAAGGGATTTAAACATGGAAGATTGTTTAAGTTGGAAGCTAGTGTTGCTTTTGAAAGAATGAGCTTGGCAAAGGAGGAGATCACTCAAGAGGAGATCTTGGCAAAGTGTGATCTTGCTTGCATTGAGGAGGAGCATCAAAAGGAGGAAGATCTTGAGGATCAGCCTCAAAGCATGAGAGTTTCAAGGGAGTCCTCAATGACAATGGCCGAGTCATCAAATTGCATGCAAATTGTCCATTCAAGTGTGCATCTTGCAAGGGTGGTGAGCATTGGAGAGTCTACTATCTTTGAATACTTTTTGGAAAGTAGTAGTAGACATGAGGTGACTTGTTTCTTACCTTTAAGATTCATGGTGTTTATTACTTTGTATGACAAGACAATGAAATGGGCTGTTTTGAAATCTACATTTGTCATCTGTCATTGAGAAGCTCAATGGAGATAACTACCATCTTTAGAAATTCAAGAGAAAGGTAGTACTACTTGCAAAAGAACAAATGGGACATCGTTGAAGGCACTGAGATCAAGCTAGCGGTCGATGCAATTAATATCACCAAATGGGGACATAGGGATGGAAAGGTTCTTGGCATGATAACTCTCAATATCAAGGACTCTCAGATCGGCCATATTAGATAAGCCTAGACTGCTAACTCTCATATCAGCCATATCAGATAAGCCCAGACTGCTAAGCATGCCTGGGACATCCTAGCCACTCTGACTCTAAGATGTTACGTCCAAACTCTATTTGAGAAAAAAAAAATTTCACCATCAAAATGTTTGAAGCTGACTCTATTTCGACCCATCTTGATACCTTCAAGAATCTTATGGAGCAAATGACTACCATTGGATCAATCAATGAAGATATCGATGCCATGACTATGTTATCTAGTTTACCATAAGCACATGAGAATTGGATCACGTTGATTTCTACACAACAAGGCCTCACTCTTACTAGAGCGATCTCTATGGTACTTCAAGAGGAGATTAGAATAAGTGGATCATCCTCAAAAAGTACAGATGGAAGAGATTTGTGAAGTCAGAACAAAAGCAACCAACAACCAACATTGAATTCAGAACATTCATCATCTAAACCAAAACAATAGCTATTTTGCAAATATCATCTAAGGACTGGTCATCTCATCAAGGATCGTAGAACACTCAAGTACAACAATGAGAAGAAGAAGTAGTTCCACCAACAAGCCAATGGTGCAACCGTTTTACGTTAACACCGCCACAACTTTCCCGCCCATGACCTCCTCTTTTTCAAGGCAATGATTTGGGCGAAGTTGTCGATCATCGCCATGCACGTCGCCTCCGGATGTTTTCCCGAATGCCTTCTTTGGGTGGCTTGGGCTAGGCTTAGCATATGTTTCCCGAATGCCTTTCCCCATATGACCTGGCCAATCGGAAGTTCCAGAATCCCTTCCGCTGCTAATCCCTTAACGTCCGGCGCCACGCGAATTGGGCCCTCCCCCGGGTCCAACCCGACGCCTCGACACCCCAGCCACTCCATTCGGGGACATGATGTCTCCAAGCAAGGTGTCCTGGCGCCAAACCCGAACTTGTCCTGCGCCAAACCCGAACTAGCAATTTAAATCTATTGGTAGTTGGGCGGGCTTGGGCCATTTATGTACACTGCCACAAACAGGCCCAGGTCCGAGCCCTCCCTCCCCTCGCGCTCTCCTTGCTCTCCTTGCTCTGCTCGTTCCCCTCCTCCCTCGTGATTCTCCTCGCTGTCTTGCTGCTCTCCTCCCTCGTGTCTCTGCTGCTGCGAATCACTCCTGCTGCTACGATCACTCCTACTCTGCTTCTCTGCCATTCTGGTGTGTCTCTCCCATTCTCTCTTGGTCTTCTCTTGCATGCCGCTTTCTCTACTCTATACCTCTTCTACCTGCCTTCTCTCTCTGTTCCTATTCCTCTTCTGCCTGCCTTCTCTCCTGCACTTCCTCTGATTGATGATTTCAGGTGTTTTTAAAGGGCTTTGGCGTCTTTTAAAGGAGTGCATAGTGCTTGCATGACTTGATTTCAGGCAAGATGTTGCATAAGCTGATCAGAAGTGGATTTTAAGCAACAGACCACATTACTGTTTGCTAGCTACTTGATCAATCATCGTTGGATTTTGCAAAGAGCTGATTTCTAGTGAAGTTCAAGCAAGACGGTGTAGTTCGGTATGTCAAAATTTTTCCAATTGTTGTTGAAATTTTATTCTTGCTGGAAATCTAGTTTGGATGCTATTATTTGAATTGCATTTGTCAAAATATTTTCAATAGTTTGAGCATTAAGAGAGTCATAGAAGTTTGGTGTCCCAAAGTGTTGCAAAATTTAGGTAGAAACGTAGACAAAATAGGCTGAAAATACCATTAATTAGCTTTCTTGTTTTTATTTTTGTGAAATTGCATACGAATTTTCAAGATAGGACATGAGAACTCCACAAACCACCACAACCATACTAAATCCTAAACAATGAGATATTTCGATGAACTAAGTTCATCAAGCTGAGTACAAAAAATCTTGATTCTCGAAGACTAGCTTTTGTATCTCCCTACTTCTAAGCATAAACTCTCAATTTTCAAGCCTCATTAAATCCAACACAATATAAAAAAAAAAATTTGATTCATCCTAATCATGTTCATTTACTTCACTACTTGGGCACTCAATGCATATGTAGACGAGTCAACAAGGACCAACTTATTTTCATCAATGGTAACAAATATTCATTGAAAAATATGAAATTATTAACAATGTCCCCAATTTTTCTGCACATCCAAAAGTCTTATGATGTTTTCTTTTGATGATTAAATCTCTTTTCATGTTATTAGTGAATCAGGATAGATTAAAAGAATCTTGCCTTTGTAAACTTTTTTCTAATTTAAACTGGGTTTACATAAATCTATGATGATTACATATTTTGATAAACTAGGTTCATTGAATTGATTTTTTACTAAAGAATAACAATATCGTGTTCAATAAAAATGATATTTTGGCGAACCTAGTTTGTCAGAAAAAGTAATTGTAAATAAATCTTCAGTTATGAAATTTTAGTGCTAGATGATGACATGCTCAACTAATGTACTATAGAAATTTGTTCTAAGAGAACGTCTGTGCTTGTACAAAAAGTTGATTATAATTTGGATTTGGAAATAGTAGTGGTGCTTACAATAAATATGACAGAATGAGTTCTATTGAAAAATTTCACTATCTTGCCCCATAAAAAAATTATCTTTGCGAACCTAGATCATGAATGTTGTAGTTGTAAATGAATCTTCAACTATGAAAATTTAGTGATAGATGTTGGCATACTCAAATTGTTAATTAATGAAAATTTCTAATAAGATAATGTCTTTACTTTTACAAGTGTTGTATATAACTTAAAAGTGGAAATGTTAGTGGTGCTTACAATAAACACGAAAGAATGTGGACTTGGTGAGATATTTTCATTGGATCCAAATGCAACTTCTCATGGAAAACAGATTGGTATTGGAAGATGCTCAATCATTGTTCATGCAGCCACTCAGAAAGAAAAGTTATTGCCTGTTCCTACAATGGATGCCAATAAATTGGATGAAGCAATTGGCAGTTTTGTGATTTGGCGTATTCAAGATGTGAAAGTCAAAGATAATGACACATTGAACAATTCGACGAGAGTACAAACAAATGCCAACGTGGATGATGATGCTATTGAAGATCCAAGTGAGGAGATCATTGAAGAAGCATTGATTCAAAACGAGGCAAAAAAACTTACACGTCAAGATTGGATTGACAAGAAGGTAAAAATTTTCAATGCAGGTTGTGAAATTGCCCTAGGAGAAGGGTACATTTTGCTTGTATTCTCGTATGAGGCAATTGACTTTGAGGAACTTGGTGACGACCACGTGGGAATTACTATAACAAAATGGTATGGGCATGCTGATATTAGCACAATGAATGAGAAGTCAGACTTGCTAAAATGGCCAATTGATCAAGTCACTTTAATGCATGGATCAAGATTGAGGGGTTCAGAAACAACAAAATCCGACTTCTTAAATGATGATGAGCATAGTAGTGAAGAGTTAAACGCTACCTTTCTAATGGTCGGAGAAACGTTACTCGATGGGAGAAAAAAAAGGCCATATAACATGATTCATAGACAAACAAAAACTTCAAGTTGTTCAAGTGGGAAAAAGAGAGAAGCCAAGTGCTCATTGGAAGCAATTCAAAAAGTGGCATCCATAGATTGTTGCAAGCAACAATGTTGTCAACTTATGAGTCGTGACAAGATTCACGATGCACGAAAGCAATTTTGGGGCCAAAGTTTTGAAAACAGGGTGACATATGTGTATGACGTGATACAAACTACACATGATGTAAATGGTTCAAGATGCGCATACATGATGTTTCAGAGAGAGCCAATTTGTAGTGTAGTGTGGTACAAAATCCATGGATTGCCAAAAGCTTCATTTTATAGGTACAAGGCATCCTACAATAAAGGGTCCAAAAAGTCAATACATGGCAATGCACAAATTATTGGACAAGCTTGGAAACATGTTGAAATGGCCTTGGCTATAATAGATGCATTTGTGGAAAACAATGCTAAGCAAATGCCTCACAAAAATAGAACTACAGAGACGGGAGAAAGACATGTTCAACTTGTGATTCTTGCTATTTACAAACAACAAGATATATTGAGAGAGGTCAATGATACGCTAAAGAATATGGACTTCAAATCCATATCGCCTTCTACATTTCGCCGATATTGGAGGACATGTTATAAGCATGTGAGTTTGTCACAAACTAGCACATTCTCTAAATGTGACACTTGCACAAATATTAAGCTGCAACTCGAATCTACCAAGGTGGAGACTGAGAGAAATAAATTATTCAAAGAAAGAAAGAGACACATACTTGAACAAATGACTTGCAGAAACTTGTACTATGCATGGAGATTGAAGTCAGAAAGAGAACTAGAGCATTACATGTGCATGATTCATGACAAAATGGATCAAAATAAGACGAGTCTTCCACGAATACAACCAATTCCCAAGTCCTTGAATAGAATTTTTCAATTACCTATGTCACTCACTGGTATGCTAACACACGGCCATGGAGGTAACGCTTATGGTCATTTTGCTACAAGTTTTTGGCCAAGTGGTCCAAATTTCACAATTGGTTCAATTGTGAAATGTTTAAGAAACTTAGAAAATCAAAATGAAGATAAAATAGGAGATCTCAATGCAAATGTTGTTATGGATCAACCTTTTTTTGAGGGACTCCTTTCTAAAAAGTGCTTAGATGTGCATCATTCTTTGAAAGTCACCACAAATAAAGACAATCCACCGAGCAATAGTAGTAGCATTGCTAGTTTGACAAGCAGCATATGCAACAATGTTCAATTCACACGTTTGCCTAGAAATCTTCTTCTACAACTAGACAATTGTGGTGGTGAAAATAAAAACAAATATGTTTTTGCTTTCCTCTCTTTGCTCACGGCAGTAGGGGTATTCGAGATGGTGCAGCTGGGATTTTTTATGGTGGGTCACACTCATGAAGATGTGGACGACATGTTTGGAAATTTTTCTGAATGTGTAAGAACAAAATGTGTTTTCACATTGCCACATTTAATGGAGTGCTTTCGAAATTGCACAAAAAAACATCCAGTGCCTTATTTGGTGCAAGAAGTTCAAGTCATTCATTGAAGGTTTCCTTAGTGATAAAGAACAAGGACTTGTGGGCCACTCAAAGCCATTGCAATTCTGTTTCTTTGTGAACGATGACATTCCAATCATGCTATACATGATGCATCCAAATGCAAATGAGTGGATTCCTCGGGAAGGCATTCAAATATGGAAGGTTGATGAAAATGGGCATTCTCTTCTGCCAACTGGAAGTCCTAAAGCACTACCATTGTTTTCTTTTCTCAAAGATAGAGACATAATCAATGGCGGAATTCATAGGTACTCGAAATACTGGGAGGGACATCTTCAAAATCCATTGAACCCACCTGAATTTACGATGTTCATCACACCTGTGATTACCTACTGGAGACAAATTCGCGCTCTTATGAATATAGAGAGCAAACAATATGAGGAATTACAAGATGGTTTTTGGCCGAATACTTGTTGGAGGGATTCTACTATTCTTGAAAATGATGCAAATTCAGATGCTAACGAAATAGAAGAACAAGAACATTATTGCGGACCAGCATATGGGAGACCAATGGAAGCGTTCAGGCCTCAAGTAGATGTTCATAAACGGAATTTTGTTATGATTTGACCACCATCAGGTGACAAAAATGGCAATGAAGAAGATGATGTGTATCCTATTTGGTTAGTTGTCACATTATCACAAGTTGAAACGGATAAGAGATCCAATAACTACATGAAAATATTGGTGCAATGGTGGGCCCCATGTTCTAAAGGAAACATGTCAGAAAAGGAACGCTATCGAGATTGTTGGAGTAAGCAATGGAAAGTGAACCTTAATGATCCCGAGAGATGGGAAAATGTTTCAAGCATAGTCTGGAGCTGGAAACCTCGAAAAGATCCCCATCAAATACAAAGTATTAAGATTCCTAAGCTGGCTGTACTTAAGGCAAAACAAGGATTGATCATTGAAAATGATGAAGTCTTCGAAGAATAGTTTCATGTTTTTTGAAGGTGCTTTTTAACACCACCTTTAAATGAAGCTTCATCAACCAAAAAATGTGCACTATATTGTGCTCAAATTATACACAAGATATTGATTTTAAAAATTATACTAGAATAACCTTTACATTCATAAGATAATATAGCTTATATTTTTGTTAAACATGTTTTGTATTTACTTAATGTCAATATCAATCCAATATCTTTAAAAATTAGAATAATATTGAGAAAGAGAGAGTGCTAAGATCTCGTGTGTGTGTGTGTGTGTGTGTGTGTGTGTGTGTGTGTGTGTGTGTGTGTGTGTGTGTGTGTGTGTGTGTGTGTGTGTGTGTGTGTGTGTGTGTGTGTGTGAGAGAGAGAGAGAGAGAGAGAGAGAGAGAGAGAGAGAGAGAGAGAGAGAGAAAACTTGCTAAGTTTGTGTGTGGGTGTGTGCATGTGTGAGACAAAACAAGAGCTGAGTTTGTGAGTGTATGTGTGTGTGTGTAGGAGAGAGAGAGAGGAGATATATATATATATATATATATATATATATATATATATATATATATATATATATATATACTTGCTAAGTTCGTGTGTGGGTGTGTGCATGTGTGTTATAAAACAAGAGCTAAGTTTGCAAGTGTGTGTGTGTGTGTGTGTGTGTGTGTGTGTGTGTGTGTGTGTGTGTGTGTGTGTGTGTGTGTGAGAGAGAGAGAGAGAGAGAGAGAGAGAGAGAGAGAGAGAGAGAGAGAGAGAGAGAGAGAGAGAGAAACTTGCTAAGTTCGTGTTGTGAAAGTACTGTACTTTAGGACCATAAATGGATCTACAAAAGATCCACAAGAGTGATTGGATGCTTGCTTAACAATCTATCAAAAACCTAGACACAAAAAAGTTGATCTAGATTGGCAATTTGACAAACAACAAGCATTAACAATCAAAAGCATTGATAAACATTGAAATCCGAGCCCACACGTGTGTACTACAAGCTGTAGTACGGCCTTCAACCTGAGAAACAAGTAGAAATTGATTTGGTTTCATTTGGATCACAAAAACTCAATGTACATAGTGAACTAGCTTGAGATTGCCAATGAGCTCCAAAAATTTTCTTCCTTTCACTATGGAGAGAGGGAATACATAGCAAATTCGACTTCCTTCTTGAAGTTAGGTGGATTTCCAGCATGTAATAAGGAAGTTAACTCACTCTCCTTGACCTAAAATGAAACCCTAGTCTATTTCCTAGAGTTATGCTTGGTAGGTAGCTAGTTGGTCAAATTTTCACCTTAAACTTAGGTGTAGGTCCTATACATGGTTTTTGATCAAGCTAGATTTGCCAATTTTTGGCAATTCTTCACACGTGTGTGGGTGTGTGCATGTGTGAGATAAAACAAGAGTTGAGTTTGTGAGTGTATGTGTGTGTGTGTAGGAGAGAGAGAGAGAGAGAGAGAGAGAGAGAGAGAGAGAGAGAGAGAGAGAGAGAGAGAGAGAGAGAGAGAGAGAGAGAGAGAGAGAGAGAGAGAGAGAGAGAGAGAGAGAGAGATTATTAGTCTCAAAATTTTGCAAGAGTCTCAAATTTCCTAAAACTATCTTAAATGTAAAGCTAGAATAATGCAAGATCTTCCGGTTGTTATATATGTAAATGAGCGATTGAATCGAAGACAAATGATGATCAGATAGAGATCAAACGAACAGAACGTGTCTTCTAGTAGCTAACTCCTCAAAGTTAGTGATTATAGAGAGATATATAAATATATATATTCAGAACTTTAGCAATTGATTTGAATATAGCTTTTCCGTTTCAGAGGTATCTCCATAAAAACGGCATGCATTATCAAAGGGTGAAACTTCCTATCATGCATTCTTCATATCAGATGAAGAGCCTAAAGATGTCCAAAAAGCACTTCAATCCAAGAAGTGGGTTGAAGCATTGACCCTTGAGTTTGAAGCCTTGATGTCAAACAACACATGGGAGCTTGTGGAACTACCAAACAACATGCATGTCATTGGATGTAAGTGGGTATTCAGGATCAAGTACAACAATGATAGATCCATTAACAAATACAAAGCAAGACTTTGTGCCAAAGGCTACTCTCAAATCAAAGGTCTTGACTATGAAGACACTTTTGCACCAGTTGCAAAAATGGTAACTATAAGAATTCTCATTTCTCTTGCATGTTATCACAATTGGAGGATGTTTCAGCTTGATGTTTCTAATGCCTTTCTCAATGGTTACCTTGAGGAGGAGATTTATATGGAACAACCACCTGGATTTGTGAAAGAAGGTGAAGAATCAAAAGTTTGTCTTTTGTTCAAAAGTCTCTATGGACTCAAACAAGCACCAAGGTCTTGGTATGGCTCAACTCTTTTCACATATCACTCGGATTTTATCTTAGTGAATATGACCCTTCATTGTACATTAAGTTTGTAAATAACTCTGTAGTTATTCTTCTCATCTATGTAGATGATATCATTCTTAGTGGAAATAATGAGGATCTAGTTGAAGAAAATAAACATGCACTTGGTAGTGAATTTAAAATGCAAGATTTAGGAGTTCTTCACTACATTTTAGGCTTGAAATTGACTTTTAGAAAGATCACGCTTTCATAAGTCAAAGTAGATATGCACTTTCCATGCTTAAAAAATTCCAAATGGAAAACTGTAAGGGCTTAGATATACCAATGGAGCACATTGTAAAAGTTCCTATAAAAGATGATGAAAGATCCTTCGAGGACATCACTCTTTATAGGAGTCTTATTGGCTCACTTATATGGTTAACTGTGACAAGGCCTGATCTAAGCTTTAGTGTGCATAAGCTAAGCCAACAGATGCAGGATTCAAAGATATATCATTGGAAGTTGGCTAAAAGAGTCTTGAGATATGTATTTTCTACCTTAGACTATGGATTGATTTATAAAGGAGAAGATCTAACTTTGGTTGCTTTTTCAGATTCAGATTTTGTAGGAGACATGTTGGATAGGAAATCCACAAGTGCTTACTGTGAGAAATTGGCAAAAATCTAGCTTGTATTTTTTATGATAGAAGTTTGTAAGTGAATCTCACATGTGTGGAGGATGTTCCCACGTGTGGAGAATTGTAAAGTAAATAAAAATGTTTGATATAGGGGTCTCATAGAATTTCATAGTCAAGCATTTAGATGTAGGATGTTGATAGGGTCAAATTTGGCATAGATGGCAAATTATCCATTTCCACTTGTAATGCCACTATTGAGCCAAAATAGAGTAGGAGGCCAAACTTGTGCCAATTAGAGTGTAGACAAGTGTAATGCTTTTGTTTGATGAAGTTTAAGAGGTCCAATAGGATTTAGAGGTGGAACCATGAGTGGTCCAATAGAATTTGAGGTTTGCTTGAAAATGGTCCAATAGAATTTAAAGGTGCATGGATCAATGGTCCAATAGGATTAAGAGGTGGCAAAGTGTGGTCCAATCATAGTTAAGCATAGTGGTAGCTCATGGATCTACTAGTATCATTGTACCCCTCATTTTGGATCTAATTGATTTTGAGATTGAGTGGATTTTGAGTGTCATTGAATTTCTAGCTTTCTCTCTCTACCCGAGAGCTCATGATGGTTTTTCTCTCTCTATCCGAGGAGAGCAGCTTGTTTTTACCTAGAATACTTTTGGAACACTTCTCACACATGTGAGTGAGAGTTGGAAGTGATTGAATGCATGTAGTAGTGTGTTTTTGCCATAGAATCAAAGATAGATCTTGAATCTCAATCTAGTCTTGATCTTGGTGCACCTACACACCTTAGGAGATCACAAGTACATGTAGTGGACAATCCACACGTGCGAATTCAACACTTACACAATTTTTCTTGGAGAGAATCTAGTTTCTTGGCTATCAAAGAAGCAAGCAACTATTTCCTTATCATCCTATGAAGCTAAGTACAAATCTTTTACAACCACAACAAAGGAGGTTTTATGGATCAAAAGGCTACTCTTGGAGCTAAAGTGTTATGGAGATGAAGACCTTACAATTATCAAGAATGATAACATCTCGGCTCAGGCTCTTGCAAACAATCATGTGTTCCATGCAAGGAGCATTTTGTAAGAGAAAAAGTTATTAGGAGAGAGATCTTATTGGAGCATGTTGGATCTTCAAATTGTGTTGCAGATCTTCTCACCAAGCCATTGCTCAAGAATGTTTTTATCAAGATGAGGTCTAACCTTGGCCTAATGTGAAAGTCTATGTTGGATAGGAACATATATTTTAAGGAGGAGTGTGAAGATTAGTAAAATTATATCTTCCTATCTCGAGTTTTGGGGACATGCCTATCTTATTTCCATTGTATATTTTATTGTACATAAAGGTATGTGAATTGAGCACATAACCTTCTAGAATAGGTCGAGTTTGAGTTAGGTAGGTTCAATCTTGATGTCATGCAAAAGTTTATATTACATGCAAAGTCATTCAGAGTGCATGCAAGCAACATGAAATCAGTGCATGCAACATGCAAAGTAGGTTTCATGATCTACACATGTCTAGGTAATTTTAAGAGTTGACATGCAGTACATGCAATATCCATGCATGCAGTTTTACATTTGGATCATTGGCAGTTGAGTTAACTAAGTAAAGTGGACTTTCCATGCAACTTCACTGTAGGAATTCGAGCCTCTTTGATGTAGGAAAACTTTGGCATGTTTTGCCATATTGTGAATATTGAAATTTTGGTGTTTTGGGCTCATTCTCTCTCTACTCGAGTTTTATGTGTTCATTTTCTCTCTCTACCCGAGAGCAGACTATTTTCTCCATAGTGAGCACTTAGAATAATTTCTGATATCCATTTCTCATAGTAAGAAGTTAGTTTTTTTTAGTCTGATGTATGTCATTGTGATCTTGCCTTAGATTTTTCAAGTAATCTGTTCATTGATCAATCTTGTGCACCCACAACACCTCATAAAGATCCTGTAAGGTGTGTGGTGGAGTTCACGCGTGCTAAAAACTTCACAAGCAGAAGAGTAGACAATCAGACAAAGCAATAAGAGAGTCAGATAGGAAGACGTAGTAGCAACACATACAATTCTGACAAGAAATCTGAACGCAATAAAAGCCAGTGATTGATTCAAATTAATGTTAGACATACAAGTCAGATTGATGCTATGAACACAAGACAATAGCGAGCAAATCCACGTGCTCAGGAAGCTAGCTCCACTTTGTAAAAACTATGAGCTTATAATTGACAATCAGTATGAAAAGAAAGAATTGATACATGAAAACATCTACAGTGTCTATACCTAATTCACTCTATTTTCATGCATCTTGATTAGATTACAATAGTCATCTATATACGATTTACACTTGTGCAGATGAGTGTACAAGAAGATGGCTTGGAACCGTTGTGCCATCTGGAGTAGATTGTGGGGGCTGTTGTCATTGTCAAGTAGTTGCATAGTATAGGAAGTGAACGTGAAGGCTTCAAATATTTGGAGTCGAGCATGTCACTACCGATAGTCGATTAAGTCGGGACAATGAGCCAACAAGTCGAACCTCTCGATAAGTCGAACAAGTCGACTAGTCGAGTTAGCGAACAAGTCGGTCCTCCAGATAAGTTGGGCAAGTCGCCAAGTCGGATGAGCCTTTCAAGAATGTCTCTAATAATAATAGTATTTTTGTAGACTGTGCCACAATGCAAGTAAAAATGTAGCAATATGAATGGAACTAGATTAACATGGGATTTAGGAGAGTAGAGGAATAAATCCAACAGAAATGCATAATGATCTGATCATAAACACTTGAATATGAATTATTATTGTCCCTGTCCTTATAGCAGTAGTACAGTACTTTACTTCACATGTGTGAAAGCTAGATCAACCATAAAATCAACACTCTACACATAGAAACTCAAAATATCAAGAGAAAATCACATGAGATGGACATAGAAACACAAGTCTAGATAAATTCTCCACATAGAAAGAAACTTTGATCATCATTTCTCCATGTAGGTACAACTATTTATAGCTTCCAAAATGTCATTTGGCCACTTGACCTAAATTGGAAACTTCTAGATACTTCATAAAAAACCTAGAAATACTAGTCTAGATGCAATGTATCAAATTTAGCCAATTAGAATGTAGAGTTTGTTGCATTTTTTCTCTCTCTACCCGAGAGCTACATGTACTTTCTTCTCTCTACCCGAGAGCAAGCCGATTGCATACTTAGTTTTTCTCATCACAAGTTGCCTTGGAATGAGTATGTTGAATGGTGAATGATTCATGCATGTATTAAGTGCTCTTGTCTTAAAGCTCGAGCGATTCTATCTTGTTGGTGTTAGATCTATATGCAATCACACCAACCTTAGGAGATCATTCACATTGTTTCAGATGCCCTCACACGTGTGAGAAGTACACAAATTTTAGGTTTAATAATGCAGGTCCACAATGAATGCTTCATTGTAGCATACCCAGAATTATGAAGATTAGAATTCATTTGTATACATTTTATGAATTTTGTAATCTAATCATTTATGATACCTTTGTCATAATGTGTAGTAGCTCGTTGTTTTTATTCTCGTATTTTTTGGTGTGTTTTCGTTTTAGAGTTTTTCAGTTACTGAAGGCATAAACATTAGTTTTGTTCCACATCTATCTATGGCTTAAGTTTGATTTGACGAGCACCATTTGCATGCATCTAATATGTTGTAGATATCATGGCAGTCTATGATGCCTCAATTATCTCTGACAGTCAATTATAGTCCTGACATATTTTGTGTTTCATCCAAATCATTGATAATTTTCCTTGATGTAGATGACATAATATTTTGTGGAGACAATTTCAATTTCATTAATGAAGCTAAGATGGCATTGTGTAGGGAGTTTAAAATGCAAGATCTTGGTCCCTTTCAAGATAGTTTGGTCATTGGAGTAGTTAGAACTTGTGATTATAGCTTCATTTGTCAATCCAAGTATGCTACTTCATTATTAAAATATTCAATATGGATATGTGTAAGAAAGTAGAAACTTCAATGGAGCATCATGTAAGAGATCCAATAGGAGGTGATAAAATATCCTTCAAGGACATCACACTCTATAGGAGTCTCATAGGCTCCTTGATTTGGCTCACTATTACTAGACCATATCTAAGTTTTAGTGTCATTAGATTGAGTCAATTCATGCAATCTCCTTTGATTCATCATTGGAACCTAGCCAAAAGAGTGCTTAGATTCATTTCTAGCACCCTAAATTTTGGCATCTTTTATAAAGAAAATCGCATTTGTTTGATTGTTGTTTCTAATTCAGATTTTGTAGGAGACAACATGCATAGAAGATCCACAGGTGTTGGCAGATAGAAATAAAGTGCATATGACTCAAATAACTATTTGACAATGATAGTTCGATTGTAGGAAAAACACTAGTCTATGTAATAACAAAACTATTTCGATATTATCATAAACACAACTTATTATCATTCACAAGTGTAGAAAATGAACAATAAAAAAAGATCGCTTCATTTCGAATTATTAGAATTCAGATCGAATAGAATGAATAACAGAAGTCGTAAGACAAGTCATGCATCAAATTGTCGTATATGTATTGTTAAATGATAAAAATACATCTATTGTCTGCTTTGATTGCACTATAATAATTGTACATCTAATTCTACTATAAATTTTGCTCATACACAAACTGTAATCGCGATAGCTAATTAACGATCAGCCTACGCCTATGGCAAAACAGAGAGGAGAAGGAGAAGAATGCTCTTAAAACTTGAACTCTAAACTCTTATTAGATGAACTAGTCTACTAATCTATTTATAGTTGTTGATGGCACAGCCCTAACAAGATGCGTCGTCATCCACCTGGCATGTGCCATGTGGAGATAAGGGATTGGACCCGAAATATGTAATGGATAAGACTCCTCAACCAAATATGATGAAGTCGAATTTGCAACCCTCGATTAATCATTTTAGGTCTGCTCGACAGTATGTCTATTTTTGCAAATGGTCTCGAATCCTTTGACATTGTTCCAAAATGCGATTAAAATTGCAAAGTAGTTCCACATTACAAAATGATTGAAAAATGAAATTTAACACTCCCCCTTAATGTGAACTTATAAAAATTGAGGGATTAAGTTGAGCATATTGCTAAACTTAGAATGATTGTCAAATGATAACTCTTTAGTGAATATATCCACTGTTGTTTGCTTTTGATAATAGACACTTTAACTAGATAATTTCTTTTGCAACATGTGCGACAACAATGTATACGACCTCTGTAGAGAATAATGCAATCAAATACTACTTATTGTTGTTCCAAGAGACAGGATCATTGTTGAATACACAGACATATCCTGATGTCGACTTTTTGCTGCCAACATCTCCAACCCAAACTACATCTATAAAACCCTGAAAAAATTAACATGGCCATTCGAATAATCACTCAACTTTAACCAAAGGCTATGAGTTAGTGAGTAAAACCCATCGAGTATGCAAACTCCAAAAAGCTCTCTACGAGCTTAAACAATTATCTCGTGCACGGTTTCATCGAATCAATAAATTCTTTATTCATGAAGGCTTTATACCAAGTTCAGCTGACTGTAATGTTTACTACAAACCAGTGAATTCATAGTCCATTATCATTACTATATATTGACAACACATTATGTTTGACCACGGGACTGAAAGTTTTCAAATAATCAACATTCAGAATTTGGGAAAATCCTCTAACAACTAGTTTTGCCTTCCATCGATCAATTGAACCATTAGCTTTGTACTTGATTCGGTAAACCCATTTGCAAGAATGATGTTTTTACCATCTGGCAGGTCTCTAACAGTCCATGTCTAATTTTTTATAAGAGATTGATACTCTTTGTCCATCTTTGATTTACATTGATTTGCATCTAGACTTGAAATTACTTCTAAATAACCGATTGGCTCCTCGGCAAAGCAACAAGGAGCTATGGCGTTGTCGAAAATTTGTCGAGAAATTCAATTTGATCTTCAAAGAATTAGTTTTTCGGGCTATTGTTGTGGCTGTGTCGAGTTGTCATGTGATATCAGGTACTGATTTGACATATGTAACTTTTTTCTTTCCCTTGAAATTGACAAAAGAATCTTCGAGAAAAAAAACATCTCTACTCAAAATAATTTTCTTAGTCACTGGATTATAAATCCTATAAGCTTTATGATTCGAAGAGTATCCAACAAAGATAAACTTAGAACTAGTAATATCTAGCTTCCTACAAAGTTCTGTTAGAAATTGTGTGAAAGCGATACAACCAAAAATTTGAAGATGTCTTACCAAAGGTTTTGAGCCTGTCCACACTTCTTCGGGTGTTTTGTCAAATAAAACTTTGGTTGTAAGTCGATTCTAAAGATATGCAGCTGTCGAGATGGCTTCTGCCCAAAAGGTCTTCGATAATCCTACATGTAGAATCATAGTTTTCACACTTTCGACATGTGTACAATTTTTACGTTCAGCCACTACATTTGATTGTGGAGAATCACTGGTGATATACTGCATAAGAATGCCATGAGCTTTGCAGTAATCTTTGAATTCAGTCGAAATGAATTTGTCTCCACCATCAATCTAAATTGCCTTGATTTTTTTGGAAGTTTGATTCTCAGCTTCCTGCTTGAATTGCTGAAATGTAGCAGAATACGGGGATGACTCGTGGCTAGAGGTGAAAGGTCATCCAAGATCGGATATAGCTGGTCAAAATATATAGCTTCTAATTTCTCCTTTAGAAAATAGACTATTGTCCTCCTCGAATAATTGTCGATAAAGGTCAAAAAGTATTTCGCTCACCTTATCAAGAGAGCCTGTGTGGGTCCACATATGTCGTTGTGCACAATATCTAACACACCTTTGGATTTGTGTTGCGAATCGGACTTCAAAGGATCTCTAGCATGCTTGGCTAAAATATAGCTTCGACAAACTGTACGGTCTGAAATATGACTGCAGTTGAGATCTCGAACAATCTTTTTCACTGACATATTTCGAAGACAAGTAAAATTGACATGACCCATTTTATAATGCCATAGTAAATATTTGTCTTCCAAAGTAAAAGTAGATAGAGCTTGAACATTCGAAGCATTGCAAAAACTAAGCTTATAGAAATTACCTTGCCTCTATCCAAGTATCTTTATGCTTTTGTTTATTATTAAACAAGTATTAGAATCAAATTCGACTTTATGGCTCAAATAATCAATTTCACTAATAGAAATTAGATTTTTGGTAAGAATTGAAACATGGAGAACATTTGGAATGATAGTACCATCCCAAAATTGCAATTTGATAGTGCCGATACCATCAATACTGAGTACTGCTATCGCCCAACGAGACGTACTTCTGAGTCGTAGCTTAACAATACTCATGAAACCAATTTTGTTGGCTAGTCATGTGCTGAATAGCACTTGAATCCAAATACCAAAAATCGACATCGTGTTGGTCTTCATTTGCCATAAATGCTGCTTCATCAACTTCTTTGTCAAAGTATTTCGAACCTTCTGGTGCATTAGCATACTGCTGAAAACTCTTTTCCCAATTAACAATAATTTCTATTGTTAAGGTGTATTTGATTGATATTTATTAATGCAAATTGATTTCTCTCACAAGCTAATGTGCAACTCTACACATGCAATTTTTTGTTCCACCCAAACACTTTGCATATGAGCTAATTCTATCAACACATCTTTACAAAAGATAGATGTGTGTATTGCATTTTTGTAGTTGAATGCTACAAATAAATTACTATCGTAATAGTGTGGTAAGAAACCAATTAGAGGGCCATTGTCTATGGGAGGTAGATATCGCCTTTTTAGAGTGAAGCCACATTGATGAAAAGCCTGGCTTCTACCGTTCCTGCAATACTTCACTTACTAAGAGTCATATGTGTTGAAAAAAATCCATCAAGGCTCTTTTCTATTGAGTTATGCAATATAACGCTCTTTTCTATGCTCGCTTGAATGGATATTTGTTTACTTTTTCATGCTCACTAAAAGTACATATTCGAAACTTTTTGACATCAAATTTGTCATTCATCTCTTTATCGAGAAAAATAAATTGTGGAGTCCACCTCCCATAAATTGTAATTTGACCTTAGGGAGTTGGTGGCTATGGTGGAGAAATTCATCAGCTAACGCTCTTTTTAAAACTCCATTTGTCATGCCCACGACTGGTCTCGGGTAGTGTGTCCACGCTAGGGATCAATAGACCAACAACCCGTAAGTTAATTGTGACTATAAGGGAATTGGGGCCCTTTAGCTTCAGTTCTGAAATAGTATAATAAGCGCAGCAGATGGTCGAAAAGTATAGTATATGGCAAAAGAAAAAAAACAAGGACATGCTGTTACTGACATGATTTCTCACATGTATATACTATAATGAAAGTTATAACTATTGTTTCAAAGATAAGTGCACTATCAGACAAGTTATGAAGTTGTAAAAAAAAACGCAAACCAAATTATATAGAAAACATAATGGTCATCGAATGAATATAAACGGATATGCAACATTTCTACGAAACTTTCATACCTCATACTTCAATTATTCCAAAAAATGAGGTTTTCTATAAGAATCCTCAACTTTTTCTTGAACGCAGCTACCTGAATGCTGCAATTTAGCGCTAAAGCACTACTTCATTGTCCAACAATCAGAGCAGATCTGTCAGAATTACAAGAATATATAATATTATTATGGAAAGTGTGCTACCGCCAAAAGTACACTTTACCACCAGCAGTACCACCTGCCAGTAGTCCAGGTAGTAGTGAATGGCATGCAAATCTACAGGGGATAGACGTCATATTATCAGCTCTGAGAGACGCTGTTACTCTCTTCTCCTCTACAGAAAGAACATCTATCGCCCTGCTCATGTTGCCAACAAACAAAAGGCTGTCATTCCAACCCCATATAGCTCTGCAATAAGCAACATGAACATCATTAGATGCAACATGGTATGAGATGATGGGTATTATATTACATTGAAGCACAGAAAGACGAGCAAAACTACCACCAAACAAAATACCGTACCAAAAAAATACAGTATATTGCTCATGGAATTCATGCCCACTGAATGCTCTACAAATACGAGCCTTGATCATTATCATCCAGCTACAACATAATAGATACCATGTATCACAGAATTCTAAGCAGGTAAAACCTTAAATAATGGCAGGCAGTACACAGCATATACAGGCTATGTCCACAGCCTTGCAGGAAATGGATTGTCAATTTGAGTTGACCAGGCCTCACCCTTACAGCTTAAATTTATGCTCTTATGATTTTGACTAATTCAAACAAACTGTCCATTCTACAAACTGCTTAGCTGGAAGATTTCTTGATCTGACACAACATATCCATGAGCAAAAGAATTAGCACAACAAGCTCACTACCACTATCGGAGCACCAGTACAGATATTTAACTGAATTTTAGTTTTATAAATGGCCCTTGCCATTGCTGTGATGCATAAAGAAAGTCGATACTGTTCCTTATCCCATTTACATTCAGACTACTGAAGTTCCTGGAATAACAGAGAATCGAACATGGGTGGGCAAGCCCAGCTCAAGTACGATACACCACTCACCACAAAATGACAGCATCATCAAGGTAATTTAGCAGTCACTTCTCTCAGCTACTACAAGAAACTTTCTGCATAGCTGACTGTAGAGCAGCCACATATATATATGGATGCTAATCCCTAAAAATCTACACCTCACATGCTGCAAAGGCAATAGAACTTATGCTTCATTCATTTCTAGTGGCTCCTTAACAACAATGAACTATGAGGAATATGCAGTCAATACCTGAAGGAAGAAAGCCATCGATTTGTTTGATTATTATGAGGAATGATGGCTGGCTCGTCAAGTTGTAATGCATCACTATCGTGTGCAGTCAAGGTGTTCTGAAACAATCCACTCCATACTCGGACACAATCGTCGTAACTGTATAACAAGCAATCTAATCAACATCTCCATACGCTGTTCATGTCAAGCTAAACCAATAAACTAGACTGCCTACCAAATCCTTGCCTATACTATATAGTAATACGTACATCCGATTGATAAACCTAATCACACGAGTGAGAGACGCGAGTAGCCTCGGTAAGTGAAGTTGGCCTGCTAGTTTGATGAGAGATGCAATATAGAGACAAATACAAGAACACTCTCATATTAAAGATAAACAACAAGACTGAAGACAGACCTGGTACTTGCAATATGATTTCCTGATGGAGAAAAATAAGCAGATTGCACTGCCCTTGGATGTTTCAACTTAGCAAGATTATTCAAACAGCTTTTTCTTAGATGTCGAATGTCCCATAAGCAAGCTGTGCCATCTGTGGAACCTGTCAGCATAAGATGGCTCCTTTGTGGGTTTAATTGTACAGAATTTATTCGTCGATTATGGAGACCTATTGAGAATGAAACGTTTCTGTCTCTTATATCCACACATCTCATGGTGCCTTCATCATCTCCTAGATAAACACATGAAGCGCTATCTGAAGAATAGCACAGAGCAGTAAGTATCTTCACTGAGGCATGTACAACATTAAATACACTTTTTCCCATATCCAGGACTCGAGCATATCCATCATAGCTACATGATATAAGCTGCACGCAGACAGAAGAAACGACGACTAGTCAGCCCGAATTAGATGATTTGAAATGCATTAAAAGCATATATGAGCTCTCAAAAGTATGCCAAATCTCTCTTCTACATTTTCCATGTGAAACATTTTTCCCTTCTAGAAAAAAAAAAAAGGTACTATTAGCCTGTGGGGACGTATTCTTTGAAATGGACTTTTCCCAGGGATACAATATTTGGCATAATAGAGAACCTTTTGCTCTTCAGCCATGCTTCCAATCCAAAACCCGTACAAGACAAAAAAAATGCAAAACCTGGGCATAACTGATAGATGCTTTATTGAAAAGCCCAAAAGGAAGAAAAAAATTGGAAAAATAGGTATAAAAATTTCTCTGATCTTTACAAGATAAGTTTGGACAAGGTAAGTTTGGCGGGAGGAGCAAGCAATTGGAAGCAGTATTTGGCATAACTGAAGTCTCTGCACCTGAAAACGCTTCACCGATTGCAACTAAAATTGCCTTTTAACAATCTGTATGGTGCAGTGTGAAATGCCAGCTACTGAAACATGAACCAATATAGCTCATATTTTTGTTCTGTTTCACGATGTGAGGAGACTATGAACTTGATCGGCTAAAGAAATGAGATATGGTTAATGGAAGATGGATATAGAGTATATAGTTTTTACAGGTTTCCATTAAGACAACAAACATTGAACACAAAAATTAACCTAGGCACTGCTCGTACAATTATGCAAATTTATTGGAAAAGATTGAATGAAGCCCAAGTAATTCCATGCATAATTCTATACAAGCCAAGACTACAACCTTGGTGATATCGTACACATGGCTGACAATGGCTGAAACTGGTGATGTATGAGGTCGATATATATGAACTCCGTCTCCCTCCAATTCACAGTCAGCATCCCACAAACCAATATGCCCGCTCTTGTCCCCTGCAGCTATGATAAATTTCTCTTTTGAAGGAAGAAACATAACATCGAAAATCCTTTCGGGAACGACTCTTGCAACATCTTTTCTTTCCAGCCTCAGATGCGTAGGATCAGAAACGTGTACCTTCACTTCTCCAGTGTCCGAATGCCTGCAGCTATCAGAAAGAAAAATGTCCGCTAAAGGTCTTTCGTCCAGTGATTCCTGCAAACTGATTATTCTTTCCAGAAACTGGCTGTCGGTGCCGGGATCAGTGACATGCACATTGAACAACGGCCGGTCCGCATTTGCAAGATGTAAGTCCAAGTTCTTCTTGCTTGAAGGGGAACTCGACTCATCATCGGAATAGATTCCTAGCTTGAGTTCATTATCTGGAGAGAGTCCTTTGGAACGAAGCGATCTTCGCAAGACGATGGGATCGGTTCTTAATCTTTTCTTGTCTGCAGCTAAGAGTTTGTGACCTTTTTGCTCCACTCTGTCAAAAGGAGGGAAGAAATTGTTGCATTCGAAGTAGCTGATTTAAGATACTACATAACTTCAATTTTATGTTGAATACAAAACAGTTTTGAAAAGGAACGCAATCGCAAAGAAGATCTCGAGCACAGCGTCTTGCAGCCATGAAAGCAAGTGTACACTACAGCAAACAGAATACTCGAGATTATTCCGCAGATATATTTCATACACAATGATTACTGGTAGATGATTCGTTTTAACAGGCACACATGCTCACTATAGCTGCAAGTAAGCATTAAACTCACATATTAAGAGTAAATCAAAGCTATGGATAGCTGAGGAAAAAGTGAGGCCCAAGAAACGTGGCATTCGTTTCAAAATCGGCCATAGTAACAGGATTGAATAGCATAAAAAAATTCTTCCTACATATGAAAGAGAGTTTAGGAACTGTGTCCTGCATAAACATATATATGCTTTAAAAAGCCAGGGGAGCTAGAAATTTTCACGATCTAAGAAGAAACATTGGAAAAGCCTTTCAGAATTGTTACTGCGAACAAGTATTGTTAGTGAAGACAAAATGGACAAAAGGGAAAATAGCATTACATATGCCGTACTTCCTGACGATTTATATCAGCACTAAAGCACTCTGTTATAACCTCACGAGACTCAGAAGAAGAGTGCTACTTGGTAACGTGATTGGAGCGAAGATCTTGAACCACGTTCTGGACTCCCAGAGCAGCAATTATTGCTGCATTCCTCATTACATTTTCTTCCCTTCTGCGCTCATAATCCGTCAGCTCCTCCATTGCCACCTTCCTTTTTCCAACTCAACAATTCACTACAATCACTCTTTCCTTTCTTTCTTTCTTTCAGTCCTGGGACTTTTCAGCCTTGCTTCCTTCCTTTTCTTTTTCCCGCGCATAGAAAGAGCGGGAATTGAGAAGAAGAACGGGAGCTTTTGTGCCGAAGTGGTGGCCACGCGGCACACTCTCCGACGCCAATTTGGCGTGGCATCCAACGTGGGACGCCAAAATATACTAGGCTCGTTTCACATGCGATCCGAATTTTGTATATATCCCCTCCTGAAAAAATGCTGATAATGCTTATGGGATAGAAATTGGTTGCTTGGCGTCCAAGCAGCCAAGTTAGAAAAAAAACAAAAAAAAAAATGTGTGGCTGAGAGCTCATGTAGCGCAGGCATCCCAAAGGGAGCCAGGAACCACGACTTAGCTTCCCAGCCTTCAACTCTTGTCATCCAAACCCACTTGACATACAAGCAGCCAACTCGCCAACAACTATCAGACTTAACCAACTTGACGTTCCGAAAACCAACATTGAGATCCAACCTGGCGCCATGCCAGATCGGGGGTCCCGATGTGGGTGACTTCCCTCCAAGCAAGCCGCCCGACATACATCAAACTTAACCAACTTGAAGCTTTGTTACAAACGAGTAACATCCATTCAAGCAAGCAGTCTAACTTACATCAGACTTAACCAACTGAAAGCTTTGTCACGAGCGTTGGAAGCCAACCTGGCGCCACGCCAGACTGGACAGCCATAAACAGGTAACTTCCACCCAAGCAAGCCATCCAACTCAGCCGACAGGTTAGAGCTCGTTCCCCAAGAGCTTAACTCATTCACGTTCATGCAAGGAGCACTCAGAACCACAAGCCGCGACATATATGGAGACAACCAGTTCTTGGACCAAATGGTCCCGACAACATATCGCTGGCGCCACGGACTGAATGGTCCCGACGACATACCGCTGGCGTCCCGGGATACTACCCTCAACTATGTGCCAACTTAAAAATTTTGAAGCGGCCTTACAATTAGCGCTTTTATCGAACACTGAAACCCAGAAGGTAATCAGAGTTAGTTTGAGGAAAATCCCACTTTATTAATAAATTTGAGAAGGTTACATTTCAAGTGTGTGATCAACCCTAGTCTCCATGGCGCTAGCATGCCAAGGTGAGAGCCATGACAACATTCCAGCAAGGGAGGCTGAGACTTGGTTGGAGCTCGCCCTGAGTCGCAACCCGCACTCCCCTATTGTTGTAAAGCTGACTCAGGTGCACCCAACGTGCCCTGTAAGACTCTAAGGGGTGACACTCCCTAAAGTCCCAGAGCAAGTTAGAACGTCAAGGACTGAGCCTCCGACCTGTGGTGAGCCGGTCAAGTAGTCACAAGTCATGAGCTAGCTCTGGAGCTCGAGTCATGGCCTAGTCAGGAAGCAAGTTGATTCTGCCACCGGAACGGCTCCCGGGACCCATGTTCGGGAGCCAGACTGATTCTGCCAGGCTTGCCAGGCTTAATCAGCAAAATAAAAACTAAGTCCCAAAAAGCGTGCTTTACCAGAAAGCACTATGTTTCAGAACAGAGGGGGTGCGCCGAATCACAGCAGAACTATAGGGGGAGTCCGGCAGACAGAAACTTGGGCAGCTCAACCAGCGCCAGGAATCCAGTCGCCAGGTCTCAGCTCCCTCTACCAGCACGAGCCAGGCACAATGCCCAGCACGTGTTGGTGGCCCCGAGACCGGTCAGTCTATGTATGAATGTAACCTCTTCCAAATCTAATAAAGTTGATCCTTGGGGATGATTACCATTTCGGTTTCGCCTCCGGGACTGGTCCAAGTGGAAGGACCCTTACTACAACCTTTTTGCGTCGCTGGCGCCTAAGGGTCCCTGTCATCGACATGGGCTTGCCGCTATGCCAATTGGTCAGTTTGGCGACCACTATGCCTTGGGTTTCATGTGTGGCTTGTCTTTGCCTTTGGTTACCTTTTGGGGACGGATTCTGAGTTGGCTTTCGGGTTGGTTGGGATTCCAGTTTTCTTAAGTCTGAATGGTTAAGCTTGTTACGATTCTGAGTTGGCTTTTACGTAAGTGCATGATGGATGAATGTTAGACTTAAGCGCGTGTTGGGGAAACCGCTCAAGTCTCAGCGCCCTTTGAGGCGCCGGCGCAACATGTGGTATCAGAGCCGACTAGCCGGTCAGCTACGCAAGTCTCACAGGGATGGCCACGTTTTTGGGATTTGTCAGGACAACCGTTGCGCAAGGTGCTGCCCACAGTGTAAGCACGGGTGCGTCCACGGTCGGGGTGGTCGGCAGAACGGGGGACTTGATGAGTCAAAGTGCTGCCCTCGAGGTGTAAGCACGGTCAGTTCTCGCGGTTCGGGCCTGGCGCTGTCTGCACGTAGGACGGATGAGGCAAAGTGCTGCCTAGGTAGGTGAAAGCACGGTCTGTACCTTGTGGGGTGCGGGGCGACATATTCGAACTGTACGGGTTAACCATTGATACAGAGATGCTGCTCGAATTCGGGTGTAAAGCACGGGTGGTTAGCTGCCGGTGCGGGATAGCTGCCGATCGTTTAGCTATAAGGGCTATCGACCAAAAAGTGGTGGGGCGTGACTGAGGCAATGTGCTGCTTAATGGTGAAAGCACGGATGGTTGGATGGATGTTTCCCCGTGGGCTAATTCTGTGATAGATTTGTGTGGGCGCGGCTAGGCAAAGATCCTACGTCCGGTCTCAAGGGGAATGTGACTTGAGAGGGATCCTCTGTTTAGCTTTGGTTGGTATGTTCGTTTGTGGTGTGCTTGCCTGGACCTGAATTATCCCTGACTACTTCTTTTGATCCAGGTGATCTGATCTAGTTGGGAGTTGTGAGAGGAGCTTACATTTATGAGTGGACGACGCACAAGTATGGAAAGGAACTTCCATGGGGCAACCCCCAAGATTGGTTCAAGATTGTTATTCTTATCAGGAAAGATCGCGGGGAGGAAGTCAGATTTCATGATCGACTCCGGAGCTTCACATAACTATATCTCAAGGAGCGTAGTGGAACAATTCAGCTTGCCGACCAGGAATGTTACATCTACTCTCAAGGTAGAAACAGCGAAGGGAGCACTAGATGCAGACAAAGCGACATTGAACATCCCGGTGCAGATTGGAAGATGGAAGGCTAAACTTAGCTTTGTGATTTTAGAGATGGATGCCTTTGATGTGATTTTGGGCCTCCCTTGGTTAAATGAACATTGTATCGCAGTTTTGGGTAGGAGCTCAAACTTGGTCCTCTTGGATTATAAGGGACAAATCTGCGTGACAAAAGCCCTGCCCGGAGGAAATGCTAAGGATACCGATATTGAACAAAATCTGGTTGCAGCATTAGTGATGAAAAGAATGGCGAAAGGGAAAAGGTCAAAGTGCTTTCTTTGCATCTGTCGAGAAGTCCCAGAAGGGAAAAGCGTGCGACAAGAAAACTTGCCAAAAGAAGTGGCAGATCTATTAGAAGAATTTAGCGATGTGTTCCCGGAGGAACTCCCAGCTAAGCTACCTCCTCGAAGACCAGTGGACCATAAAATTGAGTTGGTACCAGGAACAGAGCCAACTTCACGAGCACCCTACAGAATGTCACAAGAAGAGTTGGCGGAACTGAAACGACAACTTGGTGAATTGATAGACAAAGGTTTTATTAGACCTAGCGCTTCACCTTTTGGAGCCCCAGTGTTGTTCGTGGAAAAGGCAGACAAAACTCTTCGAATGTGTGTGGATTATCGCATGCTTAACAAGAGTACCATCAAGAACAAGTACCCCATGCCTAGAATTGATGACCTATTCGACCAACTCAAACATGCCAAATACTTTAGCCGAATAGATCTCAGATCTGGATATCATCAAATTCGAATAGCTAAAGGTGATGAGCACAAAACGGCGTTTCGAACGCGGTACGGAAGTCACGAGTTCCTAGTGATGCCATTCGGTCTAACAAACGCACCAGCCACTTTTTGCACGTTGATGAACAATATATTTCAAGACTGCCTGGATGAATTTGTCATTGTGTACATTGATGACATATTAGTATTTAGCCGGAACCTTAAAGATCACATTCAACATTTAAGGACAGTTCTCCAACGACTGAGGAGGAACTGCTTGTTCGCGAAAAGAGAGAAATGTGAGTTTGTGGTGGAGGAAGTTGACTTCCTTGGACATGTTATAGGCCACGGACGGATTCGAATGGATCCTAAGAAGATCAAGGCTATCTTGGATTGGCTAGCACCTAAAACTGTTCATGGCATCAAATCCTTTGTGGGCTTATGTAACTCTTACAGGAGATTCATTGAGGCATTTAGCAAAATTGTGGCACCACTGTTGGAGCAGACCAAGACTCATCTGAAGATGACATGGTCACCGGAATGTGAAGCAGCGTTCCAGGAACTAAAACGACGGATCACTCAAGAACCCATCCTTGCCTTACCGGACTTTAGCAAACCTTTTGAAATACATACAGATGCGTCGAACTTTGCTATTGGGGCCGTGCTGATGCAAGACGAAAAACCTGTTGCATATTTTTCAAAGAAATTGAGTGACGTAGAGCGACGATGGCCAACTCATGAAAAAGAAATGGTCGCAGTAGTCCAAGCAGTGGAGCATTGGAGACATTATGTGGCAGGAAAACCCTTTAAGGCGTTCACTGATAATGTATCACTCAAGTACTTCTCATCCCAAGGTATGCTCACGCCAAAGCAAATGCGATGGCAAAACTTTCTCTCAAAATTCAATATAGACATTTTACACACGGCGGGAAAGAACAATGTGCGCGGACGCACTAAGTAGACAAGAACACTTGATGGCAACAGTGACAACTCAGGTGACTGACCTACTCCAAGAAATCAGAGAGAATTATGGTGTGGATGCGTTGGCGAAGGACTTAATGATCGAATTCCAGCTGGGAAAGCCTCATAAACATTTCACTTGGAAAGATCAAATGGTTGTTTATAAACAACGCAGAGTATATGTCCCAGACAGCATCAACCTGAGGAAGAAAGTCTTGCGAGAACATCATGACGTACTAGTCGCCGGGCATCCAGGGGTGAATCGCATGTATGAACTTCTCAAAAGAGGCTTCTATTGGCCAAGTATGTGGGCAGACGTTGAATCTTATGTACAAACATGCCCGACATGTCAACAAGTGAAGGTGGAACCGCTAGCTCCGGCTGGACTACTCCAACCATTACCAGTACCAGCATACCCATGGGATTCGGTGAGCATGGATTTTATTGTTCAACTACCACGGTGCCAAGGATTCGACTCAATTTATGTGGTGGTTGACCGCTTTTCAAAGCAAGTTCATCTAGTACCAACTAAAAGTTCAGTGACAGCTGAAGAAGTGGCAAGGTTATTTTTCAAATGTGTTTTCAAATACCACGGCCTGCCTAGAACGATTATTTCTGACCGAGACACCAAGTTCGTCGGAAAGTTTTGGACTTGTCTATTTCGCCTCGTGGGAACCGGATTGAATTTCAGTACTGCATATCATCCTCAGACAGATGGGCAAACGGAGCGAGTCAATCGACAGATTGAACAATATTTACGAAATTATGTCGCTTGGGACCAATCCGATTGGGTCAACTACTTGGATATTCTCGAGTTTGCACATAACAACCAAGTGAACAGATCTACTGGAAGGGCACCCTTCGAGATAAGCAATGGTCGGCTACCGATTGTTCCAAGCTCTTTTCTTACAGGCGTGCAGGAAACACCAGTACCCACTGTGGAGGAATTCATCAATGAGTGGCACACAAAGTTGACCGAGGTGAAGGCGTTTTTAGAGCAGTCACAAAGGAGTATGGCAGCTGACGTAAACCCACATCGACGAGAACTGGAATTTGAGGAAGGTGATCAAGTATGGCTGAACACAAAGAACATTGCGCTACCAAAAGGTTTTTCTCATAAGTTTGCTCGACCTTATGCGGGACCATATTATGTCACCAAGAAGATCAACCCAGTGGCTTATCGATTAGCGTTGCCATCCAGCTTGGATATACACAATGTGTTTCATATCTCATTACTCAAACGGTACAAACCAGATGAGCGATTTGATCGGCAACACGAACTCCGTCACCCACCAACGACACTTGATGATACGAAGAGGCAGCTTGTACCAGAACAAATATTGACACATAGAAAGCGAACTGGCGTTCAACGTGAATATCTAGTGAAGTGGCTACGGGCTCCACTTATTGAGGCTTCTTGGGAGTACGAAGACAAACTTAAGGAGGGAGCCCCTGAAGTACTAGCAGATTATCTGCAGAAGAACCAACGCAATAGCCGTTTTCCCAGATCGGCACACAAAGCACTACCTGGCGGCATGCCTCTTACATAAACATTCATGGCCATTCTGAAGTTCAAGGAACTTTCCGGTATTTTTCTTAAGTTTGCCAATAAATCACTTGCAGCTTTACACAGGTTTTACGTAAGTGAACTTTATCTACACTTTTCCTGTGCTACTGCCAATGTATTTTGTAATTCAAAGTTGCTAAGGCCGGTGAATTAAGCCCGTGCCATACGTCCTAGGTCTAGTTTGGCCCTGATGAGGACATCAGCTTTTTCAAACGAGGGGAGGATGTTGTAAAGCTGACTCAGGTGCACCCAACGTGCCCTGTAAGACTCTAAGGGGTGACACTCCCTAAAGTCCCAGAGCAAGTTAGAACGTCAAGGACTGAGCCTCCGACCTGTGGTGAGCCGGTCAAGTAGTCACAAGTCATGAGCTAGCTCTGGAACTCGAGTCATGGCCTAGTCAGGAAGCAAGTTGATTCTGCCACCGGAACGGCTCCCGGGACCCATGTTCGGGAGCCAGACTGATTCTGCCAGGCTTGCCAGGCTTAATCAGCAAAATAAAAACTAAGTCCCAAAAAGCGTGCTTTACCAGAAAGCACTATGTTTCAGAACAGAGGGGGTGCGCCGAATCACAGCAGAACTATAGGGGGAGTCCGGCAGACAGAAACTTGGGCAGCTCAACCAGCGCCAGGAATCCAGTCGCCAGGTCTCAGCTCCCTCTACCAGCACGAGCCAGGCACAATGCCCAGCACGTGTTGGTGGCCCCGAGACCGGTCAGTCTATGTATGAATGTAACCTCTTCCAAATCTAATAAAGTTGATCCTTGGGGATGATTACCATTTCGGTTTCGCCTCCGGGACTGGTCCAAGTGGAAGGACCCTTACTACAACCTTTTTGCGTCGCTGGCGCCTAAGGGTCCCTGTCATCGACATGGGGCTTGCCGCTATGCCAATTGGTCAGTTTGGCGACCACTATGCCTTGGGTTTCATGTGTGGCTTGTCTTTGCCTTTGGTTACCTTTTGGGGACGGATTCTGAGTTGGCTTTCGGGTTGGTTGGGATTCCAGTTTTCTTAAGTCTGAATGGTTAAGCTTGTTACGATTCTGAGTTGGCTTTTACGTAAGTGCATGATGGATGAATGTTAGACTTAAGCGCGTGTTGGGGAAACCGCTCAAGTCCCAGCGCCCTTTGAGGCGCCGGCGCAACACCTATATTATTGGTGTGATTCGGCAACCCCCCCCTCATACCAAGCACTCTACCCAAGCTGGTAAAGCACGTTTTTCTCTCTCTAAGATTTTCTCTTTCTAGAAAGTCATTTTCTCTCTCTAGATTCTATTGATCCCCAGGCTTCCTTTAATCATGCCTAGTTCGTGTGAGGTGATTGCACATCGATCTGAGCTCTCTGGACTCCGTGTTGTAAAGCTGACTCAGGTGCACCTAGTGTGCCCTGTAAGACTCTAAGGGGTGACGCTCCCTAAGGTCCCAGAGCAAGTTAGAACGTCAAGGACTGAGCCTCCGACCTGTGGTGAGCCAGTCAAGTAGTCACAAGTCATGAGCTAGCTCTGGAGCTCAAGTCATGGCCTAGTCATGAAACAAGTTGATTCTGCCGCCCGGACGGCTCCCGGGACCCATGTCCGGGAGCCAAACTGAGTCTGCCAGGCTTGCCAGGCTTAATCAGCAAAATAAAAACTAAGTCCCAAAAAAGCGTGCTTTACCAGAAAGCACTATGTTTCACAGCAAAACTATAGGGGGAGTCCGGCAGACAGAAACTTGGGCAGCTCAACCAGGAATCCAGTCGCCAGGTCTCAGTTCCCTCTACCAGCACGAGCCAGGCACAATGCCCAACACGTGTTGGTGGCCCCGAGACCGGTCAGTCTATGTATGAATGTAACCTCTTCCAAATCTAATAAAGTTGATCCTTGGGGATAATTACCATTTCGGTTTCGCCTCCGGGACTGGTCCAAGTGGAAGGACCCTTACTACAACCTTTTTGCGTCGCTGGCGTCATCGACATGGGGCTTGCTGCTATGCCAATTGGTCAGTTTGGCGACCACTATGCCTTGGGTTTCATGTGTGGCTTGTCTTTGTCTTTGGTTACCTTTTGGGGGACGGATTCTGAGTTGGCTTTCGGGTTGGTTGGAATTCCAGTTTTCTTAAGTCTGAATGGTTAAGCTTGTTACATTTCTGAGTTGGCTTTTACGTAAGTGCATGATGGATGAATGTTAGACTTAAGCGCATGTTGGGGAAACCGCTCAAGTCCCAGCGCCCTTTGAGGCCCCGGCACAACATGTGGTATCAGAGCCGACTAGCCGGTCAGCTACGCAAGTCTCACAGGGATGGCCACGTTTTGGGATTTGTCAGGACAACCGTTGCGCAAGGTGCTGCCCACAGTGTAAGCACGAGTGCGTCCACGGTCGGGGTGGTCGGCAGAACGGGGGACTTGATGAGTCAAAGTGTTGCCCTCGAGGTGTAAGCACGGTCAGTTCTCGCGGTTCGGGCCTGGCGCTGTCTGCACGTAGGACGGATGAGGCAAAGTGCTGCCTAGGTAGGTGAAAGCACGGTCTGTACCTTGTGGGGTGCGGGGCGACATATTCGAACTGTACGGGTTAACCATTGATACGGAGATGCTGTTCGAATTCGGGTGTAAAGCACGGGTGGTTAGCTGCCGGTGCGGGATAGCTGCCGATCATTTAGCTATAAGGGCTATCGACCAAAAAGTGGTGGGGCGTGATTGAGGCAATGTGCTGCTTAATGGTGAAAGCACGCATGGTTGGATGGATGTTTCCCCGTGGGCTAATTCTGTGATAGATTTGTGTGGGCGCGGCTAGGCAAAGGTCCTACGTCCGGTCTCAAGGGGAATGTGACTTGAGAGGGATCCTCTGTTTAGCTTTGGTTGGTATGTTGTGCTTGCCTGGACCTGAATTATCCCTAACTACTTGTTTGATCCATTTGATCTGATCTAGTTGGGAGTTGTGAGAGGAGCTTACATTTATGAGTGGACGACACACAAGTATGGAAAGGAACTTCCATGGGGCAACCCCCAAGACTGGTTCAAGATTGTTATTCTTATCAAGAAAGATCGCGGGGAGGAAGTCAGATTTCAGGATCGACTCCGGAGCTTCACATAACTATATCTCAAGGAGCGTAATGGAACAATTCAGCTTGTCGACCATGATTGTTACATCTACTCTCAAGGTAGAAACAACGAAGGGAGCACTAGATGTAGACAAAGCGACATTGAACATCCCGGTGCAGATTGGAAGATGGAAGGCTAAACTTAGCTTTGTGATTTTAGAGATGGATGCCTTTGATGTGATTTTGGGCCTCCCTTGGTTAAATGAACACTGTATCGCAGTTTTGGGTAGGAGCTCAAACTTGGTCCTCTTGGATTACAAGGGACAAATCTGCATGACAAAAGCCCTGCCCGGAGGAAATGCTAGGGATACCGATATTGAACAAAATCTGGTTGCAGCATTAGCGATGAAATGAATGGCGAAAGGAAAAAGGTCAAAGTGCTTTCTTTGCATCTGCCGAGAAGTCCCAGAAGGGAAAAGCGTGCGACAAGAAAACTTGCCAAAAGAAGTGGCAGATTTGCTAGAAGAATTTACCGATGTGTTTTTGGAGGAACTCCCAGCTAAGCTACCTCCTCGAAGACCAGTGGACCATAAAATTGAGTTGGTACCAGGAACGGAGCCAACTTCACGAGCATCCTACAAAATTTCACAAGAGGAGTTGGCGGAACTGAAACGACAACTTGGTGAATTGATACACAAGGGTTTTATTAGACCTAGCACTTCACCTTTTGGATCCCCAGTGTTGTTCATGGAAAAGGTGGTCAAAACTCTTCGAATGTGTGTGGATTATCGCATGCTTAACAAGAGTACCATCAAGAACAAGTACCCCATGCCTAGAATTGATGACCTATTCGACCAACTCAAACATGTGAAATACTTTAGCTGAATAGATCTTAGATGTGAATATTATCAAATTCGAATAGCTAAAGGTGATGAGCACAAAACGGCGTTTCAAATGTGGTACAGGAGTCACGAGTTCCTAGTGATGCCATTCGGTCTAACAAACGCACCAGCCACTTTTTGCACGTTGATGAACAATATTTTTCAAGACTGTCTGGATGAATTTGTCATTGTGTACATCGATGACATATTAGCATTTAGCCGGAGCCTTAAAGATCACATTAAACATTTAAGGACAGTTCTCCAACGACTGAGGAGGAACTGCTTGTTCGCAAAAAGAGAGAAATGTGAGTTTGTGGTGGAGGAAGTTGACTTCCTTGGATATGTTATAGGCCACGGACAAATTCAAATGGATCCTAAGAAGATCAAGGCTATCTTGGATTGGCTAGCACCTAAAACTGTTCATGGCATCAAATTCTTTGTGGGGCTATGTAAATTTTACAGGAGATTCATTGAGGCATTTAGCAAAATTGTGGCACCGTTGTTGGAGCAGACAAAGACTCATCTCAAAATGACATGGACACCGGAATGTGAAGCAGCGTTCCAAGAACTAAAGCGACGGATCACTCAAGAACCCATTCTTGCCCTACCGGACTTTAGCAAACCATTCGAAATACATACAGATGCGTCCAACTTTGCTATTGGGGCCGTGTTGATGCAAGAGGGAAAACCAGTTGCATTTTTTCAAAGAAATTAAGTGATGTTGAACGACGTTGGCCAACTCACGAGAAAGAAATGGTTGCAGTCGTACAAGCAGTGGAGCATTGGAGACATTATGTGGCAGGAAAGCCCTTTAAGGCATTCACTGACAACGTATCACTTAAGTACTTCTCATCCCAAGGTATGCTCATGCCAAAGCAGATGCGATGGCAAAACTTTCTCTCGAAATTCAATATAGACATTCTACATATGACGGGAAAGAATAATGTGGTAGCAGATGCACTCAGTAGACAGGAGCACTTGATGGCGATGGTTTCAACCCAGGCGACCAGTCTACTCCAAGAAATCAAAGAGAACTATGGTGTAGATGCGTTGGCTAAGAAACTAATGATCGAATTCCAACTGGGAAAGCCTTGTAAACATTTCACTTGGAAAGACCAAATGGTTGTTTATAAACAACGCAGAGTATATGTTCCAGACAACATCAACTTGAAGAAGAAAATCTTGAGGGAGTATCATGACGTACTAGCCGCCGGACATCCAGGGGTGAATCGCATGTATGAACTCCTCAAGAGAGGCTTCTATTGGCCAGATATGTGGGCTGACATTGAATCCTATGTGCAAACATGTCCTACATGTCAACAAGTGAAGGTGGAACCGCTAGCCCCAGCAGGGCTACTCCAGCCATTACCAGTGCCAGCATACCCTTGGGACTCAGTGAGCATGGATTTTATTGTTCAACTACCACGTTGTCAGGGTTTCGACTCAATTTATGTGGTGGTTGACCATTTTTCAAAACAAGCTCACCTTGTATCAACTAAAAGTTCAGTGACAGCTGAAGAAGTGGCGAAGTTATTTTTCAAATGTACCATGGCCTACCTAGAATGATTATTTCTGACCGAAACACCAAGTTCGTCGGAAAGTTTTGGACTTGCTTATTTCACCTCGTGGGAACTGGACTGAATCTCAGCATTGCATATCACCCTCAAACAGATGGGCAAACGGAACGAGTCAATCGACAGATTGAACAATATTTATGAAATTATGTCGCTTGGGACTTAAGGTTTCTTCTGTATGGCAGAGGTGTTTTCCATGTACATCATCAGCGCCCTATCAGTCTTTTCTCCTAATCCATCTAGGAACTGTTTGGGCCATGTCAGCTCATTAGCCATCTTGGCTGCAGCAACGTACTCTATCTTACAAGAAGATTAGACAGTTATTGTCTGTTTCTTGCTGACCCAAATAACACCTGCAGCTGCTGCAATGGTACAGCCCTCTGAGACCCTCTTGCACTTGTGTTTGATAGATGCCCAGCTCGCATCACTGTAGGACTTCACCTAAAATCCTACATCACGAGAAAAACAAAGTCCATAGTCCTTTGTGTATTGCAGGTACTGCAAGATCCTCTTGGAAATTTTCCAGTGGGTAGGTCCTCACAATTGAAATCCAAAACTGTGGAAACTCAATGATCACAAAGATATTATTTATGAATTCAACTAAATGAATTAAATCCAGGAATCAATGTGCAAAAAGTACAAAAAGGACCAAGAGTAGATCGTAATCTGATCCTAAAGAGGGATTGGTTGTCAGATTACTTGATCTATCAATCTAGTTCAGATTAAGATCAATCTAGATCAATTCTAGACACAAAATCCTAACAAGAACAATCATTAATTGAAGGTAGGTGTACTTTCTGGTTTCCCGCATGTGAAACCCTGTCTGATTACGGACTCCAACCTGAAAATCAAGTACACATTGATAGCACCTCAAAACAATCAAAACAAATGTAGACAAATGGAGAAAATCACTCAAGATTGCTTCCAAAACCAAGATTGGTGTCTCACACAGATTATGGCCAAATGTGGCTCTATATATACAATAAGTGGGAGCTCGTGGTACTGATCATCCCTTTGATCCGACATGTGTGAAGGTGCTTTGTCATATGATGATTTATCATGCAAAACTGACACTTGGACAAAACCTTCTATTTTGAGCACTTTTGGTCTATTTTCCTTCTATATGGAGATCTACTTGGAAATCTTCTAGAACTCAAAATTTGCCTATCCCAGCTTATTCCACATGTGTGAGCTATCCTCTACACATGGGATATGACACCTAACCAAAGGATGTGGCTCATGCAATCAATAGATTGATGCCATGTGTCATATGTCTAGAAAACTATTTTTGGCCTTTTTAGCCACTAGAACTTGAATTAAATCATATCTACATCCTATATGATTATGGTACATAACAAGTACACTAGTTTCACACGTGGGAACAGGCTCCACACATGTGTGTTTATCTATATGCAAGATTTTTGGCCTGTACCAAACTTATTTTTGCATTTTTCACACTCCTCCTCAAAAATCTAGCTTGGTAAATTTAGCTTCATGGAAAACATGATGATCTTGAACTTAACATCATGTTACCATGATCTAGAGAATTAGACTTATCCAAATTGGCAAGACTATGCATGCTATAATAACAAAGTGTTTGCATCATATCTTCGTGCTTGTTTACAATGCTAATCTCAGATCCAATGAGGCTAAATACTTCATTATGGAGATAAGTGTCTTTAGAAGATGATTCACTTACTCTCATAAAGAGTTTACAATGTGCCTCAATACAAATTTTCAAACTATGAGTGAACAAATCATTGTTGCTCTTACATGACTCAAGAGCATACATTTGATGAAATAACCATTTGCTTTCTAATTGATTTAAAATCAATTTCAACCTTTTAATAACATCATCTATGTTTTCAAGAGAGACTTCATACTCAACTAGTATGGCTTTACTCCAATTTTGAGATGCAATGATCTCACTAAAGCAAATTGATTTATCAAATGACATAAGAGAAGTAAGTATGAGATGTATACCACATGAGATATGCTCCTCTTTTCCTTGAAATGTGAGCCACATGGAATCAACCATATTTCTTGAGTTTCTTTTTGGAATCGCAACTTGAGAAGGTCTCTCCTCCTCAATCCTTGGCACACTTGAACCTTGAGATGATTCTTTAAGATCCTCTTCATGGTGCTCCTTCTTGATGGAAATCCGAGACCTCCATGTCTCATAATGATCACAACAACTATGACCACACAATATGCACTTCCTATGGTTATTAAAATTACTTATGCTAGAAACATAAGTCCAAAAATTACCACAACTTGGCATGATTTTTCTAATATTGAAATCAAAAGGCATTTCCATCTCAATAAGGCTAACTACTTGCTTATGGATATAAGTGTCCACTTTGGATGCTTCACTTATTCTCATAAGAAGTTTACAACTTGCCTTTAAGATTGAAAACTTACATTTTTCATCTTTATGAATGAACACATCATTCATGATCTTATTGACACCAAAAGATCCTACATTATGAAGATATTTCCATATCCTTGACTTCATAACTAATGTAAGCTTACAAGGAAAACATATTTTGCTATTTTTTAAGGCATCACACACAACTAGTATTGCCTTAATCCACCTTTGAGATACAAAAATCTCTTTAAAGCAAAATGGTTCTTCATAAGTTGACATGAGACCATAAATGAAACTATTTTCATTTTGTGATTGCTCCTTATTCTTGGTTGATTTCTCTTGGATAATAACAATAAGTTTGAGCTTGTCCAAACTTACAAGAAAAATACTTTCCAAGGATATAAAATAAATCCAAGTTACTTTCATGAAAGTGACATCTATCTTTGCATCTTGAACCAAACAATGCACTTCCAAATGAAAAATTTCAAAAGATTTGACATGTGTTGTGATGGACTCTTGAAGACAAATCTTGCAAGTCCTTGTGAGACTCCAAGCCTCATTCACCTTTCCACAAAGGAAACAACTTTCCTTGGATTTGTCCTTCTTGTATTTGCATTTTGAACTTGAAGCTCCATCCTTCACCTCGGCCCCCTTGCTTTGGTTCTCCTTGGATGGGCTAGTCTCCTTTTTGTAGCATCTTGAGAAAAAATATCCCCCCTTGCCACAAAGGTTGCACTTAGGATCCTTTCTTTCCTTCAATAAGATGCCACCTATTGATGCCATGTGAATAAAAACCTGTGATATGATTCTACAAATGTAATTTGTGACTTTCAAGAGACTAGATTTGAACATCTTCAACAATCTAGAAGGATTTACAAAAGATCTAGCTCACAAACCTAAGAATCAATCTTCACAGTAATGACTAGTCACTTGGAAACTTTGCTTTAATCACTAAGACAAAAGCACACAATCTTTGAATCAAATCACAAAAGAAATCAGATCCAATCTACTATTGGACTCATCAAATACCAATGACTCTTTCTTTTGAAAGTTGAAATGGATATGAAAAAGATTTGACACCTAGATTTTCCTTTTCACTTGACTAGTTCTCTCAACACTTGAGATCCTTGAACAAAAGATGGGTTTTGTTTCAAATACATAAAAATCAAACTTAATCACTTATTTTGGACTCACTCTTGACCCAAATAATCTCACACTTGAGATTTAGAATGAATTTGATTTGATTTGACAACAAACTATACCACCAATTTTTCACAAAGCTTAAAAAATTAGACAACTAGAGATTCACAAAGATCTCAACCATGCATAAATACTCAAATATGGACTCTCCTCATTCTAGACATCCAATGGGATCACAAATTGACCCTCACACTCTCACAAAGAAAGTTGAATAGAACTAATTTGAGTTTTATACATACTATGTCAATTTTTGCTCAACAAATTGAATTCAATCACTCCTATTGGATTCCACCAATTCCTCTACTTTTTAAGACTTGGAATGAAATTCAAAATCAAAAGTTGTAATTTTTCTCACTAAGATATTGTGCTTCAAAGAGCTAATACCACTTAGAAAGATTTAATCACCTAGGAGAAGACAAATTCTTCACCTATAACAACACATAATGAGCTTCTATGTCTTGCCCTCTACAAAGGAAGGAACTCTTTAGAAAATCGGATCTCTCTCTATACATTTGCCATAGACACCTTAATGACTCTTTTCAAACCTTACAATCACTCAAACAAATTGAGTAGGGTTGAACAATGTGACTTGGATCTCAATCTCTTTTCTAGAACTCTCAATTTAAGCCAATCTATGTCAAATTCTACAAAAGATTTGCATAGATGCTCTATATGCACTAGAAACTCTCAAAGGTTTCACTTGAAGGACAGATCCAAGGATGTTTTCTAGCAAATTGATGCTTCTAAACTTGACCCTATTAGTCTTGAACAAATCTAGAGTGATGGTACAATGGATTTCAACCTGTCACCTTGCATATCACTCCTTAATCTATGAATTTTGGCAAAATATCTCTCAACTTCAACATGCACTCAAAAAATCAGAGATAATCAATTAATGCACCTAATTCAAGCTTCAAATTTAATTTCTTGGCTTGTATAATCCAAAAACTAATCAAGGGATTAGATTCTCTATAGAAAATGCTTGATTTTGCACTAAAAATCTCTCAAATTGGGTGTGCGAGTCAAATTGTACAAATTTTTGAATTTTCTCAGCCCAAACCGGAGCTGTACAGCCTCACACGTGTGAAAAGAGTTCCTACAGCCCACAACAAGATCTGGACCAATAATGTTGAGGATAGCTATCAAATCCAACTCACCACACAAAATTTGACTAGTTTCCAAAAATCTGCTAATTTTGGCTTTGATTTGGATTAACCCTATCAGTTTCAACAAAGCCTCTTGTACTTGGCTCTGATACCATGTGCAAAAAGTACAAAAAGGACCAAGAGTGGATCCTAATCTGATCCTCAAGAGGGATTGGTTGTCAGATTACTTGATCCATCAATCTACTTTAGATTAAGATCAATCTAGATCGATTCTAGACACAAAATCCTAACAAGAACAATCATTAATTGAAGGTAAGTGTACTTTATGGTTTTACACGTGTGAAACACTGTCTGAGTACGGACTCCAACCTGAAAATCAAGTACACATTGATAGAACCTCAAAACAATCAAAACAAATGTAGACAAATGGAGAGAATCACTCAAAATTGCTTCCAGAACCAAGATTGGTGTCTCACATTGATTATGGCCAAATGTGACTATATATATACAATAAGTGGGAGCTCGTGGTACTGATCACCCCTCTGATCCCACATGTGTGAAGGTGTTTTGTCATATGATGATTCATCATGCAAAACTGACACTTGGACAAAACCTTCTATTTTGAGCACTTTTGGTCTATTTTCCTTCTATATGGAGATCTACTTGGAAATCTTCTAGAACTCAAAATTCGCCTATTTCAGCTTATTCCACATGTGTGAGCTGTCCTCTACACATGGGATATGACACCTAACCAAAGGATGTGGCTCATGCAAACAATAGATTGATGCCATGTGTCATATGTCTAGAAAACTAGTTTTTGGCCTTTTTAGCCACTAGAACTTGAATTAAATCATATCTACATCCTATATGATTATGGTACGTGACAAGTACACTAGTTTCACACGTGGGAACAGGCTCCACACATGTGTGCTTATCTATATACAAGATTTTAGGCCTCTACCAAACTTATTTTTGCATTTTTCACAATTAATACCCGGTATCAAGCAATTATTTACTGGGATTACCAAGATCCTAATTGCGAAATACATTTCTTGATCACACTTACTACCACTGATGTCTACTATTCTTCCCTCCTTAGAATTTTTCAGTCCCCTGAAAATCTTTCAACTAAGGTATATGATGAATAACTAAAGACATTGGTAAATGTAAAAAATGAATTACTATAGAAAAAAAGTTTGAAACAGTTTCATCTCTATCCTATACCTGGGTAGAATTATCGATATACAAACAACAATAGGATTTTAACTGGAAATGAAATCAGTTTTACTTTTGATCAGTTCCTATTATTACGAATTTTTCAACGAGATTGCGGACCGGCCGACGAGCGAAAACAAAGCCCAATGTCTCCCCAACAGATTTTACGAAAACGGGAATAAAATCATGGCTGAGTTGGCATACAAATTAGATCTATCAGTATTATAATGTAAGACACCCGTAAATGGTACACTGTAGTCGTAAGCCAAAGGCGCGAGAAGTAAAGATAGACCTAAAATACTGATGGGCCAAAATAAGAAGGGACCCAAGTAGTTCTAAAATGCATTTTGGCTTTTATACTTTTTGTGATAGTCAAGTTATTATGGCACATGGTTTTTGGGGGAACCAAAAACCCTAACTCTGACTTTGTCTATAAGTAGGGATGTGACACCATTTTGTATTTACTTTTCATTTGCAAGAATAGAGAGAGAGAGAGAGAGAGAGAGAGGGAGAGAGAGAGAGAGAGAGAGAGAGAGAGAGAGAGAGAGAGAGAGAGAGAGAGAGAGAGAGAGAGAGAGAGAGAGAGAGAGAGAGAGAGAGAGAGAGAGAGAGAGAGAGAGAGAGAGAGAGAGAGAGAGAGAGAGAGAGAGAGAGAGAGAAGCAAAGGCTCCTCCTCCTACCTTTTCTTTTATGTGAAGTCCTTCTCTTTTTCCATTGTATGTTTGGTTGTGGAATGATGAATGCTTGTATGTATCTCCTAATCATGCTATCACAATAAAGAAGATCATTAGCACTAGTTTTCATCCTTCGAATAAAAAAAAACACACAATAGTAAAATAGGAGTTAGAAACTTTCATGAGAGATCACTATGATCTATTAGTTAGTCTACTTCCATTGTTCCCCTCCCTTGAGAAGCTAAGCTCAAGAAGGAGAAGGTTTAGAAGTCAAAGAGCCTAAACAGTCCAAGAAGAGCCAAGATCCAAAAAGAGGACCTTCACCTATCAAAACCCTAAAAAGAGTCAAGAAGAGTGTCAAGCACCCTTTTTCCAAACTAAGCCATTCCACCATCAGATCATATGCCAAGATTGACACCCTTGGTAGGCTTAGTTCCCATTTAGATTTGTAGTTTAACCCCCTCCCCGTTGAATTGAAGCCCATACTACATAACAACTCACCCGGTTGGAGATCCAAACCCTAACCTTGCTCTCTTGATTGCTACGAAAAGGGAGGCACAGAAAGGGACCAACATTTTTTTGGCACCGTTGCTGGAGAGATGGTGCTAAGCTATTGTTAGATGGGTTTTCGTTTTTCTTTTGCTTGAATTTTTATTGCATTTTCATAGGTTTATTACTCGTCGACAGACTTTTCTCTGTTTTTCCTTTACTGTTTTTTTTTGCCACTTCTCCAGAGTGCTAGGCAGGCTCCACACACTGTCGGCAAGTTATAAATTATAACTCGCCATCAAAGACATTACTAGCCTTGTCACCTATTACTGCTAGAGAATTTTTTGACACTTTTTTTGAGCCAAAATTACTCGTTATCAGAGCAGGGTGAATAGCAGAGCTATCATTTTGGTGATCGGCGAGTTATTAGACTATTACTCACCATCAGAGTTTTTTCAATTTTTATTTATTATCTTTACTCGCCATCAGAACAATGACATGAATACACAAAGATCTATCATTTGGGAGACTGGCGAGTTATAATTTTATTACTTGCCATCAGGGCCATTACTCGCCACTAATTACTCGCCATCAGTTCCTCATTACTCGCCATCTTCACAAATTGTTCTGATCATCATTTTTGGCAAGTGGACAGCTCGACGAGTTAAAATTCTATTACTCACGCCTGCTACCTAAGGAAAAAGAATTAGAAAAAGATCAAAAATATTAGAAAGACGAAAATATTAAAAATACTTCTAAATTTCGTTCCGTTGTATGTATCTGAGATTCGGAAGGAGATTATCCACCCTAGATCTCCTTGAACTCGAAGAGTTTGTCAATGTACCAATCGAGATATTACCCGAACCAGTTAACGTAGATATTACCTTCCAAGATTTTATGGCAAGGGAGATTCACGAAGATTTCTATAGATCTACACCCAAACGTGTAGAGCCTATGGAGACAACAGCCCACAAGAGCTGTTAAGATACTTCAATCTGTGCTTAACCAATACCACCAAAGATTGGTATTTTCTTCGTTCGTTTGAACGTGATGATTGGGATATTTTACAAGCTGAATTTATCACAAGATTCAAAACCACACACTTTCTTTCTGATCCATTCTTGCAATTGGGCCGAATCCACATGGATAAGAAGAACGAGTCCCTACGAGATTACATTGAGTGGATCAAAAGACTGCATGGCGGATGCGACCCTGAAAGCGTCCCAGACCATAGCGTTTTGACCTGGTTCATGGCAGGACTACCTAAGGGGATCAAACAGCAAATGAAAAGAAGGGACAAATACTCATAGTGAGAGCACTAGTTCAGACTCCGATAACTCTGACCAGGAACGAAAACGTAGAAGGAAACAAAGAGCCAAACGTAAGGACAAGTTGCACGATGACGCATCTGCCTCTACTACCAATAGCACCGACACCATCATATCTGCCATGGAGAGGCTTCACACACAAAGCAATGAGCAAATTAAAAAGCTCACAACTGTCCTTACTGCAGTTATAGACCAAAACTTGAAAGGCATGCAACCAGGCCCTACCCCCACCTATTCTACGAGAGAATCCACCTGGTGTCCACACTGCCAGGGCAACCACACAGGAAATGAGTGCCCGCAGCTGAGACACAGATTAGAGCGACCAGCTCGATAATATGAGCAATAATGTTATAGTTGAATGTCGCTATAATCTCATGAACCAAGCAGCTCAATCTTGCTCCATTGGCGCAACGCCAAGGTGCTCTACCCCAACTACCGCCTAGACTGGCATTACCTCCCATTCCCCCCAGAGTCCAAGATTTAGTAGTACAAAACCCGCAACTAGCTGCTCAGCAGATGAACATGGTTGAGGTGACCGAAGAACCCTACTACCCTAGAGAGGAGGCGCTTGAATCTATTCCAGTGCATTTCATAGATGGAGAGAATGGAGACTTAGTGCCTATCTATGCCAATCAGCTTAGAGGTACTGGACTTAGAGCTCTCATCAAATGTTACGGATGTGGAGAGAACCATAGAATTTTGAGTGCCCGTTGGAGATCCAAACCCTAACCTTGCTCTCTTGATTGCTACGAAAAGGGAGGCACAAAAAGGGACCAACAGTTACGTCCTTCACATCATATAGTGAGTTTAGGATGTCCCATACTTGTTTCAAAGTTTGAGCTTCAGATATGTGGCCAATTTGAGTGTCTGCTATATTGAGAATAATAAGTGCAAAGCTTTACCATCCTTTGACTTCCAATTTGAGTTGCATGTGTCATCTTTAAACTTCTCTTCTGTACTCGTGACAACATCCCACAACTCATTGGCGATTAGCAAGGTCTTCATAGTAAATTTCCACAAGTAGTAATTGGATCCATTCAACTTGTCTGTGATAAGACCGACTTTACTTCGAGAATCCATCTGGAACTTTAGTCTGTTGATACATCGATGACGTTAAGAGAGAGATATCATGTTGCGCTACAATTGGAAATCAACTATCTGATACTAAAATTTTATACCACAAATTGAAGAATATGATACTTGTAAAAAGTATCAAATGATATTGATTTGATATCACGAAAGATACCAAGTATTAGAGCTTTGATATAACAAATCGCTCTGATATCATGAAGGTAATAGCATATTAAATACATGCTTTGATACCATGTTGGAAAGAGGTGATAATGCAATAACGACAAGTTGAAGCCTGTGAACGATTTATTGAGCTCAGCGGAATGAACCTGCTTTCCTAATGCATGACTGTGTCTATCAATATTAAACAAAACATTATGACAAAAGTCACGTTCAATCTTTTAGCAACTAACTTTGAAATCATTAAAACTAAGGTGATTACGTGGCCAAACAATGAATAATTGAATTATCAGATAAAAGCGATATGAGATCACAGAGATTCTTACATGATACTGAACGCAATAAAGGATAGATTGATTCAGCAAAATGATGAGCACAAGACAATTGCGGATAGAAATCACGTACTTTAAGTATCTCTATAAACTTTGTTTGATTTGCACTTCCGCTGATAACCCATAAGCGCTAATAGCAAAACTCTAAAAGAACTCTAAGAATTGAGCTAGAATGCTCGAGTGTTCAAGCTTGAAAGCTTGAGAGAGCTGCTAAATTCTACTTCAATGCATGCATGAATGAATTAAATAGTAGACGTATGATCAGCTATTTATACTAAGCAAAAACGGACATCTAGTAGGACAACTGATTAGGTCGTAGATCATAATGTTAGTACTTCTTGGAAATTCACTTGTGGAATCCACCCGTGAGCGATTTATGTGTACTTTTGCAGACTGTGTAGAAACATGCATAAAACTGCAAAGTTGGGTAATAAGTGGATTAAAAGATCGATCAGTTGATAATCAGGATAATAATCTAACAAAGGGTGATTCTATTTTCGATGGAAGAGAATATGATAGCTATTGCTTTGTCATTCTTTTCTTTCCACTCAAAAAGTTTCAAGCCTTTGCTGGCAGACATCTCCTCTGTGCCGTCACCCCTGGGCCATAAAGCTTCTCCTCTTAAGATGAGGGAAGTCTTCACTTTCCAGGCACAAAAATTTGATCCGTCTGTCTCAAAACTGTGCATCAGATGTAGACGTGATGGCCACACGGTGGATACATGTGGGCTGAATCCAAAGTTCGACTGCCACAAGAAGGGTCATGCAATAGTAGATTGCTATCAGAACCCAAGGAATAAAACAACACAAAGCAGGTTGGAGAGCTCCAACAGCTCATCATACGTGGAGGAACCAGAATTCTCAACAATGGGTGAAGAACGAGCCAATCGAAATCCATTCGCTTATCTGTGTCTTGATGTATGCGCTACATCACAGGCCGATGTGAAAGAGGTATATTGGAGGGTTTGCGGATTCCAAGACAACCCTAACTCTAGTTAATAAGTGAGAGGGATTTGGCACCCTACGTGTGTAAGTGCAACCCGATGATCACATAGTTATCTGATTAGTTACAAGTCAATTATAGGACTTTAGGCCTTTTTGCGGGACTTTTAATGCCGCAGGGCCTAAATGTCAAGTTAGTGAATAAGTTTGGGTTTCCTTCCAATTTGGATGGTGCCCACTCTTTTTTAAATTTGAATAATTAGGGAGGCAAAAATGGACCAATAGGATTCAAAGGCCAGGGTCCTCCTCTCTACTATAAAAAGGAATCAACTTGAGTTCCTACACATGTTCATTTCCTCATTTCAATAAAGCAGATTGGTTCTTTTGTGAAATGGATTGATGAATGTCCTTTCTCTCTATTACTTTTCCTCCATTTCTAATGATTTATTTGTGTTTTGCTAATTGTTGGATCTGATTGTTATTGGGATTGCATGTTATTATACTTTTTATGAGAGAGAAAGGGAGAGAGAGAAAGAGTAAGCTATCTTTGTTATGGATCTAGTGTTAGTGGATGTAGTGTTAATGCTTAGGGTCAATGGATGCTAGAGTTAGATGTGAATCTTCCATTCATGCTGAAATCTGAACTATATTATCGCTCTCATGGGAACGAATCTATGCGTGACAACTAACTTCGTCTCTTTGATGCTAGATTGATTAGATCTTGGATTCGTGTTAGGCAGGGAAAGAAACCCACTACAATTTTGGCGCCGTTGCTGGGGAGCTACGCCAATTTTTCAGTTTGCAGCATGTTTGTGGATGATTAGCTTGCATTAGGCATCTTGTCGTTGCATGAATAGTGTTAGATCTGCATTTAGGGTTAGTTTAGGAGTGATTTTGCTTGATTTGAGTGGATTTGCTTGTTTGAAATATAATTTGATTGTAGAACAAGAAAAGCTATTTAGATCACCAATCTTAAGATCCATTTGGATCTAATATATCAGGAAAAACAACAAAAATGGTCAAATCTGCCAGATTTGGGTCAAAAGGAGTGAAAAATCATCATCAAAGTTGATACCTTTTATTTTTTTCTCTTTTAGGAAACCTTTGATGAGTTGCAAAAACCTTCGGTTTGGATCACAAAACCTTCAGTTTGAAGGGCAAACAATCCTTCCCAGCAGATTTTTGAAAACATCAGAAAAACCGTCAAAAACTACCAAAAAATCACCAAAACTCTAAAAGTATAGAAAGAAGTCAGCGCAAAAGATGGCTCAAGTAGAACCAGAAGTCCATCAAGAGCCACTTTTTGTGCTGGATTTGAAGAATCTAATGAAGTACTCCATGTCGGAGCTGCTTGGGAAAGGGAACAAAAGAATATCACTCTGTCGATACAGCATAGACAATTTCCTAAGGAAGCAACTGTGATAGATGGTGGTTCAGGAGTTAACTTGATTTCTACAAAGCTATGTGCAAAATGGGGCCTTACAAAGATCAAGCCTACGACTTTTGCAACCAGGTTGTTGGTGGCCTATGCTTCATAAGGACACAAAAAATTATATTCAGACATGTGATGTTTGCCAGCGAGCATGACGACCAACTAGACAGAACTATGAACCCTTGCATCCGATTTTATCGCAAACACCGTTTGAAAAATGGAGACTAGATTATGTTGGTCCTAGTCATCTTGCCGCGCAAGGACCTCAGGCCCAATACATTATCATAGCAAATGATTATATGACCACGTGGGTTGAAGCCAAAGCTGTCAAAGTTGCTGATGTGAAATCTACGGCCAAATTTCTCTAGGAAAATATTATTATCAGATCTAAATGTCCTATTGAGATTGTCAGTGATCGGGGTACACACTTTGTTAATCAAACAATAAAGTGTTTACTGGAAGATTTTTTTGTTATACACAGATTTAGTACTCCTTACTATGTCAGAGGGAATGGCCAAGCTGAATATTCCAATATGATTCTTTAAACTATTACGACAAAGACAGCTGAAGCGAATCGGTCCGATTGATAAACTGTATGCAGCGTTATGAGCATTCAGAACCGTTTACAAAAATAGTACAAATCAAACACTCTTTCAACTGGTTTATGGTCAAGATGTTCTCATACCGATTGAATTTTTAATCCCATCTTTACGCATAGCAGCAACAGAACGGTTAAATGATGATAAGTCTTTACAACTACGTCATGAAACATTGCACAAATTATGTGAAACACGATTGATGGCAGTTCATGCGTTAGTAGCAGAGAAAGCCTGCTGCAAGGCATGGCATGATCGTCGATTGCATAAAAAGGATCTGAAAGCAGGAGATCTTGCACTGATATACAAAACCAAACTGATCAAGGAAAAATTGAAGTTTACTTGTGAAGGCCCATATAAAGTGAAGGAAATCCTGAACTATGGCGCAGTAATTCTTGAGCACTTGTACGAAAAACTATTTGATACTCCGGTGAATGGCAGCCGATTACGCAAGTTTTGGCAACCTGCTCCGCTAGTTCAGCAAGCCTGATCTCAGTGATTTTTAATTTTATTTGTTTTTCAAGTTTTTGTTTTCAATATTTAATTGTTCAATTTTTGTTTGAAAAAGACAGTAAGAAAAAAGAAAAAAAAAAGTAAAATAAAAGAAAAACTGAGAAAAGACTAATGAGCAAAAGTTAGAATAGTCATCAATATCGAAAAATGAAGGACAATATTTTTGATGAAAAATGACTTGTAAAATCACTGTTTCAGTCATTTCCGGCCTATACAGTATCAGAAACCTTTGTTGTGCCTCCAGACTGCACATCTACTTTAAATATATCTAAATGGAGTTCGATGAAGGTTCTTGTCTAGAAAAAATCCATTTTTTGAGTCAGACAAATGATCAAGAATATGCCATTTTGGGAACCTTTGCCGAGCACCTTATTCTCATTATGAACCTTCGCTGACATGATAGATGGCCTTAAAGTGTCAAAATTAGGTTGTTCATAGTCTCAGATCTTGAAAAAATGCATTTATGAGAGTACTTGGGCGAAGGACCCTCTTGGGCGAAGGTTCATTCTTCGTCAACCCTGAAACACGATCGCCGGATAGGTTCAGATCCTCAAAAACCTTCGCCGAGATTTTTATAGCCTATTTTCACAATGCTGTACATGCCTGCAAATTTTTGTTTAGAACTGATCAGCCAAACTAGTATTCAGTGTAATGGACCCTCCAAATTCACCTATAAGTGGGGTGAATTCGATTCATTCCTCACTTTTGCTAGCGAAGCTCTTGCCAATTTTTCCCACAACCAAAGCCTGCTGTTTTTAGATATACATTCGCGCGTCTGACTTTTCATTTCTGATCATCATGTTTTTCGCAGATACATCCCAGTCTCCGCGTTATACTATCCATCGTATGTCCAATTTGCAAGAGATATCATGATACTCCCTAGCACAAGCATGGTCACTCAGTGGATGACCCTTGCAGAGCCTCTACTTACTGCAATGGGTATTCATGAGAGAGCGTTTTCTGGGAGAATCAACATGGATTTCATCACTCTTGCCATCAGTACGTGGAAGGAGGAGAAATCCAAGTTTTACATCACATTCCTGGGAGCCACACACAAGGTGCGCGTGACTGAGGCCGCCCTTGCTGCCATAGGCATAGCGTCTGCTACCCAACCATAAACAGGCCAAATAGGCTATTAAACCTTACATTGACCTCACAAATAATTTGCAGTGGACCAATAATGGCTACTTCCTCGATGCCATCACTGAGCCTGCCATACACGCTACTGACCAGCTTCTGAATAACTTTCTGATGGTTGGCAACCTCAGGATAGACCGCATCACTTCCCAGATCCTACATAGAATAGTTGAGTCCTATGCCTAGATAGCCAAGGCCCCTCTCGGACCATATAAATGGTTCAAGACTATTTCGGGTGAGCTCAAACGAGCTATTAAGAGTAATACCAAGCGACAGTTCGCTGCTGGCTCCTTGTTGTCTCTTCTAGTAGCCTCCCACCTTGAAAACAAAATCCATGGCTTCCACCTAGATTTTGTGAACAATCGCCAATTTCATAGGCAATGCAACTGGGTCCATCCTCATCAAGGACCACACCGTTATTCAGAAGGCCCATCAACGTCAAGGACCAGATTCAGAGTTTTCTAGTGCAACATCGTCATGAGTCCTCGCGTGGTGGTTGGGTCCTTAAGCTCAGGACCTCGGAGATAGAGGCTGGCAAAGAATTGGACAAAATATCCGCATTGGGAGAGTAGCTGGCATGGAGAGTTACCATTTTTGAGAAAACTCCAGAATCTAGTAGGAGTTATGTGGCTAGCCCTCGCCAGTTGCTGGTAGATCTGAATTATGTACCGATGTCGAGAAGGAATAAATGGAAGGATTTGAGATTGGCTATGGACAAAATCACAATCCATACGTCCAATTGGCCAATTATCATCAGCCATACACCTGGACGATATCAATGGATTTCTACCGGACCTTATAGGCGTATCAACGGGAGTATATCTGCTCTTCCGATCTGACAGTGCGACAATCGGCGATGTTTGCAAAAAATTCAACTCTGTTGGCATCAGTGGCAACCAGATGGGATGATTGCCTTCCTCCTCTGGCATTCGATCCAAATAACCCAATGGCCTCAGAGATATCAAGGATCAGCTGTCGGTTGCTCGTCTATATTTTTGTGCAGCAATGATGGGAGGCTCTTGGGAATCTCGCTTCACATCTTGGACGACCTCAAAGTGGATTGCAGGAGCCCATCCTTGTTTTTTGCCACATAATTTGGTTTTAATATTGCTCGACTTGACTTTATGAAAAAGGTGCAGTACCATTTAATAAAGATTCGTCGCGAAGCTAATAAAAGTTCCCAATAACTGCATCTTGTAGGTGTGGTGGGACCGCCACCAGTTTTGGTGGGGGAAACTGTTGGAGGGTTTACGAATCCCAACGCAGCCCTAACCCTAGTTAATAAGTGACAAAGATTTGGCACCCTGCGTGTGTAAGTCCAACCCGATGATCACATAGTTATTTGATTAGTTACAAGTCAACAAAAGGACTTTAGACTTTTTTGCGGGACTTTTAATGTCGCAGGACCTAAATGTCAAGTTAGTGAATAAATTTGGGTTTTTCTCCAATTTGGATGGTTTCCACTCTTTTTTAAATTTGAAATTAGGGAGACAGAAATGGACCAATAGGATTCAGAGGCCAGGGTCCTCTTCTCTATTATAAAAAGGGACTAACTCGAGTTCCTACACATGTTCATTTTCTCATTTCAATAAAGAAGATTGGTTCTCTTGTTAAATGGATTGATGAATGTCCTTGCTCTTTATTACTTTTCCTCCATCTCTCATGCTTTATTTGTGTTTTGCTAATTGTTGGATCTGATTGTTATTGAGATTGCATGTGTTATTATACTTTTTATGAAAGAGAAAGGGAGAGAGAGAAAGAGTAAGCTATCTTTGTTGTGGACCTAGTGTTAGTGGATGTAGTGTTAATGCTTAGGGTTAATGGATGTTAGAGTTAGATGTGAATCTTCCATTCATGCTGAAATCTGAACTATACTATCGCTCTCATGGGAACGAATCTATGCGTGACAACTAATTTCGTCTCTTTGATGCTAGATTGATTAGATCTTGGATTCAGGTTAGGCGAGGAAAGAAACCCACTACAATTTTGGCGCCGTTTCGGGGAGCTATGCCAATTTTTCAGTTTGTAGCATGTTTTGTGGATGATTAGCTAGCATTAGGCATCTTGTCGTTGCATGAATAGCGTTAGATCTGCATTTAGGGTTAGTTTGGGAGTGATTTTGCTTGATTTGAGTGGATTTGCTTGTTTGAATTCTAATCCGATTGTAGATTTGAAAAAGCTATTCAGATCACCAATCTTAAGATCAATTTGGATCTAAGATATCAGGGAAAACAACAAAAATCGATCAAATTTGCCAGATTTTGGTCAAAAGGAGACAAAAATCAGCATCAGAGCTGATAACTTTTTGCCCAACCTTCTTCGAGTTGCAGACACCTTCGGTTTTGATCATAGAACCTTTAGTTTGAAGGGCAAACAATCCTTTTTAGCAAATTTTTAGAAACATCAGAAAAATCGTCAAAAAATACCAAAAAATCAACAAAACCCTAAAAATACAGACAAAGAACCTTCGTCTGATTCACTGTGCATAGGTATAATTCAGATCTATCTACTGCCAGGTCAGCGAAGAATAATACCAGAAATAGAACATTTTCTCAGAAGATCAGTTGTCATATTGCCATATTTTTGTCAAAAAGTCACTTGTTTGCAAAAATACTAGTATTATTCTTGATCCTTCGCCAAAACCTTCGTCGAGTTTTCAGAACATTTCTTTTTTAGTAAAATACTATTTTTGAGTTCGGCGAACATTCTTCTTGTCCAGATCATAGAAAATATTGATTTTTACCCTCGCCAAACTACATAAACTATATTTTGTTGTGTCGGAAACCTTCGCCGGGTTTACCCTAGATTTTATCTGTGTCAGATTTTGAATTTGAGAGTTCGACGAAGGTTATTTTCCTAAAAATTGTCAGAAAAACCTGATCAAAGAGTAGTCTTTTTCCAAAATAATACTTCTGAACCTTTGCGGAGCCAATCTTCTCCTAGGGAACCTTTGTTAGTACTATTTTTAAGTTTTGATTTTCCAGATCAAGTCTCTGTCAAGATTTGGGTCAAATCTGATAAAGTCTGATTTGGATTCTGAGAGATTTTTTATTTTTTGAGAAGTATCAATTGATTGAATTTTGAAATCTTTTTCACAATATAGAAATCAGATTCTTGAAAAGTGGAATAGATCTAGCAGATCTGATCTGAGATAGTCTTGATTGAGAAATCTTCATCCAATATCATTGTCTGTTTGATTTGAATTTGTGAAAATGGCTGTCCCTAGAGGTGCTCCTCAAGAGGTCAATCCAATCATTGTTAGAAGAGCATCCCATTTGGATCTACCTATATACAATGGATTAAAAGACCCAGTTAGATTTGTTCAGATCTATCTTGTGAAGTCTATGACAAATTTTTTTCCAAAGATAAACTTAAGTTTTTTCCTATGGCCTTAACAGGAACATCACAAGATTGGTACTATAATAACTGAACGTGCAGATTGGGAGGATGTTAAATGAGCCCTAATCACACGTTTCAAACCTCGAAAGTTTATGGAAGACCCTTTCTTACTTTTAAGTAAAATTAAAATGGAAAAGCGGGAAATGGTTCGAAATTACATTGAACGGGTGAAACACCTCAGATCTGAGTGTGAACTTGAGCTAATTAACAAAAATGCCATGATTATGTGGTTTTTGTTAGGTTTACCTAAACGGATCAGATGTGAGCTAAAACGTCATAATGAGTATGCACTCTTGCAAAATGCTATGGATGATGTAATTCGGGAGGAGGATGAAGATTCAGATGATGAGACAAATATCAATATGTTGTCTTATATAGCAGGGCAGACCAGTATGACATCCACCACTATTGCATCAACAAATGTCAACTCTACTGCAGAGATGATGCTCAACGAGTTCAAGAAACTCGGGAACAACTAGCAAAAATAGAAAATCACATAGTGAATGAGTGTCCTCAATTGAAAAAACAAATGGAAATCAATGTATTCCATTTATGTAATTCGTCTGATCATGAGACTACTTTTTGCAACTTCAATCCTCGTTTAATTCAGCAATGGTATGCCCAAATGGGATATCGAGAACCAGAGTATGGAGGAAATCCAACAGCCAGACCTCGACAATCTGCTCTTGGTTACTCGAAATCTTTAGCCTTATCTGCCCCACCAAAGCACCAATTTGATGGAACCAGAACTGTACAGAAGTGCCGAGCAATGGAACTATGGTAATGATCAAGAAGGTAGATCTTCAGAACAGTATGCTATTTATGCTACGTCGCAACAACAAGCATCTAAAAAGTGGACCAGAGCACCACTTGGATGCTTTGCATGTGGAGTAAATCACAGAGTTGCAGAATGTCCAAATATAAAAAAATTTGTACCATTCTATCGTGACTGTGGTGATGGGCATTGCTATAAAGATTGTCCAGCAAGACCGAAGCCACCACCAGCTACAGCTCCTGTAAATTTGATAACAATCAAGCGAAGACTAGTAGCTCAAAATAAATCAAGTATAGCCTTGATGGTGGTCACCAAAGCACAGAAGCAGAAAGAACCGAAGGCGGATTCTATACCATTAACAGATATACCAACAGCATCTGGAGTCTATCCAAATTTTCATGCAGAAAAAAGAAGATATCAGGATATGAGGCAGTGGATTAAACATCTGCAAGAAGAAGAGGTGCTTGAAGCTGCAAAAGCAACAAACGAAGTTCGTTCTTCACCATTGCAGCCACCCAGAAATTCACGTACCGATATGAATGATCAATTTCATCATTATGAAGAACCCTCAAGATGACTGAACCAGAAGCGCCGCAAACAGATTTGCTCATGAATATTTTATCTAATAAGGTCAATATCTCATTGGGAGAGTTCTTGAAGTTGGTGCCAAAAGCAAAAGAAGTCTTAGCGCAAAAGTTAGCTCAAGCAGAACCAGAAGTCCATCAAGAGCCACTTTTTTGTGCTGGATTTGAAGAATCTAATGAAGTACTCCATGTCGGAGCCGCTTGGAAAGTGAACAAAAGAATATCACTCTGCCGATACAGCATAGACAATTTCCTAAGGAAGCAGCTGTGATAGATGGTGGTTCAGGAGTTTGTTAAAACTGAAAAACAATCCATATTGATTTCTTGAGTTGCTACAAATGTTGTACCATGCAAGTATGTAGCTCATTAATGCAAAATACCAAGTTTGGCCTACGTAGAATTCGAGCTACATGGTTATGTATTATCTAGTTTGATAAATGCAACTTGCATATAGTTTGTAGACATAGAATTAGCATGATTATGCTTGTAGAAACTCGTGGCAACTCACATGCATTAATTGTAAGCGATCCATAGTGACATGCAAGGCATGTACAAAGTGCAATGGACACATGCATGATGATTTGGACATTTCTAGTTAGAACTAGTACACTTGTAAAAAGTTGGTAGAATTTCATGCATGACAAGTGACAAATATCACATAGACTCTAGATGTCACTTTAGATGTCATTTTGAAATGTATAGATGTGGTTCTACCTCGAGATACCTCAATCTCCATAAATATGTGTAGCTCTCCACACAATCAATGATGAAGAACCAAAGTTTTGTAGCTATCTCATGCCATTTTGGATCTAAGCAAATATTGCTTGTTATCTCTCTAGCTCTCTCTGTCTAACTCGTGTTGAGGCTAATGCTCATACACTGAAATCTTGTAATTTTATTCATTCTTTGATTCATTGCTATTATATTTTGTTGATAGCATGCTAGATTGTGAGTTAGCCATTTCTTCTGAACTAGATCTAGTTGATCAATCTAGAATCAGGTTATAGTGCCAATCACAAAGCTTAATTAAGATCAATCACTCTTGTGGACATTCTCCACACATGTGAATTCTAGAAATTTTGTCATGGTATCAGAGCCTCATTAAGTTTTGCATGCTAACAACTCTGATTGTACAAGAAACTGAGAGCTAAATCAAGCAAAAAAGCAGTTTTGCACTTTTTCTAACCTTTCTCTGAAGTGTATTTGGATCAAATTGGACTTGAAGTGAATTTTTAGACCTGAATTGAGGTAGTACGAAATTCTGGAATTCTGCACGTGTAAAAATCAAAGTTTTTCAGTCCCTTTGTTCTCCTTACTTATAGATCCAAAGATAGTAGTCTTATAGCTTGATGGAAAGCATTTGATCTGTACTTTTCATAGAATTGAAACCAAATCAATCTGATGTGTCTAGCAAGAGTTATAAGCTCTTAAAAATGATAGGGATAGGTCCAAAATCCGAGTGATAGCATTTTGATTTGATTCAATTATACTTTGTTCTGAATCCATTGTTTTGAGCATCCAACACAAGAAACTGTAGATCAAGACTGAGTTTGAAGTATTTGAACACCCTTTGAGCCTTTTGAGTGTCAATAGTGTTTTCTTTTGAAGCATTTCACACGTGCCAAAAGTAGGATTCAAACCAACCAAAGTGTCTCAAACCACTGTTTGTGTCTGATCTAGATAACTTGTCTTGTGGAATATTTGAGATTCATCTCAAATATAGTTACAAGTGTTTCACATAGGAAGGTAGTTCAACCTTGAAAATACCTATAGTGAAAGAGAGCAGCAACTCTAAGTCTGATAGGAACAAGCTCAAACATATCTCAATCCAATAACTAAGAAGTCTTCATTATAATGGCATCTTAGGGAGGATATCTTCTAGAAGCCAGTGAAAGACTAAACACTTCTAATTACTCAATTTGGAAGTTAAGAATGGAGTCTATTTTGATACTCCAGGATGTTATGGATACTGTGCTTGGTGTTGAGGAGGAGCCTCAAGCACAGGTTGAAATTAAGAAGAGAGCTATAATGGCTCTACATTTCATTAAGATGAATGTATCTAATGAAATTTTGAGAGAGATATGATCTTGCACTACAGCCAAAGAAGCTTGGGATGCACTAAAGTCCATCTATGAAGCAAAGAATACTTCTAGAATACTCACTCTTAGGAATTTGATTTTCCAAAGTTTTCAAAGAAGTGAAGAGAGTGCATCTAACTATGTTCTGAGAGTTAAAGATTTACATAGAGAGCTTTCCTGTGTTGGTGTTACCATTAACCAAGTTGAGCTAGTTCAAGTCATACTGAATGGCTTGAGAGATGACTATGATAATCTTGTTCAGTCTTTTGCTATTAAGGAGGAGTTACCTAATCTAGAAACTCTCCAAGGAATTCATACTTTTGAAGAATCTAGACAAAGCTATGAACTCTCCAGGAAGAACAAACTTGAATATGGTGGAAGTGACAAAGCCCTCTTTGTCAAAGGAAAGCAAAAAGGAAGGAGTAAGGACCAATTCTCTCAAGCATACAACAAAGACAAAGCCAAAGATCTAGATCAAGATGGTGAAGAGGATGAAACAGCTCATCCCTCTAACTCAAAAACCAAGAAAAAGAAAGTGAAGTGCTTTCTCTGTGGCAAAAAGGGACACCATGCCTCTAATTGCTTCAAGAAGAAAAACCAACTCAAGCAAGCTAGTCTCTCCAAAGAGATTGAAGAAGATTCTGTTGCAAGTGATGGAGAAGGATCATTATGGTGTCCAATTTTTTTTCATCACCTTTCAAGAAAGATGGAGCTTGGTACATAGACAGTGGAGCCTCTTCACATATGTGCTGTTCAAAGGAGTCATTTGACTCAATCTTACCTTACAAAGGACTCAAGAGATCTATTTATACTGCTAAGGATCATGAGTGTCCAATAGAAGGAATTGGCAACATTCCATTGGAACTTGCTTTTTCAAAAGTTCTTGCACTTTCTAATGTTCTTCCAAAACTTACAAAGAACTTAATTAGTGTGGGAAAGTTGCTTAATAATGGTTGTGATGTAAAGTTCAGCTCTAATACTTGTTTTATCAAGAGAAAAGATGAGATCCTTGCTGATGGAACTAGATGTGGTGGAATCTTTAAGTTGAATTCTTATGAGAATGCAAAACTTTGTGAAGCTGCTTTGTTATCTAAGGAGGAGCTGTGTGTGAAAGATTCAACTAGTTTCATCACATTTTGCAATATTTCCATATTTGGCATATTGAGGCCAAAACTTGTTTTAGACTTAGTCCTTCTTAAGAGCATTCTTGATATCCTCCACATCTTGATTGTCTCCACCACTCAAGATGATATCATCCACATAGATTAGAAAGATGGTAACATCATTTCCAGCAAACCTATAATAAAGTGAATAATCATACTCACTCATAACAAAGCCTTGAGAGAGTAAAAAAGTGTTAAGCTTAGCATACCAACTCCTTGGTGCTTGCTTAAGGCCATACAAACTCTTTTGTAGACGACACACATGATTTGGCTTTGTTGATGAAATGTAGCTCTCGGGTTGCTCCATGTATACTTCCTCCTCAAGATCACCATTCAAGAATGCATTTGAAATGTCCATTTGCCATAGATCCCATCCATAAAGTGTAGCAAGTGAAATGATGACTCGAATGCTTACCATCTTTGCCACGGGTGCAAAGATCTCATCATAGTCAATTCCTTGTTGTTGAGCATATCCTTTTGCCACTAACCTTGCCTTGTACTTGTTGATAGATCCATCTTGGTTTGTCTTCACCTTGAAGATCCATTTGCATCCAATAGCTTTCTTGTCCTTAGGCAACTCCACCAATCTCCATGTTCCATTCTTCATAAGAGCTTGATACTCGAGATCCATTGCTTGGATCCACTCCTCTTTTTTCCTTGCCTAATCTACACTTGTAGGATCATCCAAAGAGGTTAGGAAAGCAACATAATTTTCAGAAACTACTTGCTTACCCTTTTGATCATATGTGAGCCTTGAAGGTACTTGTCTTTCTCTTGATGTTCTCCTTGGCTTTTGACTTGATGAAGGTCCATCATCACCACCATCCAAAGTAGGATCCTTCTCATCAACATCAAGAATGTTAGATCCATCTACTTTACCATCAATCATGCTTGAAGACACCTTTGGAATGTTTCCCTCATAGAAAATGACATCTCTACCAACAATCAATTTGTTAGTAGAAGGAATGTAAACGTTGTAGGCTTTACTCACCTCACTATATCCAACAAAAATACCTCTTCTTGAAGATGGATCCTCCTTGGTTCCTATCATCAAGAGTAATGTTGACATAGCATGTGCATCCAAAGGTTCTTAGAAAGTTGACACTCGGCCTCCTCTTGAATAGCATCTCAAAAGGTGTCCTTCCATCCAAAATAGCACTCGGCCACCTATTGCACAGGAAATTGGCACACAACAAAGCTTGATCCCAAAATGGTTTGTCAAGATTAGCACTTAACCTCATAGCTTTAGCACTTTCACATAAAGTTCTAATCTTCCTTTCAGCCACTCCATTTTGTTGTGGGGTCCTTGATGTTGTATACTCCCTCTTGATCCCATGCTCATCACAAAAGGCCTTGAACTTGTTAGATATGTACTCACCACCATTGTCACCTCTCAAGCACTTGATCTTTGTGGAAAATTGGTTCTCCCTTGCATTCTTGAACTTGATAAAGACATCATACACTTCATCCTTGCTCTTTAGTAGATAGAACCAACAAAATCTACTAAAATCATCAATGAATGTTACATACATCTTAGCTCCACTATTGCTAATTGTAGTAAATCCATGAATATCCGAATGTACAAGTTGAAAAGGCTTTGTAGATCTAGAAATAGATCTAGTATAAGGTAGTCTATGTGACTTAGACAAAGCACAAGACTCACAAACATGCTTGTCATTACTTAAGGAACTTGGAAGACCAATCACAACCTTCTTCCTTGCCATTACCTCCAATGACTTGAAGTTGAGGTGTCCCATCCTTTTGTGCCAAACCTCTTGAATAGAAATTTGCTCCCTTGCAATACATCCAACTTGGTTAGCAATAACACAAGCATCAAGTTTGAACAACTTCCCTTGCCTTTTACCTTTTCCAATCAAGACATCCTTTTGATCAAACAAGCATCTCCATCAAACTCCACCTTGAGGCCCTTACTTAGCATTTGACTCACACTAAGCAAATTCTTGGTAATAGATGGAATAAACAAGACATCCTCCAAATGAACATTCCTATTTGTAGAGAGAGAAATAGGAATTGTACCAATCCCTTTGATTGCACACTCATCATCATTGGCCGTGTAGATCACCCTCTTGTCATCTCCATATGCCAACAAAGAAGTGAAGTACTCTTTGTGAAAGGTCATGTGTGAACTTGCTCCACTATCAATCCACCAAGGATCTAGATCTCCATCATTAGCAAGCATACATGAAGACATCACAAAAGCATCATCATTTGCATCTTGCACATCCAAACCATCCTCATCAAGAGTAAGATTACCTTGCTTGTCTCCTTGATCTCTCTTCTTCTTGTAACACTCACTTGCAAAGTGTCCTTTGATGCCACAATAGAAGCTCTTGAGCTTTGATCTATCTTTCTTTTTGCCACTTGATCTTGCCCTTTAGACCACTTGCTTTTGGTTTTGCCCTTGAATTTGCCCTTTGTGAACATAGCATCCTCTTGAAGTGTCGATGTAGATCCACCTCTTGCTTGAAGCCTATATTCCTCATTGATCAAGATCTCTTGAAGATCCATCAAAGTTGAAAAAGTCTTTTGAATAGCAATACTTTGAACAATGTTAGCATGAGCATCCAACAAGCCATTAAGAATCACTTGAATAAGCTCTCCTTCCTTAATGCTTTCATCAATGCAAGCTAACTCATCATTCAATGCTTTCATTCTCAAAACAAAAGTACTTGGACTTTCTTCATTCTTTTGCAAACAAGAAAAGATTTGCCTTCTTAGAGTCAACACTCTAGAAGTAGACTTGGATTCATAAAGCTTCTTCAATGAATTCCAAGCTTCCAAAGATGATGTGCACTTACCAACTTCTTTGAGAAGTTCATTGGTAACATTCATCTTTATCATGTGTAGAGCCTTCTTGGCCCTCTTGTCATACCTCAATTGATCTTGTTGTGTTGCTGGTCTCTCCTCCAAACCTACAACAATATCCAAAACATCATTTATCTCAAGAAGTGACTCCATCCTCACTTTCCATAATGAATAGTTACTTGAGGTAAGCCTATCATTGGCTTCCAACATGACTCCAATTGAGGTTGCCATGTAGCAGTGACCTGATCGTCTCTTTCAACCTGCTTCAATGCACAAAGCACTCCATTGAACAACAACAAATGCTTTCAAAAGAAATCACCAAGATTTGAAACTATCTCACAAATTCTCCTCTAGCACTTATCCAAGCAAATCAACACATAGAATCATGGAATCTTGATCAACCTATGATCTATCCTCAATCTAATGACTTTTGCCACTTCCTAAGATAGAGTCCAGAAACCTCACTATCTAGAGATGCAATCAAAATTAGGGTTTTGACAAAATCACAAAAAATTGATATTTCCAAATCTACATGCAAATGCTGAAAATTTGATTTGCAATCTATAAGCCACCACTTAGGCTGAACCAATGATCCAAAAATCGGCCAAATCCAGCATGTGAATTCAAAAAACGGAATTGAACAAGTATATTGACCTATTTAGTGTTTTGATCTACAAAAGCAAAAAAATCTGATTTTGGTGTAGAATCCTCTCTAGCATGCTCTAGACTTGATATTTTCACCAAATCATTGATAGATCTGATTTCCTCCTTCATAACCTGAAACACAAGCTCTGATACCATGTGAAAGATTTCAGATCCTTAAGATCCAATCTACTTGAATGATCTTTGGTTAGAAAGAGAAATACACTACCAATTTCACCAATGTAGAAAAATCAGCATCTACACACAATTTGAGATGCAAACACTAACAGAACTTGATCAAACTTGAATGAAATGATTATGTGCTGTTGTTGTCCGTACAAAATCCTACTGTATTTCACACGTGTGGATCCAAAAATAGCAAATATAGATCATTCTCCACATAGAATTGCAAGCAATCACCAAGATAGTGCACCAATGGATAGTAGAACCCAAGAGAACCATGTATAAGCATGAAATGAGATAGAGAAGAGAGAAGATGAATCTCTCCACGAGTTACATCCTTTTATAGTAGGTTCAAACCCTATTTGGCCACTTGGCTTTTCCACCAAAATGCTAACCCTACCAATTTTGGGTCTAGATTCAATGTACCCAACTTATTCAAATTGAATCTACTCAAACTCGCATTCTATCTTTCCCAAACTTTCAAAAAGTGTTTATTCAAATGAAATTTAGACTAATGAACTTTGAAAAGTCAACAACAATCATGTGCTTGGTAGTCCTGAAATGTGACGTAGCACCAGAGTCAAGAATGACTTCTTGTATATCTGTTTGAGATGTGGTGCACACTTCGGTGCATAGATAAGTAAATGGATTGTTTGTCGCTCTCTCCTCAGCCATCTTTGAGGACTCTGACTCTTCTACATACGACGAGCTATTGGAGGGCTCTTCTTGCTCTGTGTATTCTTGTTTCTTGGGTTCTGAAAGTAGTCTACTACTGCATGACCCTTCTTATGACAAGTTGTAGTTTTAATACATTCAGTTGAGTTCATCGAACTCAGCTAAAGACTGATTAGCGCTAGCTTCAAGCTTATGTACTCAGCTTTGATTATTATCAGAGTGCATTTTTGTGTCTACACAACTATCTTGTTCCTTTGCGCATTGTAGTTACTTTTGATTCATTTTGAACTCGTTTATTGGTAACTGCCGCATTTCTGATCCATAGCATGCACCACCAGCTCTACACTTCTGTTGCAAGAGATCGATTTTCTCTGATTTTTGACATGGTATCAAAGTGGGTGGCTCAGTAATCTGCATATTCATTGTGGGTTATCAGTCTTGTTTCTACCAAGACCTCACATCAACAAGTGCGGAGCCAACAGTAATCCGCTACTATTGTTTCTACCAATATTGAGTTTATACCAAAAATGGATTCTACTTCTAGCTCTTCTCTAATTGACAAGCTCAATGGAGATAACTACCATCTTTGGAAATTCAAGATGAGAGTTGTTCTACTAGCCAAGGAACTGTGGGACATTGTCGATGAAACTAAAGTCAAGCCAAAGGCTGATGTAGCTAGCATCACCAAATGGAGGCAACAAAATGGCAATGCATTTGCCTTAATCACATTGAACATTAATGACTCCCAAATCAGTCATATCCGATCTGCACAGACTACCAAGGATGCTTGGGACATCCTACCTACACTCTATGACATCAGAGATGTCACATCTAAACTACATATGAGGAAGAAATTCTTCACACTCAGAATGTTTGATGCAGACACTATTTCCAGCCATCTCAACACATTCAAAAACCTCATGGAGCAAATGACTACAACAGGATCGAACATTGAAGATTCAAATGCAGTAATGACTCTTCTATCAAGTCTCCTTAATGCCTATGAAACATGGGTCATGGCCATTTTGACCTAGCAACAACTAACTTTATCCAAAGTCATCTCTATGTTGTTACAAGAGGAGATCAAAAGAAATGCTTCCTCCTCAGGCTCTAGGATGCTGATTCTTGGTACCTGGAGTCTGGAGCAACTCAGCACATGACCCATCATCAGGACTGGTTCAAAAATTACAAACCTTTCACCCATTCTAGAGTTGTATAAGGTGACAATTCAACTCATTCCATTGAAGGTGAAGGACCAGTCAAGGTCGAATTTCAGAGAGGTGTTTTTAAGTTGTTGTCCAATGTGTTATACATTCCAAACCTTACAAAAATCTGCTTTCTATAAGTAGAATCACTAATTCTGGTCGAAGGGTTGAGTTTGATACTGAGGGCTGCACCATTCTTGACAAGACTAGGAAAGTCCTAGCATTCGGTAGAAGATGTGGCTACCTTTACAAATTGAGTCACTATTTTTCTACAGATAGTCAAGCTCTGATTTCTATTTCTGAATCAAATCATATGATGTGGCATTTCAGACTGGGCCATTTAAATTTGAAAAGTATTCAATCAGAACTTAGTGCAAGATCTTCCTTCTATTAGCAAATCTGATTCACCATGTGAAAGTTGTATTATTAGCAAGCATGCTAGAAGTCCATTCAGTTCGGATTCTATTCAAACTTCTAGAGATTTGCTAGACCTTGTACATAGTGACCTTTGTCGCCCAATGCAAACTCCTTCCACAAGGGGAGCTCTTTATTTTCTGACTTTTATTGATGATTTTTCTAGAAAAATTGCTACTTACTTTTTGAAGAATAAATCCAAGACTTTCAAATTCTTCAAGCTATTCAAGACATCTATAGAAAATCAGACCCAGAGAACAATCAAAGGCATATGTTGTGATGGAGGGGGAGAATACATCTCCACCGAGTTCAAGGAATTCTGCAGGGCCTGTGGTATACACTAACAATACACCATGAGCTACTCACCACATTCAAATGGAGTAGCAGAACAAAAAAATCAAACACTCATTGAGAGTGCCAAAAGCATGATGGCCCATGCTTCTCTTCCAAAAAGATTTTGGGTAGAAGCTATTACTACAGCTGCATACCCGCAATATCGATCCATCATTAAGGCCCTGAATGGCAAGACACCCTATGAGGTGTGCACTGGATCGAAGCCATCACTCAAACATGTTCGAGTATTTGAATGCATTGCCTATGCTCATATCCCTGAAGATCTGAGAAAAAAGCTGGATGACAAAAACAGAAAATCGATTTTCATTGGCTACTCCCCAAATCACAAGGCATACAAGCTCTACAACAGGATCACTCAGAAGACATTCACGAGCAGAGATGTCATATTAATGGAAGACCAATTTTTCGATCACAAGGGAAAAGCTCCAAAAAAATCCGACCCAAGGTCCGAACAGTCAAAATCCGAACAAGGGTCAAAAAATTCAAAATCTGACTAGTGGGTTGAACAGTCAAAATCCGACCCAAGGTCAAGAAATCCAAAATCTGACCCTAGGTTCAAAAATCAGAAAATCGATACTAACTCTGACAGTAAGTCTGAACCTTAACAAAACGAGTAGCATCAAGGGTCGAAATTCAACCCAGGAGATCAAATCGACCCGGACAACCTCCATCCCAATTCATAGATGATCCGGCCTGCTACTTTGTGTAGGAATCAAACACAGTTCATGAGACAATGACAACGCTTGATGCTGATCAGTGGAAAGCTTCCATGGACAGGGATCAAAACCCGATCCCATGTAAGTGGATTTTCAAAGTGAAGTATGATGTTGAAGGTAAAGTAAATTGATACAAATCTAGACTGGTTGCCAAGGGGTTCTCACAAATTCCAGACCTAGATAAAACCTTCAGTCCTATGGTAAGGCATGCTTCAATTCGTTTGCTTATTTCCTATGCAGCTGCATCAGACCTTGAAGTTCATCAAACGGATGTCCAAACTACATTCCTTAATGGCACCATTGAAGAGGAGATCTACATGTCTCAGCCAGAACGATATGAGCTAAAGGGCAAGGAGCACCCGATATGCAAAATTCATAAAGCTCTATATGGTCTGAAACAGTCTCCAAGAGCCTGGTTTCAGAAAATAAATACATTTCTAATCGAAAATGGTTTTCCAAACTTGGCAGACTCAAATGTTTATTTAAAGTCTGTATCAGATTCCTTCATAATCATCACTCTTTATGTTGATGACACGTTACTGTTCAATAACAATTTAAATTTGTTGAAGGATATCAAATGCTTGTTAGCACATGAATACAAAATGGCAGATATGGGTCCTGAACACTACTGTCTCAAAATTCAGATGTTCCGAATTCGACCCAGCAGGCAGATTTTCATCAGTCAGCAGAGATACCTCACCAATGTGTTGAGGAAATATGGAATGGTTGAGTGCAAACCGAACCACTTCCCACTCGACCCTTCTTTGAAGCTGTCAAAGGAGCAATGTCTAAAATCTGAGTCAGAGAAGGCGGAGATGAAACAGTATTCATTTCACTCAATAATCGGATCATTGATGTATGCCATATGCTCTGCTGAACTCGACCCGACCTTGATTATTCCATCAGCTCTCTCAGCCAATTTCTTTCAGATCCAGGTCTAGTTTTTATGAAAGTCATGAAGTATGTCCAAGCTACAAAGCACCTCTACATTTGTTATGGAGACAGCCAAACAGCCAACATTTTGGAGGGCTACACAGATGCATATTGGGCAGGAGATATTGACACAAGAAAATCAACCTCAAGATTTGTCTTCTTGTTCAATCAAGGCCCAATTTCATGGAACAGCCAGAAATAGACCTCAGTAGCATCGTCTTCAATAGAATTAGAAAATATCGCTGCCACAAATGCTACCAAGGAGGCAGTTTGGCTAAGGAACTTGCTTGTAGATATCGAACTGATTCAGTCACATCCAACGACCCTCCATTGTGACAATCAAAGTGCCATCGTACTATCTCTAAATCCGAGATTTCACTCTTGAAGTAAGCATATTGAAATAAGATATCACTATCTTAGAGAAAAGTGCAAAGCAAGAAAATTTGTTTAGTTTATTGCAAGACAGAATTACAGGTAGCAAATCACTTCACCAAGGCACTGACAAAGGAACATCAATCCAGGACCAACACATAGACGATTGCCAAAAGAGTCTTGCAATACCTGCAACAAATAAAGGATTACAGACTCTGCTATTCACGTGAAACGGGACTTCAAGTCAAGTCCTATAGTGACGCTAGCTGGGCATCATTGAAGGACGATTGTAAGAGTGTTTCAAGAGGATGCACTATAGCACCAAATGCAATAATTCTATGGGTGAGCAAGAAGCAAACGATCATCACACAATCATCTTGTAAATCTGAGTATGTCGCTGCCATGAAGATGGCCAACGAACTGACATGGCTCAGACAGTTAACTCCTTGACGACGGACTGGGAGAAAGCACCAATGAGTCGTTGATCCTCTACATGGACAACACCTTTGCCATACACCTGACAAAGGACCATGTGTTTCATTCATGAACGAAGCACATTGCAATCAAGTACTTGAGAACTATGGTCATTCTGACACAGATGGTTGCTGATATATTCACTAGACCCTTGGACAAGGGATTGTTTGAAAGACAGAGAGCCAGCCTAAAAATCATAAGACTACCATGCTTTGAGAGCGAGCTGAAGAAACATGATGTTTCTACCTACAAAGAATCTATAGCTTATGATCTAGTCTCTGTAGAAATACTCGTAAAAGGCCAACATACTGTCTCTGCAGAAATACACGGAAACTGCCCAAAGATAGAAACAATAAACAACCACAATGCTCCTGAAAACAAAACAAAGGCCACCATAGGCAATCGCAAAGTCATGCAAACGGTTCCAATGAAGACATCGCAGACATACGGTCCAATACGAAGTTGAAATAAACCGAACGCACTGCAAGGGTCAACGTTACGGTTATAAGCGAAGACCAACAAAAGACAACCGAACCGAGGGCAACTGCAAAAGCTAGGCAACGATGACAACAAAGGCCACTACAAGAAGTCTGCAAGAACTCACATATGAAGACCAACGGAGGAGTCAACCACAACCGAAATACAATGTGCATCGCAAACCACAACACTCTAGCCTACGGTCCATTGCGATGCTTTAGCAAACCGAAGGAAACCAAAGGTCAATACTTACGATCAAGAATCAAAGACCATGACTCACAATGAGAAGCCACCAAGGCACCGCAAGGTGAAACTTACGTTCACATGTGAAGTAAACCGAAGGTAACCACCAAGCTGGAGCTTACGGTCACCTACGAAGCAAGTCGAAGGCAATGATGAGAGGAGAATTCGTGAAACAGTCGCGATCACGGATCACGTTCCTCTTCCAAGACTCGAATGGAGTTCAGATGCGACCACTAGACACTGCCAGCTAACTCACTCCTACAGTCCTCCAGAGTGTAGTCAGTCACTATTGATCTACGTTCCAAAAATTAATACAACATTCGACATAATTTCAACCAAAGTGCAGAATTCAAAAGAACAAGAAAACTAAGACATACAAAATAAGCAGCATATGCATTCGCATTCAAGATCAGATACAATAAGAAAATCATCTATATTGATTTCTCTTCTGAATTTCTTCAAGAACTGCATGCGAGTCCACGTAGTGCGTTGGCGTGAGAGAAACACGGTTCTCTCACAAGTAATAGTCTTGCTTCATTAGTGGACAATTGGATCTTCTGATCCTAGACACAAAGCTCTTCTCGCACGCAGGCGAAGTTGCTGTCTGTAATTCGTCTTGGTTGCTTACGAGCATCAGACTTCTGTATATTACACTATGTGTATTCTGTTCTGATCTATATGTCAAGTATAATCCAGTAGGTACAGTCTCTTTGTGTAAATCTAAGATTAGAGTGATTAAGCATCTACAACTAACCATAGAATTACAAGAGTGGCAGATTAGCCATGACCTAGGGAGTATCTGCTAACGTCATGCCATCAGATCAAATTACTGTACTTATGGGTACTTGCGTGATCAATTAGTGGTACTCCTTGGGGCATGAGCACTGAACGAGTTTTGTTTACCTCGTCTGCCTTCTTCCGTACTGGACCGCAAAGGAATCTCGTTCGTGGATCTTTCGTGTTCGCGAACCGTTCGTCTTTGTCTTTGTTGACTTTTGCGTTCGCGAAACTCTTCGTATTTTGTGTCTTCAGATGTTCGAGTTCACGAACATCTTCGTCAGGAAAAGGGCTAAAAGCTAGCAAGGCTTTGTAATCAGAAACATTTTGTTTCTTCAGCTCCCTCTCAAAGCATGATAGCTTTACAACCCCGAGACTACTCCTTTGCCTCTCAAAGAGTCCTTTGTCCAGGGCCTTTGTGAAGATGTCAGCAACCATGTCTTTCGTTCCTATGAAGGTGGTCTGCATCATCTTTTTTTCAATCAGATCCCTGATCAAGTGATACTTGATCGCAATGTGCTTTGTTTTGGAATGGAACACGGGATCTTTCGTCAGGTGTATTGCAGAGGTGGTGTCCATCTGCAAGACTAGAGGCTCATTCCTTGTTTCGTCCAATTCATCCAGAAACTACCTTAGCCAAATTATTTTGTTGGCCATCTTTGCTGCTGCTACATACTCTGCATCATAGGATGACTGGGCTACAACGGTCTGCTTCTTGCTGACCCAGAGAACTGGTGCCCTGATGCGATGGTGCATCCTCCTGAGATGCTTTTACAATCGTCTTTGAGAGATGCCCAGCTAGCATCGTTGTAGGAAAGTATCCTGAGACCTGCACCACGACAATAACACAAGCCATAATCCCTCATTAATTGAAGATATTGCAAAATTCATTTTTCAATCTTCCAATGTGTCAAGTCTAGATTCGTGCAGAATTGGCTTATCCTGGATACTACATAGGCAATATCAGGACGTGTGTTGTCTGCAAGGTACATCAATGATCCTATCAGCTTCCTGTAAGGTGTGAGCTACATCTGTTCTCTCTCTGTCTTAGTCCTTGGATAGTCATCATTCGTTAGCACCATCCCTGCGAGCATTGGAGTGTTCGCTCCTTTGCAGTTCAGCATCCTAAAGTCCTCTAGGATCTTCTGGGTGTATCTAAGGTATACCTCCCTCATAGTCCCTTTCGATTTGTAAGCCTAGGTAACACCTGGCTTCTCCCAGATCCACTATCTCGAAATGTTTCGAGATGTCTATCTTCACCTCAACAATTAGTTGCCCACTCTTGCAAAGTATCAGAGTGTCGTCCACATATACAACCACTATGATGATCTGCCCATCTGTAATTATGACATACACATTGGAGTCGGCCAACAGAGCCTTGAATCCTAATGAATTTAGGACTTGATCTTTCTTCTTGTACCATTGTCGGGCTGACTGCTTCAGACCATAGATGCTTCTATGCATTCTGCATACATAGTCAGGAAGTGAATTCGAGATAAATCCTGGGGGTTGATCCATGTAGACCTCTTCGTCTAATTTGCCATGTAAGAAGACTGTCTTCTCATCCACAATGTGGATCCTGAGGTCATAAGCTGCTGCATATGCAAATAACAAACGTAGGGACGAATGTTTGACGATAGGAGAGAAGGTTTCAGAGTAGTCAATATCGTATCTCTGAGAAAAACCCTTCGCTACCAATCTTGCCTTGTATTTTGACACATTTCCGTTTGGTTCGTATTTGAGCTTGAAGACCCATTTGCATTTGACAGTCTTGCGCTTACACGGTAATGGCTCCAACGTCCATACTTGGTTCTTCCTCATGGACTCCATCTCTTCGTTCATGGCTTGGATCCATTTGTCCTTTTCTGGACTTTCAATTGCCTCCTTGAATGTCTATGGTTCGCCACTGAACCCGCAGAATTCTTCTGATGTGGAAGCTGAGATGTCTGGCACATATCTTGCTGGCGCTCTTCATGGTCTTGTTGACCTTCTGGGAGATCCTCCTGGAATAGCTATGCCTTTGTCCTTGTCTGCTCTGCTCGGTCCAAAACCATCTTGATTTACAGGAACTGTGGCGGCAGGTTGCCTCTCGAATCTTTCTTTGTCAGATTCGTCGCTCGAATGGGAGGCGACTCAAACATCTTCGTTTTCGTGTTCGTTTGTTGCTCCCTCTGTCACTGGCGGCAGGTCATAGTACTGTCTCTCCAGAACTTCATAGCTGACAGGATCTTCTTTGGCCATAGTCTTGCTCTCATCGAATTTGACATCCCTCACTGTTTTCACAATGTTCGTGTCTGGCATGTAGACTCTGTAGTATGACGAATTGTTGTCATAGCAATGCTCACAAAGATCATTTGAGAATACAGATGCTTTTTGCACATCTTGTCCCTTCTACAAATTGCTGCTGTGTTGCAGCATCAGCGCATGGCATGGGAGAAGAGGAGGGGGTGTTAACCCCTTTCTTTCTTGGCATGGAGGAGGATTGATAGATCCCTAGGTGATAGTAGCAGAGCTGCAGCAAATGATGGGCAGGCACGAGCAATAGCAGCACTCTTGTGTGCCATTGCTGCAACAGAGCAAGCAGCAGCAACGTGCAGGAGCAGCGCGCTAGGGCGTCATCGTTGAGAGAGAGAGAGAGAGAGAGAGAGAGAGAGAGAGAGAGAGAGAGAGAGAGAGAGAGAGAGAGAGAGAGAGAGAGAGAGAGAGAGAGAGAGAGAGAGAGAGAGAGAGAGAGAGAGAGAGAGAGAGAGAGAGAGAGAGAGAGAGAGAGAGAGAGAGAGAGAGAGAGAGAGAGAGAGAGAGAGAGAGAGAGAGAGAGAGAGAGAGACTTGATCATGAAGAATTAAGATTACTGAATGTTAGATGTTACATTATCATCATGAACTTGCATACCATTTTCTGAATAAGCTTTGCTTTCATGAGATCGAACTACTTCGTGACATAAAAAATAAATTCACTTCCTATCTTGTTTGTCTTGACTTTGCTTGGAAATAGGGTTTGAAGGTAGGTGAAAAAAAGTCCCTACACACAACAACATAAGAGGAACATGACATTGGGGTGTTATTAGATCTAAGGAAAAGAGGCAAGGCCGCATAGAGGTAAACAACAATGAACCTTCACCCACTCTGTGCAAGTACAAGCAAGGCGAGGATACAAGCAATGAGAGAGGCAAGATGTCTCAAGAGTACTCAAAGTTATGGGATGGAACATCTGGCAAAGATGGCAAGAACATGATCAGAGGATACTACCTTTCATCAAAATGATAAGGATGAAATCCGACAAATATAGGTAGACAATGGACTCTTACACTCGCAAGGAAGATTAACACAAGGAAATTGCTTGTAAGGTAGTTGTGAGAGCAAAGATGTGCATGTGCATTGTCTCGCACAAGGCTGTTCACCTCACCAAAAGCATTGAGGCCAAAGTAATGTATGTGAAGGCAGGCAGCTGTGACGAACAAAAAAAACAAATTTAACTTCAAAATGAAATGTAATCATAAAAAAAAAGCTTCCAAAAAAACTTCAAATGAAGATATACAAAAAAATTATTTTCATACAAAAGACTTCACAAATGAAAATTGAAAAATCTCTAACCCTCTTAAAAGTGCAAAAGAAAAATCAATTTTTTTTGTCCATTTTAACCCTCACATTTATTTGGCTAAAATTTCTTTGTTACTAATAAAACTAAAAAATCTCAAGTCCAAAAAAGCTCTACTTGTATAATTAGATCAATGATTGAATGTCATTTGATATATCAAATTTGCAACAAAGGAAGTAAAAAAATAAAATAAAAGCCTAGAAAAAATAGGGGCAGAAAACAATGCAAGAAGTACCATATCTTATTTAGTATTAATTCAAATGGCCTACCATATCGATTGGATTAAAGCTGAGATAAAGCTCTAGAACCTATGTAAACAAACTAAAAAAATCAGTTAGCTGAAATTTGGAAATCTCAAACAAAGTTGAAATAAAATTGTAATAATATATTTTGATAACCTCTAGAAACCTTTTGCTTCCCTTACCCAAATGCCTTGCAATTTGGTGCAAATCAAAGCTAAAAAAAAACTCTACAAGGTGTAATCATATCATGAAAAAAAAAAACCAAATTTGAATGGGTACTCCAAAAATTGACCCAAACAAAGTTGAAAATTAGCTAAGAACTAGCAAAAAGAAAGTTACAAAAAACAATAAATTTCTTAAATGAGGAGAATATGTTGAACAAGCTGATTAATACATCATCAGTTTTGATACCAAAAATATCATGTGCTAAACCTCTCAAGTAAAGCTAAACAAGCAAAGAAATAGAAGCAACCATCACATCTAAATATAGCAAAGATTACCATTAATTGCATTAGGCTTATATCGAAATAAAGATCAAAAGGAGAAAATTTCTCTTTTTAAGAATGTGAAGTACTTGTATTCATGTCATGAGACACATGAGACCTAGTAAGATCAAATCTCAAAGCTCACATTCAAAAAAGAAAGAGGAGATGAAGCCCCAAGTTCATTCAAATACAAGTGAGTTAAGAGATCTCGAACATGATCTCCAATATTTTATGAACAGAGCCCATGACTTAACTTTACATTACTATATTGTAGTCCAATTAGTCCTTGTTAAGTTTACTTTGTGTCTTTTTTTTTTTGCTTGTTATCCTTATTTAAGGCACTTTGAGAGATCTGACAAAGACCTATTTTTATTCTTAAGACTAATAATTTCTTATGGATCCAACAAACTTAGTATGGATATAGTTATTCTCGTAGGTACTAAACATACATGACACTGTCATTATTCACATAGGCTTAAAACCATGTTTCACAGCAGCATCCCATGTTTGATCAATACGATCCACGTCAATGGCACCCACTTCATGATGCTCCCATCTTTCCAAAGTGTGGACTATGCCTCCAACGTGACAAGCATGCAAGACACCTCTCGGCATTGTCATCTGCAAGACAAATCTTGGTTAACTTTGGAGCTCAATATTTAAGGAGCATCATAAAAGATATTATGTTCATCATATGCAAGAATGCTCTTCACCAACACCTTTTCTACAACCAAAGATCCTTTATAAGAATGGTATAAGATTGAAAACATGACTATGTCTAGCATTTGAGTTTTTTTGACAAGCAAATAACAATTCCAGAAAAAAATTTGAGACAAATTTTTCACCTCACATGAACGTAACCCTTTCATGTCTTTTGGCACCTGCATAGCAGGAAGCTTTTCATAAATGCAGTCTTTCCGAGATTCCAAAATAGGTGCTAAAACAAACTGATGAAAGTGAGTTCCTGAAGGAGCCCACTTCTGTTCACTTGGAGTTAATGCCTTTCCTATCACCCAAACCTACACCATGAAACAAAAACAAAGGCTCATCAAAATACCAATTGTGATGCTAGCTTCAAAAAAATTCACATGTCAGCTAGCTCTTACTCAATAATAACATCTAGTCAATAGCAAAAGTATGCTACAACCATTCGATCTTTGTATCCTCAAATAATCTAATAACTATTTGGTCACTATTTATTTATCATACACGGATCTTTCATTCAAACATTTGACCGTGCTACACTTTCCTATATAGAGGATACATTCCATGAGTGTGAAGTGGTCAAAGTCAACAAAAATGCACAAAGTACTAACCGAACAGTGTTGGCCATCTTGATACTTCACCACTTGAACAAGGTTGCCTCGATATTGCACTGGCACCTCAGCTAAAATCGTCTCATATTGATCTTGAGAAGTTGTTAGCATCTGTTACAACAAATACCAACATCAAAACACAATCAAAGAGATTGCCAACACAAGGCTCCACAAGCCAGAACTTGTCCAGAGAAAGATGATCCAATCTAATATCTCTAAAGAAAACTCATCCTGTCAAAAAAGGAATTAAGTGTTCAAATAAGTACCAAGTATGCTTATGAACAAGTAGCTACCCTAATCCAAGATAGCAAAGAAAATGTGACTACCATTTTTTGTATCTTGAACATTCTGTTCTATCACACTAATTAGACAAATCTTCCAACAAAAAGTGATCTGCAACAAAACAAGCCATCATTGTTGTTAATCAACAATCAAATTTTTCAAAAAAAAAACTCACCATAACTTGAACACCTCGTTGACACAAATAAATTGCTATGGCACGACCGATATGTGACATTGCGCCTGTCAAAAAAATTTGTTTCAAATCTGTTGGAAGCTTGTTTAAAATCACAGCTGCTGTCAATGTGTTCCCATTGATGATTCGAATTCGCAAATCTTTGTGTTTGTTGACAAACAACGTTCCACCCCCATTGAGGCTCTCATTCTGTCCAATAAGGTTATTGAAAATGATGTCAAATCACTCCCATGCCAGCTATAAAGCTACAAGGGCACTCAAGTGTGTGTGACATGTCACATGAAACCTATGTAACCTACAAAAATGGATTTTTAATGATCTTATGTAGGTAATTACATCTAGTATGTGGTCAACTAAAAGGGATGCATCAAAGTCTATGGGTGGTTTGAAGCATGTATCTATTGACGATGCTCATTACACACACACACACACACACACACACACACACACACATCTACTTCTATCATCATTACTTTAATTCTCTGCTTGCATTGTATAGACTTGAATATACTTTTCATACTTGAGTGTTGACAAACTTAAATATGTGAGGTTAGTAAGAAGTGGCTTTTCATTGCAAAAGCGTTCATACACAAAATCTTACAATCTAAAATGTTAGGAATGAGTTTGTGGCAGAAAGCAAGAAATTTTCAATAATGCATCCAAAGCTATAGACAACATTTTTAAAAACAATAAACTTACCTTGTTGAGAGCACTAAGACTAATGACACGAGCTCCACCCTTTTCAGCTTCTAGTATGGCTTGCTCAATCAACCTAGTGATACGCTTCTTCTCAAATGATAGGAAATACTGCATAATATATCATATTTGGGGCCCATCAAATTTGGAAGTGGACAATGCATGGATAAACTTTAATAACAAAGGATAGCGTCAAATTGAATAGTTGCGGCAACCCACCTGAAACCCAAACCTAGGTACAACCCATGTCTCTGTGTGCAAATTTAGTAATCGATACTTATCCGATGCAAATGGTTTCCCAAATATCCACAAGATTGCCAAGATTGGTAGTGTCAGAGGCCACAGAGGCCATAGATACCATTTAGGAGCATATGGCCAAGCAGCAAAGGATGGTATCCCAAAAGGTAGGTGAAAAGTAGACAACAACTCCATCCCGTGTGCAAGAAAAATAAAATCAATCTTCTCCTTTCGTCCTGGTCAAAACAAATGGAAACTCAATACTTTCGTGACATGATGAGCTACTCCCTACATGGGAATTAACTACTCCCTAATACAAGTAGAATAAAACATTTATTGAACTACATTGCAAGCTATGTTTTAAGACATTTGGAACAAACTCATGCACGCATTGTAGTACGGTTGAATGTGTTAACCTTGCCGCACAGTCTCGTAGAGCTCATCCGAAATTTTGTCTACAGTACCTCCTAGGTAGTCATACAAAGGCATGAAGAGTGCAAAGTTTGTGTGGACATGAGAATGATGCAATGAATGATAACTGCCAAAAAAGTGTAGACTCCACACCATTAGTTCCATCCCACTCAGGCCATGGCAGGTATCTCATGTCGTATTTGAACTATCAAAGCTTTGATTAATTAGAGACTACTTGACACCAAAATAAAGCAAGCTACTTTAGTCTAAAGTTCTTAGAATAGGACAATGCCAATGTAACAAGGATGCAACTTACGTGGGCTAAATAGATGCTAAAGTTCTTACAACAGGATAACACCAATGTAACAAGGATGCAACTTACCTGGGAGTGTAAATCAAATATTTTAAGGGTGGAAACACTTGGAAAGCCCAAGTTGGAACAAACTCAAAGTTGCAATGACCAAGTGCATTCATAAAGTCAAAGAAGAGCCAATAAAAATAGAGCATTCCCACTGACAACTCTCCTCCAAGAGCCCACGTCCCCAGAATAGGGATTGCAAATATTGCCATATACATCATATGCTCGGCAAATGGGTGGACTATACCTGTTCACAAGAGTTGAGCAATTCATCATTTCTTACAGATGAATAGATTGGTTGAGGGCGCAAACTCAGAGGTGCAAGGGTACTGAGTTCACTCACCTGTGATTGGCTCTGTGATAAACGAGGCATGATGATGAGAGTGATATCTTGTATAAAGGAAATGGTGATGAAGTGCACGATGAGCCCAATAATAGACCAATTCCGTAGGCCCCATGTGAAGAAGTAAGAGCATCACAATCCCCCTGGAATCCCAGAAGACTGGGAAATTAGAGAATCCTGGCAACATCGCATGTAATACGGTCATCCCAAAAATATACATAAGTATGTAGTCATCCCTGCATCATCCCAAAATAACAATATGTTACTAGCTTTTCCTCACCAAATAAAAATCTCGATATCAAGTTGTATGAACCAACTCAAATAGCTTCAAAAACCTAGTAAGCTAGTTATTCTAATAGTCATAGTCACAATCAAGTCATGTAGATATGCATCACTTGTTATAACTTGCTCACTTTATAAACACATTGAGTGTTCATAATATGTTCTTGTTTTATGCTTATCATTTTCAAAACTCTCTAGAATATGGCGTACATGCTTCATAACCATCACTCTTCACCCAAAACCTTGACAAAGTGAGTGTTGCTTGAGCATGATTGTTTGCTATAGATCTTTTTGAGGGTACTACATAGAAGAGTATGGAAGTCATCAAAGAAGTTGATCACATTCATTTTGCAAAGGAGCTACTAATTTCATCCTTAAATCTTTGTAGCATGTTTTAGGCTTTTTTTAGTTTATATGATGTCTACAAATTTTTATGGTTACACTAGTGTGTATTATTTTGAGGTGGATTGCGGAGTCTCAAGTATTAGCGTAGTCTACCCTACAGCCACATGCATCATAGAGGATTATTCAACACCATGAGTAATCATGACATATTAAAGGTGCTCTACAAGTGTTCTTGATAGGGCATGCTACTTTATTTTTCCTAAGTTGCCACATGGGTTCCACAACTGGACATTTTAGAGAAAAATCAATATTGTTGCATTATTTGGATTACATTATCTCGTAGTAAGGGGTACCAATGGAACGCCAATCATACTTGTATAGTGTATTGCAGGCATGACTATATAAGTTCCATCTACCCAAATCATGTGGAAGATACATACTTAAAAGGAACGTGAGCCCCACTACTAATAGACCTCCAAAAAATAATCTATGAACATCGGTGGCGTCTAAATTCTTGGACATCTAGCCTCCTCCAGAACGATGAACTCCCGCGATAATACCAAAAGTTGTCACATTTAAATAGCTGAAAGATGAGGATCTGGATTAAGAAAGGGGCAGCATGGGCTGAAATGGATATTATCTCCATGACATCACCGAGTTGTTTTCAAGGAGCGTTCTCGTTCAGTCATAGCAAATATTTCAAAAAGCGTAACTTGTAGTTGAAGATGTATAAGATTCTAAAGTCTTAGTGGTGGATAACAAATCAATCAAGTTGTAGGTGGTAGAGTTTGAAATACCCAGACAGGCTACATGATTATACTGATAGTGTACCTTATATTAAATGCAATGTTCAACAAATCTCGAGTACTACAAAATACTAGAATGACGAAGAGGTAGACCCCTATCCCTCACTGCGTGGGCGGTGCAAGAAATTCAGAATGTACGTCTCGACTCCTCTCCATCTCTCGAAAAAGATTACCCTTAGAGCAACTTTATGGATAATGGTGTAACAAATAGCGTCCAACAACATCCGCTGTGACTGTGAGATCATTTCAAGTAATCTGTGAAATCTTGCCCTGACCTTTTCCAAAAACAACTAACAAGGGCCAGATTTCGTACCAGTTTCTTTCCCTGTCCACTTGCTCGAACGTGATTTCTTTTGACTGAATCTGATATTTGCTGGTAAGGAAATGGCATCGAGATAAGCTCATCCATATTTGTGCGTGCAGATACCGAAGTGCAGACGTAAGAAGCATGTGCAGACTCCAGTTGTCGGCGTCATGACCTCCAAGTAGATTCGCATGTACTGCTTTCACTACGAACGGGGCAAAAAGAATGTACTGCAATGCCCCAGAATACCACAGTAAGTTATAAACTAGGAGGGGAGATTGCCTAAAATCACTGAGCACCTCATTCCCCCATTACGTATTGCTACAAGCTGATGAGTTCCCCAACAAAACGAACGTGTGCCTAGAAAATTTAAGTGTATCTTCGACTTGGTTTCACAACTACGACTAGACAAGAATTCTGCATAGCTGCCACCAAAAACATAAACAGAGCAGACGGAACAAGACTGTATCAATGGCAACAAAGTGGAATCGAGTACAAGAAACGCACCTTCCAGTTCCCGAGCTTCTTCCACGGCCAATCCGTCAGTGCTCCCGGCTTAGTTGCCATTGCAAGCACCTCCGAAACCCAGAAAATCCAACCTTATCACAACAACTTGTAAATTGCCTTACGTAACTCCAGCCCAAACGCGTGCGCTATACAATGTGGCTCCACAAACATCCCCCCCCCCCAACTCATTCGAAAACAATGAAAGTCCACAAATCCAACTAGCAGTTTCCTTACCGCAATTATGCTTCCTTCACATAAAGCTGCATTGTGCCTCCAAACGCCTGCAAATGAAGGAGGTGCAGCGCCTCTGATAAATTCTGCCCCTCCACACTCACCCAACTCCAAGACTCCACACAACCAACGGAATCTGTGCTTGCAAGCTTCAAGTGCATGAAGCACTAATATTATATAGAATCTTCTTCAGGGAGGACAAGCGGCAGACTTGTTAACAGTGCGGCTTGGTGTAGGTGTAGGTGTTATGATTTCCGGACGGGGCAAGTCGAGCGATCAGTCCTGGTATCGCTTTTTAGCAAAAAGCAGACCATTGGCTACAACGAACCAAAAGGAATTAAATTCAAGCAGCACGGAATAAATGGAGACTGATGCTCAACAAAATGAAGAGACTTTGGCAATGTGGCATCACCTCCTACACTAGCATACATCCTTAAAAACATTTGCTTACCAGCTCCAACATGAATTAATTTAAGGTCACCTTTTATGTGGATTGTTGGCATCACCTAGAACGGTCTTGAGAGGTTTGCTTGCCAAAAGGGAAGAGCTCGTTTCTTTGGCACACCAAAGGAGCCCACTTTTATTCATGAGTTTAAAAGGATTTATCTCATCTTGATTATGAATGGTTATTTGTGCATCTTTGAATAAGGGTGGGCCCTTGCTTGCACTTTTGGTCTAAATGAGGAATACATTCCTCCATTACAACTTACCAACTCCAAAAGGTTATATGATAAATACATTCCTCTCTTACCAACTCCAAAAGGTTATGCATGTCTCAATGAAAGTGCAACCACCTAATGAATGACAATAGGAGTACCAAGTATGTGTAGACCCTCCAGGCCTTACATTTCTACAAGGTTTATTTATTAGATCCATCCACTAGTTTTGAATGGGTTTACATCAAAGGATGATTAGGCTTGGCTATGTCTACCTCTTACCAACCAAGTTTATTTATTAGACCCACCCACCTTTTAATGAGTATAACTTAGAGGGTGATTTCACATGGGTATTCTCACATCTTGCCACCTAAGTCTATTTATGATACCCACCCAATTTTGAATGGGCATACTTATGATGATATCACGTGGGTATGTCCACCTGTATGTGTGTGTGTGTGTGTAAGCATCCTATTGATTGAAAGGTAGAAAACTAAATCGGCGTTATTTTACATGTATGTGAAGTGGCCCCTAGCAGGCAACTAATCTGGCACCGATATGTGGCAAGTGAGGACTCTTGAGTTGCCAAGGAGTACTCTCCAACATCTCCTAGGATTAATATCTTCATGATTTGCCAACAAGCATGATGCCATAACAAAAGCATCATTTGAAATTTGTTCATCAACACCATATTCATCAAGAGTTAGGTTGCTTTGCCTCTCACCTTGATCTCTCGTCTTCTTGAAGCAATTACTAGCAAAATGTCCTTTGACTCCACAATAGAACATTTTAGCTTGGATCTATCTTTCTTCTTGCCGACAAATGTAGAAGGCTCACCTTGATCTTGCCCTTTTGACCAATTGCTTTTGCCCTTGCCGAACTTGCCTTTTGAGAACATAGCTTCCTCCTCTCCAACTTGAGATGTAGAAGATGATCCTCCTCTTGCTTGGAGTCTAAATTCTTCAGCCACCAAGACCTCTTGCAAGTCCTCCATACTTGAAAATGTCTTTTGAATAAAAAAACTTTGCATCAAATTAGCATGATCATTTCATGCTTATACATGGTTCTCTTGGGTTCTACTATCCATTGGTGCACTATACTTGTGATATCTTGCAGTTTTGTGTGTAGAATGTTCATTAAATGCTATTTTCAGATCCACACGTGTGAAATATAGTAGCTTACTGCTTTTGTACGGACAACAACTTTATTTTATGTTTTGCTTGATGTTTGATCAAGATCTATTAGAGTTTGCATATCATTCATAGTGTAGATGCTGGTTTTTCTACATTGGCAAGATTGGTGAGTTGTTGTCTTTCTAACCCAAGATCATTTCACTTGATCTTGTGGTGCCAAAGGTCTTTCCTCCACACCTACAACAATATCCATCAAATGAACCATTCCTATGCACTTAGCATTCTCTTGAAAATCAAAAAATGATGACAAGAAGAACTTACAAAGATTTGAAACAATCTAGCCTCTCATTTTCTCTCTTCTAGCAAATCCTGGCACATAAATTGATGATTTCTTGATCACAATAGATATAAACACAATATGATGAACTTTTGCTAACTCCTAAGATTGAAACCCACTCTTGAAAAAGTCCAACAACTTCAAATCAAGAGATTCTATCAAATTTAAGGTTTTCTCAAAAATGCAAAATATTGAATCAAGCAAAGGCTATATACAAAAGCTAGAATCTTGATACATCAACTAATAGAAGGCTAAAAGCATGTTTTGGTAGTACAAAAAAAGAACCCATTTTTCATTGTACCTTTTGGTAGTACATTTCACTTTTTGGGGATTTTATTACTCATAATTGTTTTAAGTCCACATTAAAAATGACATAACATTTTAGTGGTAAGTCCAATTTTACCAAAGTTTGGTGCGTTGGAAAGTGCTTGACGAGTGCTTTCCAATGATATTTAGATGACATACTTCCAAGCCACGACTAAAAAGTTATGGCAAGTCAAATGTATGGGGATTTTATTAATCATAAGTTTATGAGTCCACATTAAAAATGACATAACTTTTTAGTGGTAAGTCCAATTTCAAAGGAGTTTGGTGCTTTATTTAGAAAGCGCTTAAGAGTGCTTTCCAATGATATGTTAGATGACATACTTCCAGGGTATAATGAAAAAGTTATTGCAAGTCAAAAGTATTAGTTGAAAATAGTGTATAGTAATACAAAAGTGTATTTCTATCCAAAAAAGGTAGTGTCCTTGATAGTCCATGTTGTACCACCAAAGCATGCTTTTAGCCAGAATGTAACATCCACAACCATAAGCAATGTCTCTACATTCCAGTAAGTGGTTTAAAAAATTGGCCTACTCCAAGTGTTTTGACCTAAAATGATGCTAGGATCACAAAGATCCAATTTCTATACTTCATTAGGACCCTTTTGAACTCAGAAAGGGCCTCTTTTCTTAATTTTAATTAGCTCTAATCACGTTTGTGTATCCAATGGAAAGGCAACACATAGGGCTCAATGGTCCAATGCCAATGACACATTTGACTTGGACCCACATTGGTTCCAAAGCCACTAACCCTACTTTAACCCTATGGCGCACATTAAAACAACCTACTATCATCACTTATGACTATGGAGGCCCCACATAGTAGTTACCAGGACGTAAAAAGCCCTCCTTCTTTTATTGAACCTATTGACAGCTGTTAGCGCGTGGCACGTGCCTACCAGCCTCCTAGTTCCACTCTCCCTATTATGTGCAAGCTATTCAGTGTGTGCTCTGTATGTCCAGCTATTCTTTCACATTGTAGCCCTCGTTTAGTATTGTCTTAGTGCACATAAACCTCAATGGCCTCTACTGTCAGTAGAAAACCTAAAACCAAGATATTGTCAATCTCATAATAAAAGTTGTAACGCCACATGGATTCCGGTCACATATTCGTGTTGGGACTGGGTCTTAATGCGAAAGGAAACCACAAAGTTTCAAAATAGAAACGAGAGATCTTGGATTATCACTGGAAAGGAATGATTATTGATTTGAAAATCGATAAAGGAGAGCAAATGGTGATGGTACAACACATTTACAGTTAATGTGATATCATGTTGGATGAAGTTGTCGTTGATTTCAACATACCTGCTCACTGTGAGTTGATGTCAAGTTTCAATCGATTTACTATAGTTTTCTTCTTGAATTTTTGACCCATTGTGATTTTGCAGATATTTTTCCATCCAACGTTCAAGAGTGGCAAAGTGTGAAATCGCTCACAAGAAAATATGTTGCTGTGCATGCTACATTCGGAGAATTAATTTACAAGGGGATGGTCCCATCAGACCTAAAACAAAGGAGGATATTTTTTTATGATCGTATGTATGAAGTGCCAAAGAGGTCCACGGGGCATGGAAAACTAGTACCTATCCTTGTCTTCGAGTTAAATTTCCAAGATTGGCCTTCCATAGACAAAATAATCCAAGAGTTCACAAAAGTGAAAGTATGGCAAGAAGTCCAATCATGCTTGAAATTCACATTTGGATCAAAATGTGTGTATAGTTCCATGTTCGTACCAGTCATAGTCTTTGTGAGTCTATTCAAAGACTTTACCTTCATCAGAAACATGTCATGTGGACATGCAAATCGCCTGACACTCAAGTGCTTGATAATGTGTTTAATATGTGTTGGGATACCAAGCAAGAACAACATATGGGAGACCTTTTGGAATTTAGGATATTACATTTCTAGACAAACATGTGCCTTTAGTTTTGTTTATCACATATGGAAGTACTCGCACGGTACATGGAATCCTCTAGATGCAGCAGTAGGTGAGTGTGACCAATTGGAAATTCCATTTGCATGCATGAAGACGATTTATGAAACATACGGGTGGATGCAAAATGGACATTACAAGATCTAAGATCCTTAATTCTACTAACATTTGCTGATGTCCATGACAACTTCAAGTTCAACCTTACCAAAAGGGATTGGAGGAAGGTGAAAGGGGAATTGTTGCAAAACAATCCCCAAAAGTATGAACAACAACGTAGGGCCGCCGCCGAGAAGCTCTTACAACATGGCCAAAGTCACTTGGGATCGGGAGGAAGGGGCAATCTAGAGGCCCAATTTCTAAGTGCAATATTTTTTACTATGATTCTATTTTTGTAGTGAGATTGTTAATGTTTTTTTTATTGCTAAACTATATTGTATTGCTAACTATGTTTTTTTGTTGAATGTAGCTTAGTGATTTTGGAAGACACATGACCGACGCGGAGTACAAACAAGGTTACGATCATGGATATGCCGGCCTTAAAGCTTTTCTGGAATCCCATGGATTGTTTCCAATCGTAAACTCTTAACCTTTATTGTTTGTGATTGTTTACTTTGTGGTTTACAAGTAAGTTCAATCTCAATTTAATTGAATCTTTGGTTCTATTTTGTAGAGAAGCTCTACAACTCTAAGCGTTCGTGATGTGGAAGAAAATGTAGAAAATTTTGAAGAGCAAAATGTGGAAGAGAATGTGAATGAGAGCGAAGGGGAGTTTGAAGATGTGGACACCAATGTACACCTACAAGACGAAGGAGGCGAGGAGGGAGGAGTGATGATGAGTAGAGGTTTTTAAATTAAATGTAAGGCCTCGTAGAAGAGGTAATGTAGGAAGGGAGAATTTATTCTCTCGTCAATGTACTTTTTTTTTAATCAATCAATATAATGTTTTGGCACCATATCATTCTTGCAAAATTTTTGAATGCATATATTTTTAATTCATGAATGCAAATGTATAGTCTATTGAATGCAAATGTATCTATTGATGTATGTGGAAAAAGTACAAGAAGGACCAAGATTGGATCTTAATCTGATCCTCAAGAGGGATTGGTCGTCAGATTACTTGATCTATCAATCTACTTCAGATTAAGATCAATCTAGATCAATTCTAGACACAAAATCCTAACAAGAACAATCATTAATTGAAGGTAGGTGTATTTTCTGGTTTCCCACGTGTGAAACCCTGTCTGAGTATGGACTCCAACTTGAAAATCAAGTACACATTGATAGCACCTCAAAACAATCAAAACAAATGTAGACAAATGGAGAGAATCACTCAAAATTGCTTCCAAAACCAAGATTGGTGTCTCACACAGATTATGGCCAAATGTGGCTCTATATATACAATAAGTGAGAGCTCGTGGTACTGATCATCCCTTTGATCCCACATGTGTGAAGGTGCTTTGTCATATGATGATTCATCATGCAAAACTGACACTTGGACAAAACCTTCTATTTTGAGCACTTTTGGTCCATTTTCCTTCTATATGGAGATCTACTTGAAAATCTTCTAGAAGTCAAAATTCATCTACTTCAGCTTATTCCACACATGTGAGCTGTCCTCTACACATGGGATGTGACACCTAACCAAAGGGTGGCTCATGCAAGCAATAGATTGATGCCATGTGTCATATGTCTAGAAAACTAGTTTTTGGCCTTTTTAGCCACTAGAACTTGAATTAAATCATATGTACAACCTATATGATTATGGTACATGACAAGTACACTATTTTCACACGTGGAAACAGGCTCCACACATGTGTATTTATCTATATACAAGATTTTTGGCCTCTACCAAGCTTATTTTTGCATTTTTCACACTCCTCCTCAAAAATCTAGCTTGATGGAAAACATGATGATCTTGAACTTGACTCCATGGGCTGAATTGGTCTTTGCTGGTTCAAAAGGTGTGAAGATCAGCCAATGCTTGATGTTGATCTGAAATCACCATATCCATGATAGTGCTTCTTTGATGTTGACATCTTTGATGAGCTTGAGAGCTTTGCACCATCCTAGCACCTCCAAAATTGATTCCTTCCAATTTTCATGTAGATGCTTGACTTTGAGGCTTGCTCCTTCTTCATGTGCATGCTCCTCTTTGATGGAAATCTGAGACCTCCATGTCTCATAATGATCACAACAAGTATGACCATTCAATATGCACTTCCTATGATTATCAAGATTTTTTATGCTAGAAACATAAGTCCAAAAATCACCACAACTTGGCATGATTTTTTCAATATTGAAATCAAAAGGTATTTCCATCTCAATAAGGCTAACTACTTGCTTATGGATATAAGTGTCCACTTTGGATGCTTCACTTATTCTCATAAGAAGTTTACAACTTGCCTTTAAGATTGAAAACTTACAATTTTAATCTTTATGAATGAACACATCATTCATGATCTTATTGAAACCAAAAGATCCTACATTATGAAGATATTTCCATTTCCTTGACTTCATAACTAATGTAAGATTACAAGGAAAACATATTTTGCTATCTTTTAAGGCATCACACTCAACTAGTATTGCCTTAATCCACCTTTGAGATACAAAAATCTCTTCAAAGCAAATTGGTTCTTCATAAGTTGACATGATAGCATAAATGAAACTATTTTCATTTTGTGATTGCTGCTCCTTTTTCTTGATTGATTTCTCTTGGATCATAACAATAAGTTTGAACTTATCTAAAGTTCCAAGCAAAATACTTTCCAAGGACATAAAATAAATTTAAGTTACTTTCATGAAAGTGACATCTATCTTTGCATCTTGAACCAAACAATGCACTTCCAAATGAAAAATTTCAAAATATTTGACACGTGTTGTGATGGACTTTTGAAGACAAATCTTGCAAGTCCTTGTGAGACTCCAAGCCTCATTCACCTTTCCACAAAGGAAACACCTTTCCTTGGACTTGTCCTTCTTGTATTTGCATTTTGAACTTGAAGCTCCATCCTTCACCTCGGCCCCCTTGCTTTGGTTCTCCTTGGATGGACTGGTCTTCTTTTTGTAGCATCTTGAGAAAAAATATCCTCCCTTGCCACAAAGGTCGCACTTAGGATCCTTTCTTTCCTTCAATAGGTTGCCACCTATTGATGCCATGTGAATAAAAACCTGTGATATGATTCTACAAATGTAATTTGTGACTTTCGAGAGACTAGATTTGAACATCTTCAATAATCTAGAATGATCTACAAAAGATCTAGCTCACAAACCTAAGAATCAATCTTCACACTAATGACTAGTCACTTGGAAACTTTGCTTTGATCACTAAGACAAAAGCACACAATCTTTGAATCAAATCACAAAAGAAATAGATCCAATCTCCTATTGAACTCATCAAATACCAATGACTCTTTCTTTTGAAAGTTGAAATGGATATGAAAAAGATTTGACACCTAGATTTTCCTTTTCACTTGCCTAGTTCTCTCAACACTTGAGATTCTTGAACAAAAGATGGGTTTTGTTTCAAATACATGAAAATCAAACTTAATCACTTCTTTTGGACTCACTCTTGACCCAAATAATCTCACACTTGAGATCTAGAATGAATTTGATTCGATTTGACAACAAACTATACCACCAATTTTTCACAAAGCTTAAAAATTTAGACAACTAGAGATTCAAAAAGATCTCAACCATGCATGAATACTCAAATATGGACTCCTCCTCATTCTAGACATCCAATGGGATCACAAATTGAACCTCACACTCTCACAAAGAAAACCGAATAGAACTATTTTGAGTTTCATACATACTATGTCAATTTTTGCTCAACAAATTGAATTCAATCACTCCTATTGGATTCCACCAATTACTCTACCTTTTAAGACTTGAAATGAAATTCAAAATCAGAAGTTGTGATTTGTCTCACTAAGATATTGTGCTTCAAAGAGCTAATGCCACTTAGAAAGATTTGATCACATAGGAGAAGTCAAATTCTTCACCAATAACAACACATAATGAGCTTCTAGATCTTGCCCTCTACAAAGGAAGAAACTCTTAGAAAATTGGATCTCTCTCTCTACACATTTGTCATAGACACCTTAATGACTCTTTTCAAACCTTACAATCACTCAAACAAATTGAGTAGGGTTGAACAATGTGACTTGGATCTCAATCTCTTTTCTAGAACTCTCAATTGAAGCCAATCTATGTCAAATTCTACAAAAGATTTGCATAGATGCTCTATATGCACTAGAAACTCTCAAAGGTTTCACTTGAAGGACAGATCCAAAGATGTTTTCTAGCAAAATAACGCTTCTAAACTTGACCCTATCACTCTTGAACAAATCTAGAGTGATGGTACAATGGATTTCAACCTCTCACCTTGCATATCACTCCTTAATCTATGATTTTTAGCAAAATCTCTCTTAACTTCAACATACACTCAAAAAATCAGAGAAGATCAATTAATGCACCTATTTCAACTTCAATTTTAATTTTTTGGCTGATCTAATCCAAGAACCAATCAAGGTATTCGATTCACTATAGAAAATGCTTGATTTTGCACTAAAAATCACTCAAATTGGGTATGTGAGTCAAATTGTACAAATTTTTGAATTTTCTCAGCCAAAACTGGATTTGTACGGCCTCACACGTGTGAAAAGGGTTCCTACAGCCCACAACAAGTTTTGGTCCAAAAAATTTGAGAATATCTATCAAATCCAACTCGCTACCCAAAATTTGACTAGTTTCCAAAAAACTGCTAATTTTGGCTTTGATTTGGATTAACCCTATCAATTTCAACAAAACCGCTTGTACTAGGCTCTGATACCATGTGGCAAAAAAAGTACAAAAAGGACCAAGAGTGGATCCAGTTTGATCCGCATCCGAACTATCTCTTCGCGTTTGTTTGAAGCACCATGTCCGTCGCGCAAAACTTGACTTTCACAATTCCATCACTGGTTAGTTGCCTCACAGTCAAAACAAGAAGTGTACATCGAGCTTGGCTTCAAGTAGCTCTCTTTGAATCAGAAACATGCACCCAGAGTTTGCACTAATCCGATCTCAACGCGAACTGTCCCTTAGCGTCCGTTCAAAATACTAAGTCTCTCATGCAAGACTCAACTTTCGCAGTTCCTTCATTGATCAACTGTCTTACACGTAACACAAGCCAGCGTACTCATATGTTTCCTCATCATTGCTAGTCCAAAGAAAGCCTATAACAAACTTTCCTTTCCACAACAAAAGCTTGTCAACTTATTAGGTCCAAAGTTCGCCAGTCTCCTCGTGTGAGTATGGCTAGGTCACCTTGAATTTGCCCCCATTTTGATCAACTTTCATTCAAAATTTGCCCCAAGAGAGAGGTGTGTGTGATAGTTCCCCTCCACTTAATAAATCAGCTGATCGGACTTACAGTAGAGTTTTTCGGACAAAAAGCCTTTCCAACACTTTGCTTCTCATCTGCTAGGATTATGGCTCGATCCAACTTGTTGCCAATCTCGGAAGCGGATCCTAGTCTTTTTCCCCTTTGAGGAAAAACCCAACTGATACTGGATATCACCCATGCTCAGTGAGTTTCAGTTCCGAAGGTGGCCGTCCCAAAATGAAGACCAACTGCTATAGAAGATCTCCCCTGAAATTGCCCTTTCCAACTTTTGACTTCCTGCTTGCGTCTGGTGGGCGTTGTCGCAAATGAAACTAACCCAAGAAACAGGCTAGCCATCCATCCTTTGCAAACATTGAGTCGTTTCGTTGTTGTTCACGTGTGAGTACTTGAACTGCAAATCCGCCCCACAGATTCTGTAGTCCTCTTTGTTTGATGGTATCAGCCTTCAAAAGAAAACGTTCCTTCTCGAGCCATCAGCTCCTTGTATCACAAGCAATCATGCAAACCAGGCAAAGCACGAGTACTAAGACTCACCACGAATACGCACAAGTAAGACACTCAGGCAGGTTTACTAACAAGTAACAAAGACAAGATCCCCCTTTGAGATGGTCCTGCCAACGGACCTTTGCCTGGCCGCGCCCATACAAATCGATCACGGAATCAGCCCACATAGGACACCCCTCCAACTATCCGTGCTTTCACCATTAAGCAGCACATTGCCTCAGTCACGCCCCACCACTTTTTGGTCGATAGCCCTTATAGCTAAACGATCGGCAGCTGTCCCGCACCGGCAGCTAACCACCCGTGCTTTACACCCGAATTCGAGCAGCATCTCTGTATCAATGGTTAACCCGTACAGTTTGAATATGTCGCCCGACACCCCACAAGGTACAGGCCGTGCTTTCACCTCCCTAGGCAGCACTTTGCCTCATCCGTCCTACGTGCAGACAGCGCCAGGCCCGAACCGCGAGAACTGACCGTGCTTACACCTCAAGGGCAGCACCTTGACTCATCAAGTCCCCCGTTCTGCCGACCACCCCGACCGTGGACGCACCCGTGCTTACACTGTGGGCAGCACCTTGCACAACAGTTGTCTTGATGAACCCCAAACCGTGGCCATTTCCGTGAGATCCGCATAGCTGACCGGCCAGTCGGCTCTGATACCACATGTAGCGCAGGCATCCCAAAGGGAGCCGGGAACCACGACTTAGCTTCCCAGCCTTCAACTCTTACCATCCGAACCCACTTGACATACAAGCAGCCAACTCGCCAACAACGATCAGACTTAACCAACTTGAAGTTCCAAAAACCAACATTGAGATCCAACCTAGCGCCATGCCAAATCGGGGGTCCCGAAGTGGGTGACTTCCCTCCAAGCAAGCCGCCCGACATACATCAAACTTAACCAACTCGAAGCTTCGTTACAAACGAGTAACATCCAATCCAAGCAAGCGGTCTGACTTACATCAGACTTAACCAACTGAAAGCTTCGTCACGAGCGCTGGAAGCCAACCTGGCGCCACGCCAGACTGGACAGCCATAAACAGGTAACTTCCACCCAAGCAAGCCATCCAACTCAGCCGACAGGTTAGAGCCCATTCCCCAAGAGCTTAACCCATTCACGTTCATGCAAGGAATACTCAGAACCACAAGCCGCGACAGATATGGAAACAACCAGTTCCTGGACCAAATGGTCCCGACAGCATACCGCTGGCGCCATGGACCGAATGGTCCCGACGGCATACCGCTGGCGTCCCGGGATACGACCCTCAGCTATGTGCCAAGTTAAAAATTTTGAAAGCGGCCTTACAACTGGCGCTTTTACCGAACACTGAAACTCAAAAGGTAATCAGAGTCAGTTTGAGGAAAATCCCACTTTATTGATAAATCTGAGAAGGTTACATTTCAAGTGTGTGACCGACCCTAGTCTCCGGGGCGCTAGCATGCCAAGGCGAGAGCCATGACAACATTCCAGCAAGGGAGGCTGAGACTTGGTTGGAGCTCGCCCTGAGTCGCAACCCGCACTCCCCTATAGTATTGGTGTGATTCGGCACCCCACTCATACCAAGCACTCTACCCAAGCTGGTAAAGCACGTTTTTCTCTCTCTAGGATTTTCTCTTTCTAGAAAGTCATTTTCTCTCTCTAGATTTTATTGATCCCCAGGCTTCCTTTAATCATGCCTAGATCGTGTGAGGTGATTGCACATCGATCTGAGCTCTCTGGACTTCGCTAGAACCGATCAAAGATTTTCAGCCATAGGAACTTGGCGCCGGCTGGATTCTGGTCACAGTGGCGCCGGGAGCAGCAGGGGCGCTGCTGGCGCCGGGGACACAGCTGGCGCCGATGGCACCGGAAGTAAAGCTTGTAAAGGTAGCTTTACAACAGTGACCGACCCTAGTCTCCGGGGCGCTAGCATGCCAAGGCGAGAGCCATGACAACATTCCAGCAAGGGAGGCTGAGACTTGGTTGGAGCTCGCCCTGAGTCGCAACCCGCACTCCCCTATAGTGTTGGTGTGATTCGGCACTCCCCCTCATACCAAGCACTCTACCCAAGCTAGTAAAGCACGTTTTTCTCTCTCTAGAATTTTCTCTTTCTAGAAAGTCATTTTCTCTCTCTAGATTTTATTGATCCCCAGGCTTCCTTTAATCATGCCTAGATCGTGTGAGGTGATTGCACATCGATCTGAGCTCTCTGGACTTTGCTAGAACCGATCAAAGATTTTCAGCCATAGGAACTTGGCACCGGCTGGATTCTGGTCACAGTGGCGCCGGGAGCAGCAGGGGCGCTGCTGGCGCCGGGGACATAGCTGGCGCCGATGGCGCCGGAAGTAAAGCTTTACAACAGCTGGCGTCCCGGGATACGACCCTCAGCTATGTGCCAAGTTAAAAATTTTGAAAGCGGCCTTACAACTAGCGCTTTTACCGAACACTGAAACCCAGAAGGTAATCAGAGTCAGTTTGAAAAAAAATCCCACTTTATTGATAAATCTGAGAAGGTTACATTTCAAGTGTGTGACCGACCCTAGTCTCCGGGGCGCTAGCATGCCAAGGCGAGAGCCATGACAACATTCCAGCAAGAGAGGCTGAGACTTGGTTGGAGCTCGCCCTGAGTCGCAACCCGCACTCCCCTATAGTATTGGTGTGATTCGGCACCCCCCTCATACCAAGCACTCTACCCAAGCTGGTAAAGCACGTTTTTCTCTCTCTAGAATTTTCTCTTTCTAGAAAGTCATTTTCTCTCTCTAGATTTTATTGATCCCCAGGCTTCCTTTAATCATGCCTAGATCGTGTGAGGTGATTGCACATCGATCTTAGCTTTCTGGACTTCGCTAGAACCGATCAAAGATTTTCAGCCATAGGAACTTGGCGCCGGCTGGATTCTGGTCACAGTGGCGCCGGGAGCAGCAGGGGCGCTACTGGCACCGGAAGTAAAGCTTGTAAAGGTAGCTTTACAACATCCACCCCACCTTTATAAAATCTGATGTCCTCATCAGATGTCAGATTAAAGTAAAGGTGTCTCCCAATTAAAATAACTATACATTTAAGCTACTTGGCACAGTACTCAATTTACTGGCCAATTTTTATTAACATTGAAGCTGGCACACCACAAGTCGGAGGCTCAGCTCTTTATACTGAAAAATTACATAACTTGAAAATATATCTTTGTCTGGGAAAAGGGTAGATTTGATATCGCTTTCGTAAAACCCGAGAACCTTATTAACTGGTGACAGAGGCCTTTCTTTGAAATGTTCGCCCCTGTCGCTTCTGACTTTCGACTTTGGAACTCCTTTGAGCTCCTGATTTGTCTTTCATGCACTTTGTGTTGAGCTCCCTGAGCTCCAGATTTGTTCAATTCCGCACAGGTATCAAGGCTCCCTGAGCCGAAGGATTTATCGTTTGATTGCCCACTTTATGGTCCACTCCGTGCCTTGTTGCTTCTGCACCTTGATTTCTTTCCTTGTCCAAGCCTGATCTTGATACTTTTCCATCTTGGCTCTTTAAGGTAGGCAAAGATTGACTACTCCGCAATGCACCTCTCACTTAGCTTGAAGTAGCTCTTTGAATCAGCCCAAATGTAACCATTGACCTCGTGGAAAGCCAAAGGGTCGCACCAGTTTGATCCGCATCCGAACTATCTCTTCGCGTTTGTTTGAAGCACCATGTCCGTCACGCAAAACTTGACTTTCACAATTCCATCACTGGTTAGTTGCCTCACAGTCAAAACAAGAAGTGTACATCGAGCTTGGCTTCAAGTAGCTCACTTTGAATCAGAAACATGCACCCAGAGTTTGCACTAATCCGATCTCAACGCGAACTGTCCCTTAGCGTCCGTTCGAAATACCAATTCTCTCATGCAAGACTCAACTTTCACAGTTCCTTCATTGATCAGCTGCCTTACACGTAACACAAGCCAGCGTACTCATATGTTTCCTCATCATTGCTGGTCCAGAGAAAGCCTATAACAAACTTTCCTTTCCACAACAAAAACTTGTCAACTTATTAGGTCCAAAGTTCGCCAGTCTCCTCGTGTGAGTATGGCTAGGTCACCTTGAATTTGCCCCCATTTTGATCAACTTTCATTCAAAATTTGCCCCAAGAGAGAGGTGTGTGTGATAGTTCCCCTCCACTTAATAAATCAGCTGATCGGCCTTAGAGTAGAGTTCTTCGGACAAAAAGCCCTTCCAACACTTTGCTTCCCATCTGCTAGGATTATGGCTCGATCCAACTTGTTGCCAATCTCTGAAGGGGATCCTAGTCTTTTCCCCTTTGAGGAAAACCCAACTGATACTGGATATCACCCATGCTCAGTGAGTTTCAGTTCCGAAGGTGGCCGTCCCAAAATGAAGACCAACTGCTATAGAAGATCTCCCCTGAAATTGCCCTTTCCAACTTTTGACTTCCTGCTTGCGTCTGGTGGGCGTTGTCGCAAATGAAACTAACCCAAGAAACAGGCTAGCCATCCATCCTTTGCAAACATTGAGTCATTTCGTTGTCGTTCACGTGCCAGTACTTGAACTGCAAATCCGCCGCACAGATTCTGGATATCGCCCATGCTCAGTGAGTTTTAGTTCCGAAGGTGGCCGTCCCAAAATGAAGACCAACTGCTCCATAGAAGATCTTCCCTGAAATGGCCCTTTTCAACTTTTGACTTCCTGCTTGCGTCTGGTGGGCGTTGTCGCAAATGAAACTAACCCAAGAAACAGGCTAGCCATCCATCGTTTGCAAACATTGAGTCGTTTCGTTGTCGTTCACGTGTGAGTACTTGAACTGCAAATCCGCCCCACAGATTCTGTAGTCCTCCTTGTTTGATGGTATCAGCCTTCAAAAGAAAAGGTTCCTTCTCGATCCATCAGCTCCTTGTATCACAAGCAATCATGCAAACCAGGCAAAGCACGAGTACTAAGACTCACCACGAATACGTACAAGTAAGACACTCAGGCAGGTTTACTAACAAGTAACAAAGACAAGGTCCCCCTTTGAGATGGTCCTGCCAATGGACCTTTGCCTGGCCGTGCCCATACAAATCGATCACGGAATCAGCCCACATAGGACACCCCTCCAACTATCCGTGCTTTCACCATTAAGCAGCACATTGCCTTAGTCACGCCCCACCACTTTTTGGTCGATAGCCCTTATAGCTAAACGATCGGCAGCTGTCCCGCACCGGCAGCTAACCACCCGTGCTTTACACCCGAATTCGAGCAGCATCTCTGTATCAATGGTTAACCCGTACAGTTTGAATATGTCGCCCGGCACCCCACAAGGTACAGACCGTGCTTTCACCTCCTTAGGCAGCACTTTGCCTCATCCGTCCTACGTGTAGACAATGCCAGGCCCGAACCGCGAGAACTGACCGTGCTTACACCTCAAGGGCAGCACCTTGACTCATCAAGTCCCCCGTTCTGTCGACCACCCCGACCGTGGACGCACCCGTGCTTACACTGTGGGCAGCACCTTGCACAACAGTTGTCTTGATGAACCCCAAACCCTGGCCATTTCCGTGAGATCCACATAGCTGACCGGCCAGTCGGCTCTTATACCACATGTAGCGCAGGCATCCCAAAGGGAGTCGGGAACCACGACTTAGCTTCCCAGCCTTCAACTCTTGCCATCCAAACCCACTTGACATACAAGCAGCCAACTCGCCAACAACGATCAGACTTAACCAACTTGAAGTTCCGAAAACCAACATTGAGATCCAACCTGACGCCATGCCAGATCGGGGGTCCCGACGTGGGTGACTTCCCTCCAAGCAAGCCGCCCGACATACATCAAACTTAACCAGCTCGAAGCTTTGTTACAAACGAGTAACATCCATTCCAAGCAAGCGGTCTGACTTACATCAGACTTAACCCACTGAAAGCTTCGTGACGAGCGCTGGAAGCCAACCTAGTGCCACGCCAGACTGGACAGCCATAAACAGGTAACATCCACCCAAGCAAGCCATCCAACTCAGCCGACAGGTTAGAGCCCGTTCCCCAAGAGCTCAACCCATTCACGTTCATGCAAGGCACACTCAGAGCCACAAGCCGCGACAGATATGGAAACAACCAGTTCCTGGACCAAATGGTCCCGACAGCATACCGCTGGCGCCACGGACCGAATGGTCCCGACAGCATACCGCTGGCGTCTCGGGATATGACCCTCAGCTATGTGCCAAGTTAAAAATTATGAAAGCGGCCTTAGAACTAGCGCTTTTACCGAACACTGAAACCCAGAAGGTAATCAGAGTCAGTTTGAGAAAAATCCCACTTTATTGATAAATCTGAGAAGGTTACATTTCAAGTGTGTGACCGACCCTAGTCTCCGGGGCGCTAGCATGCCAAGGCGAGAGCCATGACAACATTCCAGCAAGGGAGGCTGAGACTTGGTTGGAGCTCGCCCTGAGTCGCAACCCGCACTCCCCTATAGTATTGGTGTGATTCGGCACCCCCCTCATACCAAGCACTCTACCCAAGCTGGTTTTTCTCTCTCTAGGATTTTCTCTTTCTAGAAAGTCATTTTCTCTCTCTAGATTTTATTGATCCCCAGGCTTCCTTTAATCATGCCTAGATCGTGTGAGGTGATTGCACATCGATCTGAGCTCTCTGGACTTCGCTAGAACCGATCAAAGATTTTCAGCCATAAGAACTTTGCGCCGACTGGATTCTGGTCACAGTGGCGCCGGGAGCGGAGCTGGCGCCGTTGGCGCCGGGAGCAGCAGTGCGCTGCTGGCGCCGGGGAGATAGCCGGCGCCGATGGCGCCGGAAGTAAAGCTTGTAAAGGTAGCTTTACAACACAAATGGTGAGGTGTGCATGATCAAGGGGATATGCACAGTTTCAATCCAACTACCTGACGGTAAAAGCAAGATGATCAGGGAGGTACTTTACGTACCAGGTTTGAAGAAAAATCTACTTTCTGTTGGTGTTGCGCCGGCGCCTCAAAGGGCGCTGGGACTTGAGCGGTTTCCCCAACACGCGCTTAAGTCTAACATTCATCCATCATGCACTTACGTAAAAGCCAACTCAGAATCGTAACAAGCTTAACCATTCAGACTTAAGAAAACTGGAATCCCAACCAACCCGAAAGCCAACTCAGAATCCGTCCCCAAAAGGTAACCAAAGGCAAAGACAAGCCACACATGAAACCTAAGGCATAGTGGTCGCCAAACTGACAAATTGGCATAGCGGCAAGCCCCATGTCGATGACAGGGACCCTTAGGCGCCAGCGACGCAAAAAGGTTGTAGTAAGGGTCCTTCCACTTGGACCAGTCCCGGAGGCGAAACCGAAATGGTAATCATCCCCAAGGATCAACTTTATTAGATTTGGAAGAGGTTACATTCATACTTAGACTGACCGGTCTCGGGGCCACCAACACGTGCTGGGCATTGTGCCTGGCTAGTGCTGGTAGAGGGAGCTGAGACCTGGCGACTGGATTCCTGGCGCTGGTTGAGCTGCCCAAGTTTCTGTTTGCCGGACTCCCCCTATAGTTCTGCTGTGATTCGGCGCACCCCCTCTGGTTTGAAACATAGTGCTTTCTGGTAGAGCACGCTTTTTAGGACTTAGTTTTTATTTTGCTGATTAAGCCTGACAAGCCTGGCAGAATCAGTCTGGCTCCCGGACATGGGTCCCGGGAGCCGTCCCGGCGGCCGAATCAACCTGCTTTCCTGACTAGGCCATGACTCGAGCTCCAGAGCTAGCTCATGACTTTGTGACTACTTGACTGGCTCACCACAGGTCGGAGGCTCAGTCCTTGACATTCTAACTTGCTCTGGGACCTTAGGGAGTGTCACCCCTTTGAGTCTTACAGGGCACGCTGGGTGCACCCAAGTCAGCTTTACAACATCCTCCCCTCGTTTGAGAAAGCTGATGTCCTCATCAGGGCCAAACTAGAACCTAAGACTCATGGCACGGGCTTAATTCACCGGCCAGACTTTAGTCACATATACAAGGGCACGGGCTTGATTCACCGGCCAAAGGAAACCAACTGTAAAGCAGAGTAATGATATTGTGTTTTACACCCAGCACAGGAAAAGTGTGGATCTAGTTCACTTACGTAAAACCTGTGTGAAGCTGCTGCACTTAGACATCAAACTGAAGCTCACTCCTCAATGAGAAATGCGGCTTACTTTATTAGCATGAAAGAAAAAGGTACTCACGGCTCCCTTAAGCCTCAGATATGTCGTTATCGTCGCACATCTGGATGAGTCCCCTAGGACTCTAGATATTTCGTTTGGTCGTCCAGGTTGAGCTCCTTGAGCTCTGCATCGGCACTTAGATTCACCTTTGACGTAGAAACTGCAGGCAATGTTGGCTCCATTTGACCTCGCGTCAACTGGTTTGTCACTGTTGGATGTCTTTCATTAAAAAGATGAGTTTTCGCTTGGTCACACAAGGTGAGCTCCTTGAGCTCTGCATCGGCACTTGAATTCACCTTTGATGTAGAGACTATAGGCAATTTTGGCTCCATTTGTTCCCGTGCCAGCTGGTCTGTCACTGTTGGTTGTCCTTCGTTAAATAGGTGAATGAGATTGGGAGGAATGGTAGGCTCAGGTTCATTTGTGTCGTTCTTTTCTAGTTGGTCCCCTGGCACAGCTCTGACGACACAAGGTCTCCTGCCATTATATAATAACACAAGGTTAACCCCTTTTGCCAAGAAGGCCACCACATGTTCGTTAAACCAACTTAATCCCAAAATAGCGTCGAAGGCATCCATCTTCAAGATTGTGAACGTTAGTCGATTCTTCCAGGCTCCCAGAGAGATTGGTAAGTTGGTTGCCAATCTACAAGTGGTCATTGTACCTTTCGCGGTCTCCACACAAATAGGAGTCACATTTTCTTCACATTGGATGTCCAATTCTCCTGTCAGTTTTTCTGACAAGTAGTTATGAGACGCCCCCAGGTCTACCATGAAGTAAATGATCCTGCCTTGAATACAGCCTTTCAGGTACAATAACTTGGATCCTCTCGCAGGAGTCGCCATAAGATGTTCACGATAAGCCGCAAGTGCCCCTATCTGTTGCAAGGCATTCAGGTCAGACTCCGTCAAATCCGTTTCTGGGTCCTCTTCATCATCTTGTTCACCATCTTCTTGATCAAATGCCTCTCTCTCCATCCTATCAAATCCTTCAATGGCAGCCATGATTTGCTTATTCAATGGTTTGGGGCATGATCTCCAAGAGTGACCTTGCTGATGACAGTTGAAGCAACGCATGGAACTGCCCACTGTTGGTGAGCTGTTGCTGTGACTAGTCGAAGATCCAACATTGTTTCTTCTCTGGAACATGTTCCCTCCATTGTTGCCTTGGTTGCCAAACCCTGTTTTTGTTGGGAATTTATTCACGCTACTTGAGGCTTGGTTGCCATTTGGAGCTGAGTCCCCTCTTGAAAAGAAGCTCGGACTCGGTCTGGATCCACTAAATACTCTTGTTGAGGTTGCGGGAGCAGCTGGTGCCAATGTGCTCTCATAATCACAAACCATTTCAGCCGCTCGAATAGTTGAATTGAAATCATGGGGCATGTAGCTGTCTATCGCACGTCGGGTCCAGGATTGCATTCCAGACAATAGGTAATGAGTTTTGTCCGCCTCGGACATATCTTCAATAACCCATACACTCTGTCTGAATCTATTGAGGTACTCTCGCAATGACCCTTTCTGTTTGAGCCCCGATAATTCTGTCCTCAATCTCATGTGTGAATCCTTCGGTATGAACTCCTCTCGTAACGCGGCTTTGAATGCGTCCCATGTTTGAAAATGCATTCCTGCCATCCGGTACCAATTTGTAGTGTAGCCCTCAAAATATGCTAATGCCAAGTCAGTTCTTTCTTCCTCAGGAGTGTTCATTAGACGGAAGTAATGGTCCATGTGAAACAACCAATCTTCCACAACTCGAATATCACGCTCTCCTTTGAAAGTAGGTGGTGCTTTCACTTTGGTAGTCTTTCTTGGGCCCTCCGTGGTTCGCGCTCGTGGTTCTCTTGGTATCTGTGGAGGAGGCGCCACTGCATTCTCCCTAGTTGCTTCCAACTCTTCAAACCTGGCTTCGAGCTGTGTTAGCCCGTCTCTCATTTCTCTAGCAAGGTTAATTTGGGTAAGATTCATGGATCGCAAGGATGTTTGCCATTCTTTCCTTTCGGTTTCTCTATCCTTCTTCACCTCGCTAAGCATAGCCGTCATTGCGCTTGATAAGTATTGCCGCATCTTCACTTCAAAGAGGTCCTGTTGTGCCTCTGGCAAGGGTTCATCTCTTGGTGTAGGTTCAGAAGGGCCCCCCATCTCTTCATGGAGGGGCGCCACTGTGGAGTGCATACGCTCTTTCTTTCTCGACTTGGACCTGGTGCCATCTCGATGCATGCGAGAGCTGTATTCTCGAGTCAGCTCTTCTCCGTCCGTCAGTGCTCGTAACTCTTCAAGATGGTCCTCCATTATAGTCAGAGGTGTACTTCCAACAGATTATCGCCTCAATCCTTTTTATATTTGAAGCTCTCCCTTCTGTCAGCCGGGCCCCACAGCTCTCTTTTCTTCTTTATTAAATCAGCTTCAATGAAAATATCCCTTCCTCAAACTTAGCACGCCCACATCACCTGAGAGCCAAGTAGGAACCAGGTCATTTGTGTCCAAGCAAGCACACGACAAACGGAACATACCAACCAAAGCAAACATAGAGGATCCCTCTCAAGCCACAAACCCCCCCTGAGACCGGACGTAGGACCTTTGCCTAGCCGCGCCCACACAAATCTATCACAGAATTAGCCCACGGGGAAACATCCATCCAACCATCCGTGCTTTCACCATTAAGCAGCACATTGCCTCAGTCACGCCCCACCACTTTTTGGTCGATAGCCCTTATAGCTAAACGATCGGCAGCTATCCCGCACCGGCAGCTAACCACCCGTGCTTTACACCCGAATTCGAGCAGCATCTCTGTATCAATGGTTAACCCGTACAGTTCGAATATGTCGCCCCGCACCCCACAAGGTACAGACCGTGCTTTCACCTACCTAGGCAGCACTTTGCCTCATCCGTCCTACGTGCAGACAGCGCCAGGCCCGAACCGCGAGAACTGACCGTGCTTACACCTCGAGGGCAGCACTTTGACTCATCAAGTCCCCCGTTCTGCCGACCACCCCGACCGTGGACGCACCCGTGCTTACACTGTGGGCAGCACCTTGCGCAACGGTTGTCCTGACAAATCCCAAAAACGTGGCCATCCCTGTGAGACTTGCGTAGCTGACCGGCTAGTCGGCTCTGATACCACATGTTGCGCCGGCGCCTCAAAGGGCGCTGAGACTTGAGCGGTTTCCCCAACACGCGCTTAAGTCTAACATTCATCCATCATGCACTTACGTAAAAGCCAACTCAGAATCGTAACAAGCTTAACCATTCAGACTTAAGAAAACTGGAATCCCAACCAACCCGAAAGCCAACTCAGAATCCGTCCCCAAAAGGTAACCAAAGGCAAAGACAAGCCACACATGAAACCCAAGGCATAGTGGTCGCCAAACTGACCAATTGGCATAGCGGCAAGCCCCATGTCGATGACAGGGACCCTTAGGCGCCAGCGACGCAAAAAGGTTGTAGTAAGGGTCCTTCCACTTGGACCAGTCCCGGAGGCGAAACCGAAATGGTAATCATCCCCAAGGATCAACTTTATTAGATTTGGAAGAGGTTACATTCATACTTAGATTGACCGGTCTCGGGGCCACCAACACGTGCTGGGCATTGTGCCTGACTCGTGCTGGTAGAGGGAGCTGAGACCTGGCGACTGGATTCCTGGCGCTGGTTGAGCTGCCCAAGTTTCTGTCTGCCGGACTCCCCCTATAGTTCTGCTGTGATTCGGCGCACCCCCTCTGGTTTGAAACATAGTGCTTTCTGGTAAAGCACGCTTTTTAGGACTTAGTTTTTATTTTGCTGATTAAGCCTGACAAGCCTGGCAGAATCAGTCTGGCTCCCGGACATGGGTCCCGGGAGCCGTCCCGGCGGCCGAATCAACCTGCTTTCCTGACTAGGCCATGACTCGAGCTCCAGAGCTAGCTCATGACTTTGTGACTACTTGACTGGCTCACCACAGGTCGGAGGCTCAGTCCTTGACATTCTAACTTGCTCTGGGACCTTAGGGAGTGTCACCCCTTTGAGTCTTACAGGGCACGCTGGGTGCACCCAAGTCAGCTTTACAACAGTTGGAGTCATTACTGATCAAAAGTTGAAAGTAGAATTCGTCCATGATCATTGCTTTGTGAAGGATGCGAACCAAAAGTTCAAAGTTATTGTGAATGGAGTAAGAGAGCCCAATACAAAATTGTGCAGGTTGAATGCCACAATCAAGGGGCAACATGGACTTCTGTCATCCGTTCCTTCTCAAACTGAGTTGTGGCACAAGAGGCTTGGTCACTTGAACTTGGGAAGCCTCAATTTGATGAGAAAATTGGAGATGGTAACAGGACTGCCTACAATAGAAGATCATTTGAAATCGACGTGCGAATCTTGTATATATGGGAAGCAGCATCGAGAGAAGTTCAATAAAGGGGGTGTTGCAAGAGCAAAGAACATCCTGGATTTAATCCACATAGATTTATGCGGGCCCATGAGGACCATGTCCTTAGGAAAAGCCTTCTATTTCATGACCTTTATTGATGATATGTCACGCAAGACGTGGATCTACTTCTTGAAGAAGAAATCAGATGCTTTTGATAACTTCAAGAACTTCAAAAACTTGGTCAAAAATCAGACAGGTAAGAAGATCAAAGTCCTAAAATCAGATAGTGGAGGTGAGTATAAGTCTAATGACTTCAATGATCTTTGTGATCAATGTGGGATTAAAAGACAATTTACGCAAGCTCATACTCTTGCTCTCAATGGTGTAGCTGAGCGCAAAAATCGTACGATTGTGGAAAGTGCCAGATCTATGCTAGCTGAGATGAAATTACCAAACGATTTTTGGTCAGAAGCATGTAGCACGGCAGTCTATCTTCAAAATAGAAGTCCTACCATTGCCATACCAAAAATTATACCTGAGAAAGCATTCACAAAGAAGAAGCCAAAGGTGAACCACTTGCAAATCTTTGGATGTAAGGCCTTTGTACATATTCCTAAGGAAGAAAGACGTAAACTTGATGTAAAAGCTATCAAGCGCATATTCCTAGGATATGATGATCGCGTGAAGGGATATAGATGTTTTGATCCAATCGAAAACAAAATCCATATAAGCCGAGATGTTATCTTTGATGAATCCAAGATGTATGAAGACGAAGATGCTGAGAAGATTATCCAGTAGGAAGGATACCACCTGATGATGATCCATTCATTGACCTTCCGAGTGATGAACAAGAGGATACATCTCAAGATACTACTACTCAACCTCAAGAAACAGGTTGGAGAGGTAGGGACAAACCTTTTGGTGCACGAGGATTGAAATTGCAGGTGACAAACGCAAGGAGAAGGATGTACCGTGGGATACATTTTCACCAGGAAGCCGATCACCTGACAGAAAGCTCCCTAAGTGGTTTGAGAAATTGATGGAGAGCCGCGATATAGATGACTTTCCAGGATCATCTAACCAGGGAGAGCTACGAAGATCAACAAGAGAGAAGATACTACCTGAAAGGTATGAAGCAAATTATGCTCTGTTATCCAGCATTATTCAAAGCAAAGAACCTTCGACTTATGGTGAAGCGAAGGATGATGACATTTGGATCAAGGCCATGGGAGAGGAGATGGAGTCAATTGCTAAGCATAGCACATGGGACTTAGTAGAACCACCAGTTGGCAAGAAACCCATTGGTTGCAAATGGTATATAGAACTAAGTACCATGCAGATGGAAGCATAGCAAAGCACAAAGCAAGATTGGTAATCAAAGGGTACGCACAAAATAAAGGCATTGACTATGAGGAGACCTTTGCGCCGGTGTGTAAGTGGAACACTCTACGTCTACTTATTGCTTTAGCTTCACATTTTGGTTGGCCTTTGCATCAGATGGATGTGAAATCTGCTTTTCTAAATGGTGAGTTAGAAGAAGAAGTGTTCATGGATCAACCTGAAGGCTTTGTAACGAAAGGACAAGAAATTAAAGTATGTCGCTTGAAGAAAGCGCTTTATGGTCTTAAACAAGCACCACGTGCGTGGTATAGCAGGATTGATGCCTACTTTCGTTCAAAGGAGATGGTGAGAACACATTCTGATCCAAATCTATATGTCTTATGCTTTGATAGTATGGTTGCTTTGATTGCTCTTTATGTTGATGACTTGATTATTACGGGAAATAATCAAGAGATGATAGACATAATCAAGAAAGACCTCATGAAACAATTTGAGATGACGGATCTCAGCCTGATGCATTACTGCCTTGGAGTATAAGTGTGGCAAAAAGGACATGAAGTGGATTTAACACAGGTGAAATATGTCAAAGAGTTACTACACAGGTTTAGGTTGCAGGATTGCAAACCAGTAAACACTCCTATTGAACCAGGTAAAAAGCTTTCTAAGCTTGATGAATCACAGTCATTTGATGCTACGCTATATAGACAGTTAGTAGGGAGCTTGATTTACCTTACCACAACTAGACCAGATATATGCTATGCTGTTGGCATTGTAAGTCAGTTTATGGCAGCACCTACAGAAACGCATTGGAAAGCAGCTAAATGCATTTTGCGTTATGTGAAAGGCACACCAGAGTATGGCTTGATTTACAGGAAGCATGATGGTTTACCTGAGTTGTGTGGCTATGTGGATGCGGACTGGGGAGGTGACTATGATGATCGTAGATCCACCACAGGATATATATTCCAGTTTTGTGGTAATTGCTTTCCTGGTCTAGTAAGAAGCAAAGTACAATTGCTCTTTCCACCACAGAAGCAGAGTATAAGGCAATGTGTAGTGCTGCACAAGAAGCTATATGGTTGAGACAAATCTTGGAAGAGATTGGCATGAAGCAGAAAAATCCCACAACTTTACATAGCGACAGTCAGAGTGGCATTCAGCTAGCAAAGAATCCAGTGTTCCATGCGAGAACTAAACACATTGAGATTCAATATCACTTCATACGTGAAAGGCTGCTAACTCATGAAATTCATGTTGTTCATTGTAGCACAGAAGAACAACTAGCTGACATTTTCACTAAGCCACTTACTGGAGAAAAGTTTGATAAGTTTAGATCAAAACTTTTTGTATTTAAAGTTTGTTAACTTTAAAAGCTATGTATAGGACTGTATAAAAAGTGACTCTACTTTAAGGGAGAGAGTTAGAATTAAAGTTAGAATCACTGTGTTACTGTACTGTGGGTCCTATCAGTGGATAAGGATCAGTTGGCCTCGCCACGAGGCAAGTCGACGGGACACGCATTCCGCCAACGGCAACGTGAGTCATGCATGGGTTGCATGAGTGAACAACTATATGTACAGTGTAATTTCATTTCGGGAAATACAATTGCTATGTGAGCTTGCTGAGGAGAGTGATTTTCTGTCTGTGTTACTGTGTAGCATGATCTGTGTTCCTGTGCAAAGCAAATTCTAAGTAAAACCTCCAGAGAGAGATCCAAGGAGGGCATAATGGACAAGAAAGGTTGAGCACGCAATGGTGATCATCGATCGTATCATCTTCCATAAGCGAAGACATTCTCATGCAAATTGAAAATTGCCAAAGCACCCATGAAGCGGGAGAAAAACTAAAGCAAAAGTACGAAGTGAGGACAGCTGCATCAGTCATGCACCTTCACAATCAGCTGTAGAGCTTGGGATGGAAATGAGCTGGATCAACATGTAGAGAAGATCAAGAAGATCTTCGCTCAGCTCTCTGCATTTGGACAAGAGCATCAAGTCCCAGCACCCCAACAATTGATGTACTTTATGAAATCACTACCCTCATCTTATCAGCCGCTGAGAATGCTCATCTTTAGTTTATTTGAGATGACATTCGAAAGGGCAGTCAATGTATTACATTTTTATGTTAGTAGTGTAGCTACTTGTGATCCTTTTTGTCACTCTATTCTTACTGTCTTTCGATCATTTGCTCACCTATTTACTGATTTACTAGTTTCATTAGTTGTATGCTATGAACTAAGTAGTGGCTACCTATCCATGCCATAAGTGTTGCCTCTACTGGCCAAACCGCCAAACCATGGGAGTGTTGAGGGAGGTAAAGGCAACGCTATTTTTAATAGTGTTGCCTTTGTCCCATGCCTATAAAAGATTGTAGGCTAAAAGGTACCAAACCATAGGAGTGTTGAGGGAGGTAAAGGCAACGCTATTTTTAATAGTGTTGCCTTTGTGCCATCCCTATAAAAGATTGTAGGCTAAAAGGCAACAGTTTTGGGAATGTAACAAACTACCACATATAACATGAAATAGTGTTGCCTTATTTGGCAATCCAAGGGCAGCGCTACTTTTGGTAATGTTGCCTCTCTTTGATCCCCTATAGGACATGGTAGGCTAAAAGGCAAGTGTTTTTGGGAACCCGAAAGATTGCCACGCATAACGGAGCAGCCTTCCTCTTCTCCAATCAAGTACCTCCATGTGTGGAAAACTTGACTTCACACCTACTAGAGGCCAGATAATTATGTAGGTTTGCAAGGTTTGCGAGGACTTAGTAATAGAATTGTCGTGTAGGCTCTAGGAGAAAGTCCCAGAAGCCTGCAAGTCTTTGCTTACATATCAGCCTGGTTCTGACCAGTGATGTCAATGCCCATGCTTACTCAAGTTTAATTGTTTTCCAGTCCTTTTATTGTGAAACGTGGAGGATTGATAATGTATGTGCCTTGCAAGATTAAAATCTTTTGACAGTGTGTAACTACTAACTTCTAAGTAAAACAATCAAGCAACCTAGTTCAGTCATGATAAGCTCAAGCCTGACTTCAATTTTGATAAACAGATAATCAAACCTGTCCATCAAGATGTCAGATTCCTAACAAGGAGAAGATTTGTCAATCAATTTGCAGCACCGAAAAATTTGTATTACATCCCCAAGCTTGCATAGTTCAGGAGCAAGCCACCTAAACTAAGGCATTACTTGAATCATATGAGGGAATGTGGAATTTAGGGCAGATAATGGTATTGCTATGGTTCTTTGCCCAAGCTATAAAATAATGGGAGCAGCAAATCGATGAAACACATAATAACCTGAACTCTTTAAGGAGTATTAGATTCTAAGCTTTGGAATGGGTCTGGGCTTTTCCTTTGTCGGTGGATTGCCTGTTGGGGTCGGCCTGTTTCAGCAAGTCAACCACCTCCCTCATGGAGGGGCGAGTTGATGGGAAGACACTGGTGCAGCGGAGAGCAAGTTTCAAGACAAGCAGCATATCCTGCTGCCTTGCTCCTGGGATTTTGGAGTCCAAGATTGCAACTACACCTTCCTTTGTCTGGATCTTTCTACAGACCCACTTCACAAGATCGACACCTTCTCCAAACTCAGGCTCGACTGGCCTCTTGCTGGTGATGAGCTCCAGAAGGACAACCCCAAAACTGTATATGTCACTCTTCTCTGTCACTTTGAGTCCATGAGCATATTCTGTTCCAGCAACAATCAAAACAAATAAGTGGAAACTCGTACTGAAGATAGAAATTTTCTTAAGCATTTTGTGTTCAGAAGCAGAAGAAAGGCTGATTAACAGGAAAATGTCACTTGAACTGTACCCGGAGCTATGTAGCCATGTGAGCCAGCAAGAGTGGACATGGAGTAGCCAGCTTCAAGAGAAGAGCTTTCCAGTAGCTTTGCAAGACCAAAATCTGCTAAAAGAGCGTCATAATTTGAGCTCAGGAGGATGTTGTTTGATTTGATGTCACGATGGAGGATCTGTGGTGCACAATCATGATGGAGATAGGCCAGACCCTGAGCTGCCCCAAGAGCAATCTTGTGCCGGATAGGCCAATCCAGGGAGTTGCCTTTAGTGCCATGGAGAAGATCACACAAGCTCCCATTGGGCACATACTCGTAAACAAGCAGATTTGTCTCGCCGCTTGAACAGCAGCAAATAAGTTTCACAATATTGACATGTCTGATCCTGCCGAGAGTTTCCACTTCTGCCTTAAATCCGTAGTCGTGATTGATCTCTCCCTTAGGACAAGACCATAGCTTCTTCACAGCCAAGGATGAACCGTTCTGCAATGTAGCCTTGTACACAGTTCCTGCACCGCCACTTCCGATCACATTGTCATCATCCAAGCTCTCCAATATCTCCTCCTCTCTGAAGTTTAGCTTTTGGAATGGTATGACAGTCCAGATAACTTCAGGTAAGCCCTTCTCCATGTAAAATATTTTGACTCTTTTGTAGAAACAGTATGATCCCACCAGCGAGATGGCAACCGCTGCAAACAGTATTGTGCCTGTGATCCATGCCATGGCACCTGGGTGCTTTGTTTTCTTTGCAATGGATTCTAAAATAACTCCATTTGAGCAGGAGGGAGATGCTGAGACTCCTGGCACACATAGGCCAGGATTTCCTGCAAAGCTGAAGCCGAAATTGCCACTGCTGACTGTGAATGGAAGCACTCCGGAGAGATTGTTGTAAGAAAGATTGAACAGATTGAATTCTGTAAGTTTTAACTTGCCTAGCTCTACGGGGACTCTACCGCTGAGCTGATTTACCGATAGATCAAGGGAGATGAGAGATTGCAAGCTTCCAAATGATGAAGGAATCTGCCCGGACAAGGCATTTTTTGCCAAATCCAAGTAGACAAGCCTAGACAAATTGCCGAGAGAAGGTGGAATCTGGCCAATAAAGGAGTTGGAATCGAGATAGAGATAGGTGAGAGCGGAACAGTTTCCGAGCTCGCCCGGAATCACACCCGAAAATTTGTTTCTCGATGCTGATAGTGCATTGAGGAGAGAAAGCTGCCCAATCTCAGGAGGAAGCGTACCATTCAGGTTATTGTCCTGAAGTCTGAGTGTCTGTAGGCTGGTAGCTTTTCCCACCTCGGACGATATGGCTCCCTCAAACAGGTTGTTGGAGATGTCGAGTATTGTCATTAGTGGCGATCCCCACAACCCATTTGGGATCACGCCACTGAAGCTGTTGCTAAAGATTCTGAACCTTATGAGACTGTGGCAGCTTCCATAGCTGTCTGGAAATATCCCAGAAAAGTTGTTGTTGAACAGAATGAACCGCCATAGCCGACCACCATTGCACAGATTAGGAGGTATTGGCCCAGTTAGATGATTAGTTGACACATCAAAGATCTCTAAGCTGCAGTTATCTCCAAGATGTTGAGGAATGATGCCCGTCAATTCATTCAGAAACAGAGCTACATCATACAGCCCCTGAAGGTAGGCGAGGCTTTCAGGAATCTGCCCGCTGAGGCTGTTGTTCCAAAGATGAAGTAGACCCAGATTTGAGAGCTGTCCGATTTCAGCTGGGATAGGACCAGTGAGAAGATTGCTGTTCAGATCAAGATCTGTCAAAGATGAGAGGTTGCCAATCTCCCGAGGTATACTCCCAGACAAGAGATTGTTGTAGAGCTCAAGTTTCGTCAATTTTGGAAGATGCATCAGCTCTGGAGGAATGCTGCCCGAAAGATTGTTGTATGTTAGCTCCAAAAAGTCCAACTCCTTCAGCTCTCCCAGCCAGGGAGGAAGACTCCCAGTCAGATTACAGCCTCCACATTTGAGCGACTGTAGCTTCTGAAGGTTTCTGAGCTCACAGGGAAGGCTTCCCCAGCTGAAATTGTTGTAGGAAAGGCTCAAATTTGTGAGCTTTGTCAGGTTTCCAAGCTGCGGAGGGATGTGTCCGCTCAGACGGCAATTCCAAAAGTTTAAAAATTGAAGCTCGGAGAGTTCACCGAAATTCTGGGGTATGAAGCCGGAGAAGCTGTTATACGATAGATCCAGATACTGTAGCGAGCTTAATGACGAGATGTTGTCTGGCAACGTACCTCCAAAGTAGTTTAAGCTAAGATCAAGATGGATCAATCTCGGACAATTCAAGATACTCAGAGGAAAATTCTCATTAAACAAGTTGTCTTTCAGCACTAGAAATGTAAGACTTCGTAGCTTGCAAATGACTGGAGAGATTGTACCTGAAAGGTTTTGGCTTGTAAGATTTAACCCAACAACAGTTTTGGTGGTTGAATTACAGATCACTCCATTCCAGTTACAAGGAGAAGAGTCTGATCCTCGCCAGTTTCCCAGATTCCCCTCATCATCCACAAGATTTTCCTTGAACGTTAGGAGGAGTCGCATGTCTGATGTAGCAGCTATAGAAACGCTTGCCGACAGACTGAAACATGTCAGGTGCCATAGGATGAATGGAATGAGTTTCCAGCTGATCTGCTTGCATTGTACCTCGCGCCGTGTCATTAGGCTGTCACAGCTGCTTGCTACTGGTAAAGCTATGTCATGGAGATCTCCGGTGGGCTGCAATGATTGATAACTGCCTTCTCGCAACCGGAGCTTTCTTATCAATTTTGACGTTGTCGCAAGGAAAATCAGCACCTTGATGTACTTGTCACAGCTTACCGGTTAGTTCAGCTAGAAAGAATTACTCATCCAGACACTTGACGCTTCATTGATTCACAATCCAAAGTATTTTCTTTCAAGATCTCGTAACACTGGAGGGCTGGAACTGGTCATTTAACTTGATGTGATTATTTATCTCCTTCAACTAGTTGGAGACCTTGTTGCTTTCGGATTAAAGCTGCATTCTCGAATCTCTCTAAGAAGTGGAAACTTCGAATCTGAACTGGGAACTCGTTGGTCTGCAGAATTCAATCTTCTGAAGCAGAAGGAAGCTCTGGTCTGAACCCTTAGAGGATCTTATTTCTTGTCCCTACTATCTCTTCAATCATTTGCCTTGTCATGCCACAACTCAGGCCCAGGCTGCAGGGGGCAGGACACTTTATATTTGACGCTTACCTTCGCTATTGCCTCCTGACTAGTATCACTACTATACTCGCAACCTTATACTGGTTGCGTCAACAATAACCTTCTACCCTGTCTGCAATACTAATTGCTGCACAGGAGAATCCGCTAACACAATGTGTGATTATGCTATTTTTCCCTGCAACATGTGGTTTGGGGCTAACATTTGTTGCGCGCTGGCGGTACCCTTTGCTGATATGCAATATAATAAACACGCATGTGCCGTGCAAGCTGGAAAGCTTGGCTGATAGATGGCAACACTACTGTCATCAACAAAGGTCCAAGGCTAATACATCAGATGCGTGTGCACTGTGTACTCTATCCATTCGCCTCATACTTATTTATAGACTTGAAAGTTGAAAGGATCTATCAATACATGTTCCTTAAAATGAAGTAAACATTATCTTACAGAAATCAGAGTCACCGGTTTCGTAGGATAGAACTGATGAGGCTGGAGGTCTAAGCAGCCCTAAGCGGATGTCAAGGTAATGATGAGGTTGTGACTGATTTGGCAGGTCAATTGGAGGTCGGAGGGATGTGAGGTTCAAGATTGAGATAGTGCCCTTTAATCTAGACTATATCCGCTATATTTGAGCCTTGAGGCAACATTTGAGCGGCATCAAATTCTGCAGGATTTTTGACTATTATTATAAGATTTTCAAGGTGGTTCAGTGCCAGGTGTTCACTCTTGTTGACGTGAGAGTCTGAGACATCAGTTAGTTCAATCAATGTGTGGAGCATTTGAACGTGATATATCAGGATTCAGGATTCAAATTTCAGCCTGGTCAGTAGTTACCGCAGTGATCGAGTACTTGTCAGATGTGGGCTTCCCGAATAGATTATACTACGAAGCTTTTTAAGTGGGTCCTCTCTATCCGAGAAGCGAGAACTGCCCCAATACTAAATAGGCACCTTATAAAGAAAGTATATAATATATATATATATATATATATATATCTGGATAGACAATGCACATCAAAGCATAATGCCCGTTGCCTACCATACACCTTGCTGAATAAAAATGCAGCTACAGTTGATATTCGTTGAGTTATGTACTGATGTTGGAACTTGGCGTTCTTGGGTGTGGACTAGGCTTGTGTTTTAAAACGCAGGTGTATACTGGACTCTGGGCTCTGAAGCACCCCTTGTAATGTACATCCCGAGAATTTGTGGTGGCACAGTGCTGTCATAACTGAGCACCTCTTGAGTATAGTAACTACTAACCAGCTATGTGAAAGTGGACTCCTTAAGTATTCCCGTGAAAGTGGGGCACAGTGCTGTCATAACTGAGTACCTCTTGAGTCTTGAGTGTAGTAACTACTAACCAGCTATATGAAAGTAACAAACTGATAATTTTGATATCCACCTGAGAAAAGAACTGAGCAGTGAGCAGCCTTTAAACTTCTAAAGCTGCCAAAAAGAAGTGCTGGGCAATATCGGCATTTTGTTGAATTTTGAAGAGCATTCACTATTTTCTTTGTAAGTCTTTACCTCGATTGTCAACTGAAAAGTGCAAAAGGAGTTTGTAACTCGATGTAATTAAAAGGAGTTTGCAACTTGATTTTACATCTCTCTTGAAACAAATTAAACTTTTAAATCCTCATTCCATAAGAAACTTATTCGCACCGTTGTTATATTTTGGGCATTTCAATTTTCGGTTCCTAAATATTTAATAGACTATTGAATTGTGTTCACTGTTTGGCATTCCAGCAGTAACCAGTTGATCATTGTGAAGGCTGATCTGGACGATTATTCGGAATCTAGACAGCATAGACAAGGGTCTCCCACAGTCCATTGGTGATCCTGACGGCCCGTATTGATACGTGTCCAGATTCCATGGCCCGAGGCTCCCCCAGGCTCGAGGCCCCAGGTGCCAGGGATACGTCCCGAGGCCCAAGTCCCAACTTTCAACTCCCAACTTCCCGAGAAAACCGAACTTCCAAGGCTGTGAATTTTGAAAGCCCGTTATTTCACATGTCGGAAAACTTAAACGTAGTTTCTAGGACAGACTCAGCATCTCGGGTCACAAGACTGAGTCTGGTCCACCCAGGCTCCAAGCAGTGCTTGTAAAAATTACAAATGTTTTAGACTAACCTTATACAAAACCCACAAAGATATGGAATTGATAAAAGCTTAAAATAAAAGCTTAAAACCTAATGTTTATAACTAAACCCAGCTGATTGTGAGCCATATAAAAAGCCCAAAAAGCTAAAATGACGCGGTAAAAAATGAATTTCAACAATTGGTTATTTGTATTTGTTAATTTTTTGCAAGCAATGCTGGAGGGTTGGAACTTCCAAGTTCCAACCACACTTTAAAGCCTAGACTTTCATTTTTTAGCAAATTTAGGTGTATCTTGATTTAGGTTTAGGCTTTGGTATTTGCAAGTTGAATTGCATCCCAAAGGTCTAGTTACCTTTCAAAGATATACAATCATAGAAGCAAAGTGTTAACTACAATGAGAACTTAAAATTATAATAAGCTTTAAAGTCAAAATTTATAGGCACTTGAAGTCACAAAACAATGATAGATCTCAAACACACAATGCTACCACTTGATAGAACCTCAGCTTTTTTTCTCTCAAAACTTGCTAATTTTGGACTCTCTTTGGATCAAACACTCAAACTCTTGGACTTGGCTTTGATACCATCTTAAAACTTATGACATTTAGGACCATAAATGGATCCATTCAATCCACAAGAGTGATTGGTTGCATTACTATCTCTATTTCCATCAAAACTAGCACCTAGAATTGACAAAATGTAGATCTATAAGCAAGAGCAATCTAATCCAAGTGTTTATTGTCCAAAACTAGTTCACCTGTGCGAAAACAAGTATAGTATAGATAGAGGCAATGTATCAAACCTCAAGTAGTAATCAATGCATATGGTACATCAAGAAATGCATGCAAAAGGACAATCTACACAAGTTTGAAGCTAGAAATTTCAAAATTGCCAAACTCTCTCAGATTTTTCATTACAAAATGAGATCCCAAAGGGCATATTCATAATGGCTGATCCCTATGAAGATTATGAAAATAATGTCTTGATAATTTCACATTTTCATGTACATATGTCAATCACACACATGTGGAGCATGTTTCCATGTGTGAATAGTAGGCCTAATTGCATTAGATCATTTATGTCATAAATTAGCTTTTTTCATAAAGCAATTTGATAGTAGGCAAAAGGTATTCAATTGGTAGCATGCCAAATGTCATTATGAGGCATCCACCACCTTATTGTACATATTGCTATGTTGATTAGATGACTTCCATCTTGAGTCCTATGAGGTAATAACACATGTCCTAAAGTGTAGGGACACAAAAATGCAAGTGACGCATCAAATCCAAAATCCTCATCCTATTGACTTTTGAGGTTAAATCACGTTGAGAGGTGCAAATCATGAGGTCATCACATACTTTTTAGAGCAAGAACTCGAGCTATAGGCTATATCGAAGTGATCTCTCATTGTACTATTTACACTTTTGAGAGATAAAATTGTTTTCATGCCAAAATCTCTTATACTTTCTCTCTCTACTTGAGAGCTCATGGTTTTTCTCTCTCTACCCGAAAGTAGGCTATTTACTATAAGATCTTGAAGTAGCACTTAGTTTTTTCATGGATATGCATGAAACTTTCTTGTCTTCGATGGATGATTACTTTTTGTGTTCAAGAGCTCTTGCCTAGATCCAAATCTTGTTTAATAGCCTACTAAAATCTGAGTTGATCAAGATAGATTTGGTAGTGTGCAAACTCTCGTGCATGTAGCTCATGGTAGATCTATTTAAGATCCTTAAATGCACATTTTTAACAAGCCCAAGATGGTAGGAGTCAGATCCCACATGTGTGAGGGTGCCACCTAATCAATCCTTTACCTCTTGCTAAAGGCTAGATATAATTTGTTGGTGACCAACGAAATTATACCTCTCCAAAATTTCTATTTTCTGAGAGATAGATGCTAACTTAATGAAACTTGGTGAATAAGTCTTAAACTATTTAGGCCTATCCTTCACACATAAGAACAACTTCCAAATGTGTGGGATCCACCTATGTACATATTTACAAGGTTTAATCAAGCTAATCTTTTGCATTCTTCACAATGTGGCTATCTTCACAATGTGGCTAAATTGGGCCTTACAACCATTATTACAAATCTCGTTATTCACAAATATAACATGGTTGTTCAAGCCATCCTATTGACCATTTCTATTCTAATTAGCTCCATGGCTATATTTAACAATACAAATTATTAAGCTCATGGGCTATTTACATGCAGACATGACACTCTCCCTGCTTAATCATTTTTGCCCTAAAAAATAAAAATTGTGTAGATTCTTGTCAAGTGTCATGCTCCATGAGTTCTTTAGTAGTATTAAAAAATTACTAGCCACTTTAGAGAAGGAATGATTTTCCATGTAATGTTCTTGTCGATAGTCATTCTCTATTGATCAAATTTTGTTGCCTTGAATTATGCTTCCAGCTTAATATTGTAGGTCTGGTGAATCTTCTATAGATGAATGTTGGATCTACAAGTTTATCTAGTAGATTTTATAAAATCACTGAAGAAGAGCTTTATGAAACACATGATTGCCTTTAGTAGCATCTAGTTCTACATGGGTTGACAAAAGACATGCAATAAAGTAGTCAATAATCTTCTTTCTTAATTCATCTAGTAGCGTGTTGGAGTTTTCACTTGATTAATTGATATGAGCAAAGTTAGTGAAATGTTTGCTAAAGATGGAGAGTCATATATCCATTGCTTTCTTTTGTGAATGAAATGATTGGTACAGTTGTTGATGATCCAAAGTAGTGTTGCTTTTAGTCAAATAATGCATTATCCATAGGCCCCCCTCCAAGTGCTATCCTTTTAATCATTATGTTTAAAAAGGGAATTGTTATACTTCTAAATTTTTCATCATTGTTGTGTCGCTCACTTGAGTTATAATTCATTATTAAAAAAGTGAGCATAATATTCTATATTGGAGTAATGTTTAAACTAGAACTATAGAAGTCAAATCTATTCATAAATAACTCTTTATTTTGACCTTCCTTTTGATTGTTACTTGGAAAAAACTTGTTCTTGATTTTCATATTGATCTTCATCAACTTGTCCAACGATGCTTTGCTGATATTGCTTTGTCTTTATGGTTGCTCTTAGTGATGGTATTCCACTCTTCCTTAGGACCATTGGTACCATAAAATGGTATAATTTCTTGCTTATTCAGAATGGTCTATCCAACTTTGGCTTGGTAGATTGCCCTTGGCTTACAAGAAATGTTATGCTACTTCACTGCTTGATAAGTTTGGAATGAGAAATTGCAAAAGCATAGACACTCCTATGGAGATATTGTAAATGATCCCACAAAAACTGATAAAGCATCCTTTGAGACATCACACTTTTTAGGAAGCTTATTGGCTCCTTAATATGGAGCATTACTAGACCTGAGCTCAGCAATAGTGTGGCTAAGTTAAGTCAATATATGCAAAATCCATCTATCATTCATTGGAAGATGGCAAAGAGATTTCTTTGGTACATCTCGGGTACCATAAACTTTGGTATAATGTATCAAGGATGTAACCTCAGCTTGAATTCCTTATTAAATGTTGATTTTTCAGGTGATAAATTGGACAGGAGATCCACAAGTGCATTTTCAACCTTCATTTGTAAAGGTGCTATCTTTGGTTGTCCAAGAGGCTAGAGGTACAAGACAAAGATCAGATTCCCACCATAAATTGTGACAACATATTCTCACAACTCCTTGCTACCAATCCTATCTTTCATTCAAAATCCAAAAATATTGAGGTATCACATTACTTTGTGGGAGAAAAGGTCCTTCCAAATCCAACATGTGTCAAGCATTGATTATGTGGATGATATCTTCACTAAAACTTTGTCAAAAGGTCCTTTCTTAAAGCTAATATCAGCTTTAGGAGTTGTTAGTAGGAGTATGTTAAAACTAACAAGTTAATATTGAAGAATGTAAAAACTGCAAAATTGTCTTGATTAATTTTGGTCATTTTTGGATAGTTTGGCATGACAAGTGGACCAAGTCCTCCACTTTGATGTACTATATCTATTTTTTTATATATGAGGATCATTTAGCACATGCCACCATCATGTAAAAGTTGAGTTAAGCTTGTTTTGTAACGGAGAGAATTGAGCCTCATGTCACCATCGTGTAAAAGTCGAGTTAAGCTTGTTTTGTATTGGAGAGAATTGAGCCTCCTATTTTGTAGAGAATTTGGAGAAAAAGGCATCTTGAGGTTGGTGACTCAACATAGGTCGAAGGATCTATGGATTTAGGATTAGATATCCACTATTTAGGTCATAAGTTATGGGGAGAAGGCTGGAATACAAAAATAGTGTGGATATATATGTACATCTATCATTTGATTGAAATAACAATGAACAGCACTTAGTTTTTACCTCCATCCTTTGACTAAGTGATACATGCTTTGTGTATTCAATCTTAACAAGTGATTTCTTATATCTTATGCATGTGAATGATACTTTATAATAGCTTCACAAGTGCAAGCCGCACTGAACCCATTTCATAGAGTTTAAGTAATCTTTAATCTCTTCACATTCTTTCATCCTAGCATATCTAGAACCAATGAAATTGTTTATGAATGATTAAAAGGTAACTCTCAAGTTTCAATTGCGATTTAGTATCTTCGGTAGAATCTCAGTTTTCACACTAAATATCCAAAATATAATATCATGGTCTTTTTTCAACACTTATAAAAAGAAATACCATGACATTCCTTCGATATCATGATATCAAATAAAAAAATAGTGTTTTTACAAAAATAATTATTCATTTGCATCACAAAAGATCAACTTTTGTTTAAAAAGCTGCCAACAACCAAATATCATTTTCCAATTAGACATTGAAGTTGAAATTTTCGTAATGTTATGAGCTTGTTCAAATATCATTTGTCAAATGATATTGGACAACCAATGTAGATTTGTGCAACAAATATCAATGGGACCAAAAAATAAGAAAAATCGTTTTTCTAAATGGAGCATACTTTGGAGGAAGATCCATTTGAAGATGATAAAATTTAGGCATTCATAAAAAAACAATAGTAACAAACAACACATTGACAATAAGATGATCAATTTCAAAAAGCAAAGTAACATTAGATATAATAAAAATTTGAATATATGGACATGACATCTTTGATATTGGTGGCAAATCTATGGTCATCTTTCAAGAAGGCAACAACCGTGCCTTTGCTATTTTTACACCTTTTTTGTTTGCGAATTTTAATTTTTGAATGTCTCCAGATATTAGGAAACAATTTTTAAACTTTGAGGTCCATTTTGATGTTTCAAGAGCCGCATTGAGCTTGGTTAAACACCTCTTACTTTTTGATGTAACTATTATAGTTAGAATGATTTGCATTGAAAATGGTGCAAGCAGATTTTGTGGACTTTAAGGCTTGAAATGTCTATCCAATTTCTAGCAATGAGCTCTAAGTGTTGTCTAGGCTCAGACACGAGCTCTAGAGATAGCTCCTAATCTACAAAAGCTTCTTGAGTGACTCACCAAGTGTCAAAGGCTTAATCAAACTAGATTTATCTTGGTACCTCATCAATAAATTGGAGGCTTAGCCATGTTCCTCTAGACTTGCTTTGGAACTTGGGAGTGCCACCCATCCAGAACTTTAGGGCACTATGGTTGCATCCAAGTTAGCTTTACAATAGTAACTCTACTTAGTCAATGATGCAACAATCCATACCTCTACTATGTAGAAAAGTATTCCAGATGATGATTAGAAGAATGATGAGACAAATGATTCATTATATCAATGACTACCAAGGAGAGGTCTACAACTAGTGTAAATGTTCAAGAGGTCATAAAAAGAAACATTCACATCATTGAAAGTTTGATAGTTGTGAAATTTCACACGTGTGGGAATGTCCCAATGTGTGTGAATGATCTCCTAAGCAAGCTTATGCACTTATTGATCGATACTAGATTGAATTCCAAGATCTAGATCAAAAAACTAAGGCATAGAGGCAAAGATAGATGCATATGTTGATAATCAAAGTACTTTCACATGTAAGAAAATGATCCTTGAAAAAAACTAAGTAAAATTAAGCTCCTCTCCTCGGGTAGAGAGAGAATAGATCAAATTTGGCCTTGGGTAGAGAGAGAGTGTAGTACAAGCAAAATCCACAAAACTCAAGTTTGACTCAAAAACTCAACATACATTATGATTGAAAAGAGAAGTACATATGAAAATCATGGAGATCCTTCCTTGCATGCTATTGGACCCCTAATTCTAGCCTCTCTAATGCTATTGGATGAGTGATGCATCCATCTTGCAATTCTATGGGACCCTTCATGAAGATTTCTCAATTTCTATTGGACCCCTTGACCAAGCCAACACTTTGACTTGATCACTCATCAAATCACATTAACACAAGTGTCACAATCCTATTTACAAGCCTACCTACCTCGAGATTGCATCACAAATTACTTTTGGCTCAATAGTGGCATTACATGTGGATTTGACCAATTTGCCAGCTATGCCAATTTTTGGTCCTATCACAATTCTACACAAAGATGCTTGACATGAAAACTTAGGAAACCCCTAACGCTATGATAGATAACTTTTTATGATTTTCACAATAGTAAAATGATGGGTTCCACCCACTATGTTTCTTTGGAACTATAGCTCATGCACACACTATGTTTTTGTTAGGAATATGTTACCTTGCAAGTATATTCTTTTCAAAAATGTGTTTTTTTTTTTTTTTGTTTTTTCAGAGTAGAAGACTTGAATGTGATTGTTTAGAAAATTTTCACTTCTCAACTTGTACCAATCAAGCAACAACTTTTCCATGTTTTAGAAACACTAGTTAGTGCTATTAGCCTTCAGCATGCATATTCATTGATATATGTCATTGGTACCAAATGCTTTTTCCATAATGCCAACACCTTGTTGTTGTTGTTGTTGTAGTTCATTAGTTGTATGCATCGTTGATGTAATATTTCACAATTTTATCTTGCCATCACTTGAATATAATGCCAAAAATTTGTGACCTTGAATGTAGTCCCATAAAAAATTGGAATCACAAGGTTCTTAATTGAGCAATTGTGACATTTTATGGAAATGTAACATTATAATTTTGTAACAGAGAAAAAAAAACCACAAAATTCACAGAGTTACTCAGTGATTTTCATATCTCAAAAACATCAACCTATAGACATGCAAAAATAATTTTTCACATTTTCAAAACTTAAAAACTAATTATTCTAGTTACAATTTACTAAATGAATATTTTATTGCATCTTATATCACATATGCCAAAGCATTACTCCATCTAGGGACATGATGTAGATGAATAAGTCTATAATAAATACATTCTGAATATGCAAGTATTAATTATATTCATACAAATATACTTTTAAAAATTGCATCAGTTCTAAAAGCTAAAAAAAAAGCTCCCAAGTTGATTCAGTATAAATATATCAATCATAAAAAATTCAAATAGCTCCCAAGTAAATTCAATATGAATAAATGAGTTGGAAGTGTTGAAGATGTATTCTAAACAAATGAAAATTCTTGAGATTGTACTAGGTATAACAAAATATGAGCACACTATTTACTTCAATTTTTACTTCCATTGATTAGTTTAATGTTTTTTTGCATCATAGTAGGAAAAAAGAATTTAATGCGAACCTCTAATTCAGATCATGGACATTGGAGTTAAGCCATAAGCATTTGATTAAACTATGACTTCATCGTAGTTGGTGGGATTTTGAATAGTGAATAGAAAATTTATGACTTAAATACACTCACCAACCATTCACATGAATTGGCTCAACGTTATGTCTAAATCTTCATGGATTAATATATTCAATCCTCAGAGCACACTCTATTATTACATTGTGAATTATTGCACTAGTGGTTAAGGTGTCAAAACTTTAGAAATGCAGAAACTAAGAACGTGCATAAAGATTCTCCAAACATAATTATAAACAAATATATGGATAAGACTTTGTTTAAAACACTAGTAGAGCTATGGTTAAAAGCATTATAGCAAGAACGTGCATCAACATCCATTCTAGATGTTGAACATTAGCTTCTTGCTCTCTTAGGTTGGAGTAGTGTGAAGCAAGGTCTTTCACAAAAATAAAAATATATTGTTATAACTTAGTAATATCCAACTTGCACAATTATATTACAAAACTCACCTCATCATAACATTTGAGCTATAGAAATATAATAATATGTCACACATAATAGTGATCTTGTATTCATGAGAAAAAAATGCACCATGTTACCACCACTCACATGAAAAGCACTTGTTGATGGTCATTAAAGCTTACAACGACAACTTTGTGATTTCTTTAAAATTATGGTGAACAGCTTTGTGCATAAACAACATAAAAAATAACAAAAGTCTAATGGCCTTCAAGGTCCAAGCCATCAATCACCCAACATCCAGATTTCAAAGAAGCGAATCTAAAAGGAAAGGTGTGGGTCCTCCCCAAATCGAAACATGTGCCTTGAGGTAGGGCGAATACCGTAGAGGCAATACTTTTTGGGTGCATGTGGGCGTCACATGCTGGTGGGCCACCATAAATCAAAAGGTATTGCTCTTGCTGATCTTCGTATCATGTATGTATGCAATATGTACTACTACTGTATGCACGTACCTTGGAAGGGGCAGTGGACGCCCACGGTCCACCACTTCGGTAGTGAGATAGTCTCTCACTTTCTCTACCGATCAAGAGATAAGGCGTGGATCCTGGTTTCTCAACCCTGATCTGGGATGAGAGGCGGGCGAATGGTGACCTTTCCCTTTCTCCGATTCACCGTACTTAGTATGTTTTGACCCTCCGCATTTCAGCACCGACGCCTCTCGACCACGATCAAACCATCAGCAAGTTCAAACGTTTTGGTCACTTGTTTGCAGCTTTAGTAGTAAAAAACTGAAGTGTGTGTTTGATCCTTCGTGCGCAAGAAAGAAGCACATGTTGGCAAAAGCGCTACTTGTTCAACACCAGAGAAATATGATGTAAGTAGACATCACGGTCCAATTTCCTGTTTGCCAAGAGAACATACTAATAGTATATCGAACAAAAAACGTATAACCTCATGAGAGCTAAAAAAGAAAAGGTTGGGCAATTTTTAGCTTTGTCCTGATATCTGGAAGCTATTGTGAGGATTTACTAAAAGATGAGGTCTCATTATTAAAAGAGTTTGAGCGTTAAAATGGTTTTTTTTAAAAATATTTTTCAGTTTTTTTGAAATGCAATCTTTGTTCTTAATTGATTTTTCAAATGCTCTATACAATGACAAGGCTTGGAAATTAATAATGTGCCCAAGACAACTTATTGTAATGTAATTGAAGAGTCACGCCCAAATATCATAAACTTTTAAGTCTAAGAAAAGGATCAACTATTGACACTAACTTTTTTGATAGACTCACAGGACATGGCCAATTAATCCAAGTACTAAAAACTTGGGGCAATAAAATGTCGACGACTTGACTTTGTCCAAATGATCCACAATATATTTGACCAGCTTGCAACTTGAAAAATTCAAATTCATGCTTTAATTCTTGAACACATTCACATGAGTAAGAAGCATGAGCGCCAACCAAAATATTTAAGATTGTAAAAAAAATACATGATTGATGGGTAGGAAACATCAATAGAAACAACTGAAAAATTAGACAAGACAGAGCATAAGAAGAGTAAGCTTGAGAAAGTTGATCGGAAATTGTCGTGATTTGATCGAAAGTCTGTATCATGAAAAGGGGGAGCCTTCCAATCATCCAAGAGTTATTGTAGACGAAGATTAAAGTGAAACCATGCAACACATGGCAGCCAAGGCCAAGGATGACATACCAAGAGGAAAAGGTGAATCATATTTCCTAGGAGATGAAATGGAGAACTCTTAGCCTATTGAAGTCCATTACTTTTCCTATGACTCAAAGCATGTAATATTTGAAGATGGGAAATTGTCTGCAAATACGGTAATAAAAATTGTGGTAAATTACTCAGAGCAATCCCAAAATCATGAAGATTGTTGACAATTGTAGCAAGTTCATAAAAATTGTGAAAATGATGTCTTTTGTTGCAGTTATTACAACCGCCTCATTACAGTTAATGCATGTACAAAGTGGGCGGACTGTCAATGCGAAATCTTTTGGGTCGGCGGATTTTAGGCCGATAGTATCGAGATTTACAAGTATCGAAAAATGTACAATGACTCGGAAAATACTGACTCAAAAAATATAGAATTTTTAGAGTCGATCCAGTATCAAAATATTCTAAAAAATTCGATCCTGAATTTTTTTATCCTCTACTCAAAAATTCGAGCCTTCTATTTCTGGTTTTTCTCAGGATGCTCATTATTGAATGGATTTGAGACTGAGCATCGAATTCCAACACTCTCCCTTAATGTGGATCCTAAAAACTTTTGATTTTCAGATTCAACAGTCGTTGAATCTGAGGTGGTGCTCCTTTGACAGAGCCTTTGTGAAGTAATCTGTTGCCATCGATTTTGTCCTATATTAGACTAAGGATATTGTAGCGCAGGCATCCCAAAGGGAGCCGGGAACCACGACTTAGCTTCCCAACCTTCAACTCTTGCCATCCAAACCCACTTGACATACAAGCAACCAACTCGCCAACAACGATCAGACTTAACCAACTTGAAGTTCCGAAAACCAACATTGAGCACATGTATCAAGGCTCCCTGAGCCAAAGGATGTATCGTTTGATTGCCCACTTTATGGTCCACTCCGTGCCTTGTTGCTTCTGCACCTTGATTTCTCTCCTTGTCCCAGCCTGATCTTGATACATTTCCTTCTTGGCTCTTTAAGGTAGGCAAAGATTGAGTACTCCGCAATGCACCTCTCACTTCGCTTGAAGTAGCTCTTTGAATCAGCCCAAATGTAACCATTGACCTCGTGGAGAGCCAAAGGGTCGCACCAGTTTGATCCTTCACGTTTGTTTGAAGCACCATGTCCGTCGCGCAAAACTTGACTTTCAGAATTCCATCACTAGTCAGTTGCCTCACAGTCAAAACAAGAAGTGTACATCGAGCTTGGCTTCAAGTAGCTCTCTTTGAATCAGACACATGCACCTAGAGTTTGCACTAGTCCGATCTCAACACGAACTGTCCCTTAGCGTCAGTTCGAAATACCAAGTCTCTCATGCAAGACTCAACTTTCACAGTTCCTTCATTGATCAGCTGCCTTACACGTAACACAAGCCAGCGTACTCATATGTTTCCTCATCATTGCTGGTCCAGAGAAAGCCTATAACAAGCTTTACTTTTCACAACAAAAACTTGTCAACTTATTAGGTCCAAAGTTCGCCAGTCTCCTCGTGTGAGTATGGCTAGGTCACCTTGAATTTGCCCCCATTTTGATCAACTTTCATTCAAAATTTTCTCCAAGAGAGAGGTGTGTGTGATAGTTCCCCTCCACTTATAAAATCAGCTGATCGGACTTACAGTAGAGTTCTTCGGACAAAAAGCCTTTCCAACACTTTGCTTCCCATCTGCTAGGATTATGGCTCGATCCAACTTGTTGCCAATCTATGAAGAGGATCCTAGTCTTTTCCCTTTGAGGAAAGACCCAACTGATACTGGATATCACCCATGCTCAGTGAGTTTTAGTTCCGAAGGTGGCCGTCCCAAAATGAAGACCAACTGCTCCATAGAAGATCTCCCCTGAAATTGCCCTTTCCAACTTTTGACTTCCTGCTTGCGTCTGGTGGGCGTTGTCACAAATGAAACTAACCCAAGAAACAGACTAGCCATCCATCCTTTGCAAACATTGAGTCGTTTCATTGCCGTTCACGTGCGAGTACTTGAACTGCAAATCCGCCCCACAGATTTTGTAGTCTTCTTTGTTTGATGGTATCAGCCTTCAAAAGAAAGGTTCCTTCTCGAGCCATCAGCTCCTTGTATCACAAGCAATCATGCAAACCAGACAAAGCACGAGTACTAAGACTCACCACGAATACATACAAGTAGGACACTCAAGCAGGTTTACTAACAAGTAACAAAGACAAGGTCCCCCTTTGAGATGGTCCTGCCAATGGACCTTTGCCTGGCCGCGCCCATACAAATCGATCACAGAATCCGCCCACATAGGACACCCCTCCAACTATCCGTGCTTTCACCATTAAGCAGCACATTGCCTCAGTCACGTCCCACCACTTTTTGGTCGATAGCCCTTATAGCTAAACAATCGACAACTATCCCGCACTGGCAGCTAACCACCCGTGCTTTACACTCAAATTCGAGCAGCATCTCTGTATCAATGATTGACCCGTACAGTTCAAATATGTCACCCCGCACCCCACAAGGTACAGACCGTGCTTACACCAACCTAATGGCAGCACACTGCCTCATCTGTCCTACGTGCAGACAGCGCCAGGCCCAAACCGCGAGAACAGACCGTCCTTACTCCTCAAGGATAGCACCTTGACTCATCAAGTCTCTCGTTCTGTCGACCACCCCGACCGTGGGCGCACCCGTGCTTACACTATGGGCAGCACCTTGCACAACAGCTGTCTTGATGAACCCCAAACAGTGGCCATTTCCGTGAGATCCGCATAGCTGACCGGCCAGTCAGCTCTGATACCACATTTAGCGCAGGCATCCCAAAGGGAGCCGGGAACCACGACTTAGCTTCCCAGCCTTCAACTGTTGCCATCCAAACCCACTTGACATACAAGCAGCCAACTCGCCAACAACGATCAGACTTAACCAACTTGAAGTTTTGAAAACCAACATTGAGATCCAACCTGGTGCCATGCCAGATCGGGGGTCCTGATGTGGGTGACTTCCCTCCAAGCAAGCCGCCCGACATACATCAAACTTAACCAACTCGAAGCTTCGTTACAAACGAGTAACATCCATTCTAAGCAAGCGGTCTGACTTACATCAGACTTAACCAACTGAAAGCTTCATCATGGGCGCTGGAAGCCAACTTGGCGCCACGCCAGACTGGACAGCCATAAACAGGTAACTTCCACCCAAGCAAGCCATCAAACTCAGCCGACAAGTTAGAGCCCGTTCCCCAAGAGTTTAACCCATTCACGTTCATGCAAGGAACACTCAGAACCACAAGCCGCAACAGATACGGACACAACCAGTTCCTGGAACAAATGATCCCGACAGCATACCGCTGGCGCCACGGACCGAATGGTCCCGACGGCATACCGCTGGCGTCCCGAGATACGACCCTCAGCTATGTGCCAACTTAAAAATTTTGAAGCGGCCTTACAACTAGCGCTTTTACCGAACACTGAAACCCAGAAGGTAATCAGAGTCAGTTTGAGAAAAATCCCACTTTATTGATAAATCTGAGAAGGTTACATTTCAAGTGTGTGATCGACCCTAGTCTCTGGGGAACTGGCATGCCAAGGCGAGTGCCAGGACAACATTCTAGCAAGGGAGGCTGAGACTTGGTTGGAGCTCGCTCTGAGTCGCAACCCGCACTCCCCTATAGTATTGGTGGGATTCGGCACCCCTCCTCATACCAAGCACTCTACCCAGGTTGGTAAAGCACATTTTTCTGTCTCTAGATTTTATTGATCCCCAGGCTTCCTTTAATCATGCCTAGATAGTGTGAGGTGATTGCACATCGATCTGAGCTCTCTGGACTTCGCTAGAACCGAAAAAGATTTTCAGTCATAGGAACTTGGCGTCGGCTGGATTCTGGTCACAGTGGTGCCGGGAGCAGCAGGGGCACTGTTGGTGCCGGGGACAATGCTAGCGCCAGTGGCGCCGGAAGTAAAGCTTGTAAAGGTAGGTAGCTTTACAACATATATCTCCTTGCTTTGCACTTTCTCTCTTAAATAGTAATACCTGATTTTGATATGCTTGCTTCAAGAGTGAAATCTCGAATTGAGAGAGAGAGCCATGGTGCTTTGGTTGTCACAAAAGATGGTTGTTGGATGTGATTGTGCAAGCAAATTGTCTCCTTTGTAGTATTTGTGGCAACAATGTACTCTGATTCGGTTGATGATAATGCTACTGAGGTCTGCTTTCGGCTGTTCCAAGAGATTGGGCCTTGATTGTATAAAAATACAAATCTAGAAGTAGACCTTCTGGTATCGATATCTCTTGCCCAATTCGCATCTATGTATCCTTCAAGTACGTTGGTAGGTTGGCTGTCTCCATAACAAATGCTAAGATGTTTGTACTTCATGACTTTTGTGAGTGCTTTCCAATGGGTTAGACCTGGATTTGATAGGAACTGGCGGAGTGAACTAATCAAATATGCAATGTCGGGTTGAGTGCAGATCTTTGCATACATCAATGAGTCGATGATGGAGTGAAACATATATTGCTTCATCTCCTCCTTTTTTTGTCTCAGTTTGAGAATATTGTTCCTTTGACAACTTCAATCCAGGGTCGAGTGGAAAGAGACTCGGTTTGCAGATGGCCATTCCATACTTTTCCAGCACGTTTGTGAGATATCTCTATTGGCTGATGAAAATCAATCGGCTGGATCGAATTTGAAAATTTTTGATTCTGAGGAAATAGTGGGCTGGACGAATATTAGTCATTTTAACTCCTTGGGTAGCATGCATTTTTTTTCCTTTATTAGATTCAAATCGTTACTGAATAATAGTGTATCATCCACATAGAGAGTGATGATGATGAAGAAATTCGATACAGACTTGAAGTAGACTTTCGAGTCTGCTGAGTTTAGAATGAGACTATTCTCAATAAGAAATGCATTTATTTTCTAAAAGCAGGCCCTTGGTGTAACTTCTGTGCCATCAACGATGTCCCACAGTTCCTTGGCTAGTTATGACCTTCATTATGAATTTCCAGATGGTAGTTGCTCCCATCGAGTCTGTTGATTAGAGAAGAACTAGTAGATGAATCCATTCTGGTTAAGCGAGATCGTTGGTAGAAACAACAATTTCGAAATACTATTGGCTGTGCGCTTGCTAGAACAATGTCTTGATAAAAACAAGACTTGATAATCCACAGTAGAAATGCAGATTACTGAACTGCTCGCTCTGATACCATGTCGAAAATCGATAAATTAGTCAGCAGAAGTTCGAGCAGGTCCATGTAGGATCGAAAGTGCCACAAACAACAGTAGAATATTCAAATTGAATGATTCAAACAAATGCACAATGAAACGATACAGTAGTGGGACTGATTGATATCAAACAAAGAGTACAATGCTTGAAGTGATAACTTCAACTTACAGTCGTTGAGCATGATAACACTGGCTATAGAAACTTGAATAATCAAAAGAAGTTTTCTGATGAAGATTCTAGGATTGATATCCTACAAAATATCTACAACACCTTTTGTTGTAGTTATTACAACCACCTCATTACAATTAATGCATGTATAAAGTGGGCGGACTGTCAACGTGAAGTCGTTGGGGGTCATATTTTAGACTGACAATATCAAAATTTACAAGTATCAAAAAATGTACAATGACTCGAAAAATACTGACTTGAGAAATATAGAATTTTTGAGTCAATCCAATATCGAAATATTCTAGAAAATTTGATTATGAATTTTTCGATTCTCTGTTCAGAAATTTGAGCCTTTTGTTTCTAGTTTTTTTCAGAATGCTCATTATTTTTGGATTTGAGGCTGAGCATCAAATCCAACAGCAGAATTAGTTTTTCAATTTTATTTTTTGTTTTGAAAAAAGAGATGAGAGAGAGAGAGAGAGAGAGAGAGAGAGAGAGAGAGAGAGAGAGAGAGAGAGAGAGAGAGAGAGAGAGAGAGAGAGAGAGAGAGAGAGAGAGAGAGAGAGAGAGAGAGAGAGAGAGAGAGAGAGAGAGAGAGAGAGAGAGAGAGAGAGAGAGAGAGAGAGAGAGAGAGAGAGAGAGAGAGAGAGAGAGAGAGAGAGAGACCCTTTGAAATAGCAGTCATTCACAAGCATGATAATGAAACCAATTACATCATGAGGTATACTAATCATAATCAAAACGTGCCAGTGTCTGAGTTGTATCTTTAGTATAATAGCATGATACTACAATAGCTTCGTCTCTGGAGTATGTATGTAACCTTTAGTTACTTATGGAACAACCACACATCCATGCTGTCCTTTGAAGGATAGTAAATATACTATAAACTTTAGCTAAAAAACCAAACTATCATCCTTTCCTATCTATGATAAGGAGTTTGAATCCATTCAACCATTCATGAGATAGGAAGTGCTTCATCGCTGGTCATTATGAAGCTCTTGTCTCAACCTACCATATGTGATGCATAAAATATCATGCTTTATGAAGTATGTGGAAGGAAGCATTGGTTCATCGCTGGTCCATCGTTGGACAACTTACCATATATATCAACTTTTTGAGTACCTTGCTCAAGATACATCGCTGCAGGTCCATCGCTGGACATCAACTCATATATCCTCAACAAGCTTCTCTATATTTGAGTAAGCCTCATCGTTGGTCCATCGCTGGACAACGGCTAGTATTTGAAGGGAATGTCATGCCAAAGAAAGTTGTATGAACCCTCGTTGATCCATCGCTAGACAGCGGATTCATGCCTTCACATTTATCATCTAGAACACTTGATAACCCTCATAAGTATAGAAGAGATGAATGCAAATACATGAAATGAGCAGAACCACATACCGTAGAGTTAAAGCAGATAACTTCAAGCCAGAGAGGGTGCCATCTCTTCCAACCTTCTTCTCACCGTATAGTAGAAAAAACTATTCGAGAACAGGCTACATATAGTGGTTTCATAGGAAGTATCATGGAAGCTCCTTTCAGCCGAAAATGGTGAGAAAATATTTTTTGAAAAGTATAAAAAAAGGTTGGGTTGGCAACAAAGTTTAGGACCATCAAATCATATATGTTTGTTTATAGCATGATCAAGGGTGATAACTTTTGATAAAGAAGAGTCCATGAGAGAGAGAGAGAGAGAGAGAGAGAGAGAGAGAGAGAGAGAGAGAGAGAGAGAGAGAGAGAGAGAGAGAGAGAGAGAGAGAGAGAGAGAGAGAGAGAGAGAGAGAGAGAGAGAGAGAGAGAGAGAGAGAGAGAGAGAGAGAGAGAGAGAGAACAATAGAATATCACATAGTCCCTCTTGACAAGTCAAGGTCAAACCCTTTGAACCCTTCAATATATAGAATAACAAATTAAAATATAGCTGTATAAAGTCTTACAGTACGAAGCAAGTTTTGGGACACCCAGTTGTTACCTGCCACCATCCCACAAAACAAAACCTCACGAGTTAGTTAAGTGAGGAATATAGGTGTCATAGCTGAGCATCAGTTGTTATCCATGTCCAAAACAAGATTCACTACTTTACCAACTTGATTGCAATTACAAATCCTACGTCCAATCTTCCCAATCATGCATTTCTTAAATAGCAATACATTCTGCCCTTTAATGAAACCGTATGAGGGCAGATGCCATACTGATCAGTATAAGAGCAAAAAAGAATGTATTAAGTTCACATAAAAATATCTACATGTAAGAAGCTATCTTGCAATACACAAGTGAAAAGAGACATGACTTTGACCACAGTGCTAGATACTAGGGCAGATCTGTGCCATACTAGTCACAAAGGACATCCTACGCAAAACATTTGGGAGTCCGAGCACCTTACGGCTTGGGCAAATCCATGCCATTCAAGCACGTCAAAATCAAACTTTGCAAACATCCCTAGCTTACTCATACAGGCTGCACTTCCATTTAAATTTTTTTTGCAAAGGATAAAACAAGACCAAACTTAATAAGAATTGAAGCATGGAATGTAAGTACTTTTTCAGCTGATAACTTCAAAAAACAATTTACGTAATTTATGGCATTATCAACGTCATAATGAACTGTACTATAGTGTTGGGTGATACTACCTTCCGTATAGCTTCATAGAGCTTCACAAAATCTGGACCAGATAATCTTTGTAGTGCCAAGTTTCTAATGAAGTATATGCACATGAAACAAGGATTATGTTGGGCTTTATCTACACCATTTACATACAAAAAGGTAGTAATCCAGTCACGTTCATCAATAGCATTTTTTAAATCCTTCTTTGTGATGTTTTTACCATGAAGCCATCTAGTCTTCTTTAAAAAGTTTGTCACAATAAGCTTGCAAATTAGAGCATATTACACAATAATATCATGATCCATATGCTGATAACTGGGTAAGAAAGTAGCCAATTTAAACCATCCGTGGTAAAGTTCCAAAGTGACCTCATTAATATTAGATTGACGTAAAGGAATATGATTAAGTCCTTTATTTAGGTCGTTCCTTAAAAGTTTGTTATCGATAATTCCAGTACTCATAGAAATAACATGCCCAAAATTTTTATCAATAAAATCTTTAAAACGTTTAGAAATTGAGCACATACAAAGTGGAATATTATCAGTTTCGAATAGGGTTTATACCATTCATGTTTCAAATGCGGAAAAAAATCCAACCAAACACAATTTGCTTAAAAATGTCATCAATGTAACCAAAAATATGAAGTAAAGTCTCAAAATAAAGTTGTTTAACGTTTATACTCTCAAAGCATCTATTATAGTAACGTAAATGCAAAAACATCTTCCCTTTATCTCTTCTAACCAAAAGTCAGTCGCCTACTAACTGCATTGACCTCCAATACTCTAAGATTTTCAATATCCTCCTGAACATGGATCAATCACGGTAAAAGTTTAGCTTTCTGATACGAAGATCCCCTTTGCCACCACTTCTTTGCCTCTCATTGCCTTTACTTGAAAAGTATTTCATCTTCTTGTTGTGGCTGCCTGATATGACTGAACCTGGATTATTCAAGTTGAAGGAACCTGTTTTTCTGCTTGTATTTTGGAATTATTTATCCTGTAAGGTAGAGAAGCTAGGCTTTTTAAGAAGGCGTTCAATTTCTCGTATATTTTCAGCATCGCCAAGGTGTGCAAGTAGCTTGGTAGTAGGGTTAAGAAAAAGTTTAATGACAGCTTCAATCATATGTTGTCTAATGTACATAAAGGCAAGGTGGGCTTTAACAACATCCCTAGCAGACTTATGAAGCCAAAGAAAGAAGGCATTGAGTTGGTTCTGTAAAGATGCACCAGGGAAGAATTTGGCAAGGTGGTTCATCATATACCAAATAGCGTGATCAAACCAAATGATAGAAGAATTGTTTTTACATTTGTCACCACATTTGTATTTAAAGAAGGGTCTTTTTCAGTTCCAGATTCTAGCTTGATGCAGGCTCATCCTACTAAAGCCAGTCTCATAATGGCCTCTAGTTCTAGCCCAGGTTTGCTCAGAAGGACATCTTGTAGGTTCAAATCTGCTCATCTTAATGATGGTATCAAAGGCAATAGGTGTATCAAAGGAGGAATTCTTATGCAAAGAAGCAAGCTTGCAGGCTTGAACTTCAGCTTCAGTAAAATGGATAAGAGCAATCCGGAGTTCAACAGGCTTGTTTTCATTAGCCTTTGGCCTCTGCTCTTTTGGTTTCTGATCTTCGTTCTTCCTGCAGCCATCGCTCCAAAGCTTATAGGTAGATTTGGCAGATTTAAACCCAAGAGTACGATTAGGTATCAAAGGTACTTGGCAACTTTTGGATTGGCAGAATTCAAAGGCAGACTGATTGTCTATTTCACAGATTTCTTGAGAGAAACATTCCAACTGGCTATCTTTATCAAGGTCTTCGATAAAGATCAAAGGATGAGGTGAGGTAGGAGGTTCAGGTTGGGTAGGGGTATCAACAGAAAGGTCACCATTTTCTTTTTCCAAATAGGCAAATATCTTCCAAATATGGAAATTGCAGAATCTTTTTTCAACAACAGTACGTTCAGCATAGTTAGAGAGATCCATATAGATTTTTTCAACCATGCTTAACATTTTCTTCTTTTTAATGAAATCCATATATATTTTATTCCAATCCATAGTAGTAATGAAGTCAACAAGGCAAAAGATTTTATCATCAAGTCCAGCAGCATCACAATTAGCTTTATCATAAGAAGTAATAAGTTTGTAAACGTCAACAACTTTCTTCATGCATATCTTCCATTGCTTCAAGCAAAACCCTACTTACATACTACCAATTCCAAATCAAAAGTGATGGATTAATAGTAGTGCAACCTTTTTTATGCATTATCGTAATCTTGCAATGGTGTTAAACTCAAACACATGCACTTCTTTATTATAAGCCAATATCTGTGTGTCAAGGGGTGACGGAGTCATCAGTTCCTAGCTCGACTGTTTATCGAATATAGAAAGCAATAAAGTATTAATGTTACTCTTGCATTCAGATAGCTACAGTTATAGAAAACCAGCACATTCTCGTGCTTACATCCCAAGCTAACCATGTGCATTAGTCATCTGCTGAGCACATACATATTACACTCTTTATTATAATCACAAGCTTGTATTTAAATGAGCCACAATCATGGTGGGCGGCCTTCTGCAAAAGGTTTCCGTAGAGACAAACTTATGCATTATCAATAGCCATAAATACTTTTATCATTCTGAAAACAATAGATAGCGATGGAGGTCCATCGCACTTCAGATGGCTATCCTTTACGATAGTCTACCCACAAAAATACGCATGGAGTAGGTCCATCGGAATTCAAAAGGCAACCAAATGTGATATACTTCAAAAAACTTAGCAAATGGAGCAGGTCCATCGCACTTCAGAAGGAATTCATCAGCCCACTACTACTATGCTCCAATTCTCAAGAAGCAATAGTAGGAGGCGCGGACTTCTGTCCATTACAACGTGCTAGCCAGCGGCCCATCATTCCTTACAAAACGGTATCAATCATGCATGAACTTTTCAACACAATAATCTCGTGACTGTTCGTTGTCAGAAGCAAGACAATATGTGAAGAGGTGAATAACATACCTATGGTATGCTTCACTATTGCTTTAGAGATAGCACCTGTTGGAATCGTGAGAGGTTTGGTTTGCCAATTCGTTGGATAACGAGAGAGAGAGAGAGAGAGAGAGAGAGAGAGAGAGAGAGAGAGAGAGAGAGAGAGAGAGAGAGAGAGAGAGAGAGAGAGAGAGAGAGAGAGAGAGAGAGAGAGAGAGAGAGAGAGAGAGAGAGAGAGAGAGAGAGAGAGAGAGAGAGAGAGAGAGAGAGAGAGAGAGAGAGAGAGAGAGAGAGATACAAGACAACACTTAGTTCCTATTGACAAAGAAAGACTGAAGCTCTTTAAAGTCTTTATTCAAAATCCAACAAGGTAAAGTACAGCTGAAAAGTGAAATACAATACTAGAAAGCACCATAAAGCATAACCACTTTCAAGACGTCCACCTGCCACCATCCCACAAAACAAAACTGCTCAAGTTAGTTTAGTGAGGAAGACAAGTGTCGTAGCTGAACGACAATTGTTATTCATGTCCAAAAGAGGTTATACTACTTAACTGCTTTGAATAGCATTTTAAAACATAGTCCAGTCTTCCCAAACACACAGTGTTTTAGCGATAGGCCAAGCCGTTATAGTGCCATACTGATCAGCTTACGGTCAATTGGTCCGTATCAATTCGTTTTAATTAAAGAGGAGTATGAAAAGTTTAAATTGTTAGGAGTTTTATTTAGCCAAAAGACTTGGTGTGAACACGTGTGCTGGTATCAGAGCAAATCCATGCTATACTGACCCAAGTGACCCTTACGGCGTAAGGTATGTCACGCACTACTGTTCATACTTCTGAGCATATCCATGCTTTCCAGTTGTATCTCACCAAAAGTCTAAAGTAGCACTAAAAGAGGAAAGGTGAAGTGTTACCCTGAATGTTATATCATAATGATATAACATCCATGGTATAAGGACATTGTATAGGAAAGATGTGATTAAAACAGAGTAAGAGACTACCAATGTTTATACTGGGTAGTAGGGCAGATCCGTGCCATTCTACTCCCTTAGTATAAACTAAGATTCTTACGCATATCCATGTTGTCTAAGATCATAATACTGGAGTCCTTACTGTTACTTTTGGTGACAAATTCTTATTTCAAGATATTTTAGTTTGATTTGAGTGTGGTCTTATGTCGTTATTTACTTTCAAACAAGAGAGTAGAAAAGCGGAAAGAAAAAGTGAATTTATGTAGAGTGAAGGTATATCATAGCCTTTATGGAACCAAAACTACCATACCTACCGAAGTTGTGAAGAGTATATCTAAACTTGGAAAGCGTACATGAATAGTTGTAGACATAGCTTCTTGAGAAGCAGCCATAGTAGTTTTTAAGCGAAGGAGTTCTTACTGTTTTATATCATAATAAAGCCAAGAAATCGTGGAGTGAGTGTATTGCTTCGAAAAGTTATGTAGAAAGCACTTTACAAGACATCTTTTGACTATGTTAGTTAACTTACATTGCAGAGATCCAATTGGTTGCATACCTTTCAATAGTGAGTAGTCGGTTCAGGAAAGAACCAAGTAATATTCTGACAAAGTCGGAGCAGTATAATGAAGCTACAACATGACATATCATTAGATTCATACTATGAGATCACAGGATCTATGAACACTTGTAAAGAGAGCACATATGTAAGAGTTAAGCTTGAATGTGTCCATCCTTCCATCGTTGGTTGGAGGAGGCCAATAAAGTGAAGAAGTCTAAGAACAGATAGCATAAGTTCATGGTCCATCACTGGACAGTTAGCCATAAATTAATTTATAGTATTAATTTGAAAAGGAGACCACTCTCTTGTCCATCGCTGGAACAACAGCTGCTCTCTGAGCCATAAGGAGCAATCCAAAGCATGGAAAAATCATGATTATATCATTACTATCACATGCGATTTCAGAAAATTATCACATAACCACAATTGTCCATCGTTGCATATTGAGGCAGGGTGGACGATTTCAAGAGTCAAAAAGTGACATTGTTATCCATCGTTGGACCTCAATGTGTTCTTGACCTATCACAACCTTTACATGGTTTAGAGAGATGAGTGGCATATCAAAACAGAGCATTATTAAAGCATCCTTCTTTGGAAAGTAGAGTAAATACAAGCGGAGTGTAAGAGAGAAGTAGATACATACCATAAGCTATCAAATTGTTGATCCGTAGGTAGGTAGGGTGCACTTTCAGCGAGTGATAGAGGAGCAAAGTTCTTCATCGATGTTGTAAAGCAAATGGTTTGAAAAGAGCATGCACTTATAGTGCCCAATAAGGTAGTAACCTGGAAGGAGAGAGTGGGAGTGGGAAATTCCATTCCTCCAAATTATTTTAAGCATACCAAACCATTTCAAATATTTGTGGGAAAACTTCTAAATTAAAATTGGAACTTCATCACATATGCAAGGGTACAACAATAAAAACCTTGTAAGTTTGAAGTAGTGGTACGTCAGTATCTGTCCACTTTTCTGTTTAGTATAGTAGGGTGAAACTGAACAAAGGAGCATTCATGAGAGAGAGAGAGAGAGAGAGAGAGAGAGAGAGAGAGAGAGAGAGAGAGAGAGAGAGAGAGAGAGAGAGAGAGAGAGAGAGAGAGAGAGAGAGAGAGAGAGAGAGAGAGAGAGAGAGAGAGAAGAGAGAGAGAGAGAGAGAGAGAGAGAGAGAGAGAGAGAGAGAGAGAGAGAGAGAGAGAGAGAGAGAGAGAGAGAGAGAGAGAGAGAGAGAGAGAGAGAGAGAGAGAGAGAGAGAGAGAGAGAGATGTGCTCTATGTCTCTTCTGTAGATGTGATCAATCAGTGAACAATAGACTTTTTGTGATCTCGCTATTTGAAATACATTATCCTCTTCTAGATGCCTAGATAGAGTCGAGCTCTTGACTGTAGCTACTGCTTCTAATTAAGATCTATCATCTTCCAAGGTGTAGACATAAACTGCTGATTTAACTAACATGAGCCTTTATGTAGAAAAACAAATGATAGTTGATTTTGTAACAAACATTCTATAAGCATGACGCATTCAAAGATTATACATAGTAGACAGGAGATAAAAAAACATCTATTCAATTATAGTGATTCCTATAAGCGCTGCTTGAAATACCACACAATGCATTACTGCAAGAGAAACTCTTGTCTCATACGAATCAAAGTTGATTGCCACTTACTAGCGTGCACTTCTATCTATCTCTCTATGTGCGTCCTTATTGGACTAATCAGCTCAACTCATCTTGCTTATCAATAAACGATTTTTCATCCTCACATTCATCAATCAATCACTCAACCTATCTTTAAACATCTTTCTCTTGTTCATCCCCTATATATAGAAGCAGAGGAAGGAAGTGGTCTTTAATTTGATTGATGATTACATGATTGCTTGTCCTACTACCAATGACTCACTTTGTTGTCTCCTTCATTCGTGGAGTTCTTTTATCCTCTTGGTACTTCACTGATCTTGTGTCGTGAAGACGCGCCAACTTCGCAGCTGCCTTTGCAGCCATAGACCAAGCTGTCATTGGTTGAGCTTCAATCTTCACTTGTAGACTGCAAGTATTGACCTGCGGTTTCCTTCGGTCGTCTTTGTTCATCATCCACATGTTGCAGTTTGCAGTTTGCAGTTTGTCGTGGCTTGCGGTTTGTTGTGGTTTGCAGGTCGTTGCCCTTCGTTATCTTCACTGTTGGTGTGCATTGTGATGCGGTTGCAACAGTAGTGGTTTGCGGCTTGCGGTTCATAAGCTAGCAATGCTTTGTGGGTAGAGACCTCAAGTTTTTTCAGCTCCCTCTCAAAGCATGGTAATTTTGTAAGAATCCTAAACTCACACGTGCTTCTCAAACATTCTCTTGTCAAGAGGCTTGGTAAAAATATCAGCTACCATTTGCTTTGTTGTAACAAATTCGGTTTTGAGTTTGTCTTTCTCAACTAGATCCCTTATCGGATGATATTTGATAGCGATGTGTTTCATTTTGGAATGAAACACGGGATCCTTCATCAAGTTATGGCGGATGTGTTATCCATGTACAGGATCAGTGACTCATCATTGTTTTCTCCTAGTCCATTAAGAAACTGTCTGAGCCATGTAACTCATTGGCCATTTTGGCTGCTGCAACGTATTTAGCTTCACAGGATGATTGTGTGGTAATCATTTGTTTCTTATTGATCCAAAGAACAACTGCATCGGCTACTATAGTGCAGCCCCTTGAAATACTCTTCGAGTCATCCTTCATAGATGCCCAACTTGCATCACTGTAGGACCTCACTTGGAATCTTGTATCTCGAGAAAAGCAAAGACCATAGTCCTTTGTTTGTTTCAGGTATTGCAAGATCCTATTAGCAACCTTCCAGTGTGTAGGTCCTGGATTAAATTTGAGTTGACTCATTCTGAATATTTTATAAGCAATGTCTGGTTGTGTGTTATTTGCCACATACATTAATGAACCGATAAGCCTTCTATAAGGCCTTTGCAGCATAGCTTCCCACTCTGCATCGTCTCTGGGATGGTCTTTATTTGTCAACACTATGCCATGAATCATTGTAGTGTCTACTCCTTTGCAATTTTTCATGTCAAAATCATCAAGGACCCTTTGAATGTATCTTGACTGGTGTAGGTATAATTTTCCACCTTCAAGATCTCTTTCGATTTGCAAGCCTAGGTAGCATTTTGCTTCTCCTAGATCTGATATCTCAAAGTGCCTTGAAATATCTTCTTTCACTTGTGCGATCAGAGTGTCACTTCTTGACAGAATCAAGGTGTCATCAACGTAGACACCGATGATTATGATTTCATTATCTATGATCTTTACATAGACGTTATAATCAACCATTAGAGGATGGAAGGCTAAGGATCTAAGTGTGTGATCCTTCTTCTTGTACCATTGCCTAGCGGACTGTTTCAATCCGTAGATGCTCTTGCGCATTCTATAGACATAGTCAACAAATATCTTACAGGTAAAACCTGGTGGTTGGTCCATGTAGATTTCTTCCTTTAGATCTCCATGCAGAAACGTTATCTTCTCATCTACAATATGAATTTTCAGATTTTAGGCTACTGCATATGCGAACAATATGCATAGTCATGTATGCTTGACCACAAGTGAAAAGGTATAAGTGTAGTCAACACCATACTTTTGTGAGAATCCCTTTGCAACTGCCTAGCCTTGTATTTTGATACATTGCCTTTTGGTCCGTATTTGTATTTGTAGACCCATTTACATTTGACAGTCTTCCTATTTGATGGTACGGGTTTGAGATCCCATACATCATTTTGATTCATGGATGTCATTTTCTCTTCCAGGACATCATCAAGTCTTCTGTCTCTCTTGTTGGTGTTCAGCCATAGTGCGCCAGTTCCGCTTACTTGGTGTTGTAATCCATCTCTCAACATGATATATAGGTTTGCCGGAAGTCAGCTATCATGTGTCTTGTTTTTTCAAAGTGTGACGTGGCTCTCGAATCAAGAACAACTTCTTGAATGTCGGCTTGTGATGTAGCACATACATCTATGCATAAATAAGCAGATGGATTGCTGCTTGTTCTCTCTTCAACCATCTTCAAGGATTCTGGTTCCTCTACATACGGCGAGTTGTTGGAGGGTTCCTTCCTGTTCAGGGTCTTCTTACTTCTTTGGTTTTGATAGCAGTCTATTGTTATGTGACCCTTTTTGTGACAGTGTATGCATTGAATGTTTGGATTCAACCAACATGTGTCAATGGCGTGTCCATCGCATCTGTATCTAACGTAGAATTTCTTGTCGCCACCTTGCGGTATGTGCTGAGTAGGTGCCTTCGATCTCCCTTCTTTGTCACCTTCTCTCTGTTGATTGTGGTCTGGTATTTGAGATGACTCCCTCTTAGGATGAGGCTTGTTTTTCCATTGATCTTTACTGCTGTATAGAGCTTGGTCAAATTCTTGTCTGTCATCATAGTGCTCTCTTGCTTCTACTTCTTCGTTGACCTCGCTTATTGCTTTTTCGAGAGTCATTGTAGGATCTTTTGCTAGTAGAGTGTGCGTTGTTTGGAATGATCTTGGTAGCGCGCGCAATAGGTACATTAGTTGCTTCTCCTGTGAGACTACGTGCTCCATGCCGATGTTATGCAAGGAGAGGAATAGGTTCTTCATGTTTTTGATGAATGTTGTGAGGTCTTTGCCATTCTAGCGTAGGTATGCGAGTTGATCTTCCAAATGCATGATTTGGTTGCGTGACTTGGTCTCAAATCTTGACTTCAATGCATCCCATAGTTCTTGTGCATTCGATATGGATGAGAGATCGAGAGTAATAATGTCTTCGATTGAGGAGGATATGACAGCTACTACTTTATCAATTTTTCTCCTTCCATTCACGAAGCTCCTTTCCAGCATTGGCTGGCATCTCTTCGGTCCCGTCCACCCATGGCCATAGTGCTTCTCCTCTTAGAATAAGCGATGTCTTCACCTTCCAGGCTAGGTAGTTTGACCCATCTGCTTGAAGAATGGTGTATATTGAATGCTGCTTATAGATGACATTGTATTTTACAATGTTCCAACTAGAATAAGGCTCTTTGGTCGTTCTTAATCTGGTCTTTGAACCTTATGGGCTATGACTTGTCAGACAACCACGCTCTGATACCACTGTTGGAATCGTGACAGGTTTGGTTCACCAATTCGTTGGGGGGAGAGAGAGAGAGAGAGAGAGAGAGAGAGAGAGAGAGAGAGAGAGAGAGAGAGAGAGAGAGAGAGAGAGAGAGAGAGAGAGAGAGAGAGAGAGAGAGAGAGAGAGAGAGAGAGAGAGAGAGAGAGAGAGAGAGAGAGAGAGAGAGAGAGAGAGAGAGAGAGAGAGAGAGAGAGAGAGAGAGAGAGAGAGAGAGAGAGAGAGAGAGAGAGAGAGAGAGAGAGAGAGAGAGAGAGAGAGAGAGAGAGAGAGAGAGAGAGAGAGAGAGAGAGAGAGAGAGATGCATTTTATGTAATTGCATGGGAAGATGGTTGTGTGTTGGATTAACCTTTGTGAATGAGTAAGAAAAAGAGAGATTGTGTGAAGAGACAGAGGGATATTTAGTTTTTGGATTTCAGTTTTGAGAGGGAGAGAGATATTTAGATTTTGAGAGAAATATTTTGTGTGAAGAGGAAGAGGCATATTTAATTTTTAAACTTTTGAATACTGAATGAATCTTGGAATGTTATTCTAGAATCTTAAAGATTACAACAATTTTGTATGGAGTAGTTTGAAATCGTAGGTTATGGCAATGGGTCCCTCGATCTAGGCTAATATAGATCTATTCATGTTGAACCAATTATTTTTCACCAGATTGAAATTGAGTCTCTTTATTTAGTCAAACAAATCACACTCAATAATGATTAACCAGATAGCATGAATAGGGTTGATTATTTAACATTGCCAAGTGGCTTGGGTGTGAACCAATAGGTGCACTGAATTATTAGAGGCAATTAGTTGTACATGAAAGAAAAAAAAAAAGTAAATTCGTTGTAGAGAACTTGAAATTATTATGTCACATGATTTGAAAGAAATTCATTATCTACCTAGTATCGACTACCATGGTCCAATTGAACCCGACTGATCGATTCAAATCAGTTGAATCGGTCTGATTCAAATGGTTCGATTCGAATCGGGTGAAAACTATAACTAGAAACTATAAATGAATTGAGTGGAAACTCAAGTCTTAATTAATTACTGATATTAAGAATGTATAACTAATAAGGTTAAAACTAACGTTGTTGTCACTGATAAGAACATATACTTAGAGACGGACGCGATTTTTTGGCGAGCATATCTCGGCGAGCATGTCAAGGCGAGCAAAATTTGGCGAGCAATATTAAGATACATTGTATGATGGCGAGCACTTCTCTAATATGAGGAATTGTTTTTGGCGAGCAATATTATGATAGATTGTACGATGACGAGCACTTCCTTAATATGAGAAATATTCTAATACTATTTTTTTGGTTTTAAGAATGAAGGTGTGGCAACACATTGACAATTGAGTTTATAATCTCAAATACATGAGCAAAGTACAATTTGTTTTAGGTTGCTTCTTTTTAGTTCAAGTTTATGAGCCAAATTGAATTGAATCAAGATTTGTTTGATTCAAACAATTTTTTAGTGGCGAGCTTGGCTATTGAAGGCTTTTGAACCATAGTTGCCCATTCTGAAACAAGTTCCATTTTGGAATGGGACTCAAAAAGAAATAAAACAAAAACATATATTTTTCACAAAGAAAATAAAAAACAACCACTTTGTGGACCTTGGTGTGAAGTCCAAATGTCAGTTTTCTCTTGACATTGTACACATTTATAACTTGAAAATTGTACACATGTATGTATGAACATAAATCAAACTACAAATGTGGTTTTATTAGGCATCTACTTTCCAAATGCCACACTTGAAGACACTAGGCTTCGTAATTTTAGACAAACACAATTTTTTTCAATTTTTTTCTCGGGCACCCGGGCATTAGAGCCGGCGCAAACGCTCGGGTGCTCGAGAACAAATCAAATTTTTTTTCAAAAATTTCTTTTCCCCCCAAAAAAAAAATTTCAATTTATTTTTTTCTCAAGCACCTCGGCATTAGTGCTTAGCGCTAATGCCCGCGTGCCTGAGAAAAAAATTTCGAATTTTTTTTTTCAAAAAATGTGCCTGAGATAAAAATTTCAGAATTTTTTTTTTGTCGTAATTTTTTCTCGGGCACCCGGGCTTCGAAATATTTTTTTTTCCAGGGAAAATTTTTGACAAATTGACTCATAAGTGGCCTTTAATGAGTCTCATGACTCCTTGGCCGAAATACAAGAGGCTACCTCTCTTAGAAGCTCATTGCTTACATTCATGTTAATGCAACATAGAGTAAGATTTGTCTTCTTCTTGTATCTTTGCAACTCTTGTCCACCTTGAGGCTCCTCCACCTTATCGAGGACAAGGCAAACAGGTCTTGGAGTATTAGCAATGACTCCATTCGAAGCTATTAGAGTTGATGTTTAGATTAGTATCCCTAATGTTGTAATTTATGATTAATTATGATTATTGGGCCATGCTTGCATGCATTTTATAGGGGCCTAAAAAGCTGTTTCCACACATGTGAAGGTTGTTTCCCCGTGGAAGAATAGGCCTAGGTAATGGTCTCAAGCAATGTGGTAATGGTGTCAAGCCCCTGAGCATACACAAAATCCTGAACGATAGATTATGTGCTTGCCAACTTGTCAGCATTCAAATGAAAATCTATAACATCCAAACATAGTAGAATTGCTACCTTTGCAGTCTTGAATCAAATGTTGACACCATTAATCATGTTAAATAGGGAACAATTAGGATGTCTAGTAAGGGTATATTGGCTTTTTCGGTTGTTTTGGCAGTTAGGGCCTTATTTAGCTGCATTTGCAATTTACACACAATTTCCTTTTGAGGGGGTAATTGAAAAGGTTTCTCCTAAGAAGATTCCCTCCAAAACTTTTAAAAATCAAGGTATTAAAAATAAAATCACATTTTTGCGTAAAATTATTGTTTTTAAGTGCAGGCTTTTTGACTTTTTAAAATCCTCAAAATGCACATACCATATTTTCAAAAATACATTAGTAAGAAACTATACAATTATGTGCATTGCAAATTTGATATTGTTTAAAAAATATCACAAACAAAAAATGAACTTAAAATGCATATAGCTAATGTGCTCATCGTTGAGATTTTGTTATATGTACTTGCATAAATCATTAAACAAATCACATTTTGATTGTCATCTAGATATTTTCAACACTTTATAATGATGTATTAGATTGCATTAAAAGTATCCAATAAAATTTTTTCATAAGAAATTAATTTATCTAGCAGAATAATAATGCATAAAACAGAACTTTTTATAAATCTAATAATAAGCTCATGAAGCATAATATCTTTCTGAATCTCACAAAAATAAAATCTTGATTTTCAAATTTGGCACTTGCCATTCAAATATAAGTATCCAATAACATAAGGTTCCTGCCAATAACATTTATGTCTTCCAAACAATATCCAGCAGCATATTTTCCCTAAAGTATCAAGCAATATCTAGCAACATATCCAGTAATGCCTTCTCGGCTGATTGAGAGGCCTGTCCCTCTTCAATGACATCAATAGCCCTCTCAGTGCAATCTTGAGGGGGCTCACTAATATCATCTCTCAACCCAACTAGCTCCCCTTCTTCATTTAGAAGTGGGGGAACCAATTCGAATGAGGCACTGTGGAAGCTCTCACTATTGTCGACTGCTCGAGCCCCCAACTTCCCGATCTTCATCTGGAAGTTCCCGAGTAGCAGCCACTCTCATCTCAATGTAGATTGCCTGGACTTCATCCACTTCAACAGCTATGCAATTCTTGTTTTTCTTGAGGGCACAACATGTGGTAGTTACTACATTTAAAGTATATAAAAAAATAAGTTATTCGCAAAAAACAAAATTAAATTCAAAAGTTAATAATCGATTTTAAAAACTAATTGTAAGCAAAGAAACACATCTTCATACCTGTTCATGCAAACAGGTCCAGAACCCAATCATCCTCATTCAATTAACATATCAATTAATTTGTTGACTAATCTTTGAGGCTTTTGGTAAGGGTTAAGCAAAGACCTATCACCCTCTAAGTGTCTCAATTTCCAAGTCACAACTGGACAAGAAATGACATTACTACATTGCTCATTGCAATGGATTCGTAATCATTTTTTCTCATGCGCATCATAGTAGCCCATCGTCATCATTTCAAAAGAATTGAGTGCACGCTCAAGATTTGTGTTCTTACATATGTAATACCATATTAGCATTCAGACATACATTTTCAAACATCAACTACATCAAAATAAATATCACAATATATAGTTTAAATGACATACCATACAAGGTGCCCAATAGCATGACATGTGGTTTTCAGAGATGCAATCATTGATGACAATTGGGCCACGCTATGTAAAATCATACATCTCCATAAAGAAAATGTTGTCAAGGCAGCAAAATCAATCACCAGCTTAGTTATTTGAGGGTACGAAAATGGTTTCAAGTCATTAACGGAGCCAGACATTCTGAAACCATATGGAATATCCGCAATAGCAAGAGTATACTCATGCTTTGGGACAACATCTATCAATTTCAAGATATTAGAACAAACAACCCGATAAGTAAATGTCTTCATCGGATCCAAAAGACATGTGAAGTTCTTATAATCCTCAGACAATGGCAGGAGATCATTCGTTCTTCTTTAGCCCTCTGTATATGCGATAAAAAATTTGGAGGGCAATCCAAGTCCTCTCCAGCCTTAGCTTTCTTTGGCTATAAAACCACAACAACAAATATATAAGTTTCATAATATATCCTGAAGATTTAAAACAAAACATCAATATTTAAAATTACATACCAATGCCCCCTCATATCATCAGTGAGCTCCTCAATATGAAGATCAAGCTTCTTCGTAGCCTCTTTCGACAAATCCGTGAGAATAGTTTTTCCCTTTGAGACTTTCTGGCCCTTCAGCTCTTTATTCTCCCACATTCCGAAAATAATATCTTGAATATTCCAACCTGACCTTGACGAAAAGCCAATTAAAACCATGAACTATATTTTTGGAGGCCATGGGACTTTTCTGTCTCATCCACGACAACTCCAACCTCCAGCAAACATTGGCCCCTCAGGGCACCATCAGCTTTCTCGTGAGATTTAATATAATCAACGTATTCATGGTGGAAAAATCGTATTTTCTCAATAAATGACATCCTGGCCCTGTAGTCGTTATTATTGTTGTGGTCCCAGGCCAATAACTTCGCTTCTTCGAGGGCCAAATTACAAAATATTTTACATTAAAAAAATCGAAAAATATTGGTAGTGGGATACGTGGCCACTAGATGTCTTCGCGCCTCTATTGAGTGGGAGCCAGCAATAACATAATAATCATAAAGCTTTATTTTTTCTCATTAAAAACTTTTTTAGAAGGACACTGATAAGGATCAACTAAAACAATGAAAGGCACAATAGTCGCATGTGGATTTAGCTTCATTTTCTTCATCAAATTTGTGACATGCACTTTGTGAGGTGCCCGCACTTCCATCGTTCTCCTACCTGTATCTGGGTCTATAGGTGGCCTATGAACTTTTTCAATAGGTAACGTGAAGATCTTGCGTGATGCAAGCTTCTCGTTCTGAATTGCCTCCCTAATTTTATTCTGATTAGTCTTTATTATGCCTGTTCTTAGCAACCACCAGGTAATATGGCCTCACTTTCAGAATCACCGACACTATCAGAACTGCCAGATGTTTCATCATCATTTTTTGATTTTTTCTTGACCATGACTTTGACTGTCTTTGGCTTTTCAGAGGATTGGGCTTTGATCGCAGCTTTTGTTCTTTGAGATGGAGGGCGTTTCTTTTTTGGAGATGGTACTTTCGGTGAGGACAAGTCCTCACTAATTGGTATAGATTGCTGAATGAAAGGCAGCAAATCTTTAATTAAGTTCTTTGAGTTTTTTAAAATTGTCTTCAACTTATCAAGAAGATGAGCAGTTAAACACATGTTAGCTTCCATCAAAGAAAATAATCTGAGATCATCATTGGTCCCCTGGGTCTCAATAAGGATAGACTCCCCAGAGTCACCCTCATAATCTATTTTCTGAATACGACCACAGGACTTCGAGTTACTCTCATTCAGAGCAGTCGCTTTCAACTTGCACACATACAAGAATAGGCCTTCTTCAACAGAATAGGATAAGGCCCAGGAATTATTTGGCAATTTTTTAATGGTAGACGAGGAAGATTCTTTTATTGATTTTCCTCTTGGATCTTTCACATTCAGATCAGAATAACGTCTTGATAATGGATCCGCTTGTCTGGCCTTCAACATTGCTGGAATCTGTGTATCAGGCAATATTCCTACATTTCGACTGTCATGTGGTAACTTTTGTCTTTTTTCCACATTCGCCAACTCTATTTTCGGGGTTTGCTTCTTTTTACTCTTGGACGTGATAAAAATACTCGTTATTCACGTTTATTCAACATCAAATTGTATTTTTTAATCAGCAATAGAGCACATCAAGAAGCTTGCTATGATTTATTTATAAAGTCAAAATCTATTGATTTACATGTTATTTTAATATAAATTTACTTAAATTTTACAAATGATAGCTATTGTAGCGTTCTTGGAAATATTTTAAATCAAACGATCTCATTTATGAAGAGTAATTTATTGTAATACACTCTAATACCCAACACATGAAGAGTTGACGCACTGAATGAAGTTTCTATTTTGTTTTATCAAAACCCGATACAAAGCATCGCGTTGAACACGACAACTCGTTGAGGTCCCATAATAAAGTCTAAATTACATTCCAACTTGAGATTTGTTAACTTGAAGGAGTAGCTTTGGACCAACACATTATTCAATTCATTGAAGGTTTGGAGTCAAGTCAAGTGGAGGAGCAAGCTCAAGACCCAAGGATTCCAAGAAGAACCTTGAGTATCAAGATGGAGCCATCAAGACTCAATCATATGGATCAAGCAAGGCAAGTTGTCTTTGGCAACATTATTTATGCACTTAATATTTTAATTGATGTATCTTCAAGTGCACAAAATGCCTTGGAATCCATGGCTTGGCATGATGTATAGTTTTTGAAGTGTGCTACATGTATATAGACACATTTATGGAACATCTTGTAAGGGATCCTCTAAGAGGTGTTGAAAGAACCTTCATGGACATCATTCTCTATTGGAGTCTCAAAAGTTCCTTGTTTGTAGCTGGATTTTTTAAACACTTCTAAAAGCATTCATTCATCTAGCAAGAGAGTTGTAGATAGATCAAGCTAAATTTGAGGAGTGTGAAGAATTGCCAAAAATTGGCAAATCTAGCTTGATCAAAAACCATGTAGTATAATGTAAATTTTGTACATAAGTGGATTCCACACATGTGAGGCCAATATGCCATGTGGCAACCCACTCCTAATGTAGGTTAAGTCAAGTCCGTAGGGTTGGTCATGTCATTTTGGTAGTGATTCCTAGTTTATAGGACCTAAATCCTAGATTTAAGGTGAAAATTTGACCAACTAGCTATCTACCAAGCATGACTCTAGGAAATAGACTAGGGTTTCATTTTAGGTCAAGGAGAGTGAGTTAACTTCCTTATTACATGTTGGAATTAACTTCAAGAAGGAAGTCGAATTTGCTATGTATTACCTCTCTCCATAGTGAGAAGATAGAAAATTTTTGGAGCTAATTGGCAATCTCAAGCTAGGTCACTATGTACATAGAGTTTTTGTGATCCAAATGAAACCAAATCAACTTCTACTTGTTTCTTAGGTTGAAGGCCGTACTACAACCTGTAGTACACACGTGTGGGCTCGGATTTCAATGTCTATCAATGCTTTTGATTGTTAATGCTTGTTGTTTGTCAAATTGCCAATCTAGATCAACTTTTTTGTGTCTAGTGTTTTGATAGATTGTTAAGCAAGCATCCAATCACTCTTGTGGATCTTTTGTAGATCCATTTATGGTCCTAAAGTACAGTACTTTCACAAAGTTGATTATAATTTGGAAGAAATAGTAGTGGTGCTTACAATAAATATGACAGAATGAGTTTTATTGAAAAATTTCACTATCTTGCCCCATAAAAAAAATTATTTTTGTGAACCTAGATCATGAATGTTGTAGTTGTAAATGAATCTTCAACTATGGAAATTTAGTGATAGATGTTGGCATGCTCAAATTGTTATTTAATGAAATTTTCTAATAAGAGAATGTCTTTACTTTTACAGGTGTTTTATATAACTTAAAAAGTGGGAATGTTAGATTGGTATCGGAAGATGCTCAATCATTGTTCATGCAGTCACTCAGAAAGGAAAGTTAATGTCTGTTCCTACAATGGATGCCGATACTTTGGATGAAGCAATTGGCAGTTTTGTGATTTGGCGTATTCAAGATGTGAAAGTCAAAGATAATGACACATTGAACAATTTGACGAGAGTACAAACAAATGCCAACGTGGATGATGATGTTATTGAAGATCCAAGTGAGGAGATCATTGAAGAAGCATTGATTCAAAACCAGGCAAAAAAACTTACACGTCAAGATTGGATTGACAAGAAGGTAAAAGTTTTCAATGCAGGTTGTGAAATTGCCCTAGAAGAAGGGTACATTTTGCTTGTATTCTCGTATGAGGCAATTGACTTTGAGGAACTTGGTGACGACCACGTGGGAATTACTATAACAAAATGGTATGGGCATGCTAATATTAGCACAATGAATGAGAAGTCAGACTTGCTAAAATGGCCAATTGATCAAGTCACTTTAATGAATGGATCAAGTTTGAGGGGTTCAGAAACAACAAAATTCGACTTCTTAAATGATGATGAGCATAGTAGTGAAGAGTTAAATGCTACCTTTCTAATGGTCGGAGAAACATTACTTGACGGAAAAAAAAGGCCATATAACATGATTCATAGAAAAACAAAAACTTCAAGCTGTTCAAGTGGGAAAAAGAGAGGAGCCAAGTGCTCATTGGAAGCAATTCAAAAAGTGGCATCCATAGATTGTTGCAAGCAACAATGTTGTCAACTTATGAGTCTTGACAAGATTCACGATGCACGAAAGCAATTTTGGGGCCAAAGTTTTGAAAACAGGGTGACATATGTGTATGACATGTTACAAACTACACATAATGTAAGTGGTTCAAGATGCGCATACATGATGTTTCAGAGAGAGCCAATTTGTAGTGTAGCGTGGTACAAAATCCATGGATTGCCAAAAGCTTCATTTTAAAGGTACAAGGCATCCTACAATGAAGGGTCCAGAAAGTCAATACATGGCAATGCACAAATTATTGGACGAGCTTGGAAACATGTTGAAATGGCCTTGGCTATAATAGATGCATTTGTGAAAAACAATGCTGAGCAAATGCCTCCCAAAAATAGAACTACAGAGACGGGAGAAAGACATGTTCAACTTGTAATTCCTGCTATTTACAAACAACAAGATATATTAAGAGAGGTCAATGATACGAAAATTACGAATTTTTCGAGTCGATCCCGTATCGAAAAATTTTGATTTTGGGTATCGAAAAATTACGAATTTTTCAAGTTGATCCCGTATCGAAAAAAAAATTTGGCTTTTAGATATCAAAAAATTACGGATTTTTTGAGTTGATCAGGTATCGAAAAATTCTAATTCTGGATTTCAATCTTTGGGTTGAAAAAATTTGATACTAGATTTTTTCGATCTTCTGCTCTAAAATTTGAGCTTTCTTTTTCTAGTTTATGTATATACAGCTTTCAAGATGCTTATTATTGAATGGATTTGAGGCTGGGCATTGAAATCCAACAAAAATTGCCTAAATCCAATCCATGTTATCTACATCCTTATTTGCGGTCTCCTTTTCAGGATCGCTACTCTTCAGAAGTCGATAAAGGCCGTGCATAGATCCAATAGAGCAATTGGTTTATTTTGTAGCAAAGATAGAGGTTCAATTGACTCTGGTACATAAGAAAGGATGTGGATGTGTTAATGTGTGTATGTCTATATATGTGGATGTATACATGTGTGAGTATGTGTATGTGTATGTTTGTTTGCATGTGTATGTATGTATATATGTGTATATCTATGTGTATGTATGTGTGTGTATGCATGTATGTGTTTGTGTATGTATGTGTTTGCATGTATGTGTGTCTACATATATGTGTATGTGTATGTGTGCATGTATATAATATGTGCATGTATGTGTGTATATGTGTACATGGGTGTGCGTGTATGTGTGTATATGGGTATGTGTATATATGTGTACATGTATGTCTATGTGTGTGTATGCACATGTGTCTGTACATTCATGTGTATGTGTACATATGTGTGTGTGTGTATGTGTGTGTATATGTGAGAGTGTGGGTGTGTATGTCCATGTGTGTGTATATGTATGTGTGTATTTGTGGCTATGTATGTGTGTGTAAGTATGTCTGTGTATGTGTGGGTATGCATGTGTATGTGAATGCGTACATGTGTGTGTGTGTGTTTGTGTGTGTGGATGTATGTATACATGTGAGTGTGTATGTATGAGAGAGACTGGCAATGAAAGAGAGAGAGAGTGCAATGAAATCGCGATCCAGAAATTCCTACTGTGCAATCTTTGCTCGTGCTACCTATAGCTCGTCCAAGGCAAAATGTGCTAATTGTGTGTGTAGATTGCACTGATAGTAGATTGCATGTGTAGATTGTGTGTGTAGATTGCGCTGATAGTAGATCGTGTGTGTAGATTGTCGAAGTGAAAGGATAGCCCATATTTCTACTTCAGCAGAGCAAACAGAGGTGATACTTACTTCGGGGAATAAGGAAGTGAGTGAAGAATAGTGCATCATCGTAGCTAGTACACATTCAAATTCGAAGATTTGGATTTTTGTTTTGAAATTTCAAAATGATGCTACACGATCAATAGCTCTCTTTTGTGCAATTTTTTCAAGCATAAAAAATCAGACTGTGTAGAGAGCATGTAAGCTCATTCTTTGGAAGAAGTAGTTGCAACTAGGCAGCAATGCTTCAGTTAGTTCCTCCTTTAACATGGATCAAAACATCAGAGATTCACTAATAATTATTAATGAAGATTGACAACGCTAAATGAAAGAGTCACTATTATTTTAGGGTTCAGTAATGGTTCTGCAAAATTTCGATGCAGTCCATTGAAAATGTGGTCCAACTCGATGCACTGCATTGAGTTGGTGCTCCAACTTGATGCAGTGCATTGAGTTGGTGCTCCAATTCGATGCATTGCATCGAGTTAGAGTAACATTTCAATGCAGTGCATCGAGTTGGACACACCAACTCGATGCACTGCATTGAAATGGTAAACCAACTCAAGTTGGAGCACCAACAAGTAGATTCTACAATCTCTACTTGAAGAGCAAAACATTACCATTATTCCTATCATTGAAATAGGATAATCTTTGGTCCTTACATTGGAATGATCATGCTCAAAGCATGTGGACCCAAAGATTTCCAATACAAATGATGTTTCATCTTTTATGACACTATTCAAACTATTACAAAAATAGTTATCCAATGAAATTGCTTTATCAACAACAAATGGAGATTTGAAAGCATCTAATTTCATTGTCTTGTCATAAAGAGTACTAAACACCATAGATCTTAAAGATAAGCAACAAGTCACTCCATGTCTACTAATACTATCTAACAAGTACTCAAAGATAGTAGAATCTCCAATGCTCACCACCCTTGCAAGATGCACACTTGAATGGACAATTTGCATGCAATTTGATGACTCGGCCATTGTCATTGAGGACTGCCTTGGAACTCTCAAGCTTTGAGGCTGATCCTCAAGATCTACCTCCTTTTGATGCTCCTCCTCAATGCAAGCAAGATCACACTTTTCCAAGATCTCCTCCTTTGCCAAGCTCATTCTTTCAAAAGCAACACTAGCTTCCAACTTAAACAATCTTCCATGTTTAAATCCCTTTGCAATGCAAGCATCATTCTTCAAGATGAAGCAAACACCATGCTTAAAGTGGACATCCAAACCACTTTTTAAGAGTAGACCAACACTAAGCATATTCTTGGTGATTGATGGTACATAAAGGACATTTTCTAGATCCATGCATTTTGAGGATTCTAGACACAAAGAGATGGTGCCAACACCATCTATCCTACACTCTTCATCATTTACAGTAAAGACAAACTTTTTAGCATCATTGAATGAGTGTAAGGTTGAGAAAAAGTCCTTTTCACAAGACATGTGGGAGCTAGCCCCATTGTCGATCCACCAATTGTCTCTTGAATTGCTATTGCTTGTTGGTGAGGATGTAGATGCCATCAAGAATACATCTACTTCATCCTCCTCCTCCTCCTTTGCAAGGTTTCCTTGTTTGTCCTCCTCCACTTGTGCTCTTAGCCTCTTGTAGCATTCAGACGCATAATGCCCCTTCTTTCCACAAAAGAAGCATTTCTGCTTTGACTTGTCCTTTGAGCTTGATGCATCATCCTCTTCTTTGGCCTCCTTTGGATGCTTCTTTTTTCCATTGGTCTTCTTTTTGCCCTTGAATGAGAAATTGGCTTTCTCATCACCATCCTGCAAAGACAAGGAACTCATTCTAGATTTTGCATGGAGCATCCTACACTCTTCAACCACTAATACACTGTGAAGTTTTTCTATAGTTGGCAAAGTGTCTTGGATGGCAAAACTTTGGACCAAATTTGCAAAGTCATCTCCTAGACCATTAAGAACAATTTGTACAAGCTCTCCATCATGAATCTTCTCTCCAATGGAAGCCAACTCCCTATTTAGAGACTTGATTCTGAGTACATAATCCTGTGCACTCTCCTCACTTCTCTTCATGCTTTGCAAAATCTGATTTCTAAGCATAAGAACTCTAGAAGTGTTGCTAGACTCATAGATTGATTTTAAAGACTCCCAAGCCTCTTTAGCACTAGTACATGCTGATACTTCTCTCAACAAATCATTGCTCACATTCATCTTCACATAATGAAGTGCAAGCCTAGATCTCTTCTTGTATCTAGCTAACTCATGTGCACCTAGAGGTTCATCTTCATCTTCAATCAAGAACTCATGAAGGTCTTGGAGCACCAAGAGTGACTCCATCCTAACCTTCCAAATAGCATAATTTGTAGAATTCAATCTCTCACTAGCTTCTAGAAGGTATGCTCCAGCAGATCCCATCTTACTAGTGACTTCTACAAACAAGAAATAGATTTGATTGACTTGAAATTCACAAAGGTCTCACACTTGCAGTGTTTCACTCAAATTTGATTTCTAATCCAGCAAATGGACTTATAATCACAGTTCTATCACTCCCTCACAAAACTGGAATGAAGATAAGATGAAATGAAAACTACTTTCAAACAAATCTTGCCAAGAAATGAATTTGATTGTCTCTAGAAACTCACTAAGGTCTCTCTCTTGTAGTTTTTCACTCAAATTAGATTTCTGATCCAACAAATGGACTTATAATCTCAGTTCTAGCACTCCCTCACAAAGTTGGAATGAAGATAAGATAATGTGAAATCTACTTACAATCAAATCTTGTCAATTTTGGCTATTTTTGGACAATAACATGACTAAATCTCCCTCACACTTTTTGATGTACTTTCAAGACCTGTAAAACAAGTTTAGAGGACCTGATTTCAGCCTAGATTAATTAGACTTCATGACCCTATGTCAAATGGCACTCAATCTTGGTAGCTTATCCTAAGATTTCCACCAAAAATTACATCAAAAGCTCACAAATTGAATTTCTTTGGATCAAATGAATACCATGCATTAAATGCAGGTTCAGAGGTGCCCACACATGTGGATAGTACGGATTTGGACCCCTACCAAGTTTGGGATCAAATCTCTTCACCAAAATCAAGATTCTAGCTTGCCCTCTCAATACTAGTTTTTAGCACCAAAACTTGCTAAAAATGGATTTGCATTAGATCAATGGCTTATGCTCTTGTACTTGGCTCTGATACCATGTGAAAGTACTGTACTTTAGGACCATAAATGGATCTACAAAAGATCCACAAGAGTGATTGGATGCCTGCTTAACAATCTATCAAAAAACTAGACACAAAAAAGTTGATCTAGATTGGCAATTTGACAAACAACAAGCATTAACAATCAAAAGCATTGATAAACATTGAAATCCAAGCCCACACGTGTGTACTACAGGCTGTAGTACGGCCTTCAACCTGAGAAACAAGTAAAAATTGATTTGGTTTCATTTGGATCACAAAAACTCAATGTACATAGTGAACTAGCTTGAGATTGCCAATTAGCTCCAAAAATTTTCTATCTTCTCACTATGGAGAGAGGTAATACATAGCAAATTCGACTTCCTTCTTGAAGTTAATTCCAGCATGTAATAAGGAAGTTAACTCACTCTCCTTGACCTAAAATGAAACCCTAGTCTATTTCCTAGAGTCATGCTTGGTAGATAGCTAATTGGTAAAATTTTCACCTTAAATCTAGGATTTAGGTCCTATAAACTAGGAATCACTACCAAAATGACATGACCAACCCTATGGACTTGACCTAACCTACATTAGGAGTGGGTTGCCACGTGGCATATTGGCCTCACATGTGTGGAATCCACTTATGTACAAAATTTACATTATACTACATGGTTTTTGATCAAGCTAGATTTGCCAATTTTTGGCAATTCTTCACAAACTTTTTGTACAAGCATAGACGTTCTCTTAGAACAAATTTCTATAGTACATTAGTTGAGCATGTCATCATCTAGCACTAAAATTTTATAACTGAAGATTTATTTACAATTACTTTTTTTGACGAACTAGGTTCGCCAAAATATCATTTTTATTGAACCACGATATTGTTATTCTTTAGTAGTAAAAATCAATTCAATGAACCTAGTTTATCAAAATATGTAATCATCATAGATTTATGTAAGCCCAAGTTAAGTTAGAAAAAAGTTTACAAAGGCAAGATTCTTTTAATCAATCCTAGTTCACTAATAACATGAAAAGAGATTCAATCATCAAAAGAAAACATCATAAGACTTTTGGATGTGTAGGAAAATTGGGGACATTGTTAATAATTTCATATTTTTTAATGAATATTTGTTACCTTTGATGAAAATAAGTTGGTCCTTGTTGACTTGTCTACATATGCATTGAGTGCTTAAGTAGCGAAGTAGATGAACATGATTAGGATGAATCAAAGCAAAATTTTTATATTGTGTTGGATTTAATGAGGCTTGAAAATTGAGAGTTTATGCTTAGAAGTAGGGAGATACAAAAGTTAGTCTTCAAGAATCAAAATTTTTTGTACTCAGCTTGATGAACTTAGTTCATCGAAATATCTCATTGTTTAGGGTTTAGTATGTTTCACACCGAAGCTTTGGTAAGAGATTTTTTAAAAGCAAGATAGGCCCCTTTCAGTAGTATTCAAAATTTAAAGCTATTTTTTACCAGGAAACCTCCAATATATGTTATGAGCATCTTACACATTCTTGTAGACCAAATAAAGAAACTAACTCAAAGAAACTAAGTGCTTTTTTAATTCATGCGATCTTGAAACTAATGTACTGTACAATCCTTGCATACCTTGCTCTACTTCCATCTGAAGTAATGACTGGTAACAACTTGATGTAGAATATTTGGACAATGATACAACGATTTTAATCCAATCTAAAGAAAGGTCATAATTTGTTTTGGTATTTCTTGCATCCAATCCTGAACACAAAAAATGACACATGGTAATGTTTCTCTAATTCTGAATTAAAAAAAGAGGGTTTTAAAGAGGCAAACAAGATTCTACATACATTCATCATCGATTCTTGAACATAAATTTACTTTTGAGTATCATAACCATTTGCTACTAAAAAAGATGATCATTACGCTGATAGACATTCTTGATTGAGAAAATTCTAAGAAGTCAACCACTGTTTCAAGTTTTTCTTTCTAAGTCAAGCCTAAAGAGAAACATTGGTTCCATGAACCAAGTTGATTATGTGATGAGAAGTAAAATTTGTCACATAGCTTATGGTAGTCTATGATTTGAGAAAAAGTTTGGAATGTAATAGTGTTGGACACTCATTGCTAATATTTTATACATCATCTCTTGTAAAGGTGGCCTCAGGTTTGGGTGGCAACGTTGAGGCGAACCTGCAGAAACAATCTAGGAACAATCTAGGCCTTGAACGGTTATGTAAGAATAGAAAAAATGGCCATCAAAGTCATGGGCTTGTAGGGCCAAGAATTGGTCAGAATCAATTGACACATGTTGGAACGTCGAACATAAGGTGGCTACAGGTTCGTGTGTCTGATACCCACCCAATGGACTCTATACTACTCAATTCCGACTTCGTTTTCCCGAAAACACACTTTGTGTCAAAAATGACACTATTAGGGCATAATAGATGGAGTAGTTTTCCAACTTCGAGAATATTGATCCAGTATCGCCGTATAGAGTCAATTTTTTAATGTTTCGTCCAGTGGACATTGTCGGGGCGAATCATCCATGCCTTGAGTAATTATGTACGAACAGAGAAACGGCCATGCAAATTCCAGACCCAAAAACGGTTTATGGAAAATTAGCCTTTCGGACCGAGAATTGGTCGGAATTAGTAGGTACATGCCAAAACGTTTGCCACAGGTTCTTGTGTCCGATACGAACTCAATAAATCGTATGCTGCACAATTCCGGCTTCGTTTTCTTGAAAGAATGTTCGTGTCGGAAAGGACGCTATTAGGGCAAAGAAAATGGCCTAGTTTTCCAGCTTCTCAAATAATGGTCCAGTATCGATAAACGAGTCAATTTTCTCAGCTGTTTGTTTTAATCAATGGGCAACGTCGAGGCGAACCCACATAAACAATCTAGGCATTGGACGACTCATCACCAATAGAATTTCGACAATGTAAATTCCAGACCCAAGAATGGCTTTGGGGAAAATAGACCTTTCAAACCATAAATTGGTCGAAATCAGTTGATACATGTCGGAACGTCAAACGGAAGGTGGCCACAGGTTCATCTGTCCGATATGAACCCATGAGACCCTTTGCTGCTCAGTCCCGACTTCGTTTGTCAAAAATGACGCTATCAGGGCATAGGAAATGGACTAGCTTTCGACCTTTACAAATACTGGTCCAATCTTGCTGAATGGATTGGGTTTTTTCAGGCGTTTGTTTCAGCTAGTGAGCAACGTCGAGGTGAACTTGCATAAGCAACTAGTCGGACCAAGAATTGGTCGGAATCAATTGATACATGTCAGAACGTTGAACAGAAGGTGGCTACAGGTTCATGTGTCTGATACGAACCCAAGGGACCCTCTGCTACTCAATTCGGCTTCGTTTGTCCAGAAACACCCTTTTAGCCAAAAAATATTCTATTATAGCATATGAAATGGACTACTTTTCCACCTTCCCAAGTACTGGTCTAGTAAGCCTAACGGAGATGGTTGTCCTAGCCGTTTGCTTCATCTAGTGGGCAACGTCGAGGCCAACTCGCAGAAACTATTTAGACCTTGAACGGTTATGTATGGACACGTCTATGCAAATTTTAGACCCAATAAGGACTTTTGGAAAACTAGGCGTGTCGAACCAAGAATTGGTTGGATTCAGTTGATACATGCTGAAACGTTGGACGGAAAGTGGCCACAGGCTCGTGTGTCCAATACAAATCCAAGGGACCCTTTGTTGCTCAAATCCGACTTCATTTGGCCGGAAACATGCTTCGTGCGGGAACCGACACTATTAGGGCATAGGAAATGGACTAGTATTCCAAATTAAATAACTAGAAGTGCGTAGTAGATTCAACAAGATTGGTCATGCACATAAAAGAATAAACTTGCTATGAACATGTACATAAACTTACTTCTGTGTTTGCCAGCTTCTTCCCCAATCTAGATATGAGAATCTCGTAACTCAATTAAGTCAACAAGAGTCTTATTTTTGAAAAGTAAATAATATAACTTTAAAATGGAGAGATATATTAATTCTCATGAGTTTTTCAGCCTAATTTGTGCTTCGGACATTAGATTGTCTGTGGGATGTCATAAAGCAATCGAATTATATATTTTAAATGGTTGTTTCAAAGTGTGACAAAATAATCTATACACATGTTGACTCGGAATAATTTTCTCAATGCCATAAAAAAAAACCTTTGCATGTTTGTAAAAGATTTGACATAACGTGTAGTATATATAGTGTGATGTCTTATGATGTTTCAATTACAAACTATCGTTTAGAAACTCATAAGTTTGATTGTGTGTTTCTTAATTGTTCATGATTGTTGGATCTAAGTTATTCAATGTAACTCATGTGAAAAATATAGCACCTTACCTTTTTACATCATATTGATCTGATGTCATATTTGATAGTTATAGGGATTTAGAGTTCAACACATACTTTGAAGGCAATCTCCCATTTTAAGTGTATAAAGATCTAATTCAAGCCTATTTGGGTGTTTTATCTTAAAACTGACGATAATGAATTGAAGGTCCTTCAAACCCAAACAAAAAAACAAAGCATGAAAGATTGACAGTTTATCCCATGCCTTCAGATATGGTCTTAGATTTGAAGGGGTCAACAAAGGTTAGGGGTAGATGTTTATCCGTCTCAAACACATTTTGTTTTTTGTTCTGTGACACCTGATCCACGCACCTTATTTATCCATGTCACAGACCCATATCTACGGAGCTATATCACAGCCGTTATGCATTAAGGCATGTACTTCTTTGATTGTTAATCAAAGGGACTATGCCACTTGTTAGCATATCGAGAGCTCACTTTAAGAAATAGGAGATCACTATGATTTGTTGCTTGTTTGTACATGCTTGCAATTGGTGTCGTAACTAAAACGTCTCATACCAACACTGACAATCTTGGTATGCAACAAATTCACTAAAACAGTTCCAAGTACCTAGAATACACTAAACCTCGGAGATTCTTATAATCCCAACGTGGGAAGAGAAAAAAGTGAACTGGAGAGTGTAGAAAAGATCATCAAAGATGAGGGCAGATGCAAATCTATGAGCAAATAGGACCTTGACGGGGGTGGGGGGGGGGGGGGGGGAACAAGGACACAACATTAGAAAATTTTTAATCTGGTGAACAGTTCATGAGAGTTTGATAAAACCAGTAGCAGGTATAGGATTCAACCACAGTTCAAAATCATATTCAAAAGAATGTTTCTCTTGATTGGATGATAGACAATCTAAAATTCTATTAATGTGTGTAATAGCAAGCAAGGGACATTTTCTGAAAGCCTGAGAATATAATTGAAGGGACAACTTTTTAAGGTAATGATCGAAAAAGCATAGCACATAGCAAAAAAAATCTCTAGCAAATGATTGAAAACATAGAAAGGAACGGCCTGCAATTGTTTGATAGTCACAAAGTCTTACTGTACCTGATCTTTATCTCCTGGACATGTTCATCAGAAATTGAGTACAACATGGTGTAATTCTTCAGATCAAACACCTTGTATATGCTGCAACCAACCAGCAATTGGTCAAGATCAGTACCAGCCAACAGTGATCTTCTTAAGAGAACCTCAATAGATAAAATTCTGTAACTGCAACAAATCCCAAAAACATTCACAGCATTCCAACTGGCATGAAATGGCTCCTAAAAGAAACAAGAAATCATCTAACCTCATAGAGCTACATGTGAACAGGGAAGCCTCTTCACAGCTGATCAATGAAGCCTCATCAAAACACGTTTCAGTCCTCCCAGCTCAGTAGCAAAGTCAAAACACGTTTACTCAGTCCTCCCAGCTCAGTAGCAAAGCATGGATCCTTAATCATAGCATTTCCCAGCTGAGCAATGAACCTAGCCTCTTCAAGATCTTTTCTTTACAGTCTTGAGCAGTCTTGAGCAGCGAATCTGAGCAGCGAAGCCTCTTCTCCATGCTCTCCTTCCAGCGAAGCCTTCTTCCCATCAACGTTGCCTCCTCGCGCCACAGGACGGATTTCAAAAAAAATTTAAACTTTGGTACCCTTGAAACTCAATGTTAACATTTTTTTAAATTGAGGCATTTTGACGAGGCTAATCTATTTGGCATCCCAAGGATTTACACGTCCACCAACCTTAGGAGATCACAACTGGAATCCCTTTTCACAAGGCACCTACCTTAGTTTATGTAAATTCTTTGGGCATTCATTTCACTGAATTTTTCTCTGATGCCCATCCATCACTACTTTCAGAGATATCTCGAAACATTGCTGCTTACAGGCAACATCGACGGTACCCAACAATGGACGGAAGCAACCCCTGCAATTCGGAGCCACCAAACCTTGCAACTACCTGGCTCAAACCCCGATAAGCTCGCAAATGAAAGTTATAACAGTCCATCCTTTGGTGCCTAGAATTAAGGCCAGACGTAGAGGTTACCGAGAACTAGAGAAGGTTTTCAATCATCTGAAGGCTTAGTACGTAACATTGGAATATCGGTAATTTAGCCTGGAAAGACTTGCGCCTTAACCTCATATCAATGACACTTCGAGCAAATTGCAATACAGCCAAAGCCTTCCATTCCTATTATGACTCACCAATCCCTCAACGTCATTCTCAGGGGTCAATTTCATTCAGGGAGGGGAGAGGAGGGCACTCTACCATACATACCCACAACGGAATATAAAAAGACGACAACTGTAATCACACCTAAATACAAGCCACACTGAAAAGAAGACCTCCCAGCCAGCACAGTTACGTACGTCCACCATGATATTAATGCTTTTCTATTGTTACTTGTAGTGTGAACAAAAAAAATTCTTTTCACTTGTGCTTAGATTCTATTGCACAACACCAAATAAGTTTTTGAGTAGTAAAACTTAGAGGAGGAGGGTTTACGAGCGTTTCCACAACATTCCGGGGCACTCCAGACAATTCAGACCCATTCCAGGTCCCAACCGGCCAAGTGTCCCTAAAGACTTTTTCTGGGCGGAACTTCAGACGGAGGTCTCGGGACACCTGTCAATCCGTTCGGCGTCCCGTCTGTCCCCACAGGTTCCACTCAACGTTGCCCACTGGTCGGAACTGACTGTAAGTGAAACAGCCCTCGTTCGAAGAAACTGGGCCTTTGGACGGAAACCAGCAAAAGTAGTCCTTTTTCGTGTGCCCTAACTGCGCTATCGTTGGGACCAATGGTCATTTTCACCAAAGGACGTCGGAATCATGCCGGGTTGGATCCGTCTGGTCAGTATTGGGCCCACGAGCCTTTCTACAGAATTCCGGGCCACTCCGGACAAGTCGGACCCATTCCAGGTCCCGACCGGTCAAGTGTCCCTGAAGACTTTTCCTGGGCGGAACTTCGGACGGAGGTCTCGGGCCACCCGTCGATCCGTTCGGCGTCCCATCTGTCCCCACAAGTTCCACTCAACGTTGCCCACTGGTCGGAACTGACTGTACGTGAAACTGGCCTTGTTCGGAGAAACTGGGCCTTTGGGCAGAAACCAGCAAAAGTAGTCCTTTTTCACGTGCCCTAACTGCACTATCGGCAAGACCAATGGTCATTTTGACCAAACGACGTTGGAATCATGCCGGGCTGGATCCATCTGGTCAGTATGGGGCCCACGAGCCTTTCCACAGGATTTCGGGCCACTCCGGACAAGTCGGACCCATTCAAGGTCCCGACCGGTCAAGTGTTCCTGAAGCCTTTTTTTGGGCAGAACTCCGGACGGAGGTCTCGGGCCACCCGTCGATCCGTTCGGCATCCCGTCTGTCCCCACAGGTTCCACTCAACGTTGCCCACTGGTCGGAACTGACTGTACGTGAAACGGGCCTCGTTATGAGAATCTAGGCCTTTGGGCGGAAACCAGCAAAAGTAGTCTTTTTTTGCGTGCCCTAACTGCTCTATCGCCGGGACCAATGGTAATTTTGACCAAAAGATGTCGGAATCATGATGGGCTGGATCCGTCTAGTTAGTAGGGGGGCCCACTCTCCTTTCCACAGGATTCCGGGCCACTCCGGACAAGATGGACCCATTCTAGGTCCCGACCGATCAAGTGTCCCTGAAGACTTTTTCTGGGCGGAGCTTTGGACGGAGGTCGCGGGCCACCCGTCGATTCGTTGGGCGTCCTGTCTATCCCCACAGGTTGCACTCCACGTTGCCCACTGGTTGGAACTGACTGTACGTGAAACGGGCCTTGTTCGGAGAAATTGGGCCTTTAGGTGGAAACTAGCAAAAGTAGTCCTTTTTCGCGTGCCCTAACTGCACTATCGTCAGGACCAATGGTCATTTTGACCAGACAACGTCGGAATCATGCCGGGCTGGATCCGTCTGGTCAGTATGGGGCCTACGAGCCTTTCCACAGGTTTCCGGGCAACTCCGGACAAGTCGGACCCATTCCAGGTTCCGACCGGTCAAGTGTCCTTGAAGACTTTTTCTGGGCGGAACTTCGGACGGAGGTCTCGGGCCACCCGTCGATCCTTTGGAGTTTTCGTCTGTCTCCATAGGTTCCACTCGACGTTGCCCACTGGTCGGAACTGACTGTACGTGAAATGGGCCTCGTTTGGAGAAACTGGGCCTTTGGGCAGAAACCAGCAAAAGTAGTCCTTTTTCGTGTGCCGTAACTGTGCTAACGCCGGGACCAATGGCATTTTGACCAAACGACGTCAGATTCCTGCCGGGCTGGATCCGTCTGGGTGCCGTAACTGCGCTGGGACCAATGGTCATTTTGACCAATGGACGTCGGAATCATGCCGGGTTGGATCCGTCTGGTCAGTATCGGGCCCACGAGCCTTTCTACAGAATTCCGGGCCACTCCGGACAAGTCGGACCCATTCCAGGTCCCGACCGGTCAAGTGTCCCTGAAGACTTTTTCTGGGCGGAAGTTCGGACGGAGGTATCGGGCCACCCATCGATCCTTTGGAATTCCCGTCTGTCTCCAAAGGTTCCACTCGATGTTCTCCACTGGTCGGAACTGACTGTACGTGAAATGGGCCTCGGTCCGAGAAACTGGGCCTTTGGGCGGAAACCAGCAAAAGTCGTCCTTTTTCGCGTGCCGTAACTGCGCTAACGCCAGGACCAATGGTCATTTTGACCAAACAACGTGAGATTCATGCCGGGCTGGATCCGTCTGGTCAGTATGGGGCCCACGAGCCTTTCCACTAGATTCCGGGCCACTCGGGACAAGTTGGACCCATTCCAGGTCTCGACCGGTCAAGTGGCCCTGAAGGCTTTTTCTGGGCAGAACTTTGGACGGAGGCACCCGTCGATCCGTTTGGCTTCCTGTCTGTCCCCACAGGTTCCACTCAACGTTGCCCACTGGTCGGAACTGACTGTACCTGAAATGTTCCTCGATTGGGAAAACTGGGACTTTGGGAGGAAACCAGCAAATGTCCTTCTTCGCGTGCCCTAACTGCGCTATCGTCAGGACCAATAGACATTTTGACCAAACGTCATCGGAATCATGCCCGGCTAGATTTGTCTGGGCTTACGAGCCTTTCCACGGGATTCCGAGACAGTCCAGACAAGTCGGACCCATTCTAGGTCCCGACCGGTCAAGTGTCCCTAAAGACTTTTTCGGGGCGGAACTTCGAACGGAGGTCTCGGGCCACTAGTCAATCCGCCCGACCGGTCAAGTGTCCCTGAAGACTTTTTCTGGGCGGAACTTCGGACGGAGGTATCGGGCCACCCATCGATCCTTTCGAATTCCCGTCTGTCTCCAGAGGTTCCACTCGACGTTGCTCACTGGTCGGTACTGACTGTACGTGAAGCAAAAGTAGTCCTTTTTTGCGTGCCGTAACTGCGATATCAGTGGGACCAATGGTCATTTTGACCAAACGACGTCAGATTCATGCCGGGCTGGATCCGATTGGTCAGTATGGGGCCCATGAGCTTTTCCACTGGATTTCGGGCCACTCCGGTCAAGTCGGACCCATTCCAGGTCTCGACCGGTCAAGTGGCCCTGAAGACTTTTTCTGGGCGGAACTTCGGACGGAGGTCTCGGGCCACCCATCGATCCTTTCGAATTCCAGTCTGTCTCCAGAGGTTCCACTCAACGTTGCCCACTGGTCGGAACTGACTGTACATGACATGGGCCTCGTTCGGACTAACTGGGCCTTTGGGTGGAAACCAGCAAAAGTAGTCCGTTTTCGTGTGCCGTAACTGCGCTAACGCCGGGACCAATGGTCATTTTAACCAAACGACGCCAGATGCATGCCGGGCTGGATCCGTCTGGTTAGTATGGGGCCCACGAGCCTTTCCACTGTATTTCGGGCCACTCCGGACAAGTCGGACCCATTCCAGGTCTCGACCGGTCAAGTGGCCCTGAAGACTTTTTTTGGGCGGAACTTCGGACGGAGGTCTCGGGCCACCCATCGATCCTTTCGAATTCCCGTCTGTCTCCAGAGGTTCCACTCAACGTTGCCCACTGGTCGGAACTGACTGTACGTGAAATGGGCCTCGTTCGGGCTAACTGGGCCTTTGGGTGGAAACCAGCAAAAGTAGTCCGTTTTCGTGTGCCGTAACTGCGCTAACGCCGGGACCAATGGTCATTTTGACCAAACGACGCCAGATTCATGCCGGGCTGGATCCGTCTGGTTAGTATGGGGGCCACGAACCTTTCCACTGTATTTTGGGCCACTCCGGACAAGTCGGACCCATTCCAGGTCTCGACCGGTCAAGTGGCCCTGAAGACTTTTTCTGGGCGGAACTTCGGATGGAGGTCTCGGGCCACCCGTCGATCTGTTTGGCATCCTGTCTATCCCCACAGGTTCCACTCGACGTTGCCCACTAGTCGGAACTGACTGTATGTAAAACGGGCCTCGTTCGGAGAAACTGGGCCTTTGGGCGGAAACCAGCAAAAGTAGTCCTTGTTCGCGTGCCATAACTGCGCTAACGCCGGGACCAATGGTCATTTTGACCAAACGACGTCAGATTCATGCCTGGCTGGATCTGATTGGTCGGTATGGGGCCCACGAGCATTTCCGCGGGATTCCGTGCCACTCTGGACAAGTCGGACCCATTCCAGGACCCAACCGCTCAAGTGTCCCTGAAGACTTTTTTGGGGCAGAACTTAGGACGGACGTATCGGGCCACCCGTCTCGACATTGCCCACTGGTCGGAACTGACTGTACGTGAAACCCGCCTCGTTCGGAGAAATTGGGCCTTTGGACGGAAACCAACAAAAGTAGTCCTTTTTGGCGTGCCCTAATTGCGCTATCGCCGGGACCATCGGTCATTTTGACCAAACGATGTCAGAATCATGCCGGGTAGGATCCGTCTGGTCAATATGGGGACCACGAGGCTTTCCACAGGATTCCGGGCCACTCCCGACATGTCGGACCCATTCTAGGTCCCGACCAGTCAAATGTCCCTAAAGACTTTTTCTGGGCGGATCTTCGGACGGAGGTTTCAGGCCACCCATCGATCCGTTTCCGCGTCCCGTCTATACCCAGAGGTTCCACTCGACGTTGCCCATTGGTCGGAACTGATTGTATGTGAAACGGGCCTCGTTCGGAGGAACTGGGCCTTTGGGCGGAAACCAGCAAAAGTAGTCCCTTTTCGCGTGCCCTAACTGCGCTATCACCAGAACCAATGGTCATTTTGACCAAACAACGTCGGAATCATGACGGGCTGGATCTGCCTGGTGAGTACGAGGCCCACAAGCCTTTTCGCTAGATTCTGGGCCACTGCGGACAACTCGGACCCGTTCCTGGTCCCGACCGGTCAAGTGTCCCTGAAGACTTTTTCAAGGCGAAACTTTGGACGGAGGTCTCGGGCCACCCGTCGATCCGTTCGGCGTCTCGTTTGTCCCCACAAGTTCCACTCGACGTTGCCCACTTGTCGGAATTGACTGTACGTGCAACAGGCCTTGTTCGGAGAAACTGGGCCTTTGGGCGGAAACCAGCAAAAGTAGTCCTTTTTTGTGTGCCGTAACTGCTCTATCGCCTGGACCAGTGCTCATTTTGACCAAACGACGTCAGATTCATGCCTGGCTGGATCCGATTCGTCGGTATGGGGCCCACGAGCCTTTCCACTGGATTTTGGGCCACTCCGGACAAGTCGGACCCATTCCAGGTCTCGACCGGTCAAGTGGCCCTGAAGATTTTTTCTGGGCGGAACTTTGGACGGAGGTCTCGGGCTACCCTTCGATCCGTTTGGCTTCCTGTTTGTCCCCACAAGTTCCACTCGACGTTGCCCACTGGTCGGAACTGATTGTACGTGAAATGGTCCTCGTTTGGCAAAACTAGGACTTTCGGCGGAAACCAGCAAAAGTGCTTCTTCGCGTGCCCTAACTGCGGTATCATCAGGACCAATGGACATTTTGACCAAACGTCGTCGGAATCATGCCCGGGTGGATCCGTCTGGGCCCACGAACCTTTCAACAGGATTCCGGGACACTCCGGACAAGTCGGACCCATTCCAGGTCCCGACCGGTCAAGTGTCCCTAAAGACTTTTTCGGGGCGAAACTTCGGACGGAGGTCTCGGGCCACCTGTCAATCCGTTTGGCGTCCTGTCTGTCCCCACAGGTTCCACTCTACGTTGTCCGCTGGTCGGAACTGACTGTACGTGAAATAGGCCTCGTTTGGAGAACTTTGGACGGAAACCAGCAAAAGTAGTCCTTTTTCGCGTGCCCTAACTGTGCTATCGTCGGGACCAATGGTCATTTTGACCAAAGGACGTCGGAATCATGCCGGGTTGGATCTGTCTGGTTAGTATCGGGCCCACGAGCCTTTCTACAGAATTCCGGGCCACTCCGCATAGTCGGACCCATTCCAGGTCCCGACCGGTCAAGTGTCCCTGAAGACTTTTTTTGGGCGGAACTTCGGACGGAGGTCTCGGGCCACCCATCGATTCTTTGAAATTCCCGTCTGTCTCCAAAGGTTCCACTTGACGTTGCCCACTGGTCGGAACTGACTGTACGTGAAATGGGCCTCGGCCGGAGAAACTGGGCCTTTGGGCGGAAACCAGCAAAAGTAGTCCTTTTTCATGTGCCGTAACTGCGCTAACGTCGGGACCAAAGGTCATTTTGACCAAACGACGTCAGATTCATGCCGGGCTGGATACGTCTGGGCCCACGAGTCTTTCCACGGGATTCCGGGACACTTCGGACAAGTCGGACCCATTCCAGGTCCCGACCGGGCAAGTGTCCCTAAAGACTTTTTCGGGGCGGAACTTCGGACGGAGGTCTCGGGCCACTTGTCAATCCGTTTTGGCGTCCCGTCTGTCCACACAGGTTCCACTCTACGTTGCCCACTGGTCGGAACTGACTGTACGTGAAATGGGCCTCGTTCGGAGAACTTTGGACGGAAACCAGCAAAAGTAGTCCTTTTTCGCGTGCCCTAACTGTGCTATCGTCGGGACCAATGGTCATTTTGACCAAAGGACGTCGGAAACATGCCGGGTTGGATCCGTCTGGTCAATATCGGGCCCACTAGCCTTTCTACAGGATTCCGGGCCACTCCGGACAAGTCGGACACATTCCAGGTCCCGACCGGTCATTTTTCCGCCGGGACTTTTTCTGGGCGGAAGTTCGGACGGAGGTATCGGGCCACCCATCGATCCTTTCGAATTCCCGTCTGTCTCCAGAGGTTACACTCGATGTTGCCCACTGGTCGGAACTTACTGTACTTGAAATGGGCCTCGTTCGGACGGACTGGGCCTTTGGGCGGAAACCAGCAAAAGTAGTTCTTTTTCGCGTGCCATAACTGCGCTAACGCCGGGACCAATGGTCAATTTGACCAAACAACGTCAGATTCATGCCGGGCTGGATCCGTCTGCTCAGTATGGGGCCCACGAGCCTTTCTACTAGATTTCGTGCCACTCGAGACAAGTTGGACCCATTCCAGCTCTCGACCGGTCAAGTGGCCCTGAAGGCTTTTTCTGGGCAGAACTTTGGACGGAGGTCTCGGGCCACCCGTCGATCCGTTAGGCATCCTGTCTGTCCCCACAGGTTCCACTCAACGTTGCCCACTGGTCGGAACTGACTGTACCTGAAATGGTCTTCATTCGAAAAAACTGGGACTTTGGGCGGAAACCAGGAAAAGGGGTTCTTCGCATCCCCTAACTGCCCTATCGTCAGGAACAATGGACATTTTGACCAAACGTGGTCAAAATCATCCCCGGCTGGATCCGTCTAGGCCCATGAGCCTTTCCACGGGATTCCGGGACACTCCGGACAAGTCGGATCCATTCCAGGTCCCGACCGGTTAAGTGTCCCTAAAGACTTTTTCAGGTCGGAACTTCGGACGGAGGTCTCGGGCCACTTGTCAATCCGTTTTGGCGTCCCGTCTGTCCCCGCACGTTCCACTCTACGTTGCCCACTGGTCGGAACTAACTGTACGTGAAACGGGCCTCGTTCGGAGAACTTTGGACTGAAACCAGCAAAAGTAGTCCTTTTTCGCGTGCCCTAACTGCGCTATCGTCGGGACCAATGGTCATTTTGACCAAACGACGTCGAAATCATGCCGGGTAAGATCCGTTTGGTCAGTATCAGGCCCACGAGCCTTTCTACAGAATTCCGGGACATTCCGCACAGTCGGACCCATTCCAGGTCCCGACCGGTCAAGTGTCCCTGAAGACTTTTTCCGGGCGGAACTTCGGACGGAGGTCTCGGGCCACCCATCGATCCTTTCGAATTCCCGTCTGTCTCCAGAGGTTCCACTCGACGTTGCACACTGGTCGGAACTGACTGTATGTGAAATGGGCCTCGGCCGGAGAAAATGGGCCTTTGGGCGGAAACCAGCAAAAGTAGTCCTTTTTCGCGTGTCGTAACTGCGCTAACGCCGGGACCAATGGTCATTTTGACCAAACGTCGTCAGATTCATGCCTGGCTGGATCCGTCTGGTCAGTATGGGGCCCACGAGCCTTTCCACTGGATTTCGGGCCACTCCGGACAAGTCGGACCCATTCCAAGTCTCGACCAGTCAAGTGGCCCTGAAGACTTTTTCTGGGCGGAACTTTGGAAGAAGGTCTCGGGCCACCCGTCGATCCGTTTCTCGTCTTGTCTATCCCCACAGGTTCCACTTGACGTTGCGCACTGGTCGAAACTGACTGTACGTGAAATGGTCCTCGTTCGGAGAAACTGGGACTTTGGGCGAAAACCAGTAAAAGTCCTTCATTGCGTGCCCTAACTGCGCTATCGTCAGGACCAATGGACATTTTGACCAAACGTCATCGGAATCATGCCTGGCTGGATCCGTCTGGGCCCACGGGATTCCGGGATTCCGGGACAGTCCGGACACGTCGTTGGAATCATGCCCGGCTGGATCCGTTTGGGCCCACGAGCCTTTCCACGGGATTCCAGGACACTCCGAACAAGTCGGACACATTCCAAGTCCCGACCGGTCAAGTGTCCCTAAAGACTTTTTCGGGGCGGAACTTCGGACGGAGGTCTCGGGCCACATGTCAATCCGTTCGGCGTTCCGTATATCCCCACAGGTTCCACTCTACGTTGCCCACTGGTCGGAACTGACTGTACGTGAAACGGGCCTCATTCGGAGAACTCTGGACAGAAACCAGCAAAAGTAGTCCTTTTTCGCGTGCCCTAACTGCGCTATCGTCGAGACCAATGGTCATTTTGAACAAAGGACGTCGGAATCATGCCAGGCTGGATCCGTCTGGTCAATATCGGGCCCACGAGCCTTTCTACAGAATTCCGGGCCACTCCGGACTAGTCGGACCCTTTCCAGGTCCCGACCGGTCAAGTGTCCTTGAAGACTTTTCTTAGGAGGAACTTCGGACGGAGGTATCGGGCCACCCATCGATCCTTTCGAATTCCCGTCCATCTCCAGAGGTTCCACTCGATGTTGCCCACTGGTCTGAACTGACTGTACGTGAAACCAATGAAAGTAGTCCTTTTTCGCGTGCTGTAACTGCGCTATCAGCGGGACCAATGGTCATTTTGACCAAACGACGTCAGATTCATGTCATGCTGGATCCGATTGGTCAGTATCGGGCGCACGAGCCTTTCCACTAGATTTCGGGCCACTCCGGACAAGTCGGACCCATTCCAGATCTCGACCGGTCAAGTGGCCCTGAAGACTTTTTTTGGGCGGAACTTTGGACGGAGGTCTCGGGCCACCCGTCGATCCGTTTGGCGTCCTGTCTATGCCCACAGGTTCCACTCGACGTTGCCCACTGGTCGGAACTAACTGCACGTGAAATGGTCCTCGTTCGGGAAAACTGGGACTTTGGGCGGAAACCAGCAAAAGTGCTTCTTCGGATGCCCTAACTACACTATCGTCAGGACCAATGGACATTTTGACCAAACGTCGTCGGAATCATGCCCGACTGGATACGTCTGGGCCTACGAGCCTTTCCACGGGATTCCGGGACAGTCCGGACAAGTCGGACCCATTCCAGGTCCCGACCGGTCAATTGTCCCTAAAGACTTTTTCGGGGCGGAACTTCGGACGGAGGTCTCGGGCCACATGTCAATCCGCCCGACCGGTCAAGTGTCCCTGAAGACTTTTTCTGGGCGGAACTTCGGACGGAGGTATCGGGCCACCCATCGATCCTTTCGAATTCCCGTCTGTCTCCAGAGGTTCCACTCGACGTTGCTCACTGGTCGGAACTGACTGTACGTGAAACAAGCAAAAGTAGTCCTTTTTTGCGTGCCGTAACTGCGCTATCAGTGGGACCAATGGTCATTTTGACCAAACGACGTCAGATTCATGCCGGGCTGGATCCGATTGGTCAGTATGGGGCCCACCAGCCTGTCCACTGGATTTCGGGCCACTCCGGTCAAGTCGCACCCATTCCAGGTCTCGACCGGTCAAGTGGCCCTGAAGACTTTTTCGTGGCGGAACTTCGAACGGAGGTCTCGGGCCACTTGTCAATCCGTTTGGCGTCCCGTCTGTCCCCACAGGTCCCACTCTACGTTGCCCACTAGTCGGAACTGACTGTACCGGAAACGGGCCTCGTTCGGAGAACTTTGGACGGAAACCAGCAAAAGTAGTCCTTTTTCGTGTGCCCTAACTGCGCTATCGTTGGGACCAATGGTCATTTTCACCAAAGGATGTCGGAATCATGCCGGGTTGGATCCGTCTGGTCAGTATCGAGCCCACGAGCCTTTCTACAGAATTCCGGGCCACTCCGCACAGTCGGACCCATTCCAGGTCCCGACCGGTCAAGTGTCCTTGAAGACTTTTTCTGGGCGGAACTTCGGACGGAGGTCTCGGGCCACCCATCGATCCTTTCGAATTCCAGTCTGTCTCCAGAGGTTCCACTCAACGTTACCCACTGGTCGGAACTGACTGTACGTGAAATGGGCCTCGTTCGGACGGGATTCCGGGACACTCCGGACAAGTAGGACCCATTCCAGGTCCCGACCGGTCAAGTGTCCCTAATGACTTTTTCGGGTCGGAACTTCGGAGGGAGGTCTCAGACCACTTGTCAATCCGTTTTGGCGTCTCGTCTGTCCCCACAGGTTCCACTCTACGTTGCTCACTGGTCGGAACTGAATGTAAGTGAAACGGGCCTCGTTCGGAGAACTTTGGACGGAAACCAGCAAAAGTAGTCCTTTTTCCGTGCCGTAACTGCGCTAACGCCGGGACCAATGGTCATTTTGACCAATGGACGTCGGAATCATGCCGGGTTGGATCCGTCTGGTCAGTATCGGGCCCACGAGCCTTTCTACAGAATTCCGGGCCACAAGCCGGACCCATTCCAGGTCCCGACCGGTCAAGTGTCCCTGAAGACTTTTTCTGGGCGGAAGTTCGGACGGAGGTATCGGGCCACCCATCGATCCTTTCGAATTCCCGTCTGTCTCCAAAGGTTCCACTCAATGTTCTCCACTGGTCGGAACTGACTGTACGTGAAATGGGCCTCGGTTCGAGAAACTGGGCCTTTGGGCGGAAACCAGCAAAAGTAGTCCTTTTTCGCGTGCCGTAACTACGCTAACGCCGGGACCAATGGTCATTCTGACCAAACGACGCCAGATTCATGCCGGGCTGGATCCGTCTGGTTAGTATGGGGCCCACGAGCCTTTCCACTGTATTTCGGGCCACTCCGCACAAGTCGGACCCATTCCAGGTCTCGACCGGTCAAGTGGCCCCGAAGACTTTTTCTGGGCGGAACTTCGGATGGAGGTCTTGGGCCACCCGTCGATCCGTTTGGCATACTGTCTGTCCCCACAAGTTCCACTCGACGTTGCCCACTGGTCGGAACTGACTGTATGTAAAACGGGCCTCGTTCGGAGGAACTGGGCCTTTAGGCGGAAACCAGCAAAAGTAGTCCTTTTTCGCATGCAGTAACTGCGCTAACGCTGGGACCAATGGTCATTTTCACCAAACGACGACAGATTCATGCCGGGCTAGATCCTTCTGGTCAGTATGGGGCCCACGAGCCTTTCTACAGGATTCCGGGCCACTCCGTACAAGTCGGACCCATTCCAGGTCCCGACCGGTCAAGTGTCCCTGAAGACTTTTTCTGGGCGGAACTTCGGACGGAGGTCGTGGGCCACCCGTCCATCCGTTCTGCATTCCGTCTGTCCCCACAGGTTCCACTCGACGTTGCCCACTTGTCGGAATTGACTGTACGTTCAACAGACCTTGTTCGGAGAAACTTGACCTTTGGGTGGAAACCAGCAAAAGTAGTCCTTTCTCGCGTGCCGTAACTGCGCTATCGCCGGGACCAATGGTCATTTTGACCAAACGACGTCAGATTCATGCCTGGCTGGATCCGATTGGTCGGTATGGGGCCCATGAGCCTTTGCGCAGTATTCCGTGCCACTCCGGACAAGTCGGACTCATTCCAGGACCCGACCGGTCAAGTGTCCCTTAAGACTTTTTCGGGGCAGAACTTCGGACGGACGTATCGGGGCACCCGTCGATCCAATCGGCGTCCCGTCTGTCGCAACAGGTTCCACTCGACATTGCCCACTGTACGTGAAACGGGCCTCATTCGGGGAAATTGGGCCTTTTGACGGAAACCAACAAAAGCAGTCCTTTTTGGCGTGCCCTAATTGCTCTATCGCCGCGACCGTCGGTCATTTTGACCAAACGATGTCGGAATCATGTCGGGCAGGATCCTTCTGGACAATATGGGGACCACGAGGCTTTCCACAGGATTCTGGGCCACTCCCAACATGTCGGACCCATTCTCGGTCCCGACCGGTCAAATGTCCCTGAAGACTTTTTCTGGGCGGATCTTCTCTCGGGCCACCCGTCAATCCGTTTCCGCGTCCCGTCTATACCCACAGGTTCCACTAGACGTTGCCCATTGGTCGGAACTGATTGTACGTGAAACGGGCCTCATTCGGAGGAACTGGGCCTTTGGGCGGAAACCAGCAAAAGTAGTCCCTTTTCGCATGCCCTAACTGCGCTATCGCCGGGACCAATGGTCATTTTGACCAAACGACGACGGAATCATGACGGGCTGGATCCGCCTGGTAAGTACGAGGCCCACAATCCTTTTCGCTAGATTTTGGGCCACTGCGGACAAGTCGGACCAGTTCCAGGTCCCGACCGATCAAGTGTCCCTGAAGACTTTTTCTGGGCGAAACTTTGGACGGAGGTCTCGGGCCACCCGTCGATCCGTTCGGCGTCCCGTCTGTCCCCACAGGTTCCACTCGACGTTGCCCACTTGTCGGAATTGACTATACGTGCAGCAGGCCTTGTTCGGAGAAACTGGGCCTTTGGGTGGAAACCAGCAAAAGTAGTCCTTTTTCGTGTGCCGTAACTGCGCTATCGCCGGGACCAATGGTCATTTTGACCAAACGACGTCAGATTCATGCCTGGCTGGATCCGATTCGTCGGTATGGGGCCCACGAGCCTTTCCACTAGATTTTGGGCCACTCCGGACAAGTAAGACCCATTCCAGGTCTCGACCGGTCAAGTGGCCTGAAGACTTTTTCTGGGCGGAACTTCGGACGGAGGTCTTGGGCCACCCGTCGATCTGTTTGGCATCCTGTCTATGCCCATAGGTTCCACTCGCCATGGCCCACTGGTCGCAACTGACTGTACATGAAATGGGCCTCGTTCGGAGAATCTGAGCCTTTGGGCAGAAACCAGCAAAAGTAGTCCATTTTCGCGTGCCGTAACTGCGCTAACGCCGGGACCAATGGTCATTTTGACCAAACGACGTCAGATTCATGTTGGGCTGGATCCCCCTGGTCAGTATGGGGCCCACGAGCCTTTCTACAGGATTCCGGGCCACTCCGGACAACTTGGACCCATTCCAGGTCCCGACCGGTCAAGTCTCCCTGAAGACTTTTTCTGGGCGGAACTTCGGACGGAGGTCTCAGGCCACCCGTCGATCCTTTCGGCGTCCTGTCTGTCGCCACAGGTTCCACTCGACGTTGCCCACTTGTCCCTAAAGACTTTTTCAGGGCGGACCTTCGGACGGAGGTCTCAGGCAATTTGTCAATCCGTTTTGCGTCCCGTCTGTCCCCATGGGTTCCACTCTACGTTGCCCACTGGTCGGAACTGAGTGTACGTGAAACGGGCCTCGTTCGGAGAACTTTGGACGGAAACCAGCAAAAGTAGTCCTTTTTCGCGTGCCCTAACTGCGCTATGGTCGGGACCAATGGTTATTTTGACCAAAGGACGTCGGAATCATGCCGGGTTGGATCCGTCTGGTCAGTATCGGGCCCACAAGCCTTTCTAAAAAATTCCGGGCCACTCCGGACAAGTCGGACCCATTCCAGGTCCCGACCGGTCAAGTGTCCCTGAAGACTTTTTCTGGGTGGAACTTCGGACGGAGGTGTCGGGCCACCCATCGATCCTTTCGAATTCCCGTCTGTCTCCAGAGGTTCCACTTGATGTTGCCCACTGGTCGGAACTAACTGTACGTGAAATGGGCCTCAGTCGGAGAAACTGGGCCTTTGGGCGGAAACCAGCAAAAGTAGTCCTTTTTCCGTGCCGTAACTGCGCATACGCCAAGACCAATGGTCATTTTGACCAAACCACGTCAGATTCATGCCGGGCTGGATCCGTCTGGTCAGTATGGGCCCCATGAGCCTTTCCACTAGATTTCGGGCCACTCCGGACAAGTCGGACCCATTCCAGGTCTCGACCAGTCAAGTGGCCCTAAAGACTTTTTCTGGGCGGAACTTTGGACGGAGGTCTCGGGCCACCCGTCGATCCGTTTGGCTTCCTGTCTATCCCCACAGGTTCCACTCAACGTTGCCCACTGGTCGGAACTGACTGTACGTGAAATGGTCCTCGTTCGGAAAAACTGGGACTTTGGGCAGAAACCAGCAAAAATGCTTCTTCGCGTGCCCTAACTGCGCTATCGTCAGGACCAATGGACATTTTCACCAAACGTCGTCGGAATCATGCCTAGCTGGATCCGTCTGGGCCAACGAGCCTTTCCACCGTATTCCGGGACACTCCGGACAAGTCGGACCCATTCCAGGTCCCGACCGGTCAAGTGTCCCTAAAGACTTTTTCGGGGCGGAACTTCGGACGGAGGTCTCGGGCCACTTGTCAATCTGTTTGGCGTCCCGTCTGTCCCCACAGGTCCGACTCTACGTTGCCCACTAGTCGGCATTGACTATATGTGAAACGGGCCTCGTTCGGAGAACTTTGGATGGAAACTAGCAAAAGTAGTCCTTTTTCGCGTGCCCTAACTGCGCTATCGTCGGGACCAATGGCCATTTTGACCAAAGCACGTCGGAATCATGCCGGGCTGGATCCGTCTGGTCAGTATCGGGCCCACGAGCCTTTCTACAGAATTCCGGGCCACTCCGGACAAGTCGGACCCATTCCAGGTCCCGATCGGTCAAGTGTCCCTGAAGACTTTTTCTGGGCGAAACTTCGGACGGAGGTAACGGACAACCCATCGATCATTTCGAATTCCCGTCTGTCTCCAGAGGTTCCTCTCGATGTTGCCCACTGGTCGGAACTGACTGTACGTGAAATGGGCCTCGGTCGGAGAAACTGGGCCTTTGGGCGGAAACCAGCAAAAGTAGTCCTTTTTCCGTGCCGTAACTGCGTTAACGCCGGGACCAATGGTCATTTTGACCAAACCACGTCAGATTCATGCCGGGCTGGATGCGTCTGGTCAGTATGGGCCCCATAAGCCTTTCCACTAGATTTCGGGCCACTCCGGACAAGTCGGACCCATTCAGGTCTCGACCGGCAAAGTGGCCCTGAAGACTTTTTCTGGACGGAACTTTGGACGGAGATCTCGGGCCACCCATCAATCCTTTCGAATTCCCGTCCATCTCTAGAGGTTCCACTCTACGTTGCCCACTGGTCGGAACTGACTGTACGTGAAACCAACGAAAGTAGTCCTTTTTCGCGTGCCGTAACTGCGCTATCAGCGGTACCAATGGTCACTTTGACAAAAAGACGTCGGAATCATGCCGGGCTGGAGCCGTCTTGTCAGTATGGGGCCCACGAGCCTTTCCACAGGATTCCGAGCCATTCCGGACAAGTCGGACCCATTCTAGGTCCCGACCGGTCAAGTGTCCCTGAAGACTTTTTCTGTGCAAAACATCGGACGGAGGTCTCGGGCCACCCGTCGATTCGTTCAGCGTTCCATCTATCCCCAGAGGTTCCACTCGACGTTGCCCACTGGGTGGAACTGATTGTACGTGAAACGGGCCTCGTTCGGAGGAACTGGTCCTTTGGGCGGATACCAGCAAAAGTAGTCCTCTTTCACGTGTCCTCACTGCGCTATCACCAGGACCAACTGTCATTTTGACCAAACGACGTCGGAATCATGTCCGACTGGATCCGTCTGGTCAGTAAGGGTCCCAGGAGCCTTTCCATAGGATTCCGGGCCACTCCGGACAAGTCGGACCCATTCCAGGTCCCGACCGGTCAAGTTCGGACGGAGGTCTCGGGCCACCCGTCGATCCTTTTGAATTCCCGTCTGCCTCCATAGGTTCCACTCGACGTTGACCACTGGTCGGAACTGACTGTACATGAAATGGGCCTCGGCCGGAGAAACTGGGCCTTCGGGCGGAAACCAGCAAAAGTAGTCCTTTTTCATGTGCCGTAACTGCGCTATCGCCGGGAACAATGCTCATTCTGACCAAACGACGTTAGATTCATGACGGGCTGGATCCGGCTGGCTAGTATGGGGCCCACGAGCCTTTGCACTAGATTTCGGGCCCCTCCGGACAAGTCGGACCCATTCCAAGTCTCGACCGGTCAAGTGGCCCTGAAGACTTTTTCTGGGCGGAACTTCGGACGGAGGTCTCCGGCCACACATCGATCCGGTTGGCGTCTGTCTGTCCCCACAGGTTCCACTCGACATTTCCCACTAGTGGGAACTGACTGTACGTGAAATGGTCCTCGTTTGGAGAAACTGGGACTTTGGGCGGAAACCAGCAAAAGTAGTCCTTCGCGTGCCCTAACTGCGCTATCGTCAGGACCAATGGTCATTTTGACCAAACGACGTCGGAATCATGCCGGGCTGGATCCGTCTGGTAAGTACGAGGCCCGCAAGCCTTTCCACTAGATTCCGGGTGTTACGAGCTCGTAACCAGTGCCGAACCCTAGAGAACACAGATAGGTCAGATACCACAGTCAGGGTCGTGTCCAGCGTACATGACCAACAGGGCAAGACAGTGTGAGTAGTGTGCCCCAGCACGGTCCATAGCCATGGCGGGCCTAACACAGCCTAGGGACCCTGTCAGCAGGATAGGGCCCCCAGTTGGGTCCCGACGTGCAGGCCGACACTTGGCAGTAGCATGCTACCAGTCCTCACACTGGGCTAGGAGGGGCTTACTCTATATCAGGGAGTAGGCAAGGTTGGGTGGATCAATTAGTGTTTGCCCTACTGTGGTGTTAGGATCTATTACACTGGTATCAGAGCCATCTCCATCCTAGGGAGTTCAGGAGCAACAGTAGAGAAAGCTATCAGAAGATAGGAAAGATCTGGGAGATTCTCAGAAAAGAATAGAGGAGGAAAATCGCTGTAGGATCAGCTTTCTAATCCTCCAATTTGCTGGATTTCTCAGTAGTTTGGAAGCATATCTTTTACAATAGCTTCAGCGCTGAAAAATCAGTTTCCCTCTCTGATTTTCGAGTGTAGATCACTATGATCTGAGCGGAAATTCAAGAGGAAGGGAAGAGCAGGTCCATCGCTGTATAGTCAGCCCTCAAATCTGAATTTCGTATGAAGTTCTGAGTAGATTAGAAGGAGTTCTGATCTGAAATATTGTAGCAGGGCCAGCACTGGACAGTAGGGTAGAAATCTCAGAATTTAACCCTGTTTTTCAGAAGTTTTTCAGGAGTCTGAGTTTCAGACTTGCTTGCTACAGACCAGCGACCTACAGGCTGAGAGTAAATCAGAGAATCAAGGTGATTTCAAAGCTGTAAATTGGACAAATCGGGCCATACAGGTTGCTGACCAACCAGCGAGGGCAGGGACTTCAAAAATTCCGGATTTCTTTTTGTAAACTTCCGGTTTTTACTCGGTTTGTTGGAGCCCCACACCTCAAATCAGATCAGTCAGCTACTCAACTCAAGAACCGGGAAATTTGGCACCGTTTTGAAGCTTCAAACTGGCATTTTCCGGGACAGCAGGTCTGAAATCTTGGGGAAAAGAGCTGAAAGGGTTCCTCTTCATAATCTCTTTGGAAGTACAGTCCTCAGAAACAGCTAAGTCATCTTTCCTTTCCCTTGTACAGTTGTAAATTAGTCTTTTAGACTTTTTTCCTTCAGAAGTTAAGGTAGCTCTCTTTCAGTTTCGAAGATGACCACTCCTCAGGGACCTGATCAACCCCAGGAGAGAGGCTTCGACGAACTTGAAACAGAAGCCTTGGCTTACAGAAAAGGGAAGGAACCCATGGAAGTAGAAGAACAGGAACAGTTCGCCGAAGAACTCAACGAACTGGTTACCAAGGAGCAGTTCCTTCAATTGGTAACAGAAGTGGATGAACTGAAGCTGGCATTAGCCAATTTCAAGTCCAGTGTGGACGACTCGTTCGCTGAACTCAAAAACTTGATTTTGAGCTCCGCGAAAGGAAGCCTTCCCTCCACTTCTCAGTTATCCCCTTCTCCACTTCCATCAGTTTCGGGTGAGACTTTACGGTCTCACCCCAGTGTTTTTAAAGATTTAAAGCCTCCTACTTTTAATGGGGAAGAGAAGGATAGAAATGCAGATATTCTACAAACCTTCCTCAGCAAATGGAAGAACATTCATGCTCTTAAACAGACCCCTGACCATTTGCAAGCAATTGAGGCCAGTCTTTCTTTAGGGCCTATGGCCTATAAGTGGTGGTTAAATCTCCAGGAGACTGGGCAGACTCCCCGGTCATGGAAAGCTTTTGAAGAAGCTTTCCTAAGAGAATTTCTACCAGAGAATGAACTTGATAGAGCCTGGGAAGCCTGGGAAAGAACAGTAATGGACAAGTCCCTCATCCAATATATCTCGCAGTATCGAGAGGCAATTTTAAAGATTAAAAATATGGATGATTATCAAAAAATCAGGGGATTTGTCCGTGGCCTCAAAGATGAATATAAAGTAGAGGTCCAGAGAAACTCGCCTACTACCCTTGAGCAAGCTCTCAGATATGCTCAAATCTATGATGATTCAGTGGGTAGGAAGAGAGCGAGACAGCAACCACTTTCTGAGCAGCTTCCTCAGAAAGACTTTCAATTTAAAAAGAAATTTTTAAAAAGAAAGAAAGAAGATAAATTTAAAGGTGAAGCTCCTCAGAAACGCCCTTCACACATACAGCCCTTAAAACCAGATGATTTTGAGAAAGCCAAACAAGAACGTTTGTGCTTTGTGTGTATGGGCAAGGGACACACAGTCAGACAGTGTCCCAAGGGGCCTTTCACTAAAAAAGATAAAAAACAAGTTCATCTTGTTCAGACTGTATGTTTCCCCAGTGACTCGGCAGCTTCCGAGATCAAAGTGTATCATGAAGATCATGAACACTGTTGCCAGCTGACCTCTGCAATGCTAGCGAGACCCTTCAGCTTTGGGCCGCATGACCTAGTACGTATGCATGGGAAAGTTGGTAACCAGTCAGTAAGAGTCATGGTTGATGATGGGGCAACCCATAATTTCATCAACCACACCCTGGTTAAAAAGCTTAAACTACCAGAAGTACCTAGTCAGCATAGGTACATAGTTTCATTAGCTAAGGGTGAAGATAAAAAAATATGGGAAACTATGGTAAGTAAGTTAAATCTTGGTATTCAGGGGTACCAAGATCAAATAAACTTTCAGATAATGCACCTGGATCGAACAGACATTGTTCTCGGGAGAGATTGGCTCTACAGTTTAGGACCTTCCCTCCACAGAAACTATCAGGAGAACACCCTCAGCTTTCAGTATAAAGGCCGAGAGATCCAGTTGCATGGGGAGCATGATGTTCCCAACAGCCCTATGGTCTGCAGTTCAGACCTCTGTCAGCTAATCGGAGACGAAGACCATCAGGTATTCTTATGTGACTTTCAGTTTATTCCTGAAGTTTCTATTTCCAGTTCTATTCAGCAGAAAATCAGTAAATTAGAAACTTTATTGTCTAAATTTAAAGATGTTTTTCCTGAAGATTTGCCACATGGTTTACCACCTAGCAGAGAGGTAGATCATGTAATAAACCTAGTACCAGGTACAGCACCTGTTTCTAAACCTCCGTATCGGGTCAGCCGAACAGAGGATGAAGAAATAACTAGGCAGTTAACATACTATCTTGGGAAAGGCCAAATTCAGACCAGTAGTTCACCATGGGCCTCACCAGTCCTATTGGTGAAAAAGAAAGAGGGGTCTATGTGTCTTTGCGTAGATTACAGAGCCCTCAATAAAGTCACAATTAAGAATAAATACCCTATGCCTCGGGCAGACGAGTTGTTTGATCAACTCGACGGGGCTAAGTTTTTCAGTAAAATAGACCTTAGATCGGGATATCATCAAGTCCGTATAAAATCGGAAGATGTCTCGAAAACAGCTTTTAGGACTCGTCACGGTCATTATGAGTTTAAGGTGATGCCATTTGGGCTCACAAATGCTCCAGCTACCTTTATGACCTTGATGAACAGTGTCCTCAGACCATACTTGGGTAAGTTTGTGGTCGTATTTTTAGATGACATCCTCGTCTACAGCAAAACGAGGAAGGAGCATCTAAAACATCTCAGAAAGGTGTTTCGACTGCTCAGAAAGCATAAGCTTTATGCTAAACAATCCAAGTGTGAATTCTTCGTTGAAGAAGTAGCATATTTGGGTCACATTATCTCTTCAGATGGGATTAAGATGGACCCAAATAAGGTTAAAGCCATACTCAGTTGGCTGAGACCTCAGAATATTTTGGAACTTCAAATCTTTCTTGGTCTCGCGGGATATTACAGACGATTTGTCAAGGAATATGCTCAGATAGCAGTCCCTATGACAAATCTTCTTAAGGGGAAGGGAAAGGAGTTCATTTGGGAGTCTGCACAACAGGAGAGCTTTGATGCTCTCAAAACAGCCTTAGCTACAGCACCAGTCTTAAAAGTCGTCGACCCCAATCAGCCATTTGTGGTCGAAACAGATGCTAGCGACTTTGCAGTAGGCGCTGTGCTAACTCAGGGTGGACGACCAGTTGCGTTCGAGAGTAAAAAACTCGAGCCAGCTCAGACTAGGTACAGTGCCTATGAAAAGGAACTCTTTTCTATAGTCCATGCCCTTAAGACTTGGAGGCATTATTTGTATGGTGCCAACTTTGAGGTCCTGACAGACCATGAGAGTCTCAGATACCTTTGCAATCAACCTGAGCTTAGAGGTCGGAAAGCTCGTTGGGCAGAGTTGATGCAAGAGTTTGACATGTCTATCAGATATAGGCGTGGAAAATTCAATACAGTAGCAGATGCCCTTAGCAGAATGCCTATGATAAACGAGCTGAGTTTTACTCAGATTCGTAATGAGTTACTCGAGTCCTTGAGAGGGAAATGCCAGCATGATGCATTCTTCTCTATTGTCTGGAACTCAGTCCAGAACAGACAGTTACAGACTCCAGAACCAGTTCCCGGGGCTGGTGCCAGTTCATCCAAGAATACGGCAGCTTCCGTTGAGGATGATGATGAGTCCGAGTATACGTCGTCAGATGACGTTGAGGATTCTGAGCCTGTATTACCCAAGCAAACCCCTGTGGTTGAGGGTCAGTTGACTCAAGGATTCAAATGGAAACAGTATTCCATTCAGGATGAGTACTTGCTCTATAGAGATAGAGTATGTGTCCCCAATTCAGAGTATTATAGGCAGCAGGTCCTATATGAATGTCATGACAATCCTAGCGGGGGACACCCAGGCATACAGAAGACCTATGAGCTTCTTCGTAGGCAATTTTTCTAGCCCAGTATGAAAAAGGACGTCCACCAGTATGTAACCAGTTGCCAGAAATGTCAAGTAAATAAAGCAGAGCGTTTAAAGGCAGGAGGGTTGTTGCATCCCTTAGAAATACCAGCTGGTAAATGGGAGAGTATCTCCATGGATTTTATAGTAGGCCTGCCTAAAACCCAAAAGGGTAATGACGCTATATGGGTCACAGTTGACCGTCTGACCAAAATGGCTCATTTTATTCCGACCAAAACAACCGTTAGAGCTCCAGAGTTAGCGAGGTTGTTTGTAGACGGGCTATTTAAATTGTACGGTCTACCTTCCGGCATAGTCAGCGACCGGGACAGTAAGTTTACTGGAAATTTTTGGAAGGCAGTATTCCATCATCTCCATACTAAACTTAATATGAGTACCACTGACCATCCACAGACGGACGGTCAAACAGAAAGGGTAAATCAAGTGCTGGAGGATATGCTTCGTGCATACGTCAGCAAGAGGCAGACTAATTGGGAGGAGTATCTCTCAATATTAGAGTTTGCTTACAACAGTACCAAACATTCAGCTACGGGATACAGCCCATTTATGCTGATGTACGGTTTTCAGCCACGCTCACCCACAGCTGTAGGGTTTAAACAAGAAAAAGTTGAAGCAGCCAGAAACTTTTTAGAAGACCTAAACCAGATGATAGAACATGCTAAGCGTAGCATTAGACAATCCCAGGATCGAGCCAGGCATTATGCAGATCCACACAGACGGGATGTGCAGTTCTCCACTGGTGAGAAAGTCTACTTGAGAGTCCCAGTTGACTCTAAAACCCTCAAATCGGGAGTGTGTGCTAAGTTGTCTCCAAGGTATTGTGGTCCCTTTACCATCAGTAGGAGACTAGGCGAGGTCACCTATGAACTAGAACTCCCACACAGCAGTAAGGTTTTTCCAGTTTTTCATGTAAGTCAGTTACGAAAAGCCTTAACCAGATCAGATAATCTGGTAGGGGACAGTGTTCTAGTTCTCCCATTGGATCCTCAACAACCTCCACATGAACCAGAGGAAATTCTTGATAGTAGAGAGACGCAGACTCGTCATACTCTATACCGAGAATATCTGGTTAAGTGGAATGATCAGCCTGTTGAGAATGCCACTTGGGAAAGAGGCAGCGTCCTTCGCAAGATTTTTCCAGACTTTGTCTTAGAGGACCAAGACGGTTCTTAAGGGGGAGGGAGTGTTACGAGCTCGTAACCAGTGCCGAACCCTAGAGAACACAGATAGGTCAGATACCACAGTCAGGGTCGTGTCCAGCGTACATGACCAACAGGGCAAGACAGTGTGAGTAGTGTGCCCCAGCACGGTCCATAGCCATGGCGGGCCTAACACAGCCTAGGGACCCTGTCAGCAGGATAGGGCCCCCAGTTGGGTCCCGACGTGCAGTCGGCCATGTCAGTGCCACGTGGCCGACACTTGGCAGTAGCATGCTACCAGTCCTCACACTGGGCTAGGAGGGGCTTACTCTATATCAGGGAGTAGGCAAGGTTGGGTGGATCAGTTAGTGTTTGCCCTACTGTGGTGTTAGGATCTATTACACCGGGCCACTCCGGACAAGTCGGACCCGTTCCAGGTCCCGACCGGTCAAGTGTCCCTGAAGACTTTTTCTGGGCGAAACTTTGGACGGAGGTCTCGGGCCACCCGTCGATCCGTTCGGCATCCCGTCTGTCCCCAGAGGTTCCACTTGACGTTGCCCATTGGTGGGAATTGACTGTATGTGAAATGGTCCTCGTTCGGAGAAACTAGGACTTTGTGCGGAAACCAGCAAAAGTAGTCCTTCTTCGCGTCCCCTAACTGCGCTATCGTCAGGACCATTGGTCATTTTAACCAAACGACGTCGGAATCATGCCTGGCTGGATCCGTCTAGGCCCACGAGCCTTTCCACGGGAATCCGGGCCACACCGAACCAGTCGGACCCATTCCAGGTGCCGACCGATCAAGTGTCCTTGAAGACTTTTTCGGGGCGTAACTTCGGACGGAGGTCCCGGGCCACCCGTCAATCCGTTTGGCGTTCCGTCCATCCCTACAGGTTCAACTCTACGTTGCCCACTGTTCGAAACTGACTGTATGTGAAACGGGCCTCGTTCGGAGAAACTGGGCCTTTGGATGAAAACCAGCAAAAGTAGTCCTTTTTCGCATGCCCTAACTGCACTATCGCCGGGACCAATGGTCATTTTGACCAAACCATGTCGGAGTTATGCCGGGTTGGATCCGTCTGGTTAGTATGGGGCCCACGAGCCTTTCCGCGAGATTCCGTGCCACTCCGGACAAGTCGGACCCATTCCAGGACCCGACCCGTCAAGTGTCCCTGAAGACTTTTTCGGGGCAGAACTTCGGACGGACGTATCGGGCCACCCGTCGATCCGTTCGGAGTCTCGTCTGTCGCAACAGGTTCCACTCGACATTGCCCACTGGCCGAAACTGACTGTACGTGAAACGGGCCTCGTTCGGAGAAACTGGGCCTTTGGACGGAAACCAGCAAAAGCAGTCCTCACACGATCTAGGCATGATTAAAGGAAGCCTGGGGATCAGTAAAATCTGGAGAGAGAAAATGACTTTCTAGAAAGAGAAAATCCTAGAGAGAGAAGAATGTCCTTTACCAGCCTGGGTAGAGTGCTTGGTATGACGGGGGGTGCCGAATCCCACCAATACTATAGGGGAGTGCGGGTTGCGACTCAAGGCGAGCTCCAACCAAGTCTCAACCTCCCTTGCTGGAATGTTGTCATGGCTCTCGCCTTGGCATGCTAGCGCCCCAGAGACTAGGGTCGGTCACACACTTGAAATGTAACCCTCTCAGATTTATCAATAAAGTGGGATTTTCCTCAAATTGACTCTGATTACCTTCTGGGTTTCAGTGTTCGGTAAAAGCGCCAATTGTAAGGCCGCTTTCAAAATTTTTAACTTGGCACATAGCTGAGGGTCGTATCCCGGGACGCCAGCGGTATGCCGTCGGGACCATTCGGTCCGTGGCGCCAGCGGTATGCTGGCGGGACCATTTGGTCCAGGAACTGGTTGTTTCCATATCTGTCGCGGCTTGTGGTTCTGAGTGTTCCTTGCATGAACGTGAATGGGTTAAGCTCTTGGGGAATGGGCTCTAACCTGTCGGCTGAGTTGGATGGCTTGCTTGGGTGGAAGTTACCTGCTTATGGCTGTCCAGTCTGGCGTGGCGCCAGGTTGGCTTCCAGCGCTCGGTTAAGTCCGATGTAAGTCAGACCGCTTGCTTGGAATGGATGTTACTCGTTTGTAATGAAGCTTCGAGTTGGTTAAGTTTGATGTATGTCGGGCGGCTTGCTTGGAGGGAAGTTACCCACATCGGGACCCCCGATCTGGCATGGTGCCAGGTTGGATCTCAATGTTGGTTTTCGGAACTTCAAGTTGGTTAAGTCTGATCGTTGTTGGCACGTTGGCTGCTTGTATGTCAAGTGGGTTTGGATGGCAAGAGTTGAAGGCTGGGAAGCTAAGTCGTGATTCCCGGCTCCCTTTGGGATGCCAGCGCTACAGATCCGGTCCCTGAAGACTTTTTCTGGGCGAAACTTTGGACGGAGGTCTCGAGCCACCCGTCGATCCGTTCGGCGTCCTGTCTGTCCCTAATGGTTCCACTCGACGTTGCCCACTTGTTGGAACTGACTGTACATGAAACGGGCCTAGCTCGGAGCAACTGGGCCTTTGGGTGGAAACCAGAAAAAGTAGTCATGTTTCGCATGCCCTAACTGCGCTATCGCCGGGAGCAATGGTCATTTTGACCAAACGACGTCGAAATCATGTCGGGCTGGATCCGTCTGGTTTGCATGGGGCCCACGAGCCTTTCCACAGGATTCCGGGCCACTCCGGACAAGTCGGACCCATTCCAGGTCCCGACCGGTCAAGTGTCCCTGAAGACTTATTTTGGGTGGAACTTCGGACGGAGGTCTCGGGCCACCCGTCGATCCGTTCGACATCCCGTCAGTCCCCACAAGTTCCACTCGACGTTGTCCACTGGTCGAAACTGACTGTACATGAAACGGGCCTCGTTCTGAGAAACTAGGCCTTTGGACGGAAACCAGCAAAGTAGTCTTTTTTCGCGTGCCCTAAATGCGCTATCGCCGGGACCAATGGTCATTTTGACCAAAAGACGTCGGAATCATGCCGGGCTGGAGCCGTCTTGTCAGTATGGGGCCCGCGAGCCTTTCCACAGGATTCCGGGCCACTCCAAACAAGTCGGACCCATTCCAGGTTCCGACCGGTCAAGTGTCCCTGAAGACTTTTTCTGGGCGAAACTTCGGACGGAGGTCTCGGGCCAGCCGTCGATCCGTTCGGTGTCTCGTCTGTCCCCACAGGAACCGATTGTACGTTAAACGGGCCTCGTGTGGAGGAATTGGGCTTTTGGGCAGATACCAGGAAAAGTAGTCCTTTTTCGCGTGCCCTAACTGCGCTATCGCCAGGACCAATGGTCATTTTGACCAACCGACGTCGGAATCATGCCAGGTTGGATTCGTCTGGTCAGTATGTGGTCCACAAGCCTTTCCACAGGTTTCCGGGCCACTCCGGACAAGTCGGACCCATTCCAGGTCCCGACCGGTCAGTTGTCCCTGAAGACTTTTTCTGGGCGGAACTTCGGACGGAGGTGTCGGGCCACCCGTCGATCCGTTCGGCCTCCAGTCTGTCCCAACAGGTTCCACTCGACGTTGTCCACTGGTCGGAACTGACTCTACGTGAAACGTGCCTCGTTCAGAGAAACTTTGCCTTTGGGCGGAAACCAGCAAAAGTAGTCCTTTTTCGCGTGCCCTAACTGCGCTATCGCCGGGACCAATGGTCATTCTGACCAAACCACGTCGGAATCATGCCGGGCTGGATCTGTCTGGGCCCACGAGCCTTTCGAAGGGATTCCGGGCCACTCCGGACAAGTCGGACCCATTCCATTTCCCGACCAGTCAAGTGTCCCTGAAAACTTTTTCAGGGCGTAACTTCGGACGGAGGTCTCGGGCCACCCGTCGATCCGTTTGGCATCCTGTCTGTCCCCACAGGTCCCAGTCAACGTTGCCCACTGGTCAGAACTAACTGTACATGAAACAGGCCTCGTTCGGAGAAACTGGGCCTTTGGGCAGAACCAGCAAAAGTAGTCCTTTTTCACGTGCCGTAACTGCGCTAACGCCAGGACCAATAGTCATTTTGACCATACAACGTCGTAATCATGTCGGGCTGGATCCGTCTAGTCAGTATGGGGACCACGAGCCTTTCTACAGGATTTCGTGCCACTCCGTCAAGTCGGACCCATTCTAGGTCCCGACCGGTCTAGTGTCCCTGAAGACTTCACCTCGGTCGGAGAAACTGGGCCTTTGGGCGGAAACCAGCAAAAGTAGTCCTTTTTCCCGTGCCGTAACTGCGCTAACGCCGGCACCAATGGTCATTTTGACCGAACAACGTCAGATTCATGCCGGGCTGGATCCGTCTGGTCAGTATGGGGCCCACGAGCCTTTCCACTAGATTTCGGGCCACTCGGGACAAGTTGGACCCATTCCAGGTCTCGACCGGTCAAGTGGCCCTGAAGGCTTTTTCTGGGCAGAACTTTGGACGGAGGTCTCGGGCCACCCGTCGATCCGTTTGGCTTCCTGTCTGTCCCCACAGGTTCCACTCAACATTGCCCACAGGTCGAAATTGACTGTATGTGAAATGGTCCTCGTTCGGAAAAACTGGGACTTTGGGCGGAAACCAGCAAAAGGGCTTCTTCGCGTGCCCTAACTACCCTATCGTCAGGACCAATGGACATTTTGACCAAACATCGTCGAAATCATGCCCGGCTGGATCCGTCTGGGCCCACGAGCCTTTCCACGGGATTCCGGGACACTCCGGACAAGTCGGACCCATTCCAGGTCCCGACCGGTCAAGTGTCCCTAAAGACTTTCTCGGGTCGGAACTTTTGACGGAGGACTCGGTCCAGTTGTCAATCTGTTTTGGCGTCCCGTGTGTCCCCACAAGTTCCACTCTATGTTGCCCACTGGTCGGAACTGACTGTACGTGAAACGGGCCTCGTTCGGAGAACTTTGGACGGAAACCAGCAAAAGTAGTCCTTTTTTCGTGCCGTAACTGCGCTAACGCCAGGACCAATGGTTATTTTGACCAAAGGATGTCGGAATCATGCCGGGTTGGATCCATCTGGTTAGTATCGGGCCCACGAGCCTTTCTACAGAATTCCGGGCCACTCCGGACAAGTCGGACCCATTCCAGGTCCCGACCGGTCAAGTGTCCCTGAAGACTTTTTCTGGGCGGAAGTTCGGACGGAGGTATCGGGCCAGCCGTCGATCCGTTCGGTGTCTCGTCTGTCCCCACAGGTTCCACTCAACGTTGCCCACTGGTCGGAACTGACTGTACGTGAAATGGTCCTCGTTCAGAAAAATTGGGACTTTGGGCGGAAACCAGCAAAAGGGCTTCTTCGCGTGCCCTAACTGCCCTATCGTCAGGACCAATAAACATTTTGACCAAACGTCGTCGGAATCATGCCCGGGTGGATCCGTCTGGGCCCACGTGCCTTTCCACGGGATTCCGGGACACTCCGGACAAGTAGGACCCATTCCAGGTCCCGACCATTCAAGTGTCCCTAAAGACTTTTTCGGGTCGGAACTTCGGAGGGAGGTCTCGGACCACTTGTCGATCCGTTTTGGCGTCCCGTCTATCCACACAGGTTCCACTCTACGTTGCCCACTGGTCGGAACTGACTGTACGTGAAACGGGCGTCGTTCGGAGAACTTTGGACGGAAACCAGCAAAAGTAGTCCTTTTTCGCGTGCCCTAACTGCGCTATCGTCGGGACCAATGGTCATTTTGACCAAAGGACATCAGAATCATGCCGAGTCGGATCCATCTGGTCAGTATCGGGCCCACGAGCCTTTCTATAGAATTCCGGGCCACTCCGGACAACTCGGACCCATTCCAGGTCCCGACCGGTCAAGTGTCCCTGAAGACTTTTTCTGGGGGAAATTTCGGAGGGAGGTCTCGGGCCACCCGTCGATCCTTTGGAATTCCGTCTGTCTCAAGAGGTTCCACTCGATGTTGCCCACTGGTCGGAACTGACTATACGTGAAATGGGCCTCAGTCGGAGAAACTGGGCCTTTGGGCGGAAACCAGCAAAAGTAGTCCTTTTTCGCGTGCCGTAAGTGCGCTAACGCCGGGACCAATGGTCATTTTGACCAAACGACATCAGATTCATGCCGGGCTGGATCCGTCTGGTCAGTATGGGGCCCACGAGCCTTTCTACTAGATTTCGGGCCACTCCGGACAAGTCAGACCCATTCCAGGTCTCGACAGGTCAAGTGGCCCTGAAGACTTTTTCTGGGCGGAACTTTGGACAGAGGTCTCGGGCCACCCGTCGATCCGTTTGGCGTCCTGTTTGTCCCCACAGATTCCACTCGACGTTGCCCACTGGTCGGAATTGAGTATATGTGAAATGGTCCTCGTTTGTGAAAATTGGGACTTTGGGAGGAAACCAGCAAAAGTCCCTCTTCGCGAGCCCTAACTGCGCTATCGTCAGGACCAATGGACATTTTGACCAAACGTCATCGAAATCATGCCCGGCTGGATCTGTCTGGGCCCATGAGCCTTTCCACGGGATTCTGGGACAGTCTGGACAAGTCGGACCCATTCCAGGTCCCGACCGGTCAAGTGTCCCTAAAGACTTTTTCGGGGCGGAACTTCGGACGGAGGTCTCGGTCCACATGTCAATCCGTTTGGCATCTCGTCTGTCCCCACAGGTTCCACTCTACGTTGCCCACTGGTCAAAACTGACTGTACATGAAACGGGCCTCGTTCGGAGAACTTTGGACGGAAACCAGCAAAAGTAGTCCTTTTTCCGTGCCGTAACTGCGCTAACGCCAGGACCAATGGTCATTTTGACCAAAGGATGTCGGAATCATGCCAGGTTGGATCCGTCTGGTTAGTATCGGGCCCACGAGCCTTTCTACAGAATTCCGGGCCACTTCGGACAAGTCGGACCCATTCCAGGTCCCGACCGGTCAAGTGTCCCTGAAGACTTTTTCTGGGCGGAAGTTCGGACGGAGGTATCGGGCCATCCATCGATCCTTTCGAATTCTCGTCTGTCTCCAGAGGTTCCACTTGATGTTGTCCACTGGTCGGAATTGACTGTACGTGAAATGGGCCTCGGTCCGAGAAACTGGGCCTTTGGGCGGAAACCAGCAAAAGTAGTCCTTTTTCGCATGCTGTAACTGCGCTAACGCCGGGACCAATGGTCATTTTGACCAAACAACGTCAGATTCATGCCGGGCTGGATCCGTCTGGTCAGTATGGGGCCCACGAGCCTTTTCACTAGATTTCGGGCCACTCGGGACAATTTGGACCCATTCCAGGTCTTGACCGGTCAAGTGGCCCTGAAGGCTTTTTCTGGGCAGAACTTTGGACGGAGGTCTCGGGCCACCCGTCGATCCGTTTGGCTTCCTGTCTGTGCCCACAGGTTCCACTCAACGTTGCTCACTGGTCGGAACTGACTGTACGTGAAATGGGCCTCGGCCGGAGAAACTGGGCCTTTGGGCAGAAACCAGCAAAAGTAGTCCTTTTTCGCGTGCCGTAACTGCGCTAATCTCGGGACCAATGGTCATTTTGACCAAACGACGTCAGATTCATGCCGGGCTGGATCCGTCTGGTCAGTATGGGGCCCACGAGCCTTTCCACTAGATTTCGGGCCACTCCGGACAAGTCGGACCCATTCCAGGTCTCGACCGGTCAAGTGGCCATGAAGACTTTTTGTGGGCGGAATTTTGGACGGAGGTCTCGGGCCACTCGTCGATCTGTTTGTCGTCCTGTCTGTCCCCACAGGTTCCACTCGACGTTGCCCACTGGTCGGAACTGACTGTACCTGAAATGGTCCTCGATTGGGAAAACTGGGACTTTGGGAGGAAACCAGCAAAAGTCCTTCTTCGCGTGTCGTAACTGCGCTATCGTCTGGACCAATGGACATTTTGACCAAACGTCATCGGAATCATGCCCGGCTAGATCTGTCTGGGCTTACGAGCCTTTCCACGGGATTCCGGGACAGTCCGCACAAGTCGGACCCATTCTAGGGCTCGACCGGTCAAGTGTCCCTAAAGACTTTTTCGGGGCGGAACTTCGGACGGAGGTCTCGGGCCACTTGTCAATCCGCCCGACCGGTCAAGTGTCCTTGAAGACTTTTTCTGGGCGGAACTTCGGATGGAGGTATCGGGCCACCCATCGATCCTTTCGAATTCCTGTCTGTCTCCAGAGGTTCCACTCGACGTTGCTCACTGGTCGGTACTGACTGTACGTGAAACCAGCAAAAGTAGTCCTTTTTCACGTGCCGTAACTGCGCTAACGCCGGGACCAATGGTCATTTTGACCGAACAACGTCAGATTCATGCCGGGCTGGATCCGTCTGGTCAGTATGGGGCCCACGAGCCTTTCCACTAGATTTCGGGCCACTCGGGACAAGTTGGACCCATTCCAGGTCTCGACCGGTCAAGTGGCCCTGAAGACTTTTTCTGGGCGGAATTAACGACGGAGGTCTCGGGCCACCCATCGATCCTTTCGAATTCCCGTCTGTCTCCAGAGGTTCCACTCAACGTTGCCCACTGGTCGGAACTGACTGTACGTGAAATGGGCCTCGTTTAGATTAACTGGGCCTTTGGGTGGAAACCAGCAAAAGTGGTCCTTTTTCGCGTGCCGTAACTGCGCTAACGCCGGTACCAACGGTCATTCTGACCAAACGATGCCAGAGTCATGCCAGGCTGGATCCGTCTGGTTAGTATGGGGCCCACGAGCCTTTCCACTGTATTTCGGGCCACTCCGGACAAGTCGGACCCATTCCAGGTCTCGACCAGTCAAGTGGCCCTGAAGACTTTTTCTGGGCGGAACTTCGGATGGAGGTCTCGGGCCACCCGTCGATCCGTTTGGCATACTGTCTGTCCCCACAGGTTCCACTCGACGTTGCCCACCGGTCGAAACTGACTGTATGTGAAACGGGCCTCGTTCGGAGGAACTGGGCCTTTGGGCGGAAACCAGCAAAAGTAGTCCTTTTTCGCATGCCGTAACTGCGCTAATGCGGGGACCAATGGTCATTTTGACCAAACGACGACAGATTCATGCCGGGCTAGATCCGTCTGGTCAGTATGGGGCCCACGAGCCTTTCTACAGGATTCCGGGCCACTCCGTACAAGTCGGACCCATTCCAGGTCCCGACCGGTCAAGTGTCCCTGAAGACTTTTTCTGGGCGGAACTTCGGAGGGAGGTCTTGGGCCACCCGTCCATCCGTTCTGCGTTCCGTCTGTCCCCACAGGTTCCACTCGACGTTGCCCACTTGTCGGAATTGACTGTACGTTCAACAGACCTTGTTCGGAGAAACTTGACCTTTGGGTGGAAACCAGCAAAAGTAGTCCTTTCTCGCGTGCCGTAACTGCGCTATCGCCGGGACCAATGGTCATTTTGACCAAACGACGTCAGATTCATGCCTGGCTGGATCTGATTGGTCGATATGGGGCCCATGAGCATTTCTGCGGGATTCCGTGCCACTCCGGACAAGTCGGACCCATTCCAGGACCCGACCGCTCAAGTGTCCCTGAAGACTTTTTCGGGGCAGAATTTCGAACGGACGTATTGGGCCACCCGTCTCGACATTGCCCACTGGTCGGAACTAACTGTACATGAAACCGGCCTCGTTCGGAGAAATTGGGCCTTTGGACAAAAACCAACAAAAGCAGTCCTTTTTGGCATGCCCTAATTGCGCTATCGCCGGGACCATCGGTCATTTTGACCAAACGATGTCAGAATCATGTCGGGCAGGATCCGTCTAGTCAATATGGGGACCACGAGGCTTTCCACAGGATTCCGGGCCACTCCCGACATGTCGGACCGGTCAAATGTCCCTGAAGACTTTTTCTGGGCGGATCTTCGGACGGAGGTCTCGGGCCACCCGTCGATCCGTTTCCGCGTCCCGTCTATACCCACAGGTTCCACTCGATGTTGCCCATTGGTCGGAACTGATTGTACGTGAAACGGGCCTCGTTCGGAGGAACTGGGCCTTTGGGCGGAAACCAGCAAAAGTAGTCCCTTTTCGCATGCCCTAACTGCGCTATCACCGGAACCAATGGTCATTTTGACCAAACGATGTCAGATTCATGCCTGGCTGGATCCGATTCGTAGGTATGGAGCCCACGAGCCTTTCCACTGGATTTTGGGCCACTCCGGACAAGTCGGACCCATTCCAGGTCTCGACCGGTCAAGTGGCCCTGAAGAATTTTTCTGGGCGGAACTTCGGAAGGAGGTCTCGGGCCACCCGTTGATCCGTTTGGCATCCTGTCTATCCCCATAGGTTCCACTAGCCATTGCCCACTGATCGCAACTGACTGTACGTGAAACGGGCCTCGTTCGGAGATACTGGGCCTTTGGGTATAAACCAGCAAAAGTAGTCCATGTTCGCGTGCCGTAACTGCGCTAACGCCGGGACCAATCGTCATTTTGACCAAACGACGTCACATTCATGTTGGGCTGGATCCCCCTGGTCAGTATGGGGCCCACGAGCCTTTCTACAGGATTCCGGGCCACTCGGGACAAGTTGGACCCATTCCAGGTCCCGACCGGTCAAGTGTCCCTGAAGACTTTTTCTGGGCGGAACTTCGGACGGAGGTCTCAGGCCACCCGTCGATCCTTTCGGCATCCCGTCTGTCCCCACAAGTTCCACTCGACGTTGCCCACTTGTCTCTAAAGACTTTTTCGGGGCGGAACTTCGGACGGAGGTCTCGGGCAATTTGTCAATCCGTTTTGCGTCCCGTCTGTCCCCATGGGTTCCACTCTACGTTGCCCACTGGTCGGAACTGACTGTACGTGAAACGGGCCTCGTTCGAAGAACTTTGGACGGAAACCAGCAAAAGTAGTCCTTTTTCCGTGCCGTAACTGCACTAACGCCAGGACCAATGGTCATTTTGACCAAAGGATGTCGGAATCATGCCGGGTTGGATCCGTCTGGTCAGTCTCGGGCCCACAAGCCTTTTTACTGAATTCCGGGCCACTCCGGACAACTCGGACCCATTCCAGGTCCCGACCTGTCAAGTGTCCCTGAAGACTTTTTCTGGGCGGAAGTTCGGACGGAGGTATCGGGCCACCCATCTATCCTTTCGAATTCCCGTCTGTCTCCAAAGGTTCCACTCGACGTTGCCCACTGGTCGGAACTGACTGTACGTGAAATGGGCCTCGGTCGGAGAAACTGGGCCTTTGGGCGGAAACCAGCAAAAGTAGTCCTTTTTCCGTGCCGTAACTGCGCTAACGCCGGGACCAATGGTCATTTTGACCAAACAACGTCAGATTCATGCCGGGCTGGATCCATCTAGTCAGTATGGGGCCCACGAGCCTTTCCAACAGGTTTCGGGCCACTCGAGACAAGTCGGACCCATTCCAGGTCTCGACCGGTCAAGTGGCTTGAAGACTTTTTCTGGGCGGAAGTTTGGACGGAGGTCTCGGGCCACCCGTCGATCCGTTTGGCTTCCTGTCTATGCCCACAGGTTCCACTCGACGTTGCCCACTGGTCGGAACTGACTGTACATGAAATGGTCCTCGTTTGGGAAAACTGGGACTTTGGGCGGAAACTAGCAAAAGTGCTTCTTCGCGTGCCCTAACTGCGCTATCCTCAGCACCAATGGACATTTTGACCAAACGTCGTCGGAATCATGCCCGGCTGGATCCGTCTGGGCCCATGAGCCTTTCCACGGGATTCCGGGACATTCCGGACAAGTAGGACCCATTCCAGGTCCCGACCGATCAAGTGTCCCTAAAGACTTTTTCGGGGCGGAACTTCGAACGGAGGTCTCGGGCCACTTGTCAATCCGTTTGGCATCCCGTCTGTCCCCACAGGTCCCACTCTACGTTTCCCACTAGTCGGAACTGCCTGTACGTGAAACAGGCCTCGTTCAGAGAACTTTGGACGGAAACCAGCAAAAGTGGTCCTTTTTCGTGTGCCCTAACTGCGGTATCGTTGGGAACAATGGTCATTTTGACCAAAGGATGTCGGAATCATGCCGGGCTGGATCCGTCTGGTCAGTATCGGGCCCACGAGCCTTTCTACAGAATTCCGGACCACTCCGCACAGTTGGACCCATTCCAGGTCTCGACCGGTCAAGTGTCCCTGAAGTCTTTTTCTGGGCGGAAGTTCGGACGGAGGTATCGGGCCACCCATCGATCCTTTCGAATTCCCGTCTGTCTCCAGAGGTTCCACTCGACGTTGCCCACTGTTCGGAACTGACTGTACGTGAAATGGGCCTCGGTCGGAGAAACTGGGCCTTTGGGCGGAAACCAGCAAAAGTAGTCCTTTTTCCGTGCCGTAACTGCGCTAACGCCGGGACCAATGGTCATTTTGGCCAAACAACGTTAGATTCATGCCGGGCTGGATCCGTCTAGTCAGTATGGGGCCCACGAGCCTTCCCAACAGGTTTCGGGCCACTCGGGACAAGTCGGACCCATTCCAGGTCTCGACCGGTCAAGTGGCTTGAAGACTTTTTCTGGGCGGAAGTTTGGACGGAGGTCTCGGGCCACCCGTCGATCCATTTGGCTTCCTGTCTATCCCCACAGGTTCCACTCGACGTGGCCCACTGGTCGGAACTGACTGTACATGAAATGGTCCTCGTTTGGGAAAACTGGGACTTTGGGCGGAAACTAGCAAAAGTGCTTCTTCTCGTGCCCTAACTGCGCTATCCTCAGGACCAATGGACATTTTGACCAAACGTCGTCGGAATCATGCCCGGCTGGATCCGTCTGGGCCCACGAGCCTTTCCACGGGATTCCGGGACACTCCGGACAAGTAGGACCCATTCCAGGTCCCAACCGGTCAAGTGTCCCTAAAGACTTTTTCGTGGCGGAACTTCGAACGGAGGTCTCGGGCCACTTGTCAATCCGTTTGGCGTCCCGTCTGTCCCCACAGGTCCCACTCTACGTTGCCCACTAGTCGGAACTGACTGTACGTGAAACGGGCCTCGTTCGGAGAACTTTGGACGGAAACCAGCAAAAGTAGTCTTTTTTCGTGTGCCCTAACTGCGCTATCGTTGGGACCAATGGTCATTTTCACCAAAGGACATCGGAATCATGCCGGGTTGGATCCGTCTGGTCAGTATCGGGCCCACGAGCCTTTCTACAGAATTCCGGGCCACTCCGGACAAGTCGGACCCATTCCAGGTCCCGACCGGTCAAGTGTCCCTGAAGACTTTTTCTGGGCGGAACTTCGGACGGAGGTATCAGGCCACCCATCGATCCTTTCGAATTCCCGTCCATGTCCAGTGGTTCCACTCTACGTTGCCCACTGGTCGGAACTGACTGTACGTGAAACCGATGAAAGTAGTCCTTTTTCGCAAGCCGTACCTACGCTATCAATGGGACCAGTGGTCATTTTGACCAAAAAACATCGGAATCATGCCGGGCTGGAGCCGTCTTGTCAGTATGGGACCCACGAGCCTTTCCACAGGATTCCGAGCCATTCCGGATAAGTCGGACCCATTCCAGGTCCCGACTGGTCAAGTGTCCCTGAAGACTTTTTCTGTGTGAAACTTCGAATGGAGGTCTCGGCCCACCCGTCGATCCGTTCGGAGTTCCGTCTATCCCCACAGGTTCCACTCGAAGTTGCCCACTGGCTGGAACTGATTATACGTTAAAAGGGCCTCGTTCGGAGGAACTGGGCCTTTGGGCGGATACTAGCAAAAGTAGTCCTTTTTCGCGTGCCCTCACTGCACTATCGCCAGGACATCATTTGACCAGCTGTTCACAACAATTATCCTTTTGATGTTTTGTTGTTTAATGTTTGGCTACATAATCAAATTGACCGTGATTTCTATCACTAACATTTTGTTTGTTTCTGATAGGCGTAGTCATGCTTAGGAAAAGAGTAATATAGCTCATTTCGCTACGCACGAACACTTTCCGTTTGAGTTCGTTTCTTGTTCGAGTTTCGGGTTTGCTTCTTTTCGTGTTCATCTTCTTTTCGAGCTATTTTAGTTTCTCACACTCACACACCCTCTTTCTCCAACACTTGTATGTCTGATGGTATGAGAAATAGCTCATGAAGATCGACCTTTTGCTGGTATTGTCCAGATTCCTACTTAGATCAGTAGGAATCTGTGAGTAGGCTATGCATCCAAACACTCAAATATTTGTGAATGATGGCTTCAATCATGTCCACACCTCATAAGGTGTTCTGCCATTCAGGGCTTCTAAGATGGATCAAATTTGAATGTAGGCTGCTATAATAACAGCTTATGTCCAGAATTTCTTTGGAAGAGAGGCATTGACCAACATGCTCTTGGCACTTTCGATGAGTGTCTGATTCTTCCGTTTAGCTACACCATTGGACTGAGGTGAGTAGCTGGCCAAATATTGTTGTAGATGTATTCGATTAGCCTTGTAGAAGGCTTTGAACTCGGTGGAGATAAATACTCCCACTGCATCAGAGCGTAGAGCTTTGATTCTTCTCTGGGTTGATTTTTCTGATGATGCCTTGAACTACATGAAGAACTTGAGAGTCTCGGATTTGTTCTTTAAGAAATATGTTGCAGTCCTTCGAGAGAAGTCATCAATGATAGTCAGCAAATAGACAGCTCCCCCCGTGGAAATAGTCTGCATAGGACCACAAATGTCCATGTGTACAAGATCTAACGAACCTTTAGAAGAGCGAACTGTATCGGAGTGACTAGAGTTCTAGCATGTTGCTGGAAATACAACTTTTACATGAAAAAGTTGATTTGCTAATGAAGGGTAGATCTTGTACTAAATTCTGTTTCGACATTTGCTGAATACAATTGGAATTTAAATGGCCTAATCTGAAATGTCAAAGCATCTTAGTTGATTCAGAAGTTGAAGGAAAAAGAGCTTGACTACTTGTAGAATAGGAGTGACTGATTTTGTACAAATTGCCACACCTTCTACTGAAAGCAATAACTTTCCTAGATTCGTCAAAAATAGTGCAGTCCTGTCTATTGAATTTGACCCTCTGACCCGAATATGTGATTTTGCTAACTGAGAGCAGATTTTTGGTTAGATTTGGACTGTTCCTACACCTTCGATAGTATGAGTCGAGTTGTCTCTAAGTTGCACAAGTGTAGAATGGGTGTATGACTTGTAGTCATGGAACCAGTGTCGTTGATGAGTCATGTGTTGTGATGCACCTGAGTCCAAATACTCATGTTGTTCTTCGACTTTGGTCAAGAAGGCAACTTCATCTTCCTCCTATTGCTAGATCGAGTGATTGGTAGAAGAAGCATTTGCTTGTTGTTGGAACTGCTGCTTCCTTTCGTTGTTGTATTGCAACATTCTGCAATCCTTGATAAGGTGACCAATCCTCTTACAATACTTATAGAATAGATTCTGTCTTGGCTAAAAGGATGAAGACTTTGAAGTTGATGGTGTGTTTGATACAGGTCGTTGCATGTTGCTCTTGTTGTCAAGATAGTCTGATTGTGTAGATCTCTTGGCTTTAAACTTCTGATTTTTTGAATATAGAGCTTGAGAATCTGATCCTGAGCCTGAGGAGGATGTTGATCTTCTGATCTCCTCTTATAGAAGCAGTGATATTACTCTTGATAGAGTGGTGCTCCTGGGTAAAAATTGCCATTACCCAATTTTTGTAGGCTTCAAGTAGACTCGATAATAGAGTCATGAGTGCATTGGAATCTTCTATGACTGAGCTAGTGTCATCTGCTCCATAAGATTTTTGAACATGTTGAGATGACTCAAAACACTTTCTGCATCAGACAACCTCAAGGTGAAAAATTTCTTTCTCAAGTGTAACTTAGAAGTAACATCCTTGATATCGTAGAGAGTTGCTAAGATGTCTCATGCATTCTTAGCAGTCTGAGCAGCACGTATGTGGTTGATCTGAGTATCCTTCATGTTGAGGGTGATCATGGCAAATGCTTTGTCATCTCTCAGTCTCCACTTGGTGAAGCTGTCTGCTATGATACCATGTCATAAAATGTGGGGATGACTGGCAACGGAAGCTTGAGCGTAGGCGTGTAGGAACGGAAATGCAACAATTAGCAACAGAAATATTCAAGATGAATCATTCATACAAAATTGCGCAAATGAACAATATAGTAGTGAGACCAAAATTGCACTCTGATTAATGTCAATAGTGAGTACAAATGACTTGAAGTGATAACTTCAGCTTGATTTTTGAGCGTGATTATGCTGGCTACAGATAACTCTGATTATGTTAAAAACAAAACATACATTGCTTGATTCAGCTAGTAGTATATATTTACAAGTGTCTTCAAATTTTTTTTTACAAGCATTAAATGCTATTTACGCCCGTCTTTGTATATGTACAAAGTGGGTAATCGCCCTTGGGATAATTGGTGGTCCAGTTGTTTTTAGGGTTGCAAAATCTTTGCTTTCCAATAAAATTTGTATGTCATCTTTGTCCTTTTCTTCTATAAAAAATTGCCCTTTGATGATGGATGCAACAACACCCATAAATTCTTCATATGTTTTGTTGGCTTCTAGTTATCATCGTCATCTTTTTCATTGTAAAGAATCACGGACTCAATTGTAGATCTCGGTCTCCTTGCCATTGCTAGTTTCAAAGCTTAGGCGCCAAAAATCTCTCTGATATGATACTAGATTCAATTTTTTGTATCACATTTAATCCCATGAGAATTCTGCATACTGTATTTCTAGCAACTATGCATAGGTGATATTTGGAATGTTATTCATCGATCCAGAGAGGTGTCAATTTTATGATTTGTTGTCCTTGAAGCTTGTTTCGGAGCCTGACTTTGGACTGAGGTCCTAGTCTCATTACTTGCCCGTTTGGGATCCAGTCAATCTCTCTAGGTTTTTCTTGATGTTGTCCACTGGTCGGAATAGAAATTTAAAAAAAAAATCAGCACCATTCAGAGAAACTAGGCTATTGGACAAATAACTACAAAAATTAGTCCATTTTTGGTGCCCTAATTGCATTCTCTCTGAGACGAAGAGCAATTTTGAGCAAACAATGTCAAAAATGAGTGGGACTGGATCCGTCGTATCTACTTCAAAAACCTATGGACACCCCCCCCCCCCCCCCCCCCCGTGTGACATTCAGGTCATTATTCATTGATCCAAGACTGTGTCAATTTTATGGTTTGCTTTCCCTAGAGCCCTTTTCGATTTGGACTTGCAATTGTGTGTTCAATACTTTGTTTAAAGCACGACACCTCCACAAGATAACAAAAATTTAAAGAAGATGCAATCATTATCACGAAATGAAATAACGAAAAAAGAAGTACTCTATATTTATTTGTTTAAAACTTAAGAGTGTATTTAAACGCATCTAAATTATCTTGTAACATTAAGCTAATATTATTCATGAGTTATGCTTTCGTGATGTGCTCTAAAACATGTTCTAGATAATTCATGGCCCATCATCTGTTGCAGTTGGGCTAGGAGTTGTGGGTTCTCTAGGCCCACCTGACTTATCAGTTTTCTGACCCACCGGACTCCATACCATGTTACAAGCTTTGCTGTAGGAGCAAATGTTTCATCATAATCTATGCCTTTAGTTTGAAGAAACCCCTTAGCAACCAATCTAGCTTTGTACTTACTTATAGATCCATCTTGATTGTACTTTAATCTATAGATCCACTTACATGAAAGTGACTTCTTCCCATATGGAAGGTGCACAAGATTCCAAGTTTGATTATCTATCAAAGCATCAAACTCTACTTGCATTGCATCTCTCCAAACCTGTGATCTACTTCCATCTTCATAACATGATGGCTCTTCAAGCATTGTGGTTAGAAAAGAGTAAGAGGTAGAAGGAGTTGTGTCTTCCCTTTGCTTCCCTTTCTCAAAGTATGTGAGCCTTGAAGGCTCGACATTGCTCCTTGTGGATCTTCTCGGCCCCTTTGGTACTTGATCTTGATCTTCCAAAAGATCATTTTCAAGTCTCCTCGGGTTTTGCAAGATCTTCATCACCTAAAAGATTAGATGAACTTGGAGGCAACTTGTAACTTTGAGATTCATCAAATAAGACATCCTTGCTAACTCTTACTTTGCTTGAAATAGGATCAAATATCCTATATCCTTTGTTATTTTCACTATAGCCTACAAATAGGGCCTTTGAAGGAAGTTGCATCTTTTTTCCTTCTAGTTTCCAAAGGAATGTGGACATGACATATACATCCAAACACTTTAAAATCTTTTACATTGGGCTTATTGCCAAACAAAGCTTGAAATGGTGAGATCCCACCAATAGCACTACTAGGAAGCCTATTACATAAGTAATTTGCACAAGTTATGGCCTCCCCCCAAAAAGAGGTGGGTAGAGATGCATCAAGTCTTAAAGACTTTGCACATTCACAAAGACTCCTATTTTTCCTCTCACCCACCCCATTTTGTTGGGGGGTGTAGGAACAAGTGAGCTCTCTCTTAATGTCATTGATCTCACAAAAGTCTCTCATCTTGTTGGAGATATACTCTCCTCCATTATCACATCTTAGAACTTTAATGCAAGAACTAAGTTGTTTTTCCACTAGAGACTTAAACTTTACAAAAGCTTCATATACAAGGCTTTTCTTAGATAATAATTCAATCCAAATGAATCTAGTACAATCATCTATGAAAGTCACATACATTAAGACACCTCCATTACTTTCATGAGAAAAAGCATGTGCATGTGAATGAATAAGATCCAAAGGTGAGGTAGATCTTGTCAAAGATCACTTGTAGGAAGTCTTGTGTGACTTTGCAAGGCCACATGCCTCACACACTTTGCCACACTTCTTGAAAGATTTTGGTAGACCGAGAGCTAGCTCCTTTGATGCCATGGATTCCATTGCTTGAAGATTAGGATGGCCTAATCTTTTGTGCCAAAACTCCACTTGAGTCAAATCCTCCCTAACCATATTCACATTTTCAATGGCCACATTAGCATCCAACTTAAAAATCCTTCCTTGCTTAATGCCACTAGCTATGCACTTATCACTTTTCAAGATGGAACACACTCCATTCTTGAAATGTACATTTAGTCCATTGTCCATTAGTTGACCAACACTAAGAAAGTTTTTTGTAATGGATGGAACATACAAAACATTATCAAGATCTATCCTCTTAGATGATCCTAAGCATAATGGAATAGATCATATGCCATCTATCCTACATTCTTGATCACTAGCAGTGTAGATTGATTCTTAGAATCATTACAAGAAAGTAGAGTAGAAAAATAATGCTTGTTGAATGACATGTGGGAGCTAGCCCCACTATCAATCCACCATGTCTCTTGGCTTGATCTTGTTGTAGATGCTACCATCAAGGATTTGTTGAAGCCATCCTCTTCCTCCTCCCCTTGTGCAAGGTTGCCTTGATCTTCACTCCCTTGTGTATTCTTCTTCTTATAACATTTGAAAGCAAAGTGTCCTTTCTTCCCACAAAAGAGACACTTAAGCTTGGCTTTGTTCTTTTGCTTCCCTTTGGAGGTAGATCCTCCATCTTTTCCCTCGGCCTCCATGCCTTGGAACTTCTCGAATGGATGAGTCTTATTCTTGCCTTTTGATGTGAAGTTTGCTTTCTCATCACCATTATGTAGTGACAAAGACCCCATTCTTGTTTTGAGGTGTAGAATCCTACTCTCCTCGGCCAAAAGAACATTATGCAACTTATCAATCGATGGAAGTTGGTCTTGAATAGCAAAAGATTGAACTAGATTAGAGAACTCATCACCTAACTCAAAATTACTTGTACTAGTTCATTGTCTTGGATCTTCTCTCCTATAGATCCCAGTTCTTTGTTCAAAGATTTCTCTTAGGACATACTCTTGTCCATTTTCTCCACTTCCCCTCATGCTTTGCAAGATCAAGTTTCTTAGCATAAGCACTGTTGACGTGTTGTTGGATTCATAAATATTCTTTATTGAATCCCAAGCCTCTTTTGATGAGGCACAAGAAGCCACCTCCTTCAAGAGGTCATTGCTTACATTTAACTTTAAGCAATGTAAGGCTAATCTAGCCCTCTTCTTGTATTTTAGTTGTTCTTGGGCAGCTTGAGGCTCTCCCTCAAATCCTAAAACAATATCAAAGAGGTCATGGATCACTAGTAGTGATTCCATCCTCATTTTCCAAATGGAATAGTTTGTGGAAGTTAGTTTCTCACTAGATTCTAACAAATATCCACCCATGGATGACATTGTGAATGAAAGCCTATGAGATGCACAAAGATCTTTTGATAAAGAGTGATCTAAGATAGATATCTAGCTTTCCAAGAAGCTTCTAATCTCGGCCCAATTAACCTAGTTCAACTTGGATGATGATATAATAGATCTACTTCAAATATCCTAGCAAATCACTCCTCAAAAAATTGATTCTAGTACAATTTTGTTTGATATTTCACACACACTTAAGATCTGAATGAATCAGCCTTATTGATCTGATCTATTGCTTTGAAATGAATTGCTTCAATGAATGAAAATACTATTTGATCATTAGCATTCAATAGATTGAACTAGATCTAGACAATGCACCAAAAACCTTGAATTTTGGACTAGTATGCACATTTTTGGGTCAAAATTACTGAAGGAGGTTAATTTGAAGGTTGTTGTATGGTTTCACACATGTGGACAGTACATTAGCAGCCCACAAATTGATCTTGACCAAAAATATTGATGGTACCTATCTCCTTGAACATGCCCTCTCAAGTTGACTAGATCCGAAGGACGAGCCCATCTATCTCAGGCAGATATCGCTTTTGTGTGCGGGTATACAAACAGGGAAAAAGAGATTGTAAAAAACGTGCACAAGAGCGATATGTACAGAAAATGCAGTTGGTATATCGCGCGTAGGCAAAAGACTAGTAGAAATAGAGACTACAAATAGCGTGCACAAGAGCGATATCCCACGAAAATCGAGAAAAAAAAAGTAAAAAATTAATCGGATTGCGTGCCTTTTATAGGCAATTTTTTCACATGTGCAGGTCAACGGTCAACCAGACACGTGTCGCCCTCCTAATGGTCCATACGACTACAAATTTGTGATCTAATTGCTGGACATTTGTCAGTAGTTTATTGGTTGAAAATGCACCACGTGTCACGTCCCTAATGGTTCGTACTACTACACACATGTGACCTAACATCCCGACACGTGTCACGCGCTGATTGCATGGATGCAGAGAAACACATGGTAGAATCTGGTGAAGTGATAGTTCACACATGTGACAGGACGTGCATTCGCACGTGTGAATCGTATGAGAAAATTCCTCAACCCCGAGGCATTTTTTTTCGCTCTTGTGCGACGCTAGTGTATGTGCCTTTCCATCTACTATTATTCATGCGCACAAGTCCGATATACCTTACCTCCTCATATCGCTCTTGTGTGACCTTCTTTTGTCTACTTTTTACTTGTCATTCCCGTTGCGCACAAAAGCGATATATCGTATCTTTCGTACATATCGCTTCTCTACGACCATCGTTGTAATTCTTCATTGTGTATGATGTTTATCTCCTATCGGTCTGTGTGACCATTTAGTTCGAAGTCTCAATTGATCCAGTGGTACCCATGTGCCGTCAGTTTTCTTGTATCTCTGATAGCTAAATGTGAGACTGAGCATTTGCTTTTTGATATGATAAAAGAAGATCATTGATGACCTTTTTATTCTGCATTCTATATTATCATTTGTTTTACTATCCCAGCCTTGATCCATGAGATCTGACAAAGTCTCATCTGATAAATCCTTGTAAACAAATAAGGTTGGTGTCTTTCGAACACATGTACTTGAGAAAAAATCAACAAATATATGCAATGAGAGAGACCAACTTAGGTGTACAACTTTTCTTCATGTCATTTCTAACATCCAAGAACAGCTTGCATCTAAAGGATTCAGAAACAATATTGTCACGAATAGGCCACTCATCACTCTGAAAACTTGGCAATGGAATTATTTCAAGCTTGCCGAAACCTCCATCCGTTTGTGGTATATATGAAGCTTCATAAAAATATATACCACTATTTGCAAGTTTAGTCTTGTCTTTCGCAACTAATTCGCGACTGATGATCAATCGAGCTCAGTCTAGCTCTTCGCGAATCATTCGCGACAAATAATTTGTCTAGCTGTTCACGACAAATTATCCTTCTAATGTCTTGTTGCTTAATGTTTGGCTACGTAATTAGATCGACCGTGATTTCTATCACTAACGTTCTGTTCATTTCTGATAGGCATAGTCATGCTTAGGGAAAGAGTAATATAGCTCATTTCGCTGCGCACGAACACTTTCCGTTCAAGTTCATTTCTCGTTCGAGTTTCAAGTTCGCTTCTTTTCGTGTTCATCTTCTTTTTGAGCTATTTTAGTTTCTCGCACTCACACACCCTCTTTCTCCAACATGGTATCAGAGCTATTTTAGTTTCTCGCACTCACATACCCTCTTTCTCCAACATGATATCAGAGCTATTTTTGTAGCCTGATAAGCTTCCACTGTACAAGACTCTACCAGCCAATAGAGTGATTATCTTCTTGTTCTGTAATTCAGTACCAGATTTTCATACTTAGGTCACTAATAGTTTTTTTCCTATCACCTAGGCTAATCTTCCGCATGGATTCCCAAGGGAAATCTAGTCCTATCATGGACAAGCTTGATGGAGCCAATTACCATTTGTGGAAATTTAAGATGAAAATTGTACTAATGGCTAAAGAATTGTACGATGTTGTTATAGGTGCAGAAGGGAAACCCAAAACAGACGACGCAGCAATTGCCATATGGAAGCTGAAGGATGGAAAGGCTTTCACGCTGACCATCCTCAACATTACAGATACCCAGATCGGCCGTGTATCCGAGGCCCAGACATCGTGAGCACACTATACGAAGTGCGAGATATAGCTTCTAAGCTACATCTCATGAAGAAATTCTACTCCCTCAAGATGGCGAATGGTGATTCCCTGTAGAATCACATCAATCGATTCAAGAACCTCCTAAGGCAAATGGCCGCTGTCAGCTATCATAGACGATCAAGACGCAGTGATGCAACTGCTTACAAGCTTGCCAAGCTCATACTACGGCTGGTGATGATCATCACGACACATCCAAAACTGACTCTTTCGAGAGTCATTACTATGTTGTTGTAGGAAGAGTACACACGGATGAACGAAGCCTCAAGTTCCTCAGCTAATACTCACACTTTATACACCAACAAGAGCACGACTAAGAAGAAGAAGAAGAAAGGCATGAAGCAATCAAAGCTAGACCATAAACCAGCACAGCACAGAGAATAGTCAAATCCGCAGGCGAAGAATAAGCTATTCTACAGATACTGGAAGCGAAACAACCATAAAATTCAAGACTGTCGGATACTACAAGCAAAGAACAATAGCAAGAGATAGTCGAATCAAGTAGAAAATGCAACTACAGAAGTTTCACAACCTATTCAAGAAGCGGATCATGATGCCTTCATGATCAGCCATCAAGGAGCATCTGGCGACAGTTCTTGGTTCTTGGATTCCGGAGCCACTCAACACATGACCAGCCGCATTGGCTGTTTTGAGTCCTATACACTTTACATTACCAAAACATATGTTCACCTTGGCAACAATAGCACACAAGCTATTAAAGGTGAAGGTACTGTGAGATTGAGTTTTGCAAATGATCAATCTAAGCTACTCTCTAAAGTCTTGTATGTACCAAAATTATCTACGAATTTGCTCTCTGTAAGCAGAATCACAGATCTAGGACATAGAGTAGAATTTGAATGTGATCAGTGCAAAGTAGTTGATAGGATAGGCAAGATCCTAGCACTCGGAAAGAGGCATGGATACTTGTATAAATTAAGTCATTGCTTTAACCATTTAAATCAAGCCATCAGCATATTGCTAGAGGATTGTTAGACATTGTACATTCAGACATTTGTGGGCTGATGAAAAATCCTTCACTGAAGGATGCAAAGTATTTCATAACTTTTATTGATGAATTTTCCAGAAGGACTATGGTGTACTTTATAAAGAAGAAATCAGAAGCCTTCAACTGCTTCAAAATTTTCAAGGAGCATGCAAAAAAGGAGACTAGAAGGATGATTAAGGCCCTAAGATCAGACAATGGTGGAGAATATATCTCTACCGAGTCTAAGGAGTACTGCCAAAGCCATGACATTGAGCAGCAATTCATCACTCCTTATAGTCCTCAGTCTAATGGCTTAGCCAAGAGGAAGAACCATACCCTGGTTGAATCAGCCAAATGTATGTCAGCGCATGCATCGCTGCCCAAGAGATTCTGGGCCGAAGCTGTCTCCACTATAGCTTACATCCAGAACAGATGTTCGACCAAGGCCCTCTCATGCAAGACACCCCACGAGGTGTGGACAGGCCCTTAGCCTTCTGTGAAGAACCTAAGGGTGTTCGGATGCGTTGCCTACATGCAGATCCCAAAAGACACGAGGAAGAAATTGGACTTCCAAGGTCTCAAGACCATCCTGATTGGATATACTTCATCTGATAATACATACAAGTTGTATGATCCTGATACACAACAAATATTGTATAGCCAGGATACAGTCTTTATTGAGGATCAATTCGTCGACATCAAAGACAATGGTATTGCTCCAGGAGAACCTTCATCACCTGCCATTGACACAACTGTCTGAGCTTCTGGCTCAGGTGTGTCAATTGTCGACCTACTTTTTGACAGCGAATCAGACGAAGACGTTGCTGCTATCGAGCAACAAGTCCCAGGAGTGGTTCATCAGTCAAATCCTCCCAGAAGATCAAGCCAAGTGCGCACACAGCCCACAAGATATACTCCTGAGTCTGCATATCTCTTGATACAAGAACCGACGACAGTCAAAGAGGCGACTTTGAAGTACATCAACTTGATGTACAAGAAGCTTATTTGAATGGAATTATACAAGAAGACATCTACATGATCCAACCCAAAGAATACGTTTTGGAAGGTATGAAGAATCATGTCTATAAACTCCAAAAAGCACTTTATGGCTTGAAACAGTCTGCCAGAGCTTGGTTTTAGAGGATCAACACATTCCTCATCGAACAAGGATTCCAACCAAGCACTGCTGATTGCAACGTCTATTCCAAGTCAGTGCAACAATCCTTCATTATCATCACCTTATATGTGGATGATATGTTGTTTTTCAGCAACAATACCAATTTGGTTAAGGATTCTAAGCAGATGCTGTTTTCAAAGTTAGACATGACTGATCTGGACAAGGCTCACTTTTGTCTAGGCATTCAGATCCACAGAGACAGAGCGAGACAATTGATCTACATCACTCAACAAAGGTATCTTCACATTGTTCTTAACTCATACAATCTAATGAATTGCAAGTTAGCTCACTCACTTATGGATCTAGGTCTGCATTTGTCAAAGGACCAATGTCCCCAGACCAAGCAGGAAGAGGAGCAGATGAGAGAGTATCCTTATCGATCGATACTTGGATCTCTCGTGTATGCAATGGTCTGTACAAGACCTGATATCTATTTTGCGGTAAGCTCACTCAGCCAATATATGGCTAATCCTAACATTACCCATTGGAAGGCTCTCATAAGAGTCATGAGGTATATTCGAGCTACCATGGACCAGCGCATCTGCCATGGGAAAGGCAACAATGACAATCTTCATCAGCTCAGTGGATATTCTGATGCAAGCTGGGGAGGAGATGTAGACAATCGTAAGTCCACATCTGGATTTACATTCTTCTTCAACGGTGGTCCTATCTCATGGAACAGTTGTAAGCAAACCTCTATCACACTTTCTTCTACAGAAGCGAAATACATTGCTGCTTCTCAATCTATTAAGGAAGCATTTTGGTTGAGAAATTTACTATAAGACATTAATTGTATCAGTAGAACCCCACAATTTTATTCTGTGATAATCAAAGTGCTATTGCCTTATCGACCAACCCTAGATTTCACTCTAGGAGTAATCACATTGAAATTAGATGTCACTACATCAGAGGCAAGGTTCTCAACAAGGAGGTGAGCTTAACGTACTACAGAACACAGGACATGGTTGCAGATATATTCACGAAGACATTAAGTGTTAATGCACACAACAAATTTTGTGCATTGCTTAGTCTGAAGATCAAGGCATTCACGGATCCAGATCAAGGGGCGGTATTGGATTTATCTCCTATACTCTCCTAAATCCCATTTTAATTTGTCTCCATTCATGTTGCATTTACTCATGTTGTCGCACATGTATGTTATAGTCAGAGTTTCCAACATGCCCCTCCTAGCTCTAGGTTGAGGATGATGGTCTTTGTATCTACATGAGTTATGACTTTTGATGGCTACTCAATGCCCTTCTTATGTCGAAATGTTCCCTTCATGATTTGCCTACCTCCACAAAGTGGGTCAATAATCCTTCCTTGTAGAGATCACCATCTACAAAATAAAAAAAAACAATTCACTTCTTATGTGTATAAGAAATGTGATCATCTAATGATGCCAAGCCCAAGCGAACAAATGACATAATGACTTCTCCCCTACTCCAGTAAGTCTTCTGGTGAAGCTTGGTCAAAATTTTCCTTAAGATAGTTTTAGGAAATTTGAGACTCTTGCAAGTCTCATTTTTAAGGAAGATATTTTACTTTGATAAATATTGATTCTTTTTTAGTACTTTGGAAGCTGCTAAACGCTATTATAGAATTATGAATAGATATTATAGGTCATAACTATGTAAGTCATTTCAAGTTCTTATTGTTGAGAACATGCTTTTATTGGAAGCTTTTTTGCAGAACTAAACAGGTCTTTTGAAAATAAAGTTATTTTAAATATGGTGTCAGTACAAAAAATGAAATATTTTGATTTGATAAATTTTGATTTTTTTTTTTGTTGCTTTGGTACCTGCAAAATGCCCATATAGAATGATGAATTTATGTTTGACAACATGCTTGAATTGCATTTTTTTTTTGCTGAACTAAATATTCTATTTAGAAATTACTTTATCTTGAATCACGTCCTTTCAATTGTTTAATTATATTTTCATGTAATCGTTACGAACAATTTTTTGAAAATATAAAAACTTCTATTTTATTTAAGCATACTAGACATATCAATTGTAGGTGATAGCATTCACGTCAACACAAGCATAATTTATTTCTAGACATTATAAAATGTTAACATAGATCCATCCAAATATCATTGAAACAAATAAACAAATATATGTTGTTCAAAAAACTTATATCATAGTGCAAACTATTTTGGTTAAATATTCATGACTATCTAAATTGTAAGAAATGTAAAAGCGAGCAATAGAAGCTATACAACAAGTATTTTCTTTATGTGAATGTCATGTACCAAAACAGTAAAACAAATAAATCAATTGATATACTATTGCTCTTTCTTGCTTGAGTCTATCCACCAAATTTATTATGTACGCTCTCATTGCATGTTCACCAAAGTTATCTTATTGTAGCCCAAGATGTACACAAATAGCAAATACATCTCCCCTTGAAAGCTTCCATGGCTTAGGTTTCTGCATAAGAGCATAAAGAAGCTCCACTTGTTCTAATTTCAACTCCTCGTATAGTGAAGTCTGCTTTTGAGCCATTCTAGTAGCCATTCCTCCAACCGGATGTAGTTTGTGTTCCTTGGTAGATTTTTTTTATTTCTAGGAGTCCCAAGAAACTTTTATCACTTCTCTAGGCATATTGTAGTACGGGTGACTAGTAGTAACCGCTTCTTGTCCAATGAAATGTGACTTTACATAGCTCTCAGCTTCTTTCATTTGTTCTAAGTATGGCCACAAGACATCATTAAGATAGTTGTTGTCGGAAAACGAAGTATATGCCTCTGGAAATATACAATTCAATGGACTAATCATGCATGATTTGTACGGTGAATAATCTATAAGCACCGTGTTGTGTTTGTTGAGTCTAGGATAAAAATGATGCTATATATAGCACAAGGGTTTGAAATTAGCAGCTACAAAAGGCTTCTTGGGACACATTATACTTGAATGTTGGTAGCAATTTTCTAGGCTCCACAACATGAAAAATGGAAGCTTTTGACATGCCTCCCTTTCCATGAAAGAGCAGATACTAAGCACAGTTTCATAGTCCATAGAGGACCAAATGCCAATCTTAAATTTTGACAAAATGTTTTTAAGAAATTCCAACCACCCATGTCGCAATTTGATCTGTTTTGATTGCCATTTCCTATCCCTTGAGCATTGTGGACCAATATCGCATTGTTTCATGAGAATGTCATCTAGGTCTAAAATAATAAAAATGTCATCTTCAATACGTCTAGATGGCTTTACCACCTGAAAGAGAAAAAAAAAATTTAACTAATCAAAAAACACTCTTATAGTAGAAGAAATGTACATTCATGTTAGCCGGCACATAAATATCCAATGACAATATTAACATGAACTAAAAATATCATTTGCATAAAGCAAAAAATATATATACAAACTCAAATGCATTAGTTAATAGAAACTTTCCTCTTGTTGTTTTTCTGGAGATTGAAACTCGTCTGCGAAATTCATTGTCATCAAACCAATTGTACAACAAAAGTAACGAAACAATTCAATTAATAATATTGTTTTATAATTATCTCAAAGAAAGATTATGACAAAATTGTCAAAAAAAAATTTCACAACATGCTTGTCAGAAGTGCTTTTCTTGTGAAATGCATTATTGTAAATTAGGTTTTCAAATTTGGTATTGAAATGGACATGTCCTAAGTACCGCATTATTAAGCTTTTCTCTTACTAAAATCCATATTATGTTATATTCTTTTGCTACCGTCAAGATGTGCACTCTCGTTATTTGATGGCATATATTCTTCAAAATTTATTGTCTTCATATAAATAACGTTAGCTATAGAATTATTACGTCAACATTGACATTATCAAGCCTAAGCACGTAGGCATCACATAACACAAAGGCATCACGTAGTTGTAATAAGTGCCAAAAAGGTCGTTGTTAAGGCCTGTGAAATGGACTAGTTTTCAACCTTTCCAAATATTGGACCACTGCCACCAAAACGTTTTAATTTATCCAGCTGTTTGTTTCGGCCATTGGGCAACAGTCTTGAACAATTTCGTACAAACACAAAATGGTCGTCCAAAGTTTGGACCAGAGCATGAAAAATAGTCAGTCAGAGCAGGAATTGGTCGGTATCGGTTCGTACACGTAGGCACGTCTGGCCAAGGATTCGTGTGTCCGATACGAAGACAAGGGACCTATTTGTCTAACAAGGGGATACAAATATGCAGAGAAAATCGTGGTAAGAATCACTTTCAATATCAATTGTTGTTTCGTTATTCCTTTGTTGTTAGTATAAATAACTAAACCTTTATAATAATCTTGCTGCTTCATGTCGTTCGCTCTTACTGGAAAAAAAAATCCTCCCCTAATTCTAATTGTGCATGCTTCTATTTACGAATAGTGAGCTTTTTGTAACACAAAATTGTGCACCTAATCTATTTTATACTCATTTTTTGGTGCACGTCTGGTAGGGAAAGTGTTAGTGAAACTGAAAATTTTGAGCATGTAGAGAATCTATGACATGTTAAGGCAGTTTTAGAGAGACTGGATTAGTGCTTATGAATGTTGAGTACATAATACCATTCCTCTTGATATTTCTGCATTGGAAAAGCTTTTTTAGCTTATGTTTTTTCAAGGCTTTACTAAAAGCTATAGGATCAACCTATTTGGTTTTTTCTAGCCTATAGCAAAATATAGCATTGTCATTCCAAAATCCAATTATATGCTATATGTTATTTGGCTAGTTTTGTACCAAGAGCTTTGGTTTGAGGGATTACATCTTACAAAATACTAGTAGGTGCAGATGTGTTTTTCTATTGTGCCTCCATTTATTTGGGTCCTTTTCAGTAAGTTTGGAGTTGTATGCTTTGGTCTAGCTTTTCAGAAATTTAGCTTAGAGAGGGAAGACACTAACCCAGCCGAATTCAATTCTGGCTTTTGGTTGCTATCCAGCAGTGGTGTGTGTTACCTATTTCAGTGTCTATGGACGTACTTAATGCTGGTAGGTTTGTTCTTTCAACAATACTATTCCAAGCAATTGTTTGTAGCATATTAACTGAAGTTGTCAATCCATCGTATGGATTCAATTAGAAATTAGTTAACAAATACAAAATAGTATCTGGTTATGCATGCAATTTTCTAAAATACATAAGACTAGTTAACGTTGTACACTAGATACAACACAATCTCTTATCATGGGTTTAGAGTAACTCATAGCTTCGGATTGCTCTAAGTACACTATCATTGTCATCGTACAACAACATTGTTACTCAAAAAAGTGACTGGAAAGAGGTGCATGCCATTTGTTCTGAAGAGGAAATTGTGATTACACGTTGCATGCATTAGGGGTAATTCCAAAAAAATTTCATGAAAAGTACAAGAACTTCCAAAGATGATAACTCGAGTGATTCTAGAAAGGATCCTAATGGACTTACTTTCTGATTTTAAATGAGCTTGTGGTCACGGAAGGTAGTGAGTGCTAGGAGAAAAACCGCAAAATCTTGTTTAATTGACTTTCGAATGTAATATGACAGGGACGGGACAAGGGCATTCAAACTTCACTGTGGTGGTTTGTGGAGTTCTCATGTCCTATCTTGAAAATTCGTATGCAATTTCACAAAAATGTAAACAAGAAAGCTAATTAATGGTATTTTCAGCCTATTTTGTCTACGTTTCTACCCAAATTTCGCAACACTTTGGGACACCAAACTTCTATGACTCTCTCAATGCTCAAACTATTCAAATATTTTGACAAATGCAATTCAAATAATAGCATCCAAACTAGATTTCCAGCAAGAATAAAATTTCAACGGCCCTGTCTGTGGCGGTGGACATAAATGGCCCAAGCTCACCCAACTACCAATAGATTTAAATTGCTTTTTTTTTTTTTTTTTGGGGGGGGGGTGTGTGTGTGTGTGGTTTTGCTTTTTTGCCTTATTTGAGAACAAAGACAATAAATGTGGGGGGAGGGGGATTGGCGACCGCGGGCCTGGACGCACGCGCGGCGTGGGACGAGTTCGGGTTTGGCGCCAGGACACCTTGCTCGGGAAACATCATGTCCCCGAATGGAGTGGCTGGGGCGTCGAGGCGCCGGGGTGGACCCGGGGGAGGGCCCAATTCGCGTGGCGCCGAACATTAAGGGATTGGCAGCGGAACGGATTCTGGAAGTCCCGATTGGCCAGGTCATATGGAGAAAGGCAGCTCGCGAACGCCGCCCGAAGAAGGCATTCGGGAAACATATGCTAAGCCTAGCTCAAGCCGCCCGAAGAAGGCATTCGGGAAAACATCGCGGAGGCGGCACACGTGGCGATGATCGACAACTTCGCCCAAATCATTGCCTTGAAAAAGAGGAGGTCATGTGCGGGAAAGGTGCGGCGGTGTTAATGGAAAACATGTCATAGGGACGCTGGAAAAGAAACGTGGTAGAGGGTGCGGCACCCGGACTTCCCGGGAGTTCACCCATGTAAAGTGAAGGAACATCATTGCAAACTAGAGAGTACCAATATGGAATATTTGAAGGAAACATAATTTAATTTGAAGTTAGCTGAATAAGTGTGAAAAAAGCACTTAACAATAAGCTTTGACTCTTAATACTACGTCAATGTGTATTCCACAATGTGGAAATTTTATTGACTTGGCACTTAAATCATGGCCAAAACAGTATCTCATGAATTGCTTTAAGACAAGTATAGACTGAGGATAGAATCGAGTGTACAGAAAATTGCAACGCCTCAAATCAATCAAGAGACCCGAGCTCAAATCCCAACAGCCACACCATATTGGATTAAGTTCAAAAGAAATAAAAAGATCTGTGAGAACAATGAGCAAGCAAGAGAGAGAGAGAGAGAGAGAGAGAGAGAGAGAGAGAGAGAGAGAGAGAGAGAGAGAGAGAGAGAGAGAGAGAGAGAGAGAGAGAGAGAGAGAGAGAGAGAGAGAGAGAGAGAGAGAGAGAGAGAGCACATAGTTTGTATAAGTTATGAACGTAGCCACGACTGATCTAGATTTAGTCTATGAAAGCATCACATAAGCAAGACTTAACCCTAGAAAGCAGGAGAGAGAAAGCTTAAAGAGACTAAAGAAGGAGATCATATTATAAGCCAAGTAACAAATGACACAGAATCCCTACTTATAGCCAAGAGGAAGCCCTAAAAGGAAGCTTCCAGTGGCTAGGGAAAAACTGAGAGGGAAAATAGTGCGCCCTCCAAGAAGGACCCCACTCTCAGTAATATGACCAAATAACCAATATAGTGAATCATAGGGCCCAAGGCCAATAATATGGTCTAAATGTCAATAATAGGGCCCAAGGCCAACCATATAGTCTAAATGTCAAATAATGAGTAAAAAAGGGCCCAAAGCCTGCTTATGCATAAAGTAAACTAAATGTAAATGGACATGGCGAATGTAATGAGCCGAGTCCATAACTCTCCCCGACACAAAGATAAGACCCAACTGCCATAAATGACTGGATCAAGTAACAGCAAGCCCTAGAGGATCAACTGGAACAACATCTGGTGTAGTAAAAACTGGAGCAACAGCTGATGTAGAGGAATCAACAAGTGCGGCAAGAGCACGAGCCTGATCCGCAAGTGACGGTGTATGATAAAAGACATCAATAGGCTCCCATGTGGCCTCCTCAATAGGACGACCATCCCACTGGACTAGGAACTAAATCTGCGGCGGCGTCGACTATGATGCAAACGCACCTGAAGGATAGCAGCAGGTAATAAAGGAAAGAAATCCGGTGCAGTAGGAAACTCAGCATCACGGGGAGCATCATCCTCAATAGCAGCACGTAATAAACTGACATGGAATATATCACAGGCACGTGTGGAAGCAGGAAGCTGAAGACGATATGTAACTGGACTAAGAACCTCCAATATACGCATAAGCTCTGTCCAGAACAATGATGTAAACTTACTATCCCGACCAGAAAGGATAGTACGAGGAAACCCATGTAGGCGAAATATCTCTGAAAGGAACAAGCGTGCACACTGCTCTGCTGTGATAGTACTACGGACAGGTATGAAATGTGCCTGTTTCGAGAACCTGTCAACTACCACCACACATGAATTGTGACCACGACGGGTGCGGGGAAGGCCAATGATGAAGTCCATAGAAATATCAATCCACTGGCGGTGAGGAATAGGCCAACTCTGAAGCAAACCAGCGGACTTAGCACGGGAGTACTTATTACGTAAGCAGAAAGGACAGGTACGAATAAGTACAACAAGCTTTTTCCTAAGGGATGGCCAATAGAAATGATCCTTAAGACGAGCATAAGACTTCTGAAAACCAAAATGACCCCCAACTGGGGACGAATGAGCATCCGACAACAACTGAGAATGGATACCCAAAGAACTAGGAATACAAAGAGAACCATAATGATAAAGACGGTGGTCAACAATGGAATAAGCCTGATGAGGTGAAGACGACATAGGTGGAGCAGAACTATAAACATCACGAAAATCAGAACATTTAAGATAAGCAGATGGAAGATCATCAAACCAGGAAGGGATCTTGGCAACAAGGGTATTCAATAAAGCAGGAAGTCTAGACAATGCGTCAGCAGCAGTGTTAGCATGACCAGGACGATACAAAATAGAAAAATCAAAAGATTGTAAAAACTGCAACCAACGAAACTGACGATCACGAAGATCACGCTGGGAGAAGAGATAACGTAAGGACTGATGATCAATAACGATATCAAAAGGAACACGGTACAGGTAATGGCGCCACTTCTTAAGAGCATAGATAATGGCAAGAAGCTCTTTCTCATGGACAAAATAACGTTGCTCATAAGAGCGTAAACGACGCGACTCATAAGCAATAATACACCGAGACTGACAAAGCAAGGCACCCAAACCAACATTACTAGCATTGGTCTCAACAATAAATTTCTGATCAAACTGTGGTAAACACAGGACAGAGGCCTCCACAACAGCACGACGAAGAGTGTCAAAGGCGAACTGACAATCAGAAGTCCAAACAAAAGCACTAGACTTCTTCAAAAGGGCATGAAGAGGGGCAGCCATAGTGGCAAAGTGAGGAACAGGACGACGAAGGTGAGTAGCGAAACCAAGAAACATACGAACATGGTGGACATATGTGGGAACAGGCCAATCAGCGATTGCCCGAACCTTATGAGGGTCCAAACGAATACGACCATCACAAATGAGAAATCCTAAAAACTCAATCTCAACAACAGCAAAGGAACACTTAGAAAATTAGCAAACAACTGGTGATGAACAAGCAATTGAAAAACAGATGAAAGATGTAACACATGCTCATCAAGAGTCTTACTAAAAACAAGAATATTATCAAAATAAACTAAAACACAACGACCAAGGAGAGGATGCATGATGTTATTCAGCACATTCTGGAACGTAGGTGGACCATTAGTAACACCAAAAAGATCTGCCTGTCCAGAAAAATCACCAATGCGGTAGGATAATCCCTGAAACATCTGAAAACTAGGAAATGAGTGAGAACTGGCAACCTCGACTGTGAGAGGCTGTGGAGCAGGAATAGGTGAAGCGCGTATCCGGCTGAGAACATAACTGCTGATAAAGGAATGAGTGCTGCCGGTATCAACTAAAGCAATATACTCACGACCAGTAATGCGCACACGTAGCCGAATGGAGCGAGGACCAGGGCACCCTGTCCAGGTAGCATAAGCAAGCTGAGCATGGCAAGTAGCAGGAAGTAAATCAGTAGAAGGCTCAGGAGATAGATCAGGCTCATCAGATATATGAATGTAGATATCGGACTCATCTGGGGTAGTGCCCTCATGGTAGAAAACAGCAGTAGAAGTAGGCAGGGGCTGGCGGCAATCACGGGCAATGTGGTCAGGACTCTTACAACGAAAGCAAAGACGCTTCTGCTGAATGTCAGCGAACTCTGCAGACGTGTAATGTCGGACAAAAGCAGGACTAGGAGGCGGAGGGCGAGGAGCGGGAGAAGTAAGAGAAGAGATCGGGACGATAGTGGATGGGGCAGATGGGGCCAGAGATGGTAGAGGTGAAAGAGATGGACGGGGTCAGGAAAAGCGAAAGGGAGCAGGATCAGGGTACTTATGCTGTAAAGTACTAGCAAGGGACATGGCCTCAACAAGTGTGGGTGGACGGAAAGAAGAGACATCGTATCGTAGAGCACCACGAAGTCCAGCAATGTAGCGAGAAATAAGCTCGGTGGGCTGAAGATCTGTAAAGAGGTAGGAAAGGTCCATAAATTGATCTGTATAGGAAGAAAGATCACCAGTCTGAGTAAGACTACGAAATATATCACGCTGGCGGCTCAGCCACTGAGGGTCAATCATAGCATGACGAAAATCACGACGAAAGGTAGGCCATAACTGGAGACCGTCCCGGTCAGGGTCAAGTCGGTAGACCCGCCACCAAGTGGCAGCACGTCCATCTAAATGTAAGGCGGCTAACTGGATCTTCTGAGGATCAGTCTTAGGGTAAATATGAAAATAAGTATCAAGCTTTGCAAACCAATTCTCTAACAAGTTCCCGTCAGAGGAACCAGAATAGGTGTGCTAAACAATTGGACGAACTGAAGGAGAGGACATAAGTCGTCACAACAGGCACGCCAATGAAAAGACACAATAGAACTCGCGATGTAAGATGAACGGAAAGGACAACTAAGTAAGAAATACCTCGTAACCGCAACCGGAAGTGAGCTGAAAAATAGTGGCGATATGTCGAGGTACAGGGCAGCCTCCAAAAAAGATGCTAAGGGCTCGACAACGTGGAGTAAACGGTGGGTAAAAGTATGGGAAACAATAATGGACTATGGGGCTGGAAAGGGAGCAGCCAAGGAAAGGAAGTGATAACAAAAAGGAGGTATGGGCAGCGAGGAAACAAGGCTGAAAAATCAGAGATCGCCCTTTAAGGGTAAAAAAAAAGTTTGCGATAAAGACGGGGAGCAATCCCGATGCGCGATGAAGTTGGGTGGGAGTGGCTTTCTAAGCATCTAGGCGTGTTTCTATTGTACGGGGTAGGGTATTGTCCAAGGTAGGGTTGCGAACACAGACAGCAGTGTAGGAGGGTGAGCTGAAATTGAGGCGGATGTAGGGCGCCAGCTATGGTGGAGTGTGGGCGTCCGAGAGAGGTAGTAAACGGCAAAAAAAAAATTGGATCAAAAAGATGGGTTGGTAGGGCGCTAGGAGTGGCTGATGCAAGGTGGCGAATAGGGGCAGCAAAAAGTGGAAATTTTCAGCAAAGGAAGGAGCAGTAGGGCGCTGGTCAGCAAGCATGAGGGCGCCCAATAGGGCAGCAAATAGGAGGCAGTAGGGCGCCCAAAATAGGGGAGGAAAAAGGCTGAAAATGCAGCAGTAGGCAGCCAGCAAGAGGGCGCTAGAAATGGGCAGCAAGTGGGCGCCTATCCTCCTCCGATCCGTCGTGAAAATCTGCAAGACAAGTGTGGAGAAATGCTGAAGATCCGGCTGAAAAATGGTGAAGATCCAAGCTGAAGATGGGCGCCCTCCTGTGAGAGAAAAATTTGCTCAATGGAGATGCTCAGGAAAGTGCTCTAATACCAAGTTATGAACGTAGCCACGGCTGATCTAGATTTAGTCTATGAAAGCATCACATAAGCAAGACTTAACCCTAGAAAGCAGGAGAGAGAAAGCTTAAAGAGACTAAAGAAGGAGATCATGTCATAAGCCAAGTAACAAATGACACAGAATCCCTACTTATAGCCAAGAGGAAGTCCTAAAAGGAAGCTTCCAGTGGCTAGGGCCAAACTGAGAGGGAAAATAGTGCACCCTCCAAGAAGGCCCCCACTCTTTGTAATATGACCAAATAACCAATATAGTGAATCATAGGGCCCAAGGCCAATAATATGGTCTAAATGTCAATAATAGGGCCCAAGGCCAACCATATAGTCTAAATGGCAAATAATGAATAAAAAATGGCCCAAAACCTGCCTATGCATAAAGTAAACTAAATGTAAATGGACATGGCGAATGTAATGAGCCGAGTCCATAACTGTATAAGTACATAGTGTATTAATGTTGAGAATGAGGGCATGTTGCCCATACATAGAATGAGAGAGATGAGGTGACGATGTTTGAAAGAGTGTCATTTTGGGACCCACAACTCTTCACAGTGACTACTCATTTCTATTGGAATGAGTCGCTTCACCATTCTATATTTGTAGATAAGATGTCCTTATTATTCCTCCCATGTCTACAGACAAGAGGTTCTTGGCAGATTGTCCACACTCCAAGTGCAGAGGTTCTTGAACGAGGACCTATTGTCTGGTTCTTGGCATGATACATACATGTAGTATAGAAGCTTCATCTGTTTTTCATATATGGGCAGCAGAGTTGCCCCTTTGTACTGTGGTTCTATTATTCAATACCAAAGAGTTGTATGAGGGCTTGGGCTCTCCAAGAATCTCCAATGTTGTGTGTTCTGTGCTTTGTTACACTAGCAGTGCTATTTGCGTCCTTGAATCTGTCTTATTGTGCACCATTGAGTTGTTTGACTGGTGGTTACACCATTGGCTTTTGGTGGAACTGCTTCTTCTTCTCATTGTTGTACTTGAGTGTTCTACGATCCTTGATAAGATGACCAGTCCTTTTATGATATTTGCAAATTTGGTTTAGATGATGAATGTTCTGAATTCAATGTTGGCTATTGGTTGCTTTTGTTCTGACTTCACAAATCTCTTCCATCTGTACTTTTTGAGGATGATCCACTTATTCTAATCTCCTCTTGAAGTACCATAGAGATTGCTCTAGTAAGAGTGAGGCCTTGTTGTGTAGAAATCAACATGATCCAATTCTCATATGCTTATGGTAAACTAGATAACATAGTCATGGCATCGATATCTTCATTGATTGATCCAATGGTAGTTATTTGCTCTATAAGGTCTTGAGGGTATCAAGATGGGTCGAAATAGAGTCAGCTTCAAACATTTTGATGGTGAAATTTTTTTTTCCTCAAATAGAGTTTGGATGTAACATCTTAGAGTCAGAGTGGCTAGGATGTCCCAGGCATGCTTAGCAGTTTGGGCTTATCTGATATGGCTGATCTGAGAGTTAGCAGTCTGGGCTTATCTAATATGTCTGATCTGAGAGTCCTTGATATTGAGAGTTATCATGCCAAGAACCTTTCCATCCCTATGTCCCCATTTGGTGATGTTAATTGCACCTCTAGCTTGATCTCAGTGCCTTCAACGATGTCCCATTTGTTCTTTTGCAAGTAGTACTACCTTTCTCTTGAATTTCTAAGGATGGTAGTTATCTCCATTGAGCTTCTCAATGACCGATGAACTAGAAGTGGAGAGGAGAGGCATGTGCTGCATTTCATAAAAGCAATATATGAATCAATACCATAAATATTTAATTTACAGTTGCACAAATTTGCCTACAATGGTGCTGCACCTACATCCTTATCATAGAATGTGTTATGTGATTTGCTCTCCATGCACTTTGAACTACATCAACAAATTCACTAGTTGTTTTTTATATCATTTGCACATCAGTGTTTGAAAATTTATCTTTTTTAAATATTTTAATATGTTGTCAAGCTTTTTTCAAACTTTTGCTTTGAGTAGCCGAGAAGAACGTCATTTCTCAAACTTAAGTTGTACGTATTATCTTTTCTCAAACTAAGTATTGAATTTAGAATTATTTTCTAGAATAATTTGATTAAAATCTACGAGCTTGGAATCCTTCACTGCTCAGTTTGCATGAAATATTGACTGATTTGCTTGAAAACTTATCATCTACTTTTTATTTTAACATGGCCTTTATGTAAGCCTGCTTTAGGCAAAACATACTCTAATTTGGAAATGGCTTGCTTCAAAGATGATGGCCCGAGACCTCCGCCCCGAAAAAGTCTTCAGGGACACTTGACCGGTTGGGACCTGGAATGGGTCCGACTGGTCCGGAGTGGCCCGGAATCCTGTGGAAAAGCTCGTAGGCCCCATACTGACCAGATGGATCCATCCCGACATGATTTCGACGTCGTTCAATCAAAATGACCATTGGTCTCGGCGATAGTGCAGTTAGGGCACACGAAAAAGGACTACTTTTGCTGGTTTCCACCCAAAGGCCCAGTTTCTCCGAACGAGGACCATTTCACGTAAAGTCAACTCCCACCAGTGGGCAATGTCGAGTGGAACCTGTGGGGACAGACAGGATGCCAAACGGATCGACGGGTGGCCCGAGACCTCCATCCGAAGTTCCGCCTAGAAAAAGTCTTCAGGGCCACTTGCCGGTTGAGACTTGGAATGGGTCCGACTTGTCCGGAGTGGCCCGAAATCCAGTGGAAAGGATCGTAGGCCCCATACTGACCAGACGGATCCAGCCCGTCATGAATCTGCCGTCGTTTGGTCAAAATGACCATTGGTCCCGGCGATAGCGCAGTTACGGCACGTGAAAAAGGACTACTTTTGCTGGTTTTCGCCCAAAGGCCCAGTTTCTCCGAACAAGGCCCATTTCACGTACAGTCAGTTCCGACCAGTGGGCAATGTCGAGTGGAACCTATGGAGACAGACGGGAATTCGAAAGGATCGACGGTTGGCCCGAGACCTCCGTCAGAAGTTCCGCCCAGAAAAAGTCTTCAGGGACACTAGACCGGTCGGGACCTGGAATGGGTCCGACTTGTCCGGAGTGGCCCAGAAACCTGTGGAAAGGCTCGTGGGCCCCATACTAACCAGACGGATCCAACCCAACATGATTCCGACGTTGTTTGGTCAAAATGACCATTGGTCCCGACGATAGCGCAGTTAGGGCACGTGAAAAAGGACTACTTTTGCTGGTTTCCGCCCAAAGGCCCAGTTTCTCCGAACAAGGCCCGTTTCACGTAAAGTCAGTTCCGACAAGTGGGAAACATCGAGTGGAACCTGTGTGGACAGATGGGACGCCAAACGGATTGACGTGTGGCCCGAGACCTCCGTCCAAAGCTTCGCCCAGAAAAAGTCTTCAGGGACACTTGACCGGTCGGGACCTGGAATGGGTCCGACTTGTCCGGAGTGGCCCGGAATCCTCTGGAAAGGCTCGTGGGCGCTGTACTCACCAGATGGATCCAGCCGGACATGATTTCGACGTCGTTTGGTCAAAATGACCATTGGTCCCGGCGATAGCGCAGTTAGGGCACGCGAAAAAGGACTACTTTTCCTGGTATCCGCCCAAAAGCCCAGTTCATCCGCACGAGGCCCGTTTCACGTACAATCGGTTCCGACCAGTGGGCAACGTTGAGTGGAACCTGTGGGGACAGACGGGACGCCAAACGGATTGACAAGTGGCCCGAGACCTCCGTCCGAAGTTCCGCCCCGAAAAAGTCTTTAGGGACACTTGACCGGTCGGGACCTGGAATCTGTCCGACTTGTCCGGAGTGTCCCGAAATCCCGTGGAAAGGCTCGTGGGCCCAAACGGATCCAGCCGGGCATGATTCCAACGACGTTTGGTCAAAATGTCCATTGGTCCTGACGATAGTGCAGTTAGGGCACGCGAAGAAGGACTTTTGCTGGTTTCCGCCCAAAGTCCCAGTTTTCCCGAACGAGGACCATTTCACGTACAGTCAATTCCGACCAGTGGGCAACGTCGAGTGGAACCTGTGGGGATAGACAGGACGCCAATCGGATCGACGGGTGGCCCGAGACCTCTGTCCAAAGATCCGCCCAGAAAAAGTCTTCAGGGCCACTTGACCGGTCGAGACCTGGAATGGGTCCAACTTGTCCCGAGTGGCACGAAATCTAGTGGATAGGCTCGTGGGCCCCATACTGACCAGACGGATCCATCCCGGCATGAATCTGACGTTGTTTGGTCAAAATGACCATTGGTCCCGGCGTTAGCGCAGTTACGGCACGTGAAAAAGGACTACTTTTGCTGGTTTCCGCCCAAAGGCCCAGTTTCTCCGACCGAAGCCCATTTCACGTACAGTCAGTTCCGACCAATTGGCAACATCGAGTGGAACCTCTGGAGACAGACGAGAATTCGAAAGGATTGATGGGTGGCCCGATACCTCCGTCCGAACTTCCGCCCAGAAAAAGTCTTCAGGGACACTTGACCGGTCGGAACCTGGAATGGGTCCGACTTGTCCGGAGTGGCCCGAAATTCTGTAGAAAGGCTCGTGGGCCCGATACTGACCAGCCGGATCCTACCCGGCATGATTTCGATGTCATTTGGTCAAAATGACCATTGGTCCCGACGATAGCGCAGGTAGGGCACGCGAAAAAGGACTACTTTTGCTGGTTTCCGTCCAAAGTTCTCCGAACGACGCCCGTTTCACGTACAGTCAGTGCCGTCCAGTGGGCAAAGTAGAGTGGAACCTGTGGGGACAGACGGGACGCCAAACGGATTGACAGGTGGCCCGAGACCTCCGTCCAAAGTTCTGCCCTGAAAAAGTCTTTAGGGACACTTGACCGGTCGGGACCTGGAATGGGTCCGACTTGTCCGGAGTGTCCCGGAATCCCGTGGAAAGGCTCGCGGGCCCAAACGGATCCAGCCGGGCATGATTCCGATGACGTTTGGTCAAAATGTCCATTGGTCCTGACGATAGCGCAGTTAGGGCACGCAAAGAAGGACTTTTGCTGGTTTCCGCCTAAAGTCCCAGTTTCTCCGAACGAGGACCATTTCACGTATAGTCAGTTTCGACCAGTGGGAAACGTCAAGTGGAACCTGTGAGGACAGACAGGATGACAAACGGATCGACGGGTGGCCCGAGACCTCCGTCCAAAGTTTCGCCCAGAAAAAGTCTTCAGGACCACTTTGCCGGTCGAGACCTGGAATGGGTCCGACTTGTCCGGAGTGGCCCAAAATCCAATGGAAAGTCTTGTGGGCCCCATAATGACCAGACGGATCCAGCCTAACATGAATCTGACGTCGTTTGGTCAAAATGACCATTGGTCCCAGCATTAGCGCAGTTATAGCACACAAAAAAGGACTACTTTTGCTGGTTTCCGCCCAAAGGCCCAGTTTCTGCACGAGGACCATTTCACGTACAGTCAGTTTCGACCAGTGGGCAACGTCTAGAGTGGAACCTGTGGGGACAGACGGGACGCCAAACGGATCGACATGTGGCCCGAGACCTCCGTCCGAAGTTCCGCCCCGAAAAAGTCTTTAGGGACACTTGACCGGTCGGGACCCGGAATGGGTCCGACTTGTCCGGACTGTCCCGGAATCCTGGAATCCCGTGGGCCCAGACGGATCCAGCCAGGCATGATTCCGATGACGTTTGGTCAAAATGCCCATTGGTCCTGACGATAGCGCAGTTAGGGCAAGCAATGAAGGACTTTTGCTGGTTTCCGCCCAAAGTCCCAGTTTCTCCGAACGAGAACCATTTCACGTATAGTCAGTTTCGACCAGTGGGCAACGTCAAGTGGAACCTGTGGGGACAGACAAGACGACAAACGGATCGACGGGTGGCCCGAGACCTCCGTCCAAAGTTCCGCCCAGAAAAAGTCTTCAGGGCCACTTGACCGGTCGAGACCTGGAATGGGTCCGACTTGTCCGGAGTGGCCCGAAGTCCAGTGGAAAGGCTCATGGGCCCCATACTGACCAGACGGATCCAGACAAGCATGAATCTGACGTCGTTTGGTCAAAATGACCATTGGTCCCGGCGTTAGCGCAGTTACGACACGCGAAAAAGGACTACTTTTGCTGGTTTCCGCCCAAAGGCCCAGTTTCTCCGGCCGAGGCCCATTTCACGTACAGTCAAATCTGACCAGTGTGCAACGTTGAGTGGAACCTCTGGAGACAGACGGGAATTCGAAAGGATCGATGGGTGGCCCGAGACCTCCGTCCGAAGTTCCACCCGGAAAAAGTCTTCAAGGACACTTGACCGGTTGGGACCTGGAATGGGTCCGACTGTGCGGAGTATCCCGGAATTCTGTAGAAAGGCTCGTGGGCCTGATACTGACCAAACGGATCCTACCCGGCATGATTTCAACGTCGTTTGGTCAAAATGACCATTGGTCCCGACGATAGCGCACTTAGGGCACGCGAAAAAGGACTCTTGTTCAAAGTTCAAAGTTCTCCGAACGAGGCCCGTTTCACGTACAGTCAGTTCCGACCAGTGGGCAACGTAGAGTGGAACGTGTGGGAACAGACGGGATTGACAAGTGGCCCGAGACCTCCGTCCGAAGTTCCGACCTGAAAAAGTCTTTAGGGACACTTGACCGGTCGGGACCTGGAATGGGTCCGACTTGTCCGGAGTGTCCCGGAATCCCGTGGAAAGGCTCGTGGGCCCAGACGGATCCAGCCGGGCATGATTCCGACCAATTATTTGTCGCGAATGATTCGCGAAGAGCTAGACTGAGCTAGACTGATAATCAGTTGCGAAAGGCAAGACTAAATATTAGTCGCGAACAGCTAGACTAATAATAATTTGCTAAGAACATATTACCAGATTGAGCAATAAGAGAGTCAAACAGAATGTAGAAAAGCATAGCAATATTGACACAAATCTGAACGGTGAACAAAATAGAGCTTTTATCAAATTAAATATAGCAAAATATACATGTCAATAATGTTGGAGAAAGAGGGTGTGTGAGAGAGAAAATGAAAATAGCTCGAAAAGAAATGAACACAAAAAGAAACGAACTCGAAACTCGAAAAAGAAATGAACTTGAACGGAAAGTATTCGCGTGCAATGGAATGAGCTTTCTCACTCTTTTCCTAAAGCATGACTATGCCTATCAGAAACAAACAAAATGTTAGTGATAGAAATCACGGTCGATCTGATTACGTAGCCAAACATTAAACAACAAAACATCAAAAAGATAATTTGTCGCGAATAGCTAGACAAATTATTTGTCGCAAATGATTCGCGAAGAGCTAGACTGAGCTCGATTGATAATCAATCGCGAAAGACAAGACTAAATATTAGTCACGAATAGCTAGACTAATAATAATTCGCTAAGAACATATTACCAAATTGAGCAATAAGAGAGTCAAACAGAATGTAGAAAAGCATAGCAGTATTGACACAAATCTGAACGCAGAACAAAATAGAGCTGTTATCAGATTAAGTATAGCAAAATATACATGTCAATAATGTTGTGGAGCACAAGACAATAGCGGACAAAACCGCGTGCTCTACAAAGCTAATCCTATATGTGAAAGGAATAAACCTGTTACTGACAATAAAGAATCGATGTGTGAGGGCATTTACTTCGTCTATCTCTGATAAGCTTCTGATGCTATTGTTTTCACACACGTTGTTATCTCACACGTATGTTTTCTCACATGTTACGAATACGCAAATGGTATTCAATATATGTACACAATTTTACAGGTGTGTTACAAAGTGGATGTGCTGTCTGTAGAAGATTGTGGGTGGCTGCTGTCATTGTCAAATCTGTTTGCACAGTTGCATGGGATGAGCGTGAAAAGGCCGCGACGTTAGCCTTTGCTGAAATGAACATTGGTGAACATGCAAAAAATGCGACACTCTGACAAATGCCTTAACATTTGATTTACAGGGTGCCTTTGCTCTCGGCATTTTGTAAGGTAGTGTCGCCTTTTGTGCCTGTCATAAATCACGTGCAAAAACAAGGTGTCACGTTTTTCACCTTTTTCGCCCGTGGAAAATTACTTGTATTTATGCAAACAATCATGTTTTTTGCCTGTCTTATTTTACATGTAAAGTGGAATGAGAATCAGATGAGAGATGTTATTACAACATTGTTAAAAGAATTCTTTTGAAAGTCATGTATTTATTTTTTGGTCTATATATAAATTGAGTGGATGTTTTTTTTTCCAACAAAGAGAAGTATTGATTTTGTAATTATTTAATAGATTTGTTGATTTTTATTTGTATTGAAAAAAATTGTGTTTTGAAGCTCTTTTTTTGTTTCTCTTGAAGGGATTAACCATTTGGAGGTTTTTCATATTCTTGTGTATCATTTGAAAGTATATTGCCAAATCAATCTTCCTAAAATTTTATCAAGTAAAATTGAATAGTTCCAAAAAATTGATGAAAGTTTTTGAATTTTTAAACACATACTAGTCATAATTTATTGAGAATTGTTTAAAGTGATTTTCATAGATAGCCATTTTATGGAACTACAAATTAAAATAACCAATTGTGCACATCTCATACATCAACACGCAAAACCAAGTTCATAAAGCATTGATGATAAAAAGATATTGTTTTCACCAAATCTCATGTTAACATTTTTTGGCAATGTCTGAGTGATATCTTTATGGACGATTGACTTGACAGACATAGAAGAAAATTTGGGAATGGTGATTTTTGCATTTCTCTCTATTTCTTTTTGAAGAGGCTGCCACGTTAGCTGTTATATGAGACATTGGTATCTTTCTATCTTACTTTTGTATAAAGTTCTTAATCTATGATTAACGCTTTTGAAAGAAAAAAAGAAAGAATGATCATTACATAGCTCATAAGGCTTAATGATCCATAATGCTATCAAAGATCAAAGAGCTATAAATGCTTGTTAAACATTGATTTTTTTTTTTGATTTTCCAAACTTACTAAGATTGGAATTTTCACATTTATAAAGTAAAATTTCTATGGATTCAAAACCTACACAAAGTCTTGAATGTGTAAAACAAATTTGATAGCTTTACATTGTATTACAATTTTGAGACTTGAAATTGTCTCACTGATTTACTTGAATTTGTGTTAACTTATAACATAATAGCATGAATAATAGAAAAGTAAGACACGACAAATTGCGTGTTTGAATATGTCAAATGCAATATGTATTGCAAAAGATGAAAAATACATATGTTGTCTACTCTGATCACACTATAATAATAGTGCATCTAATTTTGCTATATATGTCGCTCATACACAAACTGTAATCGCGATAGTTAACGATCAATCTACACCTATGGCGGAATAAAGAGAGAGGAGAAGTAGTAGAGTGACTACTCCTAAAACTTGAACTAAAGACATGAATTGCTCTCTTCTCTTAAAAATGAACTAATCTATTGATCTATTTATAGTTGTTGATGGCATAGCCCTAACGGAATGCGTCATCATCCACCTGGCAGGTGCCCGTGAAAATATGGGATTGGACTCGAAGTATATAATGGATAAGACTCAACAACCAAATCTGCTAAAGTCATTTGTTTGGTAACCTCGAATAATAGTTTAGGTCTGTTCGACACTAATTCTCGACAATACATATATTTCTACAGACGGTCTTCAAAACCTTTGACATTGTCTCGACAATGCGAGTAAAAATGTAGAGTAAGTAGTTCAACATTACATAATTCTTTAAGGAATGAAATCCAACAGACATATGCAAGTACAAATAGGCTTGCTATCTAGTAAGAATTTACACATGCAACCAATTCTAATGACACGCAATAAAAGTTAGCACCCTTCAACAATAGAAAGTACTCAACATTGAGGGTGGAATGAACGTCATCCCCAAATATGGGATGTACAAGGCAAAAAATATAGAACGATTGCCAAGTAAAGATCTCTCAAGATCCTGTCACATGCAACCAAAAGAATATCTATGTAGCCAAACCACCCAACCAACAAAAAACGGAAAGTCAAATCCCTAACTACTTCACCCTCGAGCCACGGTGAATGAGTGCAAAAGAGGACATGATCTTGGCTTTTGAAAACATAAATATGAATGAGGAGATGGGCGAGTTCCTACAAAGATATAGACCCCAAAAGCTAAAGAATATTCTCTCTAGGATACCCCAAAATCATGCATAAGCAATTTGATCTCCTATTTTTGCACAAAAAGCTGTCAATCACCATGCACTAGCTCCATAGGTCCAATTAGAGCATCTAGGCCCTCACATGGTTATCTATTATATTACTGGCCTAGTCTGGAATGACGTGACATAACTAATAATCTCATAGACTAGAATACCATATATCTTGTGTCAAGTAGATCTTGAAGATGGACTAGTGCTACCTACTAGTTATATGGAGTCATGTGGAGCTGGATTAGTATCATTATTCTCTTTTACTCATGGATTTTCAAAGGTTGATGATTCTTGGCCAATTGTACATAACAACTTAGAGATAGTTCAAAAATAGTATCTCTCTACTCTAAGCTCAACTAGCTTAGGTAGGGTGACCAACCTCTCCACCTCCTACTTGTTTTGCACTCTTTGTAGTAGGCATTCTGTGTTGTTTATCCATTCCCTGACCGATAAAAAGTGCATTCTTTCTGATTCTCTCTCCATGGTTGAGACATTCATCTCTATGTTTCAAGGCCTCTGTTCGTCGGGCAGAAAAAGAATGTCCTATAGTATTATACCCATTTCTAAAATTACATAAAAAACACATCACATTTTTTTACAAATTTTGTAACAAAAGTTTAAAATATGTAAAAAATTGCAGTATTTAATAGTTTTCCTAAACGTTACAATCACAAAAATTGGAAAGGGCCCAAGTAATATAATTTATTCAAATTTATGCAGATTGTAATACAAAAATTAGATTCTTTTGGATCTAGTATCAAAACTTATATCCTCATCAGTGTCCACTCCTCATTGGTGTCCTCCAAATTCAACAACATCAATTTCATCATTAGAAGGTGAAGAAGTGAAAGATCCATGTTCCTCATTACTGTCAATCAAAACATTATCTTCATCTCTATGCAATCTGAGGTCACCTTCCACACATGCCCTTGTTCTTCTTGCCGACGTCAACAACACATTCTTTTCTTGGCAGCTTTTGACGAATGATTTCCTTTGTTGTTTTTCGAAGTCGTTAATTCAAAATCATAAACAATAATGGCACAAAACGGCTTTTTGAACACGGTATGGGAGCCACGAATTCAGGGTGATGTCGTTCGGTCTAACAAACGCACCAGCCACTTTTTGCACGTTGATGAACAACATTTTTCAAGACTGCTTAGATGAATTTGTCATTGTGTACATCGACGACATCTTGGTGTTTAGTTGTAGCCTCAAAGATCACATTAACCATTTAAGGACTGTCCTCCAACGATTGAGGAAGAACAGCTTGTTCGCGAAAAGAGAAAAATGTGAATTTGTGGTAGAGGAAGTTGATTTCCTTGGACATGTTATAGGCTACGGACGAATTCGGATGGATCCTAAGAAGATCAAGACTATCTTGGATTGTTTGGCTCCTAAAACTGTTCACGGCATTAAATCCTTTGTGGGCTTATGTAACTTTTACAGGAGATTCATTGACACATTTAGCAAAATTGTGGCACCAGTGTTGGAGCAAACCAAGACTCATCTGAAGATGACATGGACACCGGAATGTGAAGCAGCGTTCCAAGAACTGAAACAACGAATCACTCAAGAACCCATCCTTGCCTTAGCGGACTTTAGCAAACCTTTTGAAATACATACAGACGCGTCGAACTTTGCTATTGGGGCCGTGCTGATGCAAGATGAAAAACCTGTTGCATATTTCTCAAAGAAATTGAGTGACGTAGAGCGACGATGGCCAATTCATGAAAAAGAAATGGTTGCAGTAGTTCAAGCAGTGGAGCATTGGAGACATTATGTGGCAGGAAAACCCTTTAAGGCATTCACTGATAATGTATCACTCAAGTACTTCTTGTGAAAGATTCAACTAGTTTCATCACATTTTGCAATATTTCCATATTTGGCATATTGAGGCCAAAACTTGTTTTAGACTTAGAGGTTGACTTTTCAAAGTTCATTAGTCTAAATTTCATTTGAATAAACACTTTTTGAAAGCGTGGGAAAGATAGAATGCGAGTTTGAGTAGATTCAATTTGAATAAGTTGGGTACATTGAATCTAGACCCAAAATTGGTAGGGTTAGCATTTTGGTGGGAAAGCCAAGTGGCCAAATAGGGTTTGGACCTGCTATAAAAGGATGTAACTCATGGAGAGAGTCATCTTCTCTCTTCTCTATCTCATTTCATGCTTATACATGGTCCTCTTGGGTTCTACTATCCATTGGTGCACTATCTTGGTGATTGCTTGCGATTCTATGTGTAGAATGATCTATATTTGCTATTTTTGGATCCACACGTTGAATTACAGTAGCTTGCTGGTTTTGTACGGACAGCAATAGTACATAATCATTTCATTCAAGTTTGATCAAGTTCTATTAGTGTTTGCATCTCAAATTGTGTGTAGATGCTGATTTTTCTACATTGGTGAAATTGGTAGTGTATTTCTCTTTCTAACCAAAGACCATTCAAGTAGATTGGATCTTAAGAATCTGAAATCTTTCACATGGTATCAGAGCTTGTGTTTCAGGTTATGAAGGAGGAAATCAGATCTATCAATGATTTGGTGAAGATATCAAGTCTAGAGCATGCTAGAGAGGATTCTACACCAAAATCGGATTTTTTGCTTTTGTAGATTGGATCTTTTGTAGATCAAAACACTAAATAGGGCAATATACGTGTTCAATTCCGTTTTTTGAATTCACATGCTGGATTTGGCCGATTTTTGGATCATTGGTTCAGCCTAAGTGGTGGCTTATAGATTGCATATCAAATTTTCAGCATTTGCATGTAGATTTGGAATAGTCAATTTTTTGTGATTTTGTCAAAACCCTAATTTTGATTGGATCTCTAGATAGTGAGGTTGCTGGACTTCATTTGAGTGTGTTTCAATCTTAGGAAGTGGCAAAAGTCATTATATTGAGGATAGATCATAGGTTGATCAAGATTCCATGATTCTATGTGTTGATTTGCTTGGATAAGTGCTAGAAGAGAATTTGTGAGATAGTTTCAAATCTTGGTGATTTCTTTTGAAAGCATTTGTTGTTGTTCAAAGGAGTGCTTTGTGCATTGAAGCAGGTTGAAAGAGAAGATCAGGTCATTGCTACATGGCAATCTCAATTGGAGTCATGTTGGAAGCCAATGATAGGCTTACCTCAAGTAACTATTCATTATGGAAAGTGAGGATGGAGTCACTTCTTGAGATGAATGATGTTTTGGATATTGTTGTAGGTTTGGAGGAGAGACCAGCAACACAACAAGATCAATTGAGGTATGACAAGAGGGCCAAGAAGGCTCTACACATAATAAAGATGAATGTTACCAATGAACTTCTCAAAGAAGTTGGTAAGTGCACATCATCTTTGGAAGCTTGGAATCGAATTCCAACTGAGAAAGCCTCATAAACATTTCACTTGGAAAGATCAAATGGTTGTTTACAAACAATGCAGAGTATATGTCCCAGACAACATCAACCTGAGGAAGAAAGTCTTGCGAGAACATCATGACGTACTAGTCGCCGGACATCCAGGGGTGAATCGCATGTATGAACTTCTCAAAAGAGGCTTCTATTGGCCAGGTATGTGGGCAGACGTTGAATCCTATGTGCAAATATGCCCGACATGTCAACAAGTGAAGGTGGAACCACTAGCTCCAACAGGACTACTCCAACCATTACCGGTACCAGCATACCCATGGGATTCGGTGAGCATGGATTTTATTGTTCAACTACCACGGTGCCAAGGCATCGACTCAATTTATGTGGTGGTTGACCGCTTTTCAAAGCAAGTTCATCTGGTACCAACTAAAAGTTCAGTGACAGCTAAAGAAGCGGCAAGGTTATTTTTCAAATGTGTCTTCAAATACCACGGCCTGCCTAGAACGATTATTTCTGACTGAGACACCAAGTTCGTCGGAAAGTTTTGGACTTGTCTATTTTGCCTCGTGGGAACTGGACTGAATTTCAGCACTGCATATCACCCTCAGACAGATGGGCAAACGGAACGAGTCAATTGACAGATTGAACAATATTTACGAAATTATGTCGCTTGGGACCAATCCGATTGGGTCAACTACTTGGATATTCTCGAGTTTGCACATAACAACCAACTGAACAGATCTACTGGAAGGGCACTCTTTGAGATAAGCAATGGTTGGCTACCGATTGTTCCAAGCTCTTTTCTTACAGGCGTCCAGGAAACACCAGTACCCACTATGGAGGAATTCATCAATGAGTGGCACACAAAGCTGACAGAGGTGAAGTCATTTTTAGAGCAGTCACAAAGGAGTATGGCAGCTGACGTAAACCCACATCGACAAGAACTGGAATTTGAGGAAGGTGATCAAGTATGGCTGAACACAAAGAACATTGCGTTACCAAAAGGTTTCTCTCATAAGTTTGTTCGACCTTATGCGGGACCATATTATGTCATCAAGAAGATCAACCCAGTGGCTTACCGATTGGCACTGCCATCCAGCTTGGATATACACAATGTGTTTCATATCTCATTACTCAAACGGTACAAACCAGATGAGCGATTTGATTGGCAACACGAACTCCGTCACCCACCAACGACACTTGATGATACGAAGAGGCAGCTTGTACCAAAACAAATATTGACACATAGAAAGCGAACTAGCGTTCAACATGAATATCTAGTGAAGTGGCTACGGGCTCCACTCATTGAGGCTTCTTGGGAGTACGAAGACAAACTTAAGGAGGGAGCCCCTGAAGTACTAGCAGATTATCTGCAGAAGAACCAACGCAATAGCCATTTTTCCAGATCGGCACACAAAGCACTACCTGGCGGCATGCCTCCTACATAAACATTCATGGCCATTCTGAAGTTCAAGGAACTTCCAGGTATCTTTCTTAAGTTTGTCAATAAATCACTTGCCGCTTTACACAGGTTTTACATAAGTGAACTTTATCTACACTTTTCTTGTGCTACTGCCAATGTATTTTTTTATTCAAAGTTGTTAAGGCCGGTGAATTAAGCCCGTGCCATACGTCCTAGGTCTAGTTTGTCCCTGATGAGGACATCAGCTTTTTCAAACGAGGGGAGGATGTTGTAAAGCTGACTTAGGTGCACCCAGCGTGCCTTGTAAGACTCTAAGGGGTGATGCTCCCTAAGGTCCCAGAGCAAGTTAGAACGTCAAGGACTAAGCCTCCAACTTGTGGTGAGCCAGTCAAGTAGTCACAAGTCATGAGCTAGCTCTGGAGCTCGAGTCATGGCCTAGTCAGGAAGCAAGTTGATTCTGCCGCCGGGACGGCTCCTGGGACCCATGTCTGAGAGCCAGACTGATTCTGCCAGGCTTAATCAGCAAAATAGAAACTAAGTCCTAAAAAGCGTGTTTTACTAGAGAGCATTATGTTTCAGAACAGAGGGGGTGCGTCGAATCACAGCAGAACTATAGGGGGAGTCCGACAGACAGAAACTGGGGCAGCACAACCAGCGCCAGGAATCCAGTCACCAGGTCTCAGCTCCCTCTACCAGCACGAGCCAGGCACAATGCCCACCACGTGTTGGTGGCCCCGAGACCAGTCAGTCTATGTATGAATGTATCCTCTTCCAAATCTAATAAAGTTGATCCTTGGGGATGATTACCATTTTGGTTTCGCCTCCGGGATTGGTCCAAGTGGAAGGACACTTACTACAACCTTTTTGCGTCGCAGGCGCCTAAGGGTCCCTGTCATCAACATGGGGCTTGCCGCTATGCCAATTGGTCAGTTTGGCGACCACTATGCCTTGGGTTTCATGTGTGGCTTGTCTTTGCCTTTGGTTACCTTTTGGGGACAGATTCGGAGTTGGCTTTCGGGTTGGTTGGGATTCTAGTTTTCTTAAGTCTGAATGGTTAAGCTTGTTACGGTTCTGAGTTGGCTTTTACGTAAGTGCATGATGGATGTATGTTAGACTTAAGTGCGTGTTGGGAAAACCGCTCAAGTCTCAGCACTCTTTGAGGTGTCGGCGCAACAGCGGACGCCATGACAACATCCCAGCAAGGGGCACTGAGACTTGGTTGGAGCTCGTCCTAACTCGTAACCCGCATCCCCCTATAGTTCTGGTGGGATTCGTCACCTCCCCTCATACCAAGTGCTCTGCCCAAGTTGGTAAAACACATTTTTTTCTCTCTAGAAAGTTATTTTCTCTCTCTAGATTTTATTAATCCCCAGGCTTCCTTTAATCATGCCTAGATCATGTGAGGTGATTGCACATCGATCCGAGCTCTCTAGACTTCGCTAGAACCAATCAAAGTTTGTCAGCAATAGGAACTTGGCGCTGGCTGGATTCTGGTCACAGTGGCACCGGGAGCGACGTTGGCGCTGGTATCAATAATCAGATATGCAGCATCAAGCATTCACCATAAGCAATCACCAAAGAAGCCGGAAGAAGAACACGCACTATCAATCTATCGCACTACAACATACTGAATGTAAAATGTACATATAAACCATGAACCCTGATAGAGAGGGAGAACCTAGGAGTAGACTACTATACTAGCCAACGGCTAGTTACAACTAGTAATAAAGTACATTGTAAACAGTAACTAAGAAGTGTAACAATGAAGTTTATCATTGATTTCTAACACTCTCCCTCAATGATAAAATTACATTTTTCTATTCCTAGTAGAGTACAAAACTTTTCAAATTTACATCTACCTAATGACTTAGTAAACATATCTGCCACTTGATCTTCAGATTTACGGAAAACAAGATTAATGACTCCATCAAGAATTTTCTCTCGAACAAAATGATAATGTATTTCGATGTGCTTGGTTCGAGCATGTAAAACTGGATTTTTGACAAGGTGAATGTAGCTTTGATTGTCGCAAGATATAGTAGTTGCATCCACCTGTGGTTTACCTAAATCCACAAGCAATCTTCGTAACCATACCGCTTCTTGTGTAGCATTGCTGAGTGCTCGATATTCAGCTTCCCTCGAGGATAAGACTACTATAGGTTGCTTTTTGCTGCTCCATGAAACTGCAGCTGTACCATAACTGAATGTATGACCACTGGTAGACCTTCTGTCATCAATATTACATGCCCAATCAGCATATGTATATCCTATCAATATTGGCACTTCAGACTGATCATATTTCAAACCAAAATTCAATGTCCCTCGAATGTATCTGAGAATACGTTTAGCAAACTTCCAGTGTGTTTGACTAGGATCTTGCATAAATTGACTAACAACACCAACATAAGAAATATCAGGTCATGTGTGTGTCAAATAAATCAAACTACCCACCAGTTGTCTATACAAATAAGCATTCACTTTCTCTGATTCATCATATGCAGTAAGCTTCATGTTGACATCCACAGGTGTACCCAAAGTCTTACAATCCTGCATATTGAGCTTATAAAGCAAATCTCGTGCATATTTGCTTTGTGTAAGAAAGACCACATTTTTCTTTTGCCATACTTCAATGCCAAGACAATAGTGCATCAATCCTAGATCATTCATGTCAAAAGCATTGGAAAAATCTGATTTGATTTCATCAATTAAGCTCTCATTACTTCTTGTAATAATCAAATCATCCACGTACATCACAATGAACACTATATCTGAATCTTGCCTTATAATGTAAAGATTAGGATCAGCATCACTCTTTACCATTCTCCTTCGCTTAAAGTATTCATCAATGCAAGAGTACCACGCCCGCGGTGCTTGCTTCAATCCATAAATAGCTTTGTTCAGCTTACAAATAAGGTGCTCTCTCCCTGGTTCAATAAATCCTTGAGGTTGTGCTAAGTACACCTCTTCATCCAGCACTCCATTAAGAAAAACAAATTTAACATCCATTTGCTGGATCTTTCAACCATAGGAAGCAGAAATAGCAATGACAGAACGTATAGTTACCATCTTAGCTACAGGTGCAAAGGTTTCCTCAAAATCAATACCTTCTTGCTGCTCAAATCCTCTCACAACCAACCATGCTTTGTATTTGTTGAGTTGCCCATCAGCTCCATATTTGAACTTGTATATCCATTTGCATGTGAGAGGCGTCTAACCATCAGGTAGCTCAACCAAGTTCCAAGTCCTATTTTTTGATATAGCTTCCATTTCTGTTTCCATAGCTTCACGCAACTCCTCATGCTCCTTTGCTTTATCAAAAGTTTTTGGTTCTTGAGCCTTGAGCACAAAACCCATTAGGGCTAGATTCATCTCTAATCTTGCAGGAGGTTTTCGATTTCTACTTGATCTTCTAAGCTCTCCCTGCTCACTAGATTCGGGAGTATCTCCCTTGACTGATAAGTACCATTTAGGTACTCTCTTGGGAATATCAGCATCAGGCTTGCCTTTGTCCAATGGATTTTCTATATCAAAATCCACTTCCTTCTTGACTTGTACTTTCACTCCCTCATCAAAAGGTTCAGTGATTACTTCAGATTGTTCACCTCGGCTCATCTCGCCAAATGTAGCATCCCTAGAAATTAAAAGCTTTTGTGCATTTGTGTCATACATCCTGTATGCCTTGGACTTCATACACTTTATAGCTTTTGCATCCAATTTCCTTCATTTCTCATCAGGAATATGAGCATAAGCATCACAACCAAATACTCTCAAATGAGAAATATTAGATTTCTTTCCATTAACAGCTTCATGAGGTGTCTTACCTTCCATGGATTTTGTAGGACACCAATTCAGGATGTGCGTAGCTGTGCTACAAGCTTCTACCCAAAAGGTGTTTGGCAGACCCTTGCTTTTGAGCATCGCCCTGGCCATCTCAACAATAGATCTGTTCTTTCATTCTGCAACTCCATTTTGTTGTGGTGAATAAGGTGTTGTAGTCTACCTCTTGATCCCTTGATCTTTGCATAAATCAATAAATTCTGTCGAAAAATACTCACCACCTCCATCGGATCTCGAAGTTTTGATGCATCATCATCTTTGCTTTTCAACTCATGCCTTGAATTCCTTGAACTTAGCAAAAGCATCTGATTTCTTGCTTATGAAATAAATTCAAATGCATCTGCTATAATCATCAATGAAGGTGATAAAGTAATAGTAGCCACTAAGAGATCTAGTTTGCATAGGTCCACATAGATCATTGTGGACAAGATCTAGGATGCCACTGGCTCTCCTTGCTCCACTTTTGGGAAACCTCTCTCTGTGCTGTTTTTCCAAAATACAACCTTCACAAATTTTTCCTTCAAAAGAAATATCAAGCAATCCTATAACTAGATTACCTCTTTTGAGAATCTATAAACTTTGACCACTAATATGACCGAATCGTTGATGCCAAAGATCACTTTGACTATCAACTGTGCTTACCATAGCTTGAGCAAAAGATCTCGCATTCAATTTGTAGATTCGATTCCCGTTTACTCTAGCCGCTGTAGCAATCACTTTGTAGTGATTCTTGATGTCTTTGAAAAGACATTTGTCACTGTCAAACTCAACCTTGAGTTGTTGATCAGCCATCATCCCAACAGATAGTAGATTGTTAGCTAGCCAGGTACATATTGCACATTGCTTATCCACTTTATCTTCTCGCTGGCTAACTTCACTGGTACCACTCCAACTCCTTTAACAGATAGCAATTTGCCATCGGCTTGTCCAACTTCATCACCATTGTGAGTTTCCTTGAGTTCTGAAAACCACTCTTTCCTTGAAGTCATGTGCTTGGACGCACCACTATCAATGTACCAAGTATCCTTGGCTTCATCACTTGTCATTAATGCTGTAATGAACAAGTTTGGACTCTTACATGTATCATCTTCATATTGATCATCATCGTATTGATGTTGATCAACATAATTGTCTTCATAATAATCATCATCAGATTGATGTCGGTTAGCATAATTGCAAGCTTGCCATTTGCCTTTTCTTTGTTCTATCTCCTTCTGTTTCTTGAAGCATTCACGCTCCCAATGGCCAGGCTTGTTGCAATACCTACAATTTTCAGGTTTATTTTGCTTGGATATCCGCATCTTTGACCTCGACCTTGATTCCAATTGCCTCAATTTGGGCCATCATTGGATTGTTCTCGAAATTGTTGGAACGATCCATGATATGAGTTTCCACCTCTTGATTGGTGTCTTCCACGACCAAATCTGCCAACACGTCCTCTCACTGCAAGAGCTTGATCAAATCCCCTGTTGCGATGACTCAAGTTCTCTTGACGTTGTTCTTCCTGCAAAAGCAATCCACCTAACTCTTCATAGGTTGGAAGATTTTCTCGTGTGGCTATACTTGTCACAAACATTTGATGTGACTCACTCAAACTATTCAATGTCAACTACATGATCTCATGATCCTGTACTCGCTCTCCAACTGTTGCTAATTGGTCACGAATCTCTTTGATCTTCAGTAGGTGATCAGCAACAGTTGCACCATCATCTATCCGCAATGTGTGTAGCTTCGTCTTCAGGAATAGCACTCGAGATGTGTTTGTGGTCTCAAACAATGTCTTCAACGTATCACATGCTTCTTTTGGTCCTTCTGAATCCAAAATGTAGGGAATAATTGCATCTCTAACTGATAAGTTGATGACATTTTGTGCTTTCCATTTTCTCCTGTCAAATGCTCGCTGATCTTCTTCAATCACTGGCCTTGTCTCTTCACCTGTCACGATCTCTCATAGCTCCTTTTCCATCAAAATATTTTTCAGTTTGAATTTTCAAACTGCATAGTTGCCGGCTCCTTCCAATTTGCTTGACTCATTGAGGACACTCTCGCTTAGAGTTGCCATTACTGAACAGATGAGTCCGGATCAAGTAATTTATCACAGTACAGAACTGTATATTTTTTTGGTTATACACCTGATATCGGAATGGAGCACGGAAGTACGGCTGTTCAGAATCCTCCTTAACTTGTGCGCGTGGATCCGATATTGGAGCATGCAATATCGGACTAGAGTGCGGATGTACAACTACTGAAAAAAAAAAAAAATTTAGCTCGTGCGCTTGGATCCGATATCGGTATGGACAATATCGGACTGGAGCACGGATGTACGATTGCTCGGGTTTCTCTTTAGCTAGCGCACTTGGATTCGATATTCGTACGGATATAAAAAAGAGAGAATATAAGAACTTTCAGAGGCAATATTCTAGATTCCCTACTTCAGCGCAGCGACTACGCCACCTCCTCTTTGCTTAGATTTCAAAATGAGTGATCGTTCAAACAGACATATATCAGTAATGCGAAAGGTATGAAGCCTCAAAGCTCTGAACGGCAGTACTAGACACTATCTGGTGTGATTTGCAGTACCTCAAACAAACAAATGACACATTTCTTGGCACAACTCTCTGACAAATGACACTTTTCACAAAGACTAAAAACAATAATGTAAAACATTTCTCACTCGACAAATTTTCAATCTGTTTGATGCTGTCCTGGCCTTTTTTATGCCTCCGGGACTGTGTCTTCGTTCCCCACTAATAACTGTGAGCTCCAAAACTTGCAAAATACATCAAGAAGGACTTCTTCCAGCCGTTTTTGTCACTCCAAGCTTTCACCTCCTATGAAGGACTTTCTCACTTTGTTGCGAAGCCTGTGACAAGCTGTATCCACTGATCAGGCACGCAGGACTATCGCTGCTCTGATACCATGTCAATAATCAGATATGCAACATCAAGCATTCACCATAAGCAATCACCAAAGAAGCCGAAAGAAGAACATGCACTATCAATCTATCACACTACAACATACTGAATGTAAAATGTACATATAAACCCTGAACCCTGATAGAGAGGGAGAACCTAGGAGTAGACTACTAGACTAGCCAACGGCTAGTTATAGCTAGTAATAAAGTACATCGTAAACAATAACTAAGAAGTGTAACAATGAAGTTTATCATTGACTTCTAATAGCCGACGGTGCCGGGAGCAAAAGTGGCACGGCTGGTGCCAGAGACAATGGGCGCCAGAAGTAAGGCTTGCATTGTAAATGTAGCTTTACAACATAGAGCTAGGAGAAGAAGACAAGATTGTTCATGTGGGAGCACAACTCACGCCCTCACAATTCACCAAGCTACTGAAACTATCGACGGAATATAAACATTGCTTTGCACGGTCGTTTATAGATTTGAAGAGAATTCCATCATCTGTAGTTTAGCACACCATACCTTTGGTCGAAGGAGCAACACCAAAGATGAGTCGATACTATCGTTGCAACCCGAACTACACTGAGCTAATCAAATAGAAGCTGGAGAAGTTGCTCGATGCCGATTTCATCTATGAAATCAAGCACATGAAATGGGTGTCGCCCATAGTCATTGTTCCCAAGAAGAATGGCAAAATGCGGATCTGTGTCAATCTGAGTCACTTAAGGATGTGACACAAAAGGATCACTTTTTCTTATTGTTCACAAAAAGCATCCTGGATCAAGTAGCTGGAGCAGAAGCTTATAGTTTTTTGGATGGCTTCAGCGGCTACAACCAAGTGAAGATTGCACTTGAGGATCAACACAAGACAACATTTGCTACTGAATGGGGTGCATATGCCTATGAGGTTATGCCATTTTATCTTTGAAATGCCCCCAGCTCTTTTCAGCGTGTCATGCAAAAGGCATTCGAAGACTGCTTATAAATCGAGATCTTCCTAGATGATCTTTGTGTGCATAGATACAATGATGAACACTTATCTCACTTGAAAAAAGTGCTTCTACAATGTCGCAAATTTCAAATATCATTGAACCCAAAAAAATGCCAGTTTTGGGTCACACATGGTCTTATCTTAGGCCATATTGTATCTAGACACGGGATCTGTCTACGATACATATTATCATAGATCTTCCACACCCTGGAACAATTCGTGAAATTTATGTTTTTATGGGGCATGCCAAATACTACAGGATCTTCATTCTATTCTTTGCAGATTTGGCACGTCCTATCTACAAGCTGACAATTAATCCACTTTGGACGGAGGAAGCCCTGCAGGCTTTCCAAAATCTGAAGGAAGCACTTATACCTGTGCCGATCTTATGGCCTCCCAATAGACAATTGAATTTCATGTGCATACTGACACATAAAAGTATGTTATAGGAGCAATCTTAACCCACCAGCCAGACGAGTACAAGAAAGATTTTCCTAATCGCTTCGTCAATCCACAACTCAACATTGCTGAAATCAATTATCCAATGACTGAGCGAGAAGCCTTGGCAATGTATTTTCAGTCAAGAAGTTTCGCCATTATCTTATGGAAACATATTTTGCATTCTACACTGATCATCAACCCTTGCTCTACCTAACAACACAGAGAGAATCTGTTGTAAAAATACCTTTACAAGTTTTACTCATTATGTCTCCTCATCATTGCTGGTCCAGAGAAAGCCTGTAACAAGCTTTCCTTTCCACAACAAAAACTTCCAAATTTATTAGGTCCAAAGTTCGTCAGTCTCCTCGTGTGAGTATGGCTAGGTCACCTTGAATTTGCCCCCATTTTGATCAACTTTCATTCAAAATTTGCACCAAGAGAGAGGTGTGTGTGATAGTTTTCCTCCACTTATAAAATCAGCTAACCAGACTTAGGGTAGAGTTCTCAGACAAGAGCCTTTCCAACACTTTGCTTTCCATCTGCTAGGATTATGGCTTGATCTAACTTGTTGCCAATCACTGAAGACGATCCTAGTCTTTTTCCTTTGAGAAAAAACCCAACTGATACTGGATATCACCCATGCTCAGTGAGTTTCAGTTCCAAAGGTAGCCATCCCAAATAAAGACCAACTGCTCCATAGAATATCTCCCCTGAAATTATCCTTTTCAACTTTTGGCTTCCTGCTTGCGTCTAGTGGGCATTGTCGCAAATGAAACTAACCCAAGTAATAGGCATCCATCCTTTGCAAACATCCAGTCATTTCGTTGCCGTTCATGTGCGAGTACTTGAACTGCGAATCCGCCCACAAGTAGTGATTTATATGACATAACAGATTTGAAGCTTTTAAATAATTCAAGAAGTACAAAGAAAATGCTGAGTTGCAAACATGCAAGAAGATCAAAGAATTAAGGAGCGCAACGGCGATGAATACATCTCGAACAATTTCAAAGACTACAACTCAGCCAACGACATCGAGCAACAATTTGTTGCTTCCTATTCTCCACAGTCGAATGGACTTACATAAAGGAAGAACAGGACCTTAGTCAAATCTGCCAAATGCATGATAACTCGTGCTTCGTTGCCCAAATCATTCTGGCAACATGTTATTTCAACAACAACTTACGTGCATCCACACCAGGACCCTCAATAATAGAAGGAAGAATAAAAAGAAAAGGAGAAAAAAGGGATTTGAAATACTCTAAATTATCACTAATACCAAATTCATGAAAAAAAGAAAGCAAACTAGAATCGAAATTAGACATTTTGAGCAAAAAATACAGATGTGAAATTCCCAATATCGCTCTCAAGCACAAAATGCAGGTCAGACAAGAACCTCAAGGCAATGTGCGCTCGAAAGTGATATAAGAAAACAGGGTATCGGGTCCGAGCGCATATACAAAAAAAATGAGATGTAAGGCGCGTTTGAATACAATACCAAAAAAGACAGTTTTGATTCCAGGCGCAAGTAAGTCAACGGAGCATAAACAGTGCAAAAGGGCATGCTTGAAATCGATATCCGGACAAGAAATCGAAAAGTTGCATGAAAATCCGCGCCGAAAATGACCTATTTATAAAAGAAATTTGCACGTGTGGAGGAGTTCCAAAAGGGCACGTGTCGATACATGATTCATCGTTAATATTCCACCATACAGACAATGACTGATCTGACATCTATCACGTGCCGAATGACATGTGTCCAAATCTGATTCGTGCACGTGTCCCGACCCACGTGGCCTCATAATTGAGTCATCATTTTCAGTACGGACAATCCACGTGGACCAGTTAGATGTCGACATGTGTCATCAACCATTTTTTTCAATCGGGCAAAAATTTCCTATATATATACCCTTGGAATTTTCATTTTTTTTTGGAAAATTTTCAGTTTTCGCTCCTAATATCACTCTCAAGCGCGTTCTCTCTTTGCAAAATACTCCGCCTTCTCACCATGCGTTCGAGACCGATACTGCGCTGTTATTCCAATATCGCTTTCGAGCACGGATCTCTTTTATGCACATATTCTCTATCTATCTTGCATTCAAAACCGATATTCAGTTTTGGTATCGATCTCAAGCACCTTCTGATCGCAATTTTTTTTGTTTTCATTCCCTACGCTTGGGTTTAACCTTTTTTTTTCTAATTTACTTTTTTTTATTCTAAGAATGATGGCTAGGACCAAATCCACTGTCGTGCCATACCCACTGTATAGCCATCCCATGCTCGTGTTCCCCCTAGCACTGGCCGTAGACGTGGCAAAAAGCAGGTCTAGCTGAGGGAGATTAGAAAACTCCATAGATCAATTGAATTGTATATCCCGAGAGCTCCTTTTGGCCGATCTGTCAAGAATTTCACTCTGTCACTTGGGCTAAATGTTCGTTTTGTCGTGACAGTCATGTAGGCCTTACAAGGTGCTATAAAAGACTTTCTGGCCCAATTTTTTGAGGGTACCTGCCTTTTGGTCGTGCATGGTAAGCGTGTCACCATCATGCCAAAAGATTTCATCATTCTCAGAAGACTTCGGGACTATAATTTTGGTCTGCATGTGGATAACACCAGCACCTCCAGAGACCTGCCTCTAGATAGAACAAACTTGCCGACTACCTCTAGGAGGAAAAGGAAGTAGCATATTCCCAAGAAAGCTGGATCTCAAAGGACAGCTTACCTTCCTCCTAGAGTTATCCCTACCAAGAGACCCCGCATTGTCTTGAGCTCTGAATCAAATGGCGGAGAATTTGATTCAGACCGAGAATCACCCTCTCCTCCTCGTATTATTCGTCCAGCTCCTCAGAAAATTTCTTCACCAAAAGTGATGATTACCCAAGAGGAGCTTGACAAAATAATTGAGAAATCTATAAATATTGTATCTACTTCTCTTTCTACTCCTGTACATAATCTTTTTGTCAGAATTCCATACGATCCTGCGCAAGTTTATTTTGATTCTGACCATTATAACCAGTACGAGGCTTGCTTAGCTGATAAAATTGATCTTCTCGGCAATTATTTTGATTTCTTTCTTCCAAATTCACATAGAAGCTTTAGATTAGGTCCCAAATTTTGTATTGAGCTAAAAGATAAAACATCAGAAATTACAGATGTAATAGTAGAAGCCGGAGGATGCTTTTTGCAGAATAGTATTAGTTCTAATTCTCATGGTGTAGTTTTTGTTGTTAGTCCATTTTTTATAGGAGCGATGAAGGCAAAAGAAGCCATGTTGATAAGGATGTATATTTCATCGAATGCAGTCTAGTAACAAAATTTTATTTGATTCCATTTGAGAATAACTAAGGATTGCTCGTTTGTTTTTGTTGCTTTAATCTGGATTGTTGCAGTCGGCATTGCTTTAATAAGTAAGGATTTATCGATATTTGTATTTTGATTGTTGTAGTCGGCATTGGAGCCTAAACATTCTTTTTGTAAAGATAAATAAGGAGGGACTATCAAATTTTCTATGTGTAAAAGTAAACTCAGTTACTAATACACATAGAGAATTTGATTCTCTACTTCATGATGTCGTTCAGGAATTGCCGACAACGATCTCAATTGGAGAGATAACCATTAAATCTCTCAAGGTATATTCAATTTATCTCTGATATGCATGTACTTTTTTTTTAGTTTAAATCTATCATCATAGCATAAATAAAATTTTTTGTCATAATATTACTCGTTTCAGTTGGGCGTGAAGCCCATCGAGCTGCCAGCTGGCAACGTGAAAGATTTTCCTTCGTATGTTTCGTAATCTCCCGTTTTCTTTCATTCCTTTTGTAGTTTTCGTTTCGCGTCTCTTTTTTAGCTTTGCGGTCCTAGAGGTGTGTTTGCGATTCGTGATTGATTCGCGAATCGTTCGTGCTTTGAGCCAAAGACACGTTGACTGTCGTGAATTGTTCTCGTTCGTGCTTCGAGTCAAAGTCATCTTGACTATCGCGGATTGTTCGACCTTCGTGTCTTGTTTGTGCTGCGACAAAGTTGCAGGAGTTCACCATATCTAACAAATTGGAATGAAGCTCTTGTAACAATTGACTGTACAGCAGGATATATGTGTCAACAAGATAATCAATCAAATTTGAGCGAGATTTCCTTATTAGATCGAACTTTGGATACACCAATCACGCTTCCACTGAATGTGCTGAATGTAGCCTGGATATCAACGGAACCTATACCAGATCCAATTGAGGATGAACTCATTCCTGTGAGTCATGCCTTGACTTATGATGACAATGCAAAACTTACGGATGAGAAGATTCTAAATCATATGGATCCGACCAGATTTGGAGTGCGTAATGTTCTTGATGAACTCACAGTAAAACCGCCCAAAGCAGTTATATTAAAGGAAGACAGGATCACAGGATTGATGACGAAGAAACAAGCTAAGCAACATAGTAATATGGTCCTGAAATGGGAAAATCCCCTCGAAAGATTTATTTAGAGGAAGTGCCACCCTTATTGGATAAAGGCAAAGGAAAAGTCGAGGATGATTTTTCAAGTCAGATTTCTAGTAAAACATCATCGTCTAGGAAGTCTTCACCTGTGAAGAAAGATTTATCATCTCAAAAGTCATCACCTCCAGGATCAATTCCTGCTAAGAAGGCTAAGCAAAGATCCAAGACAAGTCCTTTCAAAAAAGAACAAACAGATGTAGTCCAGCATGATATGACTGAACATTTTAAACATTATACACTAGATGATGTGGTTATCATGTTACCTAAAGCACATCGTGAACCTGAAGAACATATGTCGGAATCTAAAGAGGTTTACGATGGCCCAGCTAGGACGCAGCCAATGAATCTTGCCGAACCAGGAGAACCAGAAAAGATTGGACAAGTTGGATCATAACTTACTCCTGAACATTATCAAGCACTCCAATTGTTACTTATTAGGTATCAAGATTGTTTTGCATGGACTTATCAAGATTTGAAGGGTATTCCGACATCGGTGATTGAACATACCATACCTTTAGTACCTGATGCAGTTCCAAAGGTTACAAAGTTCTATCGTTGTAATCCTAATGTGGCAGACCTGATAAAGAAAGAACTTTGGAGATTGCTTGACGCCGATTTTATTTATGAGATCGAGCATACTGAATGGATTTCACCGATTGTCATTGTTCCTAAGAAAAATGGAAAATTGCGGATCTGTGTAAATCTCAAAGCGTTGAACAAAGTGACGCAAAAGGATCACTTTCTGTTACCTTTTACTGAAAGCATTTTGGATCGTCTTGCTGGAGCGGAAGCTTATAGTTTCCTAGATGGATTTAGTGGCTACAACCAGGTTAAGATTGCACCTACCGATCGCCATAAGACTGCTTTTGCAACAGAATGGGGCACCTATACTTACAAAGTAATGTCGTTTGGACTCTGTAATGCACCAAGTTCATTCCAATGAGTAATGCTATTTGCTTTTAAAGATTATGTGCAAAAATTCCTTGAAATTTACTTCGATGACTTGGGAGTTCATAGTACATATACAGACCACCTGGATCGATTGGAGAAAGTATTTGAAAGATGCCGCAAATATCAGATTTCTCTAAATCCAAAAAAATGTCAGATATGGGTTTCCCACGGAGTTGTGCTTGGACATGTGATATCAAGACATGGTATTGCCACGGATTATTCTAAAATCAAAGTTATTGTGGAATTGCCACCACCAACAACAATTCGTGGAGCTTACGTGTTTATGGGTCATGTGAACTACTATCAAATCTTTATTATCTTCTTTGCGGACTTAGCACGACCTATATACAAACTGACTATAGCTAATACCTCGCGTTCTGTTGTTGAATTATTCTTTTCTGGATCTGTAAGTTGTCTGCTTGCAAATTGTATAGGATAATATTTCTTATAGTCACCTGGCTGTGTCAAAACTGATCCAATGGCGTATTTTGAGGCACCCGTATGAACATGAAACTCTATCATCCAATCTGGAGAACGCAGTCTTGGTGCTGAAGTTAATGCTTTTTTTAATTTTTCAAAGGCTTCTAATGCTTCTATTGTCCAAATAGAAACAATTCTTTCTGTTCGGAAATTTTGTCACTACCTCATGGAAACGCACTTTGCATTTTATACGGATCATCAACCGTTACTTTACTTGGTAAACAAGACATGCAATATTGGACGTATTGCAAGATAGTTATTGTTATTGACTGAATTTGACTTTCGAATTGTGGTTCGAAAGGGCAAGCAACATTATCTAGCCGATCACGTTTCGCGAATTGAATGCGCACCAGTTAATACTGAAGTGAATGATGAACTGCCAGATGTTGCATTGTTCTATGTTGAAGCAGTACCTGAGTGGGCAACAAATATTGTTGAGTACCTAGGACAACCGAATGTCTCCTTGACAAAAGTACAGAAGAGACAATTGATTCATAAGGCTCAACCTTATCAATTAATTGCAGGACAATTGTATCGTCGTGGATCAGATAATATTTTACGAAGGTATGTTTTACCGCATGAAGTACCAGATTTAATCATGTTTTCACATGATGGCATGGGTGGAGGACACTTCTCTATAGATATTATTGTTCGCAAACTTTTACAATCAGGTTGTTGGTGGCCTATGCTTCACAAGGACACATAAAATTCTATTCAGACATGTGATGTTTGCCAGTGAGCACAACGACCTACTCGACAGAACAATGAACTCTTGCATCCAGTTTTATCACAAGCACCGTTTGGAAAATGGGTACTGGATTATGTTGGACCTATTCACCATGTCGCGCAAGGATCTCAGGCCTGATACATTATCGTCGCAACTGATTATATGACCAAGTGGGTAGAAGCCAAAGTTGTCAAAGTTGCTGATGCAAAATCTACGGCCAAGATTCTATATGAAAATATTATAATCAGATTTGGATGTCCGATTGAGATTGTCTGTGACCGGGGTACACACTTTGTTAATCAAACAATAAAGTGTTTATTGGAAGATTTTTTTCTGTTATACACAGATTTAGTACTCCCTACTATCCCAAAGGGAATGGCCAAGCTGAATCTTCCAATAAGATTCTCTGCACCATTATGACAAAGATAGTTGAAGCGAGTCGATCTGATTGGGAACATAAACTATATGCAGCATTATGGGCATTCAGAACTGCTTACAAAAATAGTACAAATCAAACACCTTTTCAACCAGTTTATGGTCAAGATGTTGTCATGCCGATTGAATTTTTAATCTCATCCTTACGCATAGCAGCAACGGAACGATTAAATGATGATAAGTCTTTACAACTCCATCATGAAGCGTTGCACAAATTATGTGAAACCCGATTGATGGTAGTTCATGCCTTAGCAGCAAAGAAAACACCCCGCAAGGCATGGCACGATCGTCGATTACACAAAAAAAAATCTGAAAGCAGGAGATCTGGCATTGATGTACAAAACCAAACTGCTCAAGGGAAAGTTGAAGTTTACCGGTGAAGTCTCGTATAAAGTGAAGGTAATCTTGAACTATGGCGCAGTAATTCTTGAGCACTTGGATGGAAAACGATTTGATACTCCGGTGAATGGCTGTCGATTACGCAAGTTTTGGCAGCCTGCTCTGCCAGTTCAGCAAGCCTGATCTCAATACTTTTTTAAAAATTTTAATTATTTTTCAATTTTTTGTTTTCAGTACTTAATTTGCTGAGATTTTTGGAAAAAGATAGTCAAAAAAAAAAAAGTAAAGCAAGAGATAAGAAAAGACTGATGAGCAAACGTCAGAAAGTCATCAGCATAGAAAAAAAGGAAGCACAGTAATTTTTTGATGGAAAAAGACTTAGAAAATCATTGTTTTGGTCATATTTGGCCTATACAGTACTAGAAACCTTCGATGAGCTCTCAGACTGTAAATCCACTCTAGATTATCTAATTTAAGGTGGGCGAAGGTTTTTGTCAAGAGAAAACCTAGTTTTTGAGTTAGGCGAAGTATCATTGATATGCCATTTTGGGAACCTTCGCCGAGCATCTTAACCTCATTATGAACCTTCGCCGATCTGTTAGATGATCTTAAAATGTTAAAATTAGGTTGACCATAGGTTTAGATTGTGAAAAAATGCATTTATGACAGTACCTGGGCGAAGGTTCATCCTTCGCCAGACATGGAAAACATTCGTCTGATAGGTTCAGATCCCCATAAACCTTCGTCGAGATTTTTATAGCCTATTTACATGCCTGCAAATTTTTGTTCAGAACTAATCAGCCAAACTAGTATTCAGTGTAATGGACCCACCAAATTCACCTATAAGTTGACTGAATTCGATTCATTCCTCACTTGTGCTAGCAAAGCTCTTGCGAATTTTTCTTGCGACCAAAGCCTTCCAAAATTCCTGCATTGCTTTCTAATACACTTTTATTCGTTTTATATTTCCTTTCTGATCATCATGTCCTCTACCGATACTTCCCAATCTCTGCGCTATACTATCCATCGTGATGTCTGTTGCGCCGGCGCCTCAAAGGGCGCTGGGACTTGAGCGGTTTCCCCAACACGCGCTTAAGTCTAACATTCATCCATTATGCACTTACGTAAAAGCCAACTCAGAATCGTAACAAGCTTAACCATTCAGACTTAAGAAAACTGGAATCCCAACCAACCCGAAAGCCAACTCAGAATCCGTCCCCAAAAGGTAACCAAAGGCAAAGACAAGCCACACATGAAACCCAAGGCATAGTGGTCGCCAAACTGACCAATTGGCATATCGGCAAGCCCCATGTCGATGACAGGGACCCTTAGGCGCCAGCGATGCAAAAAGGTTGTAGTAATGGTCCTTCCACTTGGACCAGTCCCGGAGGCGAAACCGAAATGGTAATCATCCCCAAGGATCAACTTTATTAGATTTGGAAGAGGTTACATTCATACATAGACTGACCGATCTCGGGGCCACCAACACGTGCTGGGCATTGTGCCTGGCTCGTGCTGGTAGAGGGAGCTGAGACCTGGCGACTAGATTCCTGGCGCTGGTTGAGCTGCCCAAGTTTCTGTCTGCCGGACTCCCCCTATAGTTCTGCTGTGATTCGGCGCACCCCCTCTGGTTTGAAACATAGTGCTTTCTGGTAAAGCACGCTTTTTAGGACTTAGTTTTTATTTTGCTGATTAAGCCTGGCAAGCCTGGCAGAATCAGTCTGGCTCCCGGACATGGGTCCCGGGAGCCGTCCCGGCGGCCGAATCAACCTGCTTTCCTGACTAGGCCATGACTCGAGCTCCAGAGCTAGCTCATGACTTTGTGACTACTTGACTGGCTCACCACAGGTCGGAGGCTCAGTCCTTGACATTCTAACTTGCTCTGGGACCTTAGGGAGTGTCACCCCTTTGAGTCTTACAGGGCATGCTGGGTGCACCCAAGTCAGCTTTACAACATCCTCCCCTCGTTTGAGAAAGCTGATGTCCTCATCAGGGCCAAACTAGAACCTAAGACTCATGGCACGGGCTTAATTCACCGGCCAGACTTTAGTCACATATACAAGGGCACGGGCTTGATTCACCAGCCAAAGGAAACCAACTGTAAAGCAGAGTAATGATATTGTGTTTTACACCCAGCACAGGAAAAGTGTGGATCTAGTTCACTTACGTAAAACCTGTGTGAAGCTGCTGCACTTAGACATCAAACTGAAGCTCACTCCTCAATGAGAAATGCGGCTTACTTTATTAGCATGAAAGAAAAAGGTACTCACGGCTCCCTTAAGCCTCAGATATGTCGTTGTCGTCCAGGATGAGTCCCCTAGGACTCTAGATATTTCGTTTGGTCGTCCAGGTTGAGCTCCTTGAGCTCTGCATCGGCACTTAGATTCACCTTTGACGTAGAAACTGCAGGCAATGTTGGCTCCATTTGACCTCGTGTCAGCTGGTTTGTCACTGTTGGATGTCTTTCATTAAAAAGGTGAGTTTTCGCTTGGTCACACAAGGTGAGCTCCTTGAGCTCTGCATCGGCACTTGAATTCACCTTTGATGTAGAGACTATAGGCAATTTTGGCTCCATTTGTTCCCGTGTCAGCTGGTCTGTCACTGTTGGTTGTCCTTCGTTAAATAGGTGAATGAGATTGGGAGGAATGGTTGGCTCATGTTCATTTGTGTCATTCTTTTCTAGTTGGTCCCCTGGCACAGCTCTGACGACACAAGGTCTCCTGCCATTATATAATAACACAAGGTTTACCCCTTTTGCCAAGAAGGCCACCACATGTTCGTTAAACCAGCTTAATCCCAAAATAGCGTCGAAGGCATCCATCTTCAAGATTGTGAACGTTAGTCGATTCTTCCAGGCTCCCAGAGAGATTGGTAAATTGGTTGCCAATCTACAAGTGGTCATTGTACCTTTCGCGGTCTCCACACAAATAGGAGTCACATTTTCTTCACATTGGATGTCCAATTCTCCTGTCAGTTTTTCTGACAAGTAGTTATGTGACGCTCCCAGGTCTACCATGAAGTAAATGATCCTGCCTTGAATACAGCCTTTCAGGTACAATAACTTGGATCCTCTCGCAGGAGTCGCCATAAGATGTTCACGATAAGCCGCAAGTGCCCCTATCTGTTGCAAGGCATTCAGGTCAGACTCCGTCAAATCCGTTTCTGGGTCCTCTTCATCATCTTGTTCACCATCTTCTTGATCAAATGCCTCTCTCTCCATCCTATCAAATCCTTCAATGGCAGCCATGATTTGCTTATTCAATGGTTTGGGGCATGATCTCCAAGAGTGACCTTGCTGATGACAGTTGAAGCAACGCATGGAACTGCCCACTGTTGGTGAGCTGTTGCTGTGACTAGTTGAAGGTCCAACATTGTTTCTTCTCTGGAACATGTTCCCTCCATTGTTGCCTTGGTTGCCAAACCCTGTTTTTGTTGGGAATTTATTCACGCTACTCGAGGCTTGGTTGCCATTTGGAACTGAGTCCCCCCTTGAAAAGAAGCTCGGACTCGGTCTGGATCCACTAAATACTCTTGTTGAGGTTGCGGGAGCAGCTGGTGCCAATGTGCTCTCATAACCACAAACCATTTCAGCGTTCTCGAATAGTTGAATTGAAATCATGGGGCATGTAGCTGTCTATCGCACGTCGGGTCCAGGATTGCATTCCAGACAATAGGTAATGAGTTTTGTCCGCCTCGGACATATCTTCAATAACCCATACACTCTGTCTGAATCTATTGAGGTACTCTCGCAATGACCCTTTCTGTTTGAGCCCCGATAATTCTGTCCTCAATCTCATGTGTGAATCCTTCGGTATGAACTCCTCTCGTAACGCGGCTTTGAATGCGTCCCATGTTTGAAAATGCATTCCTGCCATCCGGTACCAATTTGTAGTGTAGCCCTCAAAATATGCTAATGCCAAGTCAGTTCTTTCTTCCTCAGGAGTGTTCATTAGACGGAAGTAATGGTCCATGTGAAACAACCAATCTTCCACAACTCGAATGTCACGCTCTCCTTTGAAAGTAGGTGGTGCTTTCACTTTGGCAGTCTTTCTTGGGCCCTCCGTGGTTCGCGCTCGTGGTTCTCTTGGTATCTGTGGAGGAGGCGCCACTGCATTCTCCCTAGTTGCTTCCAACTCTTCAAACCTGGCTTCGAGCTGTGTTAGCCCGTCTCTCATTTCTCTAGCAAGGTTAATTTGGGTACGCAAGGATGTTTGCCATTCTTTCCTTTCGGTTTCTCTATCCTTAAGGGTCCTCCCACTTGGACCAGTCCCGGAGGCGAAACCGAAATGGTAATCATCCCATGCTTGTAGCGCAGGCATCCCAAAGGGAGCCGGGAACCACGACTTAGCTTCCCAGCCTTCAACTCTTGCCATCCAAACCCACTTGACATACAAGCAGCTAACTCACCAACAACGATCAGACTTAACCAACTTGAAGTTTCGAAAACCAACATTGAGATCCAACTTTGCGCCATGCCAGATCGGGGGTCCCAATGTGGGTGACTTCCCTCCAAGCAAGCCGCCCGACATACATCAAACTTAACCAACTCGAAGCTTTGTTACAAACGAGTAATAGCCATTCCAAGCAAGCGGTCTGACTTACATCAGACTTAACCAACTGAAAGCTTCGTCACGAGCGCTGGAAGCCAACCTGGAGCCACGCCAGACTGGACAGCCATAAACAGGTAACATCCACCCAAGCAAGCCATCCAACTCAGCCGACAGGTTAGAGCTTGTTCCCTAAGAGCTTAACCCATTCACGTTCATGCAAGGAACACTCAGAACCACAAGCAGCGACAGATATGAAAACAACCAGTTCCTGGACCAAATGGTCTCGACAGCATACTGCTGGCGCCACGGACCGAATGGTCCAGACGGCATACCGCTGGCGTCCCGGGATACGACACTCAGCTATGTGCCAACTTAAAAATTTTGAAGCGGCCTTACAACTGGCGCTTTTACCGAACACTGAAACCCAGAAGGTAATCAGAGTCAGTTTGAGGAAACTCCCACTTTATTGATAAATTTGAGAGGGTTACATTTAAGTGTGTGACCGACCCTAGTCTCCGGGGCGCTAGCATGCCAAGGCGAGAGCCATGACAACATTCCAGCAAGGGAGGCTGAGACTTGGTTGGAGCTCGCCCTGAGTCGCAACCCGCACTCCCCTATAGTATTGGTGGGATTCGGCACCCCCCCCCCCCCTCATACCAAGCACTCTACCCAAGCTGGTAAAGCACGTTCTTCTCTCTCTAGGATTTTCTCTTTCTAGAAAGTCATTTTCTCTCTCTAGATCTTATTGATCCCCAGGCTTCCTTTAATCATGCCTAGATCGTGTGAGGTGATTGCACATCGATCTGAGCTTTCTGGACTCCGCTAGAACCGATCAAAGATGTTCAGCCATAGGAAGTTGGCGCCGGCTGGATTTTGGTCACAGTGGCGCCGGTGCCGTTGGCGCCGGGAGCAGCAGGGGCGCTGCTGGCGTCGGGGACAATGCTGGCGCCGAAAGTAAAGCTTATGAAGATAGCTTTACAACAATGCTCCGAGAGAGTTTCCAATCTCAGATATGGGGTGCCTATGCAGGACAGCAGGGACCTCGTCACACTCGAATCCGAGGCCTTTTGCCTAGAAATCCCCTTTGTGACGGAAGCAGTGCAGCCTGGTCGTCTAAAAATGGGCTAGTTTTTTGTATTAAAGTTTACGGTCCAGTTTGTCCTCCTAGTATCGGTTTCCTCCGTCGTAAGTCCTAACCAATTGACAACGATATGGAAAACCTACTTTTCAAGATTTGGGGTTCCAAGTCTAGTTTGTCCTCCAAGTAACGGTTTCTTCTGCAATAAGTTCTGGCCAGTGGGCAACCTATAGGAACTACCAATACATCCATGGGAGAGACGGTTTGCCCAGGACATTTGTCAAAAGTTGGACCTGGGAAGGGGCTTCGCGGACATGTGGCTAATTGGGGACATCAAGACCATTTGGAATCACCTTTAGAGACAAATTCATCTGAAGACTCAAGTTTTGGGTCAGAGGAGTCTGATGAGGTTATATGGATATAAACGTAGAGACATTATAGTTTGTATTGGTTGTTATGCCTAAACCGTAAAAGCAATTTAAGTGCTTCATACCTCAAGCAGTAGGGGTTGTTACCGCTAATTTTGACAATATAAGAAATGAATACACTTTGAATAAAGATTTACTATTAATGTGTCATTTTTTATGAATGTTATATACTTTTTAATTGATTTGAAAAGGTTTTCTACTATGATATGTTTATGAGAAGTTTTATAATATTTGTGTATGCATGAGTTTTATAGTACACAATCATGTCATACCCAATTCAAACGTGATTCACATACTGCTAAATTATCGAATTTTTGTAAATGAACATTGTCTCAAAATTCTCAAGTCCATTTTCAGTAAAATTTGAGAGGGTCCCTGATGTGACACTCTGCGGTCCCTCTACGGTCCTAATGCGGTCCCCCCTCCCTCCTAATGATGTCCCTCTGCGGTCCTATGCGACCCTCTACAGTCTTCTGAGGTCCCTAATGCGTTCCCTCTACGGTCTCTAATGTGGTCCATCTGCGGTCCCTAATGACGTCCCTAATGCGGTCCTTTATGGTCCCTAATGCGGTCCCTCTGCGGTCCTAATGCGATCCCTCCTCCCTCCTAATGATGTCCCTCTGTGGTCCTTTTGTTATCCTATGCGGTCCTTCTACGGTCCTCTACGGTCCCTCTGCGGTCCTCTCTCTCCCTTGTAACTATGCTCGTCACAAAATTTTGAAATGAATCACTTGATAGAAGTATTGAACGTCATTCAACAATCTCACAATTTTCAATTTGCTTGCCAATTGCAAAAAATTAATCCCAAAATTTCTTCACTTTCAACGAGTGATTTGCAATCATTGCGCACTACTATCCATTTTGTCTTCAAAAAAGGATTCTTGAGTTGGTCATTTTAAACAATGCTTTTAAGGTATTTCAGACTTCTTTCGGCCCTTCTGAAAATGTGATATAGAGAATTATGGCATCATTAACCAATAAATCGATCAAAATTTGAGTTTTTCAACTACACCTAGCAATTGCACTATGGTCCTCTTTAATGGTGGGGCCATTTCACTTCGTTGGTTACTAATTTTTAGGTATTTAATTGTAAGATGTGAGGAGTCCTTTTCTATGATATGCAATTTAACTAGCACCCATGGTCTTTTTATGTAACTTGTTGATGTGGTTGTAGTTTGTTATGGTATTTAAATGAATTATGAGCCATAAGATCATGTCCACTTGTTCTTGGCTTTTTAGGGCCATCTTAGCAACATAAGTCAATTTAAATAGGTTCTAAACTTTAACTACCTTAGCATTATACATGAGTTTAATAGGTTTATAACCTTTAATATAAGAAATTTAAACAAGCCAAGTGGCTTTTGTTGAAGGCAAATTGGAACTTGGAAAAGAGCATTCTTGTGGGGTTGGTCTCCCACCTTGGATGCCTGGAGTAGAGACATTGGGAGCAATGCTTCCAACTTGACCATGATGCCTCCTAGATGTTGTACATAACAATAAATTGTGGGGAAGGCCCTATCAATGATAAAATGCTAGTGGATGAGGGCTTCTCCAATGCAAAATCAAAAGTTTTTTTTTCTATCACACTTTATGACAATATTGCTAGCACACACATTGCACAATGTTCCGCAAAAAAAAAAAGGTTATCTAATTTGCACAACCTTTCGATGCAAAAGATTGTGTGCATTAGAGTATCTCTTGTGTAAATTGAGATAGATAGAGACTTACTAAAGTTTTCAAAAGGTTGAGACTAAGATTTTACAAATTAAAAAAAGTTTAGCAAAAAAGATATTATTTTGTCTGGTTACGATTAGTTTTTCACAACGTTGGTGCTCTTTAGTATGATGTTGTGCTTGAGAAAATAGACATAATCGAGCGTCTATCTCAAAAACTTCATGTTCAACAAATATAGCAAAGGATTTTACAACTTGGAAATTCTATTGTGTAAGATTCAATGATTTTTAAACAATATATGACATCTGCGAAAACTTTAGTTTTGTTATATATGCCTTATGACATTCATAAAAGGGTTTATATGTATAAAAAACAATTTTCATTCTTAAGAAATAATGGCGGTCCCATCTCTAAACTTTGTCCATTTTCCCCCATTCTACATCCTACAATATAATAGGGTGGCAAAATTTTAAAATTGTTGCCTTCAAAATCTTAGTGAAAAAGACTTGGGTTTCACCTATACAATACTTTTATTGGCAAAGTGTAGCATCTGAAGTATTTATTATTGCCAACAAGGAGTCTTCCATTGTAGAGAATTTTGAATGCAAGAGTTTTTAAAAATTTGACAACCCAAATAAAATGCGGGGGGATGTTATAGATAGTTGTATTGTTGAAAGAGCATGGGACGGATGGGTAGTGCGACGACGCTGTTGTAGATTTCAGTAACTTTCTTTAAGAAAAAAACTTGTGCATTTCAGAGCACACTCCAGTGCTTTGTGTTTGGTTTCTGTGAAAGGCAAACAAACCATGAAAGAGAGTCCACGGAACAGAAGTAAAGGATGGGCTCTGGAGCTAAAAGAAAAAACTTGTCAGCACTTAACTAAAGGACTCCCTCCACAAAGAAATAAATAAAAGGACATTCCAGAGTTGACGGCAACACTCAACATCGCGTTGTGAGTGAGCAATTGGCAATGAATGACGTGCCACGGGCGAATCCCTTTCGCGATCCGCAACTTTCATGCGCCTTAGCTCATTCATCATTCCTCTCCGATTTCGCGGATACCCAGACAGTGGTTACCTGCGCATTTTGCTGGGTCCAGAGGAGGGCCCATCTGCGCTTCTTGGAACAGGTGGCAGGAACGGTTATGGGCCAGGGAAAATTCTCGAATCGCTCCAAGCACGTGGTGGCGTAGCGACTCAACCGCCTATCTCTGGACTTCAGATTCCAGAATCCCGGCCTTGGACTCCAGAATCCCGTCTCTGGGGCACCAATTTAGGTGCCAGCCAGTGTGCTAGGGACTGCATTGCAATTTGGGAAGGGTGTCTTTGTTCTCTTTTTCTTTTTGGACGAATCTTTTCTTTTCAGAAGCTGAAGTCTGAAAATTGAACCGAAGCCTGCTGGGCATTTGGATTTTGTCCTTGTGTTTGAAAACCTTTCGAGTTTGATTCCTCAACTTACAATTGCAATTTTCGATATGCTTAAGCATTTTGATTTTTGGGTACGCATGACTCTGGGTAGCCCAGCTGCGGCGTGAGCGCCGTACGCCGACTGGCAACCGCGTCTTTGGAAGAAGTGAGACTTCCTTTGAGTTCCTTTACTATTCGTAGGTAGTCATCAGCCCAGTGTGAGTGGGGTGGGGTATTAGGTGAATAGGTAATGGTACCAAGTCCAACGCGGCGAGAAAGAGACAGAGAGTACGGGTTAATGCGTGCATTTTGTATGTATGTATTTGGCTTGGCTGCTGCTGTGCAGCAGAAGAAGGAGAAGGTTGCTATGCACTACTAGTATACACAAGGACAGTAGGACTTCCGAGTTGCAGGCTGCAGCAGTTCACTGTTAGCCAGCTGCTACCTGATTTAAATTCCAGGGCCTGATGCTCTCTTTTAAGTTTTAACGGATTGAAGGTTATAGCCTGCTACTTATCATTAGACATTTTATGCTACTTATCATTAGACATTTTACAGAATGTGTGTGTGGAATGTGTGTGTGTGTGTGTGTGCACTATGCAAAAAGGAAAAATACAAAAAGAAAAAGAAGCATTCCACTACGCACTAAAGCACGTGATCCCACAAAATTCATTGCGCACTCCTCACATCATGTAATGCCAATCGCTAATTTTCCATTTCCTATTCTAATCATACCTTTGAAAAAGGAATTTGACTCTCAATTAAACAAAGTATCACCTTTTGCCCAAATACACACATCTCATGACATGGCAAACCATAAGTTTACCACCAAAACATAAAATAAATCTTGGCAATTTTAACTTTGTTTAAAAATCGTCAAAACCCCCATTACACGTGTTGTAAAGCTATCTTCATAAGCTTTACTTCTGGTGCCACTGGCGCCAGCATTGTCCCCGACGCCAGTTGCGCCCCTGCTGCTGTTGTAAAGCTATCTTCATAAGCTTTACTTCCCGCGCCAGCATTGTCCCCGGCCCCAGCAGTGCCCCTGCTGCTCCCGGCGCCACTGTGACCAAAATCCAGACGGCGCCAAATTCCTATGGCTGAAAATCTTTGATCGGTTCTAGCGAAGTCCAGAGAGCTCAGATCGATGTGCAATCACCTCACACGATCTAGGAATGATTAAAGGAAACCTGGGGATCAATAAAATCTAGAGAGAGAAAATGACTTTCTAAAAAGAGAAAATCCTACAGAGAGAAAAACGTGCTTTACCAGCTTGGGTGCCGAATCCCACCAGTACTATAGGGGAGTGCGGGTTGCGAGTCAGGGCGAGCTCCAACCAAGTCTCGGCCTCCCTTGCTAGAATGTTGTCATAGCTCTCGGCTTGGCATGCTAGCGCCCCGGAGACAAGGGTCGGTCACTGTTGTAAAGCTACCTTTACAAGCTTTACTTCCGGAGCCATCGGCGCCAGCTATGTCCCCGGCGCCAGCAGCTCTCCTGCTGCAACCGGCGCCGCTCCCAGCACCACTGTGACCAGAATCCAGCCGGCGCCAAGTTCCTATGGCTGAAAATCTTTGATCGGTTGTAGCGGAGTCCAGAGAGCTCAGATCGATGTGCAATCACCTCACACGATCTAGGCATGATTAAAGGAAGCCTGGGGATCAATAAAATCTAGAGAGAGAAAATGACTTTCTAGAAAGAGAAAATCCTAGAGAGAGAAACACGTGATTTACCAGCTTGGGTAAAGTGCTTGATATGAGGGGGTGCCGAATCACACCAATACTATAGGGGAGTGCGGGTTGCGACTCAGGGCGAGCTCCAACCAAGTCTCAGCCTCCCTTGCTGGAATGTAGTCATGGCTCTCGCCTTGGCATGCTAGCGCCCAGGAGACTAGGGTCGGTCACTGTAGCGCAGGCGTCCCAAAGGGAGCCGGGAACCACGACTTAGCTTCCCAGCCTTCAACTCTTGCCATCCGAACCCACTTGACATACAAGCAGCCAACTCGCCAACAACGATCAGACTTAACCAACTTGAAGTTCCGAGGACCAACATTGAGATCCAACCTGGCGCCATGCCAGATCGGGGGTCCCGATGTGGGTGACTTCCCTCCAAGCAAGCCGCCCGACATACATCAAACTTAACCAACTCGAAGCTTCGTTACAAACGAGTAACATCCATTCCAAGCAAGCGGTCTGACTTACATCAGACTTAACCAACTGAAAGCTTCGTCACGAGCGTTGGAAGCCAACCTGGCGCCTCGCCAGACTAGACAGCCATAAACAGGTAACATCCACCCAAGCAAGCCATCCAACTCAGCCGACAGGTTAGAGCCCGTTCCCCAAGAGCTTAACCCATTCACGTTCATGCAAGGCACACTCAGAACCACAAGCCGCGACAGGTATGGAAACAACCAGTTCCTGGACCAAATGGTCCCGACAGCATACCGCTGGCGCCACGAACCGAATGGTCCCGACGGCTTACCGCTGGCGTCCCGGGATACGACCCTCAGCTATGTGCCAAGTTAAAAATTTTGAAAGCGGCCTTACAACTGGCGCTTTTACCGAACATTGAAACCCAAAAGGTAATCAGAGTCAGTTTGAGGAAAATCCCACTTTATTGATAAATCTGAGAAAGTTACATTTCAAGTGTGTGACCGACCCTAGTCTCCGGGGCGCTAGCATGCCAAGGCGAGAGCCATGACAACAATCCAGCAAGGGAGGCTGAGACTTGGTTGAGGCTCGCCCTGAGTCGCAACCCGCACTCCCCTATAGTATTGGTGTGATTCGGCACCCCCCCTCATACCAAGCACTCTACCCAAGCTGGTAAAGCACGTTTTTCTCTCTCTAGGATTTTCTTTTTCTAGAAAGTCATTTTCTCTCTCTAGATTTTATTGATCCCTAGGCTTCCTTTAATCATGCCTAGATCGTGTGAGGTGATTGCACATCGATCTGAGCTCTCTGGACTTCGCTAAAACCGATCAAAGATTTTCAGCCATAGGAACTTGGCGCCGGCTGGATTCTGGTCACAGTGGCGCCGGGAGCGGCGCCGACGCCGTTGGCGCCGGGAGCAGCAGGGGCGCTGCTGGCGCCAGGGACATAGCTGGCGCCGATGGCGCCGGAAGTAAAGCTTGTAAAGGTAGCTTTACAACATTTACCGAACACTGAAACCCAGAAGGTAATCAGAGTCAATTTGAGGAAAATCTCACTTTATTGATAAATCTGAGAAGGTTACATTTCAAGTGTGTGACCGACACTAGTCTCCGGGGCGCTAGCATGCCAAGGCGAGAGCCATGACAACATTCCAGCAAGGGAGGCTGAGACTTGGTTGGAGCTCGCCCTGAGTTGCAACCCGCACTCCCCTATAGTATTGGTGTGATTCGGCACCCCCCCTCATACCAAGCACTCTACCCAAGCTGGTAAAGCACATTTTTCTCTCTCTAGGATTTTCTCTTTCTAGAAAGTCATTTTCTCTCTCTAGATTTCATTGATCCCCAGGCTTCCGGGAGCAGCAGGGCCGCTGCTGGCGCCGGGAACATAGCCGGCGCCGATGGCGCCGGAAGTAAAGCTTGTAAAGGTAGCTTTACAACATCCACCCCACCTTTATAAAATCTGATGTCCTCATCAGATGTCAGATTAAAGTAAAGGTGTCTCCTAATTAAAATAACTATACATTTAAGCTACTTGGCACAGTACTCAATTTACTGGCCACTTTTTATTAACATTGAAGCTGCCACACCACAAGTCGGAGGCTCAGCTCTTTGTACTGAAAAATTACATAACTTGAAAATATATCTTTGTCTGGGAAAAGCGTAGATTTGGTATCGCTTTCGTAAAACCCGAGAACCTTATTAACTGGTGACATAGGCCTTTCTTTGAAATGTTCGCCCCTGTCGCTTCTGACTTTCGACTTTGGAACTCCTTTGAGCTCCTGATTTGTCTTTGATGCACTTTGTGTTGAGCTCCCTGAGCTCCATATTTGTTCAGTTTCGCACAGGTATCAAGGCTCCCTGAGCCGAAGGATTTATTGTTTGATTGCCCACTTTATGGTCCACTTTGTGCCTTGTTGCTTCTGCACCTTGATTTCTCTCCTTGTCCAAGCCTGATCTTGATACTTTTCCATCTTGGCTCTTTAAGGTAGGCAAAGATTGAGTACTCCGCAATGCACCTCTCACTTAGCTTGAAGTAGCTCTTTGAATCAGCCCAAATGTAACCATTGACCTCGTGGAAAGCCAAAGGGTCGCACCAGTTTGATCCGCATCCGAACTATCTCTTCGCGTTTGTTTGAAGCACCATGTCCGTCGCGCAAAACTTGACTTTCACAATTCCATCACTGGTTAGCTGCCTCACAGTCAAAACAAGAAGTGTACATCGAGCTTGGCTTCAAGTAGCTCTCTTTGAATCAGAAACATGCACCCAGAGTTTGCACTAATCCGATCTCAACGCGAACTGTCCCTTAGCGTCCGTTCGAAATACCAAGTCTCTCATGAAAGACTCAACTTTCACAGTTCCTTCATTGATCAGCTGCCTTACACGTAACACAAGCCAGCGTACTCATATGTTTCCTCATCATTGCTGGTCCAGAGAAAGCCTATAACAAACTTTCCTTTCCACAACAAAACCTTGTCAACTTATTAGGTCCAAAGTTCGCCAGTCTCCTCGTGTGAGTATGGCTAGGTCACCCTGAATTTGCCCCCATTTTGATCAACTTTCATTCAAAATTTGCCCCAAGAGAGAGGTGTGTGTGATAGTTCCCCTCCACTTAATAAATCAGCTGATCGGACTTAGAGTAGAGTTCTTCGGACAAAAGGCCTTTCCAACACTTTGCTTCCCATCTGCTAGGATTATGGCTCGATCCAACTTGTTGCCAATCTCTGAAGAGGATCCTAGTCTTTTTCCCCTTTGAGGAAAAACCCAACTGATACTGGATATCACCCATGCTCAGTGAGTTTCAATTCCGAAGGTGGCCGTCCCAAAATGAAGACCAACTGCTATAGAAGATCTCCCCTGAAATGGCCCTTTCCAACTTTTGACTTCCTGCTTGCGTCAGGTGGGCGTTGTCGCAAATGAAACTAACCCAAGAAACAGGCTAGCCATCCATCCTTTGCAAACATGAGTCATTTCGTTGTCGTTCACGTGCGAGTACTTGAACTGCAAATCTGCCGCACAGATTCTGGATATCGCCCATGCTCAGTGAGTTTCAGTTCCGAAGGTGGCCGTCCCAAAATGAAGACCAACTGCTCCATAGAAGATCTCCCCTGAAATGGCCCTTTTCAACTTTTGACTTCCTGCTTGCGTCTGGTGGGCGTTGTCGCAAATGAAACTAACCCAAGAAACAGGCTAGCCATCCATCCTTTGCAAACATTGAGTCGTTTCGTTGTCGTTCACGTGTGAGTACTTGAACTGCAAATCCGCCCCACAGATTCTATAGTCCTCTTGGTTTGATGGTATCAGCCTTCAAAAGAAAAGGTTCCTTCTCGAGCCATCAGCTCCTTGTATCACAAGCAATCATGCAAACCAGGCAAAGCACGAGTACTAAGACTCACCACGAATACGTACAAGTAAGACACTCAGGCAGGTTTACTAACAAGTAACAAAGACAAGGTCCCCCTTTGAGATGGTCCTGCCAACGGACCTTTGCCTGGCCGCGCCCATACAAATCGATCACCGAATCAGCCCACATAGGACACCCCTCCAACTATCCGTGCTTTCACCATAAAGCAGCACATTGCCTCAGTCATGCCCCACCACTTTTTGGTCGATAGCCCTTATAGCTAAACGATCGGCAGCTATCCCGCACCGGCAGCTAACCACCCGTGCTTTACACCCGAATTCGAGCAACATCTCTGTATCAATGGTTAACCCGTACAGTTCGAATATGTCGCCCCGCACCCCACAAGGTACAGACCGTGCTTTCACCTCCCTAGGCAGCACTTTGCCTCATCCGTCCTACGTGCAGACAACGCCAGGCCGGAACCGCGAGAACTGACCGTGCTTACACCTCAAGGGCAGCACCTTGACTCATCAAGTCCCCCGTTCTGTCGACCACCCTGACCGTGGACGCACCCGTGCTTACAATGTGGGCAGCACCTTGCACAACATTTGTCTTGATGAACCCCAAACCGTGGCCATTTCTGTTGCGCCGGCGCCTCAAAGGGCGCTGGGACTTGAGCGGTTTCCCCAACACGCGCTTAAGTCTAACATTCATCCATCATGCACTTACGTAAAAGCCAACTCAGAAACGTAACAAGCTTAACCATTCAGACTTAAGAAAACTGGAATCCCAACCAACCCGAAAGCCAACTCAGAATCCGTCCCCAAAACGTAACCAAAGGCAAAGACAAGCCACACATGAAACCCAAGGCATAGTGGTTGCCAAACTGACCAATTGGCATAGCGGCAAGCCCCATGTCGATGACAGGGATCCTTAGGCGCCAGCGACGAAAAAAGGTTGTAGTAAGGGTCCTTCCACTTGGACCAGTCCCGGAGGCGAAACCGAAATGGTAATCATCCCCAAGGATCAACTTTATTAGATTTGGAAGAGGTTACATTCATACATAGACTGACCGGTCTCGGGGCCACCAACACGTGCTGGGCATTGTGCCTGGCTCATTGTGTTGAGACCTGGCAACTGGATTCCTGGCGCTGGTTGAGCTGCCCACGTTTCTGTCTGCCGGACTCCCCCTATAGTTCTGTTGTGATTCGGCGCACCCCCTCTGTTCTGAAACATAGTGCTTTCTAGTAAAGCACGCTTTTTGGGACTTAGTTTTTATTTTGCTAATTGAGCTTGGCAAGCCTGGCAGAATCAGTCTGGCTCCCGGACATGGGTCCCGGGAGCCGTTCCGGTGGCAGAATCAACTTGCTTCCTGACTAGGCCATGACTCGAGCTCCAGAGCTAGCTCATGACTTGTGACTACTTGACTGGCTCACCACAGGTCGGAGGCTCAGTCCTTGACGTTCTAACTTGCTCTGGGACCTTAGGGAGTGTCACCCCTTAGAGTCTTACAGGGCACGTTGGGTGCACCTGAGTCAGCTTTACAACATCCTCCCCTCGTTTGAAAAAGTTGATGTCCTCATCAGGGCCAAACTAGACCTAGGACGTATGGCACGGGCTTAATTCACCGGCCTTAGCAACTTTGAATCACAAAATACATTGGCAGTAGCAAAGGAAAAGTGTAGATAAAGTTCACTTACGTAAAACCTGTGTAAAGCTGCAAGTGATTTATTGGCAAACTTAAGAAAAATACCGAAAAGTTCCTTGAACTTCAGAATGGCCATGAATGTTTATGTAAGAGGCATGCCGCCAGGTAGTGCTTTGTGTGCCGATCTGGGAAAACGGCTATTGCGTTGGTTCTTCTGCATATAATCTGCTAGTACTTCAGGGGCTCCCTCCTTAAGTTTGTCTTCGTACTCCCAAGGAGCCTCAATAAGTGGAGCCCGTAGCCACTTCACTAGATATTCACGTTGAACGCCAGTTCGCTTTCTATGTGTCAATATTTGTTCTGGTACAAGCTGCCTCTTCGTATCATCAAGTGTCGTTGGTGGGTGACGGAGTTCGTGTTGCCGATCAAATCGCTCATCTGGTTTGTACCGTTTGAGTAATGAGATATGAAACACATTGTGTATATCCAAGTTGGATGGCAGCGCTAATCGATAAGCCATTGGGTTGATCTTCTTGGTGACATAATATGGTCCCGCATAAGGTCGAGCAAACTTATGAGAAAATAATTTGGTAACGCAATGTTCTTTGTGTTCAGCCATACTTGATCACCTTCCTCAGTTCTCGTCGATGTGGGTTTACGTCAGCTGCCATACTCCTTTGTGACTGCTCTAAAAACGCCTTCACCTCGGTCAGCTTTGTGTGCCACTCATTGATGAATTCCTCTACAGTGGGTACTGGTGTTTCCTGCACGCCTGTAAGAAAAGAGCTTGGAACAATCGGTAGCCGACCATTGCTTATCTCGAAGGGTGCCCTTCCAGTATATCTGTTCACTTGGTTGTTATGTGCAAACTCGAGAATATCCAAGTAGTTGACCCAATCGGATTGGTCCCAAGCGACATAATTTCGTAAATATTGTTCAATCTGTCGATTGACTCGTTCCGTTTGCCCATCTGTCTGAGGATGATATGCAGTACTGAAATTCAATCCGGTTCCCACGAGGCGAAATAGACAAGTCCAAAACTTTCTGACGAACTTGGTGTCTCGGTCAGAAATAATCGTTCTAGGCAGGCCGTGGTATTTGAAAACACATTTGAAAAATAACCTTGCCACTTCTTCAGCTGTCACTGAACTTTTAGTTGGTACTAGATGAACTTGCTTTGAAAAGCGGTCAACCACCACATAAATTGAGTCGAATCCTTGGCACCGTGGTAGTTGAACAATAAAATCCATGCTCACCGAATCCCATGGGTATGCTGGTACCGGTAATGGTTGGAGTAGTCCAGCCGGAGCTAGCGGTTCCACCTTCACTTGTTGACATGTCGGGCATGTTTGTACATAGGATTCAACGTCTGCCCACATACTTGGCCAATAGAAGCCTCTTTTGAGAAGTTCATACATGCGATTCACCCCTGGATGCCCGGCGGCTAGTACGTCATGATGTTCTCGCAAGACTTTCTTCCTCAGGTTGATGTTGTCTGGGACATATACTCTGCGTTGTTTATAAACAACCATTTGATCTTTCCAAGTGAAATGTTTATGAGGCTTTCCTAGCTGGAATTCGATCATTAAGTCCTTCGCCAACGCATCTACACCATAATTCTCTCTGATTTCTTGGAGTAGGCCAGTCACCTGAGTTGTCACTGTTGTCATCAAGTGTTCCTGTCTACTTAGTGCGTCCGCCACCACATTGTTCTTTCCCGCCGTGTGTAAAATGTCTATATTGAATTTTGAGAGAAAGTTTTGCCATCGCATTTGCTTTGGCGTGAGCATACCTTGGGATGAGAAGTACTTGAGTGATACATTATCAGTGAACGCCTTAAAGGGTTTTCCTGCCACATAATGTCTCCAATGCTCCACTGCTTGGACTACTGCGACCATTTCTTTTTCATGAGTTGGCCATCGTCGCTCTACGTCACTCAATTTCTTTGAAAAATATGCAACAGGTTTTCCGTCTTGCATCAGCACGGCCCCAATAGCAAAGTTCGACGCATCTATATGTATTTCAAAAGGTTTGCTAAAGTTCGGTAAGGCAAGGATGGGTTCTTGAGTGATCCGTCGTTTTAGTTCTTGGAACGCTGCTTCACATTCCGGTGTCCATGTCATCTTCAGATGAGTCTTGGTCTGCTCCAACAGTGGTGCCACAATTTTGCTAGATGCCTCAATGAATCTCCTGTAAAAGTTACATAAGCCCACAAAGGATTTGATGCCATGAACAGTTTTAGGTGCTAGCCAATCCAAGATAGCCTTGATCTTCTTAGGATCCATTCGAATCCGTCCGTGGCCTATAACATGTCCAAGGAAGTCAACTTCCTCCACCACAAACTCACATTTCTCTCTTTTTGCGAACAAGCAGTTCCTCCTCAGTCGTTGGAGAACTGTCCTTAAATGTTGAATGTGATCTTTAAGGTTCGCTAAATACTAATATGTCATCAATGTACACAATGACGAATTCATCCAGGCAGTCTTGAAATATATTGTTCATCAATGTGCAAAAAGTGGCCGGTGCGTTTGTTAGCCCGAATGGCATCACCAGGAACTCGTGACTTCCGTACCGTGTTCGAAACGCCGTTTTGTGCTCATCACCTTTAGCTATTCGAATTTGATGATATCCAGATCTGAGATCTATTCGGCTAAAGTATTTGGCATGTTTGAGTTGGTCGAATAGGTCATCAATTCTAGGCATGGGGTACTTGTTCTTGATGGTATACTTGTTAAGCATGCGATAATCCACACACATTCGAAGAGTTTTGTCTGCCTTTTCCACGAACAACACTGGGGCTCCAAATGGTGAAGCGCTAGGTATAATAAAACCTTTGTCTATCAATTCACCAAGTTGTCGTTTCAGTTCCACCAACTCTTCTTGTGACATTCTGTAGGGTGCTCGTGAAGTTGGCTCTGTTCCTGGTACCAACTCAATTTTATGGTCCACTGGTCTTCGAGGAGGTAGCTTAGCTGGGAGTTCCTCCGGGAATACATCGCTAAATTCTTCTAACAGATCTGCCACTTCTTTTGGCAAGTTTTCTTGTCGCACGCTTTTCCCTTCTGGGACTTCTCGACAGATGCAAAGAAAGCACTTTGACCTTTTCCCTTTCGCCATTCTTTTCATCACTAATGATGCAACCAGATTTTGTTCAATATTGGTATCCTTAGCATTTCCTCCGGGCAGGGCTTTTGTCACGCAGATTTGTCCCTTATAATCCAAGAGGACCAAGTTTGAGCTCCTACCCAAAACTGCGATACAGTGTTCATTTAACCAAGGGAGGCCCAAAATCACATCAAAGGCATCCATCTCTAAAATCACAAAGCTAAGTTTAGCCTTCCATCTTCCAATCTGCACCGGGATGTTCAATGTCGCTTTGTCTGCATCTAGTGCTCCCTTCGCTGTTTCTACCTTGAGAGTAGATGTAACATTCCTGGTCGGCAAGCTGAATTGTTCCACTATGCTCCTTGAGATATAGTTATGTGAAGCTCCGGAGTCGATCATGAAATCTGACTTCCTCCCCGCGATCTTTCCTGATAAGAATAACAATCTTGAACCAATCTTGGGGGTTGCCCCATGGAAGTTCCTTTCCATACTTGTGCGTCGTCCACACATAAATGTAAGCTCCTCTCACAACTCCCAACTAGATCAGATCACCTGGATCAAAAGAAGTAGTCAGGGATAATTCAGGTCCAGGCAAGCACACCACAAACGAACATACCAACCAAAGCTAAACAGAAGATCCCTCTCAAGTCACATTCCCCTTGAGACCGGACGTAGGATCTTTGCCTAGCCGCGCCCACACAAATCTATCACAGAATTAGTCCACGGGGAAACGTCCATCCAACCATCCGTGCTTTCACCATTAAGCAGCACATTGCCTCAGTCACGCCCCACCACTTTTTGGTCGATAGCCCTTATAGCTAAACGATCGGCAGCTATCCCGCACCGACAGCTAACCACCCGTGCTTTACACCCGAATTCGAACAGCATCTCTGTATCAATGGTTAACTCGTACAGTTCGAATATGTTGCCCTGCACCCCACAAGGTACAGACCGTGCTTTCACCTACCTAGGCAGCACTTTGCCTCATCCGTCCTACGTGCAGACAGCGCCAGGTCCGAACCGCGAGAACTGACCGTGCTTACACCTCGAGGGCAGCACTTTGACTCATCAAGTCCCCAGTTCTGCCGACCACCCCGACCGTGGACGCACCCGTGCTTACACTGTGGGCAGCACCTTGCGCAACGGTTGTCCTGACAAATCCCAAAAACGTGGCCATCCCTGTGAGACTTGCGTAGCTGACCGACTAGTCGGCTCTGATACCACATGTTGCGCCGGCGCCTCAAAGGGCGCTGGGACTTGAGCGGTTTCCCCAACATGCGCTTACGTCTAACATTCGTCCATCATGCACTTACGTAAAAGCCAACTCAGAAACGTAACAAGCTTAACCATTCAGACTTAAGAAAACTGGAATCCCAACCAACCCGAAAGCAAACTCAGAATCTGTCCCCAAAAGGTAACCAAAGGCAAAGACAAGCCACACATGAAACCCAAGGCATAGTGGTCGCCAAACTGACCAATTGGCATAGCGGCAAGCCCCATGTCGATGACAGGGACCCTTAGGCGCCAGCGATGCAAAAAGGTTGTAGTAAGGGTCCTTCCACTTGGACCAGTCCCGGAGGCGAAACCGAAATGGTAATCATCCCCAAGGATCTACTTTATTAGATTTGGAAGAGGTTACATTCATACATAGAGTGACCGATCTCGGGGCCACCAACACGTGCTGGGCATTGTGCCTGGCTCGTGCTGGTAGAAGGAGCTGAGACCTGGCGACTGGATTCCTGGCGCTGGTTGAGCTGCCCAAGTTTCTGTCTGCCGGACTCCCCCTATAGTTCTGCTGTGATTCGGCGCACCCCCTCTATTCTGAAACATAGTGCTTTCTGGTAAAGCACGCTTTTTGGGACATAGTTTTTTATTTTGCTGATTAAGCCTGGCAAGCCTGGCAGAATCAGTCTGGCTCGCGGACATGGGTCCCGGGAGCCGTTCCGGTGGCAGAATCAACTTGCTTCCTGACTAGGCCATGACTCGAGCTCCAGAGCTAGCTCATGACTTGTGACTACTTGACTGGCTCACCACAGGTCGGAGGCTCAGTCCTTGACGTTCTAACTTGCTCTGGGACCTTAGGGAGTGTCACCCCTTAGAGTCTTACAGGGCACGTTGGGTGCACCTGAGTCAGCTTTACAACAATTTTCGTGAGATCCGCATAGCTGACCGGCCAGTCGGCTCTGATACCACATGTAGCGCAGGCATCCCAAAGGGAGCCGGGAACCAGGACTTAGCTTCCCTGCCTTCAACTCTTGCCATCCAAACCCACTTGACATACAAGCAGCCAACTCGCCAACCACGATCAGACTTAACCAACTTGAAGTTCCGAAAACCAACATTGAGATCCAACCTGGCGCCATGCCAGATCGGGGGTCCCGACGTGGGTGACTTCCCTCCAAGCAAGCCGCCCGACATACATCAAACTTAACCAACTCGAAGCTTCGTTACAAATGAGTAACATCCATTCCAAACAAGCGGTTTGACTTACATCAGACTTAACCAACTGAAAGCTTCGTCACGAGCGCTGGAAGCCAACCTGGCGCCACGCCAGACTGGACAGCCATAAACAGGTAACATCCACCCAAGCAAGCCATCCAACTCAGCCGACAGGTTAGAGCCCGTTCACCAAGAGCTTAACCCATTCACGTTCATGCAAGGCACACTCAGAACCACAAGCCGCGACAGATATGGAAACAACCAGTTCCTGGACCAAATGGTCCCGACAGCATACCGCTGGCGCCACGGACTGAATGGTCCCGACGGCATACCAATGGCGTCCCGGGATACGACCCTCAGCTATGTGCCAAGTTAAAAATTTTGAAAGCGGCCTTACAATTGGTGCTTTTACCGAACATTGAAACCCAGAAGGTAATCAGAGTCAGTTTGAGAAAAATCCCACTTTATTGATAAATCTGAGAAGGTTACATTTCAAGTGTGTGACCGACCCTAGTCTCCGGGGCGCTAGCATGCCAAGGCGAGAGCCATGACAACATTCCATCAAGGGAGGCTGAGACTTGGTTGGAGCTCGCCCTGAGTCGCAACCCGCACTCCCCTATAGTATTGGTGTGATTCGGCACCCCCCTCATACCAAGCACTCTACCCAAGCTGGTAAAGCACGTTTTTCTCTCTTTAGGATTTTCTCTTTCTAGAAAGTTATTTTCTCTCTCTAGATTTTACTGATCCCCAGGCTTCCTTTAATCATGCCTAGATCGTGTGAGGTGATTGCACATCGATCTGAGCTCTCTGGACTTCGCTAGAACCGATCAAAGATTTTCAGCCATAGGAACTTGGCGCCGGCTGGATTCTGGTCACAGTGGCGCCGGGAGATGCGCCGGGAGCAGCAGGGGCACTGCTGGCGCCGGAAGTAAAGCTTGTAAAGGTAGCTTTACAACAGTCACACACTTGAAATGTAACCTTCTCAGATTTATCAATAAAGTGGGATTTTTCTCAAACTGACTCTGATTACCTTCTGGGTTTCAGTGTTCGGTAAAAGCGCCAGTTGTAAGGCCGCTTTCAAAATTTTTAACTTGGCACATAGCTGAGGGTCGTATCCCGGGACGCCATTGGTATGCCGTCAGGACCATTCAGTCCGTGGCGCCAGCGGTATGCTGTCGGGACCATTTGGTCCAGGAACTGGTTGTTTCCATATCTGTCGCGGCTTGTGGTTCTGAGTGTGCCTTGCATGAACGTGAATGGGTTAAGCTCTTGGTGAACGGGCTCTAACCTGTCGGCTGAGTTGGATGGCTTGCTTGGGTGGATGTTACCTGTTTATGGCTGTCCAGTCTGGCGTGGCGCCAGGTTGGCTTCCAGCGCTCGTGACGAAGCTTTCAGTTGGTTAAGTCTGATGTAAGTCAGACCGCTTGCTTGGAATGGATGTTACTCGTTTGTAACGAAGCTTCGAGTTGGTTAAGTTTGATGTATGTCGAGCGGCTTGCTTGGAGGGAAGTCACCGACATCGGGACCCCCGATCTGGCATGGCGCCAGGTTGGATCTCAATGTTGGTTTTCGGAACTTCAAGTTGGTTAAGTCTGATCGTCGTTGGCGCGTTGGCTGCTTGTATGTCAAGTGGGTTTGGATGGCAAGAGTTGAAGGCTGGGAAGCTAAGTCGTGGTTCCCGGCTCCCTTTGGGATGCCTGCGCTACATGTGGTATCAGAGCCGACTGGCCGGTCAGCTATGCGGATCTCACGGAAATGGTTGTAAAGCTGACTCAGGTGCACCCAACGTGCCCTGTAAGACTCTAAGGGGTGACACTCCCTAAGGTCCCAGAGCAAGTTAGAACGTCAAGGACTGAGCCTCCGACCTGTGGTGAGCCAGTCAAGTAGTCACAAGTCATGAGCTAGCTCTGGAGCTCGAGTCATGGCCTAGTCAGAAAGCAAGTTGATTCTGCCACCGGAACGGCTCCCGAGACCCATGTCCGCGGGGTGGTTAGCTGTCGGTGCGGGATAGTTGCCGATCGTTTAGCTATAAGGGCTATCGACCAAAAAGTGGTGGGGCGTGACTGAGGCAATGTGTTGCTTAATGGTGAAAGCACGGATGGTTGGATGGACGTTTCCCCGTGGACTAATTCTGTGATAGATTTGTGTGGGCGCGGCTAGGCAAAGATCCTACGTCCGGTCTCAAGGGGAATGTGACTTGAGAGGGATCTTCTGTTTAGCTTTGGTTGGTATGTTCGTTTGTGGTGTGCTTGCCTGGACCTGAATTATCCCTGACTACTTCTTTTGATCCAGGTGATCTGATCTAGTTGGGAGTTGTGAGAGGAGCTTACATTTATGTGTGGACGACGCACAAGTATGGAAAGGAACTTCCATGGGGCAACCCCCAAGATTGGTTCAAGATTGTTATTCTTATCAGGAAAGATCGCGGGGAGGAAGTCAGATTTCATGATCGACTCCGGAGCTTCACATAACTATATCTCAAGGAGCATAGTGGAACAATTCAGCTTGCCGACCAGGAATGTTACATCTACTCTCAAGGTAGAAACAGCGAAGGGAGCACTAGATGCAGACAAAGCGACATTGAACATCCCGGTGCAGATTGGAAGATGGAAGGCTAAACTTAGCTTTGTGATTTTAGAGATGGATGCCTTTGATGTGATTTTGGGCCTCCCTTGGTTAAATGAACACTGTATCGCAGTTTTGGGTAGGAGCTCAAACTTTCTAGAAAGAGAAAATTCTAGAGAGAGAAAAACCTGCTTTACCAGCTTGAGTAGAGTGCTTGGTATGAGGGGGTGCCGAATCACACCAATACTATAGGGGAGTGCGGGTTGCGACTCAAGGCGAGCTCCAACCAAGTCTCAGCCTCCTGTTGTAAAGCTGACTCAGGTGCATCCAGCGTGCCCTGTAGGACTCTAAGGGGTGACACTCCCTAAGGTCCCAGAGCAAGTTAGAACATCAAGGACTGAGCCTCCGACCTGTGGTGAGCCAGTCAAGTAGTCACAAGTCATGAGCTAGCTCTGGAGCTCGAGTCTTGGCCTATTCAGGAAGCAAGTTGATTCTGCCATCGGAACGGCTCCCGTGACCCATGTCCGCGAGCCAGACTAATTCTGCCAGCCTTGCCAGGCTTAATCAGCAAAATAAAAACTAAGTCCCAAAAAGCGTGCTTTACCAGAAAGCACTATGTTTCAGAACAGAGGGGGTGCGCCGAATCACAGCAGAACTATAGGGGGAGTCTGGCAGACAAAAACTTGGGCAGCTCAACCAGCGCCAGGAATCCAATCGCCAGGTCTCAGCTCCCTCTACCAGCACGAGCCAGGCACAATGCCCAACACGTGTTGGTGGCCCCGAGACCGGTCAGTCTATGTATGAATGTAACCTCTTCCAAATCTAATAAAGTTGATCCTTGGGGATGATTACCATTTCGGTACCCTTACTACAACCTTTTTGCGTCGCAGGCGCCTAAGGGTCCCTATCATCGACATGGGGCTTGCCGCTATGCCAATTGGTCAGTTTGGCGACCACTATGCCTTGGGTTTCATGTGTGGCTTGTCTTTGCCATTGGTTACCTTTTGGGGACGGATTCTGAGTTGGCTTTCGGGTTGGTTGGGATTCTAGTTTTCTTAAGTCTGAATGGTTAAGCTTGTTACGTTTCTGAGTTGGCTTTTATGTAAGTGCATGATGGATGAATGTTAGACTTAAGCGCGTGTTGGGGACACCTCTCAAGTTCCAGCGCCCTTTGAGACGTCGGCGCAACACCTCCCTTGCTAGAATGTTGTCATGGATCTCGCCTTGGCATGCTAGCGCCCCGGAGACTAGGGTCGGTCACACACTTGAAATGTAACCTTCTCAGATTTATCAATAAAGTGGGATTTTTCTCAAACTGACTCTGATTACCTTCTGGGTTTCAGTGTTCAGTAAAAGCACCAGTTGTAAGGCCGCTTTCAAAATTTTTAACTTGGCACATAGCTGAGGGTCGTATCTCAGGATGCCAGCGGTATGCCGTCGGGACCATTCGGTCCGTGGCGCCGACTGTATGCTGTCGGGACCATTTGCTCCAGGAACTGGTTGTTTCCATATTTGTTGCGGCTTGTGGTTCTGAGTGTTCCTTGCATGAACGTGAATGGGTTAAGCTCTTGGGGAACGGGCTCTAACCTGTCGGCTGGGTTGGATGGCTTGCTTGGGTGGAAGTTACCTGTTTATGGCTGTCCAGTCTGACGTTGCGCCAGGTTGGCTTCCAGCACTCGTGACGAAGCTTTCAGTTGGTTAAGTCTGATGTAAGTCAGGCTGCTTGCCTGGAATGGTTGTGACTCGTTTGTAACGAAGCTTCGAGTTGGTTAAGTTTGATGTATGTCGGGCGGCTTGCTTGGAGGGAAGTCACCCACATCGGGACCCCCAATCTGGCATGGCGCCAGGTTGGATCTCAATGTTGGTTTTCGGAACTTCAAGTTGGTTAAGTCTGATCGTTGTTGGTGAGTTGGCTGCTTGTATGTCAAGTGGGTTTGGATGGCAAGAGTTGAAGTAAGGGTCCTTCCACTTGGACCAGTCCCGGAGGCGAAACCGAAATGGTAATCATCCCCAAGGATAAACTTTATTAGATTTGGAAGAGGTTACATTCATACATAGACTGACCGGTCTCGGGGCCACCAACACGTGCTGGGCATTGTGCCTGGCTCGTGCTGGTAGAGGGAGCTGAGACCTGGCGACTGGATTCCTGGCGTTGGTTGAGCTGCCCAAGTTTCTGTCTACCGAACTCTCCCTATATTTCTGTTGTGATTCGGCGCACCTCCTCTGGTTTGAAACATAGTGCTTTCTAGTAAAGCACGCATTTAGGACTTAGTTTTTATTTTGCTGATTAAGCCTAGAAAGCCTGGCAGAATCAGTCTGGCTCCCGGACATGGGTCCCGGGAGCCGTCCCAGCGGCCGAATCAACTTGCTTTCGTGACTATGCCATGACTCGAGCTCCAGAGCTAGCTCATGACTTGTGACTACTTGACTGGCTCACCACAGGTCGGAGGCTCAGTCTAACTTGCTCTGGGACCTTAGAGGGTGTCACCCCTTAGAGTCTTACAGGGCACGCTGGGTGCACCCGAGTCAACTTTACAACAAACGGGCTCTAACCTGTCGGCTGAGTTGGATGGCTTGCTTGGGTGGAAGTTACCTCTTTATGGCTGTCCAGTCTGGCGTGGTGCCAGGTTGGCTTCCAGCGCTCGTGGCGAAGCTTTCAGTTGGTTAAGTTTGATGTAAGTCAGACCGCTTGCTTGGAATGGATGTTACTTGTTTGTAACGAAGCTTCGAGTTGGTTAAGTTTGATGTATGTCGGGCGGCTTGCTTGGAGGGAAGTCACCCACATCGGGACCCCCGATCTGGCATGGCGCCAGGTTGGATCTCAATGTTGGTTTTTGGAACTTCAAGTTGGTTAAGTCTGATCGTTGTTGGCGAGTTGGCTGCTTGTATGTCAAGTGGGTTTGGATGGCGAGAGTTGAAGGCTGGAAAGCTAAGTCGTGGTTCTCGGCTCCCTTTGGGATGCCTGCGCTACACAAGGCCTCCCCCTTCGCTTTAGCATTTAAAGCTTAATCCAAACATGGTCTAGAAAGGCCTTTGAGGCCAAGGTCTTCCGCAACTCAGCATTAGATTAATCCAAACTTGGTGTAACTGGCCTTTCGAGCCTCATATCATAGCATGATGCATTGATTTGGTCCTGGCAAATTCCCAACTACACTTTTTTGGAGGGTGCTTGGGAAGCCATGAGTAATGTTTAGAATGGATAAGAACGCTAAGGCATAACCAATAAATCAAATCAAAATCTCAAGAAGATCTCTCAAGGTTCATACAATTTCCAACTCATATCTTGAGTACAACAAATACTCTCATGAGTTAAATGCACCACTCCTAGCATCGCATGCAAGAAATCTACAACCTTATGAATCTTGACAGATTTTTGCCTCCATAGTAATCAGAGAGCTAGATGTGTTGTAATGTAGCATACCAAAGAAACAAGGAGCGGGTTTGCCCTTTTTCCCCCAGCCATCTTTTGGTCACATCTCCCTTTTCCTTCTAGCCATCCCATACACCTGAATTTGCTTCTAGGTGGTAATCTTTTGTGCAACACCTATAATTTTTGGCTCTTCCTCTACAATCACTGCTATTTATCTTCTTTTTCTTCTAAAAGTTGTGTTGTCACCATGCATTTGTGTGGGTTCTCTTCCATGTTTTGCACTACCCGATTAACAAACTTAGGCTGAGGTGTTGCATTCGCTCTATAAAACACCCGATCAACCGGATCTTGCAAACTTAGTCCACGGCCTCTTTGTCTTCTCTCATTGAGAGAGAGAGAGAGATTTCACATAGATCTATTTGGAAGGAGTCATTGCATATTTGTAAAGCGACCGTTGGAAGTGTCCGTTGAGCTTCTGAAACCACTTGTCGGAAAAGGTATTGGCCTATCTTATTTCAAAGATACAAACTATTTTCTGTTTTCTCATGCTAGAGTGCTTAGTTTTGAGTGCATTGTTTCAAGGAAACAAGTTTTCTATTTTATTTTGTTCTTGAGTTTTAAGCTTTGTTTGTAACGAAGGTGTTTATTGCTAGTTTACAACTTAGTAAAATTATCCTATCATAAAGTCTATTTATTGATGGCATCTTCATTTTCAGAGTTATCCAGATACAATTTAAGATCTCGTTGTAGAAGAGACAATTGTGATAGCCAACATTTTGTTTCATTTTTTTGTCCCAACAGTAGCACTTGTATCTCTGTATTTCAGGAGCCCCCCATACATGGAGCATTGTCTGAACAACTAGATACTAAGCCATTTTCTAAGGTTGTTAGACCTACTCAAGAGTCCATTGCACAAGGTGATGACCCACCCTTGCAAAGTCATACTCAACTTCATGATGATATATTTGAGTCAGTGGATGTCTCCATCCAAGAGACGCCCACAAAGGTAAAGACCTTCTGGTCCTGTTTGGTTATATAGCTCTTATTTCTATGAATCATTTAGTATCACACATTTGTGAGACATTATATTTTAGGGAGCTTCTAATGTATTTGTGAGATTATTTTCATTATTTTGATTTGTCAATATATTTTCTACATAATTTGTTCAGGAAAAAAGTCCCACAAGAAAGAGGAAGATGCTAGTGACTACTAAGGAAAATTGATACAAACATATTTATGTCAATCAAAGTCTAACAAGATTTAAAGTCCCAACCAGCATTCATGTACCCTTTGTTCCACTGTGCAACATAATTTCAATGAAGTTGTGATGCCAATCAAAGGCTTGAATTGCACTCATTTGACTCTCTCTTTTTTTTCTAATGAATATAGCTTTTCAAATCTTGAAATATTTGCACATTTATGTGGCTGCCACATTATCAACTTTGAGAAGCAAGATGAAGGAGAGTTATTGGTCTTGACTACAATAAACATGTACTTGTGCATTTTTGCTATAAATACAAACTTCTTTCAATCAAATAAAATGGTGTGAACCATTATATTCACTAAATAATATGATATGAAGTGACAATGAACCATTGTATGTCCAAGTAGTGACAAAAACATAGAAGTTTTTTTACTGAGAAAGTAACTAAAAAGCGAATATACTATTGATGCTATCCCTTTATGTTTCTTAAAGAACATCATTGTGAGTTCAAAGGAAGGAGAAAGTGTTTGGCTGGCTCAAGAAGAAAAATGATGCAGTGACTGTCAAAATTACTTGTTTTGACAAATTTTGAGCTTTTTCAGCTATCATACTTTGAGTGAACTGTTTTCACTCATTTCTCAACCAAAAGAAGTGTTGTAAAGCTTCAACAATATTTGCCTAACATCAAGAAAGCAGCTATCAAGTGGTTTGTGGAAAGATAGAGCAGTGTGAGTGCACCAAGCGCACAATGTTGGTGATTTTTTTGTGAAGAAAAAGTGTCATAAAACTGAGAAGTATTCAAAAACCATTGTCAATCAGCCAGAATGGCTTCATACATAGCTTGTGGGTAGTGGGGCGCTCTTGGTGAAAGTTACAAAACAAGATTTGGTGAAGCATGCATGGAGAATGAGCATTTATGTGAAAAAAAAAATCAATTTTTTGACGTGTTTGGGAAGAGCTTCTGGCTGAAGCTATGGTGCATCATTTTATGTGGCCGAAAGCTTGCAAGGGATGCTAGTAGGTGGATGCCCTCAGCCATAGAGGAGGCAGGAAGAAACAGATGCAGATTTGGTGGAGAAACAAGAGAGATATCTTCATCTCTCTCTCTCTCTCTCTCTCTCTCTCTCTCTCTCTCTCTCTCTCTCTCTCTCTCTCTCTCTCTCTCTCTCTCTCTCTCTCTCTCTCTCTCTCTCTCTCTCTCTCTCTCTCTCTCTCTCTCTCTCTCTCTCTCTCTCTCTCTCGCGCGCGCGCGCGCGCGCGCGAGTTGAGTCAAATTTTTGACTTTGTGAATTGGTCTCGTCCATCCACTAGCTAAGTTTGGAGCATGAAGAAGGCCTTGACCTTCCGATTGGAGTTAAAAAAATTTCGATGGTGGAGATTGTCTCGTGGGCCCAAATATGTGATCTAGATCAAATGTTACAAAACTTCATTTTAGACTGTGAAGTGCAGTTTACAAAGGACTAAAGGGCCAAAAATCGAATTTATTCATTTTGAAGGGACTCAACTTTCTATCCCTATTTTGGAGGACTATCCCTATCTCTTTAGGACCTTGTCCACTGGTGGTTTGTTTTTTGCAGACAAAAACTGAGTGATAATTGGGCATGGAAAAAATAATCGTTTTAAAATTTGACGAGACAAGAGCTATCATGAAGTGATTGTCTACGTGCTGATATAAAAATCTTCGAAATTGGAGAACAATGCATGACGAAGGAATTTTTTTGAAAAAGGTAGTTTGGCCATAATTGCTATTTTTTTAGGCCTAAGGCCTCTTGACATTGTAGGGTCAAAATCCACAAGGTGGCATATCTTCTCAACCATAGCTCGAATTGACAAGCAGTTAGAGGTGTCAATTATCAACTTCGCAGAAAATTTTCTATTTTGGCAATCATTTTTGCATTTCGGACAACCAAAGGCTAAGGGCCAACAGCTAAGAACTAAGCTCCAACGGCTAAGGGTCAAGGTCTAGGGACAAAGGGTCGAGGGCCAACAGGTAAGGGTCAAGGGTCATGGTCTAAGGACCATGGGCCAATTGGCTTAGGACTGAGGGTCGAGACCCAACGGCCAAGAACTAAGGGCCAAGAGGCAAAGTCTAAGGGGCAATTGCCGACTACCGAGGGCTAAGTAACAGCGGCTAAGAACTTAGGGCCACCGGCTAAGGGTAAAGGTCTAAGGACTAAGGGCCAACTGGCTAAGGACTGAGGGCCAACTGGCTAAAGATTGACTCGGGCCAACTAGCTAAGGACCAAGGGTCGAGGGCCAACATCTAAGGACTAAGACTAAGGGCCAACAGGCTGAGGGGTAAGGGCTAAGGGCCTAGATATTAGAGCCAACAGCTAAGGGTCAAGGTCTAAGGACTGAGGGCCAACTAGCTAAGGACTGAGGGCCAACTAGCCAAGGGTCAAGGGCCAATGTCTACGGGCTAAGACCAAGGGCCAACTGGCTAAGGGCCGAGATATAAGGGCTTAGGTCCAATTGCTAAGGGCTAAGTGCCAAGATCTAAGGACTACGGGCTAACGGCCAAGGACTATAGTCCAATGGTTGAGGACTAAATGGCAAGGGGTAAGGGCCAAACTTTAAGGACCAATGGCGAAAGGTTAAGGAAGATCCACTACTATTTTATAAAGATATTTAAATTACATAAAACTATTTCAAGATAATTTCAAACAATTTCAAAACCTGGGTATATTTATCCAGCTATTTATATTGTGTGTTATAAAATTACATCTATGTATGTATGTATGTTCCTATGTATGTTGACATCATAATTTCTCTCTGTGTGTGTAGGGCTTGCAATGGAAAACGATCGTGAGAAAAATGTCCACGTTGTCTTGCTATATCGAAAAGAAGTCATTGCATTCAGTCAAATTTTGAGTACTGAACCAATCCAAATGTGTTTCTTTTGCAAAATTGGCACAAATAAATGCATGGTGAGTATATCAAAAGTGCTCAAGATGGATTGTCCATTGCCATATCCACAGACGGGTATCACTCATCTTGCAGACATTTATGATAATGTGTTGGACTTAATGGCAAATAGATTATTGTGGGATAACAATGATGTGGTGAAGATTGACGATCTTGCAGTCTTGGCATGTCATATTTATAACAACAATGATATTGTTGATTGTATGGATTTTGATGGAAATATAGTTTGTTCAGCTAGCTTCAAAGGTTACTGCACTTTTGACAAAAACTAGTTGTTTGCCACTGTATAGTTGATATCGGTAACAAATGAAGTAACCATTCAAAATGCCATGGCAGATGACGGAGTCCCATTTTACTCACCGAATAAATCAATGATATGGTGTGTATCGAAACTTTCTTTACATGCTACAAATGCTAGGCACGTATCATTCGACGAGACAACGAATGAGTAATGCACTTATTATGATCACAATTACAACAGATCATCAACACGTATGCAATGTACGACTACCTTCAATCACAACAAGAGAACATCAACAAAAACAACATATAATTCTGATTTCCTCACTGGCGTGGAAGATGTCAATCATAATAATAGTGCAAACTTCAAACGGATTAGGTATAGTTCAGATGTTCTCACCGGTGTGGATGATATCAATGCTCATGATGTGACTGATAGCAATGCTACAAGACCAGCTCTATACAACTCTGATGTTTTGACAGGCGTGGATGATGTAATTGGTTATGATCTGACACGATCGACATACAACTCAAACAGCCTAACTGGGATAGACGATGTGGTTAACAATAATGTATCTCGGCGAAATGGGTCTAGTAAAAAATTTATTGATGCATATGAGAAACATTAATGTGAAAAATGGACACTGCAATCCATCTCAAGCGAATACTATCACCGACAGTCATAGTCATAGACTTTCTCAAATGGCAAGACAATCCAAGAAGACAACTAGTGCATCCTCTGCAGCATTGCTTTCCACTATTTCTAGACAACATGATTCAGATTTTTCTATATTTGATTTTGATGAAGACTACGAGATAGGTAATTGGAATGAAATGTTAAAAGAATCTGTATCAAGAGTTGGTCAATCACACGAGAAAAGCTTTGAGAGTCCAATGCAACATGATCCAAGTTTCGAATCTTTTGGAGCTTCTCAAAACTACAAAAGAAAGCGTGTGCTTGCATTCGTCACTTTGAAGAAGGCAGATTTTGTTTTATTGCCAGAACATATAAAAGAAATTTTGATGCAGCCTTGTTGTAAGAAATTATGTATACACAAAATCATTTACAAAGAATGTGAAGACTTGAGACTAAGTGTATGGAGAAAGCGAGGATCGAATAGACATAATTACCTTTTACAAATGTTTGGGTGTTTTTTGAAGGCACGAGATAATTCGAACATTGCATGCAATATGTGGGAAGAACCCTGTTTAAGACTTAAACCTGTAGTTTCAGATAAAACCATATGTTCAAAGGCATTTCAAGATCTATTGGGAGTTTTCCATGGATTATTTTGGTAGATAATCTCAAAGGCATGCAACAATATTGTCTATAAATTTCATGGGAACACAGGTACATTAAAACAGTGCGCACATTCAAGACGGGGACTTGCTATTATGTGTGGAATCTTAGAAAAGCATGCTCTACCCCAACTGCATCTTCAACATAAATCAAAAGATGGATTAGTTCATTGTGAACATCATCTCCCTCTTGGCATGTCTAAAGGTGATGTCTTCAATTCCATCAACAAAGAACTTCAAGAAACTAGCATGTCCACAATCTCTAGAAATACATTGTATCGGTTGTGGAGACATGAGTTTCGATATGTCAAGACTCCAACAAAACAAAGAATGTCCAAATGCAAGATTTGTGATGAGCTAAAAAATGCGATCGAAACTTATACTGATATTAAGGTGCGAGATCACCATATTGCAACGAGAAATCGGCACTTATTGCATGTTTTTGACTCGAGAAAGCTATACACATATTGGAAAGAAGAATCAAGATCACATCCAGAGCAATTGTTGTGCCTTATTATTGATGGCATGGATCTTAATACAACAACATTGCCCCATTTCAAAAAGACTCCTCCAATATTGGAGGGTAACCGTTTTTTGAAAACGCATGTTTGTGGAGTGCTAGTTCACAGATTCAAATTGCTCTGTGATGTGTGGATAGACACCTTGCATCTGCATGACAACAATTAGGTGGTCACATCCATTATGCGAGCAATACGAAAGGTGCAACTTGCACACGACAATCTCCCTCCCATCTTACGTATTCAAGTTGACAACTATTGGAGGGAAAATAAAAATAGGTTCATCTTTGGTCTTTGTTCTGTTCTTGTGGCACATAACATATTTCGGACTGTTGAAATGGGGTTTTTGATGGTCGGACACACGCATAAAGACATCGATCAAGTTTTTAGTGTAATCTCTAGGGCATTGAAATGTAAATCTGTTCTTACTATGCCTGATATGTTAGGACAAATAGGCCAAAAGATAGGTGGTGGTCATACTGAAAGTACTGAAGTAGAGTTGTTAGAACGAATGGTAGATTGGAAAGGATTCATAGAGCCATTTATTGTTCGTGGAAATGATGGTCTAGGACACACCAATCCTCTCACTACTTTCGTTTTCAAATGTTGAATGGCGAACCAACCATGCAATGGAAGTATTATTGCACTGATGGAGACGATACATGGAGTGAACCTTTCAGATTGTTGCCCTCTTTGCCTTCAAAAGAGGAAGCGATCTTTTTGGCACCCACAAATGAACTGGACAATGATGAGATGAAAGGATTGATATCCTTTCATAAATATTGACAATATATGTCCGAGAAGTATCCTGAATACAAAGATCAAAATTTCTCATCTGTGGATGAAACCACAAAATTCTTGAGTACTTCACAAAACCAAAAAATTTGCCACTAGCAACATACAACCAAACAACTTTTTGGCCACAATCTTTTACAATTGCTTTTCAACCTTCAAGATGCATGCCTTCTAATGTGAACACTGAAGTCGAAATGGATACAATAGGACTCTTACCTCGTCGTTATTGCGGACGGAAAGGAGATGCACCATTATCGGAACTCATACCCACCAGTAGAGAGGTTGGAATAAACAAATTTGCTGCAATACGACTCTAGATGAAGATGTTGCAGTGGGAGCCTCATTTTGGATGACAAAGGTTGTCGGAGTAGGGACCGATGCTGATGGTATGGTCACTTCACTCAAAGCATTATGGTATGAACCTAAATCCACTTGGAGACGTGGAAACAATCCAATTGACAACAAAAAATTATACGAAGACTGTCTTTCAAAGGACTAGGTTCCAAAGAATGATGGTGTAGAAGATGTAGATATTGATGCTATGATTTATGCATGGAAAACCAAGGCAAAAAAGATCCTTCTCGAGCCATCAGCTCCTTGTATCACAGGCAATCATGCAAACCAGGCAAAGCACGAGTACTAAGACTCACCACGAATACGTGCAAGCAAGACACTCAGGCATGTTTACTAACAGATAACAAAGACAAGGTCCCCCTTTGAGATAGTCCTGCCAAAGGACCTTTGCCTGGCCGCGCCCATACAGATCGATCACAGAATCAGCCCACAGAGAACACCCATTCAACTATCCGTGCTTTCGCCATTAAGCAGCACATTGTGGTGCAATTTTAAACACTCAACCAAAATGTACAATCATATTGCACATCGTGCATTTTGTCCGACAGATCGAAATAACCTGCTCTTTCGAACTATCAAAGTTCTTGAAGGACTGTTGAATGGCAGTGAAACTCTAAAACTTCATGCAACCATACATGTGGCCTTCTAGCATACTCAACCTTTGGTTCTTCTTGAAAATTGAAGGCCATTATCTACTATTGAAAGCGCTCTTCAGGTTTTTGAAGGACATACGTCAAAAGAATGTATCAAAGGTTCGATTCTCTCTTTGAAACTGTCTTTCTCTCTTTATTGCATTCAGAATGCAGGGCAGTGCTCCATATTTTATATAGATTAGAGACTGTCAGCATAGATATTCTCCTCTCTCTCTGATATGAAGGGTAGCGTACTTACTCATCCATTATTTTTGCACCCTTCAACGCATTTCCATAGCACTTCCTAAGTAAGTGGGGCCCTCTGATGTTCGATAGTTCTACTATTGACGACCAGATTTCTCGAGTTATTGGTCATGTTCTTGAATCTATTTGAAGTACCTTGAGGCCTGAATGATGGCTATCGAGATGTTCGAAGATCATGACTCTCACATTCGAAGGCTGGATACACTCTTTCTCTTCGATACATTCGAGCTAGTCCTGCTTGTCACGCCCTTCAGTTTACTATTTGAAGTTAGGATTGAATTGAGTTGGATGAAGCTAGTCTCTAAACCCAAGCCTTTTTTGTAAACATATTAAACCTAGATAGATACCTAAATCCAACTATACATGAGAGAAAGCAATTCAAGTAAATGAACCATGTTGATAAGAGACTGGATGTTGAGATACTACCGTTCACTCATTCATATTCTTACTCCTATTCCTAATCCTATTGAAACAAGTTGTGGGCTTCACAATGCAAGAAAATTAACAAATGTTACTAGAATATTGGATTTTCATCAAGCATATGTGAAATGTATTTGAATAAATAAAAAAGAATGTTGGCATGTCTTTAATAAAGATGCAAAGCGGATTCATCTCATGATCGCGACAGCAGGTAAAGATTGTTAGTTATATTGACAACAATTGCACTTTATTTGTTATTCGAATATGATTGTGCAATACATTTATCTTTTTCATTTCGTCACTACTTATAAAATTTTATGTGCTTACAATGACATAATTTTAATGGAATTATGAATTGTAGACCAATTATCGTACCTCAATATGATTTAGAAAAAAAAAAATTGAGATGTATCATAGAAGAAAGGAGCAAGCAAGACTAAGGGTCAATGAACAACTATTGACTGGTTCATCTTCATCTTCAAGTTCTTCCATTTGTCGACGTAGACCGCCTGTTGATCCATTACGGGTATGTATATTGAATTATGGCATAATTTATTTAGTTGTAGTAGTGGTGAATGACATGAAAAATTTGTCTTGCTACAATATCACTTACCATTGGCAATCGGAATACTTGAGTAGAATCAACCACAATACGATGAAAATATATTTTGTACATGCACACAATGCAAAGGCCTTAAGATTTGAACAAGGAGGATTGTCAACCATCATATTTGGTGTCATGGAGTGCACACATCAAATCCAGTAGTACGAGAGGTAACTTTTTAGATTCTAAAATATGGCATTTACGTGAGATTTTATTTTTTTTATGCTCAATGTGTTTTAATGTGATAATGTGCTCTATTAAAGGTTAATGCATCATATTGCTTAGATAAAATCACATTTGCATCAAAGTTTCGTGAGAATGAGATTTCTTAGTCCTTACTCTTGTGGCTTACATTAGTGGTTTAGGGTTTGTGAGGCCTATTATATTTTGTAGGTGTAATACACCTTGTTTGAAAAGAAATCAATACATGTAACATTTTCAACTCTTGCAGAAGTGCAAGGTGCTGCCCACAGTGTAAGCACGGGTGCGTCCACGGTCGGGGTGGTTGGCAGAACGGGGGCTTGATGAGTCAAAGTGCTGCCCTTGAGGTGTAAGCACGGTCAGTTTCCGCGGTTCGGGCTGGCACCGTCTGCACGTAGGACAGATGAGGCAATGTGCTGCCATTAGGATGGTGTAAGCACGGTCTGTGCCTTGTGGGGTGCGGGGTGACATATTCGCGATGGCCACCGTTCGTTTAGCTATAAGGGCTATCGACCAAATTTGGTGGGGGCGTTACTGAGGCAATGTGCTACCTAACGGTGAAAGCACGGGTGCGTCCACGATTTGGGTGGTATGCTGCCGATCGTTTAGCTATAAGGGCTATCGACTAAATTTGGTGGGGCGTTACTGAGGCAATGTGCTGCCTAACGGTGAAAGCAAGGGTGCGTCCACGGGGGTGGTATATTCAAGGATAGCTGCCGATCGTTTAGCTATAAGGGCTATCGACCAAAAAGTGGTGGGGCGTGACTGAGGCAATGTGCTGCTTAATGGTGAAAGCACGGATGGTTGGAGGGGTGTCCTATGTGGGCTGATTCTGTTATCGATTTGTATGGACGCGGCCAGACAAAGGTCCGTTGGCAGGACCATCTCAAAGGGGGACCTTGTCACCGAAGACTTAGGAGTGACCGACAAATCAAGATTATTGAAAGTTGATGTATGGAGAAATTGACTATATGATTAAGATATTAAGAAAAGACAAATTTTCTGATATTAATAAGAGAGCTCTACAAAAGACTTGTGTCGATTTTGTTGATGCAGTATCAAAAGCATGGGGAGAAGATCACATTACTCATTACATGATTAGTATGCATGCTCAGAGCAGCTTTCAATTCACCAGTATATTTTGTTCCAAGTCTAGGACTGACATTACCATTTTGACATGTGCAGCACATACTGAGATCATACATCATTTTGTTACTTGTTAGTAAACCTGCCTGAGTGTCTTACTTGTATGTATTCGTGGTGAGTCTTAGTACTCGTGCTTTGCCTGGTTTGCATGATTGCTTGTGATACAAGGAGCTGATGGCTCGAGAAGGAACCTTTTCTTTTGAAGGCTGATACCATCAAACAAAGAGGACTACAGAATCTGTGGGGCGGATTTGCAGTTCAAGTACTCACACGTGAACGACAACGAAACGACTCAATGTTTGCAAAGGATGGATGGCTAGCCTGTTTCTTGGGTTAGTTTCATTTGCGACAATGCCCACCAGACGCAAGCAGGAAGTCAAAAGTTGGAAAGGGCAATTTCAGGGGAGATCTCCTATGGAGCAGTTGGTCTTCATTTTGGGACGGCCACCTTCGGAACTGAAACTCACTGAGCATGGGTGATATCCAGTATCAGTTGGATTTTTCCTCAAAGGGGAAAAGACTAGGATCCTCTTCAGAGATTGGCAACAAGTTGGATCGAGCCATAATCCTAGCAGATGGGAAGCAAAGTGTTGGAAAGGCTTTTTGTCCGAAGAACTCTACTCTAAGTCCGATCAGCTGATTTATTAAGTGGAGGGGAACTATCACACACACCTCTCTCTTGGGGCAAATTTTGAATGAAAGTTGATCAAAATGGGGGCAAATTCAAGGTGACCTAGCCATACTCACACGAGGAGACTGGCGAACTTTGGACCTAATAAGTTGACAAGTTTTTGTTGGGAAAGGAAAGTTTGTTATAGGCTTTCTCTGGACCAGCAATGATGAGGAAACATATGAGTACGCTGGCTTGTGTTACGTGTAAGGCAGCTGATCAATGAAGGAACTGTGAAAGTTGAGTCTTGCATGAAAGGCTTGGTATTTCGAACGGACGCTAAGGGACAGTTCGCGTTGAGATCGGATTAGTGCAAACTCTGGGTGCATGTTTCTGATTCAAAGAGAGCTACTTGAAGCCAAGCTCGATGTACACTTCTTGTTTTGACTGTGAGGCAACTGACCAGTGATGGAATTGTGAAAGTCAAGTTTTGCGCGACGGACATGGTGCTTCAAACAAACACGAAGAGATAGTTCGGATGCGGATCAAACTGGAGCGACCCTTTGGCTTTCCACGAGGTCAATGGTTTACATTTGGGCTGATTCAAAGAGCTACTTCAAGCTAAGTGAGAGGTGCATTGCGGAGTACTCAATCTTTGCCTACCTTAAAGAGCCAAGATGGAAAAGTATCAAGATCAGGCTGGGACAAAGAGAGAAATCAAGGTGCAGAAGCAACAAGGCACGGAGTGGACCATAAAGTGGGCAATCAAACGATAAATCCTTCGGCTCAGGGAGCCTTGATACCTGTGCGGAACTGAACAAATCTGGAGCTCAGGGAGCTCAACACAAAGTGCATCAAGGACAAATCAGGAGCTCAAAGGAGTTCCAAAGTCGAAAGTCAAAAGCGACAGGGGCGAACATTTCAAAGAAAGGCCTCTGTCACCAGTTAATAAGGTTCTCGGGTTTTACGAAAGCGATATCAAATCTACGCTTTTCCCAGACAAAGATATATTTTCAAGTTATGTAATTTTTCAGTACAAAGAGCTGAGCCTCCGACTTGTGGCGTGCCAGCTTCAATGTTAATAAAAAGTGGCCAGTAAATTGAGTACTGTGCCAAGTAGCTTAAATGTATAGTCATTTTAATTGGGAGACACCTTTACTTTAATCTGACATCTGATGAGGACATCAGATTTCATAAAGGTGGGGTGGATGTTGTAAAGCTACCTTTACAAGCTTTACTTCCGGCGCCATCGGCACCAGCTATGTCCCCGGCGCCAGCAGCGCTCCTGCTGCTCCCGGCGCCACTATGACCAGAATCCAGCCGGCGCCAAGTTCCTATGGCTGAAAATCTTTGATCGGTTTTAGCGGAGTCCAGAGAGCTCAGATCGATGTGCAATCACCTCACACGATCTAGGCATGATTAAAGGAAGCCTGGGGATCAATAAAATCTAGAGAGAGAAAATGACTTTCTAGAAAGAGAAAATCCTAGAGAGAGAAAAATGTGCTTTACCAGCTTGGGTAGAGTGCTTGGTATGAGGGGGGGGTGCCGAATCACACCAATACTATAGGGGAGTGCGGGTTGCGACTCAGGGCGAGCTCCAACCAAGTCTCAGCCTCCCTTGCTGGAATGTTGTCATGGCTCTCGCCTTGGCATGCTAGCGCCCCGGAGACTACGGTCGGTCACACACTTGAAATGTAACCTTCTCAGATTTATCAATAAAGTGGGATTTTTCTCAAACTGACTCTGATTACCTTCTGGGTTTCAGTGTTCGGTAAAAGCGCCAGTTGTAAGGCCGCTTTCAAAATTTTTAACTTGGCACATAGCTGAGGGTCGTATCCCGGGTCGCCAGCGGTATGCCGTCAGGACCATTCGGTCCGTGGCGCCAGCGGTATGCTGTCGGGACCATTTGGTCCAGGAACTGGTTGTTTCCATATCTGTCGCGGCTTGTGGTTCTGAGTGTTCCTTGCATGAACGTGAATGGATTAAGCTCTTGGGGAACGGGCTCTAACCTGTCGGCTGAGTTGGATGGCTTGCTTGGGTGGATGTTACCTATTTATGGCTGTCTAGTCTGGCGTGGCGCCAGGTTGGCTTCCAGCGCTCGTGACGAAGCTTTCAGTTGGTTAAGTCTGATGTAAGTCAGACCGCTTACTTGGAATGGATGTTACTCGTTTGTAACGAAACTTCGAGTTGGTTAAGTTTGATGTATGTCGGGCGGCTTGCTTGGAGGGAAATCACCCACATCGGGATCCCCGATCTGGCATGGCGCCAGGTTGAATCTCAATGTTGGTTTTCGGAACTTCAAGTTGGTTAAGTCTGATCGTTGTTTGCGAGTTGGCTGCTTGTATGTCAAGTGGGTTTGGATGGCAAGAGTTGAAGGCTGGGAAGCTAAGTCGTGGTTCCCGGCTTTCTTTGGGATGCCTGCGCTACGCCATGCCAGATCGGGGGTCCCGATGTGGGTGACTTCCCTCCAAGCAAGCCGCCCGAAATACATCAAAATTAACCAACTCGAAGCTTCGTTACAAACGAGTAACATCCATTCCAGGTAAGTCGTCTAACTTACATCAGACTTAACCAACTGAAAGCTTCGTCACGAGCGCTGGAAGCCAACCTGGCGCCATGCCAGACTGGAGAGCCATAAACAGGTAACTTCCACCCAAGCAAGCCATCCAACTCAGCCGACAAGTAAGAGCTCGTTCCCCAAGAGCTTAACCGATTCACGTTCATGCAAGGAACACTCAGAACCACAAGCCGTGACAGATATGGAGACAACCAGTTCCTGGACCAAATGGTCCCGACAGCATACCGCTGGCGCCCCGGACCGAATGGTTCTGACGGCATATCGCTGGCGTCCCGGGATACAACCCTTAGCTATGTGCCAAATTAAAAAGTTTGAAGCGGCCTTACAACTGGCGCTTTTACCAAACACTAAAACCTAGAAGGTAATCAGAGTCAAATTGAGGAAAATCCCACTTTATTGATAAATCTGAAAAGGTTACATTTCAAGTGTCTGACCAACCCTAGTCTCCGGGACGCTGGCATGCCAAGGCGAGTGCCAGGACAACATTCCAACAAGGGAGGCTGAGACTTGGTTGGAGCTCGCCCTGAGTCGCAACCCGCACTCCCCTATAGTATTGGTGGGATTCGCCACCTCGCCTCATGCCAAGTACTCTACCCATGCTAGTAAAGCACATTTTCTCTCTCTAGAATTTATCGATCCCCATGTTTCCTTTAATCATGCCTAGATCGTGTGAGGTGATTGCACATCGATCTGAGCTCTCTGGACTTCGCTAAAACCGATCAAAGATTTTCAGCCATAGGAACTTGGCACCGACTGGATTTTGGTCATGTGCAAAAAGTACAAAAAGGACCAAGAGTGGATTCTAATCTGATCCTCAAGAGGGATTGGGTGTCAGATTACTTCATCTATCAATCTACTTCATAATAAAATCAATCTAGATCAATTCTAGACACAAAATCCTAACAAGAACAATCATTAATTGAAGGTAAGTGTACTTTATGGTTTCACATGTGTGAAACCATGTCTTAGTACGGACTCCAACCTGAAAATCAAGTACACATTGATAGAACCTCAAAATAATCAAAACAAATGTAGACAAATGGAGAGAGCTCGTGGTACTGATCATCCCTCTGATCCCACATGTGTGAAGGTGCTTTGTCATATGATGATTCATCATGCAAAACTGACACTTGGACAAAACCTTTTATTTTGAGCACTTTTGGTCTATTTTCTTTCTATATGGAGATCTACTTGGAAATCTTCTAGAACTCAAAATTCGCCTACTTCAGCTTATTCCACATGTGTGAGTTTTCCTCTACACATGGGATATGACACCTAACCAAAGGATGTGGCTCATGCAATCAATAGATTGATGCCATGTGTCATATGTCTAGAAAACTAGTTTTTGGCCTTTTTAGCCACTAGAACTTGAATTAAATCATATGTAGATCCTATATGATTATGGTACATGACAAGTACACTTGTTTCACACGTGGGAACAGGCTCCACACATGTGTGTTTATCTATATACAAGATTTTTGGCCTCTACCAAGCTTATTTTTGCATTTTTCACACTCCTAAAAAATCTAGCTTGGTAAATTTAGCTTGATGGAAAACATGATGATCTTGAACTTGACTCCATGGGCTGAATTGGTCTTTGCTGGTTCAAAAGGTGTGAAGATCAGCCAATGAGCTTGATGTTAATCTGAAATCACCATATCCATGATAGTGTTTCTTTGATGTTGTCATCTTTGATGAACTTGAGAGCTTTGCACCATCCTAGCATCTTCGAAATTGATTCCTTCCAAATTTCATGTAGATGCTTGACTTTGAGGCTTGCTCCTTCTTCATGTGCATGCTCCTCCATGAGAAAATAAGGATTTCTTCTTGAATTATTAGAATCATAAAGATCTAACATCATGTTACCATGATCTAGAGAATTAGACTTATCCATACACTGCTCTTTGGAAAAAGCGAAAAATGCCACACTATGATTTTACACGAGATTTCTGTCAGGCGAAAAATGCAAAAAAGGCGACACTGCATTTTTCAACGAGATTCCTAACAGGTGAAAAATGAGACATTGTCGTAAACTCCGTGTAATTCTGTAGACTGTGTAAAAACACTTGTAATTTTGCAAACTATGTAAACACACGGGAAAATCCGCAGAACTGGATTAACAATAGATGAAGATTAAAATCGATTAGACGATTAGTGAGAAGGAGAATAACTCAACTCTCCCCCTTAATCTGAATCCTTGAATGTCTTGACCCTACACAGAATCTTATGGGTGACTCCAAACTTAATGCTTTGGTAAAAATATCAGTTGTCATATCTTGCGTTCTACAGTATTGCAATCTGACCTCTTTATTGAGAATTTTTCTTCTGACGAAATGATACTTTAGTTCAATGTGCTTACTCTTGGAATGAGATCTAGGGTTGGCTGATAAAGCGATGGCACTTTGATTATCACAAAATAATGTCGTAGGAGCATATTGATTCAGACCGATATCTGAGAGTAAGTTTCTCAACCAAATTGCTTCCTTTGTAGCTTGAGAGGTTGTGATATACTCTGATTCAGTAGAAGATAGAGCTATCGAAGATTGCTTGCGACTGTTCCAAGAAATTGGACCATTGTTGAGGAAGAATGTAAATCTAGAAGTATATTTACGAGTGTCTACGTCTCCTACCCAACTCGCATATGTGTAACCACTAAGGAAATTGAGTTTGTCGTTGCCGACTGCTCCATAACAAATGAAAAAGTTCATAGTAGCTCGATGATATCTCATGACTCTGATAAGAGCTTCCAATGTGTTATACCAAGATTAGTCATAAACTAACTGAGAGATCTGACTACAAAAGCTATCTCATATCATGGCGTACATAAGAGATCCTATAATAGAATGGTAAGGATACTCACGCATCTGCTGCTTCTCATGAATTGTTTGGGGACATTGGTCCTTTGACAATTTGAGTCCTAGTTCCATTGGTGAGAGAGCTAACTTGCAATTTTTCAGATTATATCTGACTAAAATGTTGTAGATGTACCTCTGTTGTGTAATGTAGATCAACTTCTATTTTTTGTCTCTGTGGATTTGTATACCAAGACAGAAATGAGCTTCGCCCAGATCGGTCATGTCGAATTTGGAAGATAGCAGTGTCTTGGCTTCTTTTATTAGATCGGTACTATTGCTAAAAAGCAATGTATCATCCACGTACAAAGTGATAATGATAAAAGACTACTGCACTGCTTTGAAGTAAACGTTTGAATCTGAAGAGCTAGGTGTATAGCCGTGATCAAAAAGAAAAGTATTGATCCTTTGAAACCATGCTCGAACAGATTGCTTCAAGCCATAAAGTGCCTTATGGAGTTTACAAACATGATTGTGCTTACCCTCGATAATATAATCTTCGGGTTGCACCATGTAAATGTCTTCTTTGATAACTCCATTGAGATATGTTGTCTGTACATCCATTTGATGTTTTTTTAAATCTGTTGCAGCAGCAACTGATAGCAAAACTCGAATAGAAGAATGCTTGACTATTGGACTAAAGGTCTCAGTGTAATCGACGTTAAGAAAATGCTCTAGTGACAAATCATGCCTTTCTCTTGTTGATGCTTCCATCTACAATGTACTTGACTTTGAGAATCCATTTGCAATCAACTATGTTTCTGCTAGCAGGTAATTCGACAATCGTCCATGTCTGGTTCTTGATAAGAGATGAATACTCTTTATCCATAGCTTCTTTCTAGAGATCGAAATCAGGTTGATAGAGTGCCTCTTGGACAGACATCGGTTCCTGAGCAAGATAGTAGGCTGCAAACTCGTCAATATATCGGTTAGGTGGTCTGCTGGTTCTTGAAGCTCTTCTGGGTAATAGAGGAAGTTGATTATTTTCATCATACTGTAGTTGCTGATCTGCAACATCATCATCTTCTGATCCGTCATTGATTCGTTGTTCATCGGAAGTAGAAGAGCTTGGACCTTCAATAGGAATAGTCGCATGTAGAACTGAAAAGTTCAATGCGTCAGGAGAATCTGACAGGTCGGCTACATGGAATTGCCCTTCCCTTTGAGGTCTTGAAACTGATCTTCGATGAAGATGACATCCCCGCTAGTGAATATCTTCGACTCATGGGATCGAACAACTTGTAGGCTTGATCTGAAGTAGTGTAGCTGATGAAAACACATTTGATACTCTGAAAGTCGAGCTTCTTCATGAGATCACGAGGTATCTACGCAAAAGCAGTGCATCCAAAAACTTGTAAGTTTGATAAAGAAGGTTTGGTACCTATCCAAACTTCAATGGTGTTTTGTTTGAGAGGCCTTTAGTAGGACATATGTTCTAAATCTAGGTGGTTGTTGAAACAGCTTCAACCCAGAAGGACTTCGGAAGTGTCGCATGTGATAACATGTACTTTGCCGATTCAACTAAGGTTCTGTTCTTTCTCTCAGTAAGACCATTTCACTGAGGCGAATAGGAGGTGATATATTGTTGCTCAATGTCGTTGTTAAGGCAGTACTCCTAGAATTTGTTGGAGATGTATTCTCTCCCGTTATCTGACCTCAACGCTTTGATTCGTTTGCCAATTTGATTCTCAGCATGCTCTTTGAATTGTCTGAATTTGATGAAAGCTTCTGATTTTTGTTTAATGAAATAAACAACTGTTCTTTTGGAGAATTCGTCAATAAAGGTAATGAAGTAATTTGCATCTAGCAATGAAAGAGTTTGCATAGGTCCACATATATCTGTATGAACAACATCTAACAGACCTTCTGCTGCATGCATATGGTTTGATCTAAAAGGAATCCTAGCCTGCTTTCCAAAGATGCAGCTATGACAGACAGGGAGACCAACCTTACCAGAAGGATAGTCAAGATCAAGGACCATGGATAGTCTGGACATGTTCAAAATAGATGTATGATTCACGTGTCCTAAGCGATGATGTGATAGTAATGCTTTATTAACTAGAACAGAGGTTTTCAAAGCTTGACTAGACTCAGAATAACAATGTGCCAATCTATATAAGTAACTCTGTCTCTTGCCGAGTGCAAGGATCTTATCACTCCTATCAATAACTCTGCATTGATCATATTTGAATTCTACCTTACGACCTAAATCTATAATTCTACTTACTGAAAACAGATTTGTAGAGAGTTTAGGAACATATAAGACTTTTGATAGTAATTTGAATTGATCATGCTGGAATCGCAATCTTACATTACCTTCACCTTCAATGGTGTGAGTACTATTGTCACCAAGATGAACAAATTTCTTCGTGCTGTAAGGCATGTAGGAGTTGAAGATCTCATGTTGATTGGTCATGTGTTGAGTTGCTCCATAATCGAGAAACCATAAATCATCCAAAAATGTGCTTTGATCTTTGACCATGAATGCGCCTTTGTCCACTTCGACCTGGGGTGATGGTAAGACTGTGTTTGCTTGTTGATCAGGTTGCTTGGCTGTGTTCTTCGCTTGGAGAATTCGACAATCCTTGATCTCATGGTTATTGCGCTTGCAATACCTACAAAACATCTTTTTTCATCGACTGTGGATTCGATGATTGTTCTTGACTCTAAGTCAGCTTCTGATTCGTTGCAACCTTCTTGGAGCCTTTCTGCTTCTGTCGTTTAGAGCCTTTGTTGATATATAGAGCCTGAGAGGAGGAAGTAGACGGAGTGTTTTGACTTCTTCGATTATCTTCTTGTAGCAACATAGTGATAACTCTAGTAAGAGTTAAATCTGAGTTCGTCAATATGAACATCACCCAGTTCTCATATGTAGAGGGCAAGCGTTAAAGCAATGTCATAATTGTGTCTTGATCGTCTATGACTGATCCGACAGCAGCCATCTATTGCAAGAGATTCTTAAACTGGTTAATGTGACTCTGAAAAGAATCACCAGTAGACACTTTGAATGTGAAGAATTTCCTTTGTAGATGTAACTTAATAGTTACGTCCCTCACGTCATATAGTGAGTTCAAGATGTCCCAAATGTCTCTTGACGTTTTAGCTTCAACTATGTGTTTGTTGTAAAGCTACCTTTACAAGCTTTACTTCTGGCGCCACCGGCGCCAGCATTGTCCCCGGTGCCAGCAACGCCCCTGCTACTCCCAGCACCACTGTGACCAGGATCCAGCCGGTGAGAAGTTCCTATGGCTGAAAATTTTTGATCGGTTCTAGCGAACTCCAAAGAGCTCAGATCGATGTGCAATCACCTCACACGATCTAGGCATGATTAAAGGAAGCCTCGGGATCAATAGATTTTAAAGAGAGCGAAAATTCTAGAGAGAGAAAAATGTGCTTTACCAGCCTGGGTAGAGTACTTGGTATGACGGGGGTGCCGAATCCCACCAATACTATAGGGGAGTGCGGGTTGCGACTCAGGGCGAGCTCCAACCAAGTTTCAGCCTCCCTTGCTGGAATGTTGTCCTGGCACTCGCCATGGCATGCCAACTCCCCAGAGATTAGGCTCGGTCACACACTTGAAATGTAACCTTCTCAGATTTATCAATAAAGTGAGATTTTTTTCAAACTGACTCTGATTACCTTCTGGGTTTCAGTGTTCGGTAAAAGCGCCAGTTGTAAGGCCGCTTCAAAATTTTTAAGTTGGCACATAGTTGAGGGTCGTATTCCCGCGACGCCAGCGGTATGCCGTCGGGACCATTCAGTCCGTGGCGCCAACAGTTTGCTGTCGGGACCATTTGGTCCAGGAACTGGTTGTCTCCATATCTATCACGGCTTGTGGTTCTGAGTGTTCCTTGCATGAACGTGAATGGGTTGAGCTCTTGGGGAACGGGCTCTAACCTGTCGGCTGAGTTGGATGGCTTGCTTGGGTGGAAGTTACCTATTTATGGCTGTCCAGTCTGGTGTGGCGCCAGGTTGGCTTCCAGCGCTCGTGACGAAGCTTTCAGTTGGTAAAGTCTGATGTAAGTCACACCGCTTGCTTGGAATGGATGTTACTCGTTTGTAACGAAGCTTCGAGTTGGTTAAGTTTGATGTATGTCGGGCGGCTTGCTTGGAGGGAAGAGTCACCCACATCGGGACTCCCGATCTGGCATGGCGCCAGGTTTGATCTCAATGTTGGTTTTCGGAACTTCAAGTTGGTTAAGTCTGATCGTTGTTGGCGAGTTGGTTGCTTGTATGTCAAGTGGATTTCGATGGCAAGAGTTGAAGGCTGGGAAGCTAAGTCGTGGTTCCCGGCTCCCTTTGGGATGTCTGCGCTACAGTGTCCAATCTGTGTATCTGATACAATAAGCGCGAAAGCTTTACCGTCCTTCGATTTTCACTTTGAGTCGTCGTCTTCAGGTTTTACTTCTGTACCTGTAACATCCCATAATTCGTTGGCGATTAGCAAGGTCTTCATCTTAAATTTCCACAAATAATAATTGGATTCATTCAGCTTGTCTGTGATAAGACTGGCTTTACTTTAAGAATCCATCTGGAACTTAGTCTGTCGATTATATCGATGACTCTAAGATGCAGTAATGCCAACAATAGGAAATCAATTCTCTGATACTAAAAGGTTGCAAAAAATTTAACATCGCGAAAGATATCAAGTATTAGAGACTTAGCTCTGATAGCATGTCGGAAATTGGTGTGTAGAAGATAGGTCTAGTTCGAAAAGAAACGAATGAAAATAATTCGTGTGTCTAGAAAGAAAACTTTTCGTGCATGGCGGAATAAACTATCTTCCTCTTTCACAATGCATGACTACGCCTATCAATTTTAAACAAATCAATAGTGATAGACGTCACGTTTGATCTTATAGTAACTAACTTTGAAATCGTCAGTACTACAGTGATTACGTTAAGCATCGAAAATTATCAGACAAATAATTAGTCGCGAAGAACTACATAAACACATATATTCTGAGACAAAGCTAAATGCAAGTGGGTGTATCATTTAGACAAAAGTGCCTCTCATGGCCAATAACATTCATGCATGACTCACATTGTATATACATACAAATTGAAAGTAATAAACTAAAATTTTACACTTGCAAGTTGCAATCATCCGAAGTCACTTAGATGCAAATCATTTCAAGAGAATATGACCCTTAGTGCCTCAATGATGGTGTGGCAGGCCAACAAAGAGTTTTGGCATTTTATACAACTCCCCATACATATTGGTGATAGGAACATAAACAATTTAGTATGAGAAAAAATTAGACCATCATTCAAAGTATTCATTCTTTTATGTGATGCAGAATATATATATCCTCTTTCATATAACATATTTTCTTGGACCATGACGGTGGCAGCTATCACCTTGGAAGCATAAATAAAGACATAAGCACTTTGGCGTTTAATTCTTTAGGGCTGCTGTGCATATTCCATTTGTGCTATTATACTATTAGTTCGACATTTTTTATGTTGATTTCTATGGATTTTGTCAATTGACATGGCTAAACTGTGGTCACGTATAGTGACAACAATGAAGGAAAGGAAGGATCTGGACTGAGGAGTGAGGACTGGGTTACCAGCAGTCAAGCAATCCGCACGCAAGCTCTACAGATGTAGCCGCCAGAACGACTGACACGATTAGGAATTCCGTCCAGCGCAGCCCAGTATTTAAAGCTAAACAATTGCATAGAATTCGGTATACGGAGCAGTTAATTAATAGAAAACGTCATAACAATATTTCTTCGGAGCGTTAAATTCTGTTTTAGACAATGCCATAAAAAAGTAGAACAGTCATAATAAGCTTAATTATTAAGGTCCTTTACCTAAGGCAAAGGCTAGTTAAGTCTCCCCTTTCAAGTTGAAGGTGGTCGCTGCTTAATAAATAGTAAATACAAACTTCAATTTCCGGTTTCTGTCTTTTCAGAGTTCTTTGAAATAGCCGTCCACTGGCCTTCAATTGACGCTAACTTGCATTTCAATTTTGCTGTAAAAGTAGTAATGCCAAATTTGTAAGTACAGGCGTGCAGGTACCCCCGCTCCCATGCTGCTGCGAAAACAGAAATAGCTCAAATGGCATGGCAGCAGGCAGCCGCATGGTCATGTGACCGCTGTCCCGAAGGAGGCGGTGGAGATGTGCATTGGTAGTAGGGGTAGGAGGCTCTTTCTCACCCCCCATCATCATTAATTATTATCCTTTTACATCAGCCGCAGCAGCAGCAGCTGGGCCTTAGCTTTGGCAAAAGAGGAGCACGCGACGCGTAATAGGATTTGTTAAACCGTGAGGAGCGTGAAACATAGACGTGAGTAGAGTGGAGAGAAATAACAAATAACATTGTCATTGTTTGTTGATGAAGGATGGACGATCATAGGCTTTCTATTTCTAGTCTCTAGGCTTCTCCTGCTCTTGGCTTGCGGATGATGTAGACGTTGTAGAGAAAGGAAACGATAGTAGATATAGATATAGGCGACAGGGGGGAGAAGTGTTGCATAAAATGACAAGGCGTCTGGTGAAGGATGCGAACTGGCGAAGATTTGGATTGTGTTTTGTCAAGACGTTTCTGAGGAATCGAGGTTGATTAGCAATTAATCGATTACCTATGTTCGTGGAGTCATGAGTGTAGCTTATAGGACTGATGTCAATATATTTCAATGTGAATCAGACTTTCATTAGTAGAAGCAGACAACTGAGGATCCAAACAAGAATGGAATGCTGCTGCAGAATGAGTTCAAGAAGGTTACAAGTTATGAAACAAAAATACTTACAAGTTGAAGGTATGCGTTAGTGAGGATTTCAAGCTCTCTAGCCTCTTTTCCACGGCAAAGTGATAGGTAAAGATATCTGGAGGTACAAATTCATACGAGTTTAGATTTGAGACCTAGAATGGCTTTAAAGGTCAAGTATTCAACGGGGGCGATATTGGTTAAGACGTATATATACTCCACACAACTCTGCAAAGGGGTGGTATGAGATTCGTAATATAGTATGGGGTTTTCGTACATATCCTTACATCTTCTGTTATTGAAGAAAGAGAAAAGAAGTAGAAGAATGGAGGCTTCGTATCTTCTCATCTGTGTGCTTATCTTCTATTCCTTGGTGCGCAACGTATCTGCTGTGTCTTCGGATGGAGAGGCTCTTCTGTCAATGAGATCCCAGATTATTGATGAATCACGAAGTCTGAATAATTGGCAACAGACGGATTCCACCCCTTGCAGTTGGAGTGGCATCTCTTGTGATGAATTTAACAATGTGGTTTCCTTAGATCTTGGTAATATGAATCTTTCTGGCACTCTAGCTGCAGACATTGGACGTCTGGAAAGCCTGGTTAATGTATCTCTTGTCCTCAACAACTTCACAGGAAATCTGCCTTTCGAGATCAGCAACCTAAATAAGCTGCGATGTCTGAACGTGTCTCATAACAACTTCAGCAACGCTTTTCCAGCAAATTTCTCAAGGCTTCTATATCTGGAGGTTTTGGACGCGTACAACAATAACTTCTCTGGTCCGCTACCACTTGAGCTAGGCAGTCTCCCCAGGCTCCGCCATTTTCATCTTGGTGGAAGTTATTTTGATGGTCCCATTCCTCCTGAATTCGGCAATCTCAGGCACCTGAGGTACATGGCTCTATCTGGAAATTCACTCACAGGGAAGATTCCAGCAGAGATAGGAAACCTTACTCAGCTGCAGTTCCTCTACTTAGGCTACTTCAATGCGTACGACGGAGGAATTCCGCCAGAGCTGGGAAAGCTTCGAAATCTTATACGCTTGGATCTCGCATTCTGCAACCTTACTGGATCCCTTCCCAAGGAGCTCAAGAACCTCACTAATCTCGATTCGCTCTTTCTTCAGATTAATGCTTTAACTGGATCCATTCCGCCTGAGTATGGCGACCTTGTTTCTCTCAAATCCTTGGATCTTTCTAACAACCAGCTCAGCGGGGAAATACCGCAAGATCTTCAGAAGCTTCAGAAGCTGGAGCTTATAAGTTTTTTCCGTAACCAGTTACATGGTCACATTCCTTCCTCTATTGCGGACCTTCCCAATCTACAGGTCCTCTTCTTGTGGGCGAACAATTTGACGGGAAATATTCCTTTGCATCTTGGCAGAAATGGCAATCTCTATAATCTGGACCTCTCCTCCAATGCCTTAAACGGATCCATTCCTCCCAACCTCTGCTATGGCGGAAATCTAGAAATATTAATTTTACTAAACAACCAGCTAAGTGGTTTCATTCCTGAAAGCCTGGGAGCTTGTGAAAGTCTTGTTCATGTGCGTCTTGGCGTTAATGAGCTCAGTGGCCCAATCCCTCTTGGCCTTTTGTCTCTAAAGCGCATGCAGATGCTTGAGTTAGTTAATAATCAGCTGAGCGGTGGCATTCCGGATATCGTTGGAGCTCCAATATTAGAATTTCTTGATATTTCTGAGAATCATCTTACTGGTAGTATTCCTGAAAACGTCTCTAATCTCTTCAAGCTCAAAAAATTGCTTCTAAATGACAACAATTTGTCGGGAGCTATCCCTTTAAGCATTGGAAAGTTAGAGCAACTAGGCACGCTTGACCTCAGGGGCAATGCCCTCGCAAGCCAAATTCCTGCAGACATTGGAAACTGTAAAAGCTTGTCTTCGTTGGACCTGAGTGGAAATCAGCTGACCGGAGCCATTCCTGCTCAGCTAGGAAAGATCGAGGTTCTGGACGTTCTTAATCTGTCCAGAAACCATCTAACAGGCCGAATTCCTCCTGAACTTGAAAACATTGTGAGCTTGACCGCCGTTGATTTCTCCTACAACAGCCTTTCTGGTCCGATTCCCTTACATGGACAGTTCCAGTATTTCAACTCTACTTCCTTTGTTGGAAATCAAGGACTGTGCGGAGCTGAGCTCATCCCCTGCATCCTGATAGCTCCCCCTCCTATTGCACCACGCCTTAAGAATGAAACACAACTGCTACCTTGGCTTGTTGGTGCACTATTCCTAGCTGCGGTCTTAGTCCTCATTGGAGGGATATGTTGCTTCTTCCAGAAATACAAGCTATACATACATGAATTACTCTACAGAGACAAGAGTGCGCGGCCTTGGAAGCTAACTGCTTTCCAGCGGCTTGACTTCAACTCCAGTCAGATTTTAGAGTGCCTGATTGAAGAAAACATTATTGGACGGGGGGCGTCAGGAGTGGTGTACAAAGGAATGATGCCGTCCGGTGAAATTGTTGCTGTGAAGCGGCTCTCGCCACAAGGCAAGAAAGGCGTGTCACATGATCATGGGTTTTCTGCAGAGACCAGAACACTCGGTAAGATCAGACACCGAAACATTGTAAAGTTGCTCGGATGCTGCTCCAACCATGAAACGAACTTACTCTTGTACGAATACATGCCGAATGGCAGCCTTGGAGAGCTTTTGCATGACAAAAAGGGCAAGGCCTTAGACTGGGCTACTAGATATAAGATTTCCGTTCAAGCAGCTAATGGACTTTGCTACTTGCATCACGACTGTTCTCCATTAATTGTCCATCGAGACGTCAAGTCGAACAACATTTTGCTGGACGTCAATTTTGAAGCTCATGTGGCGGATTTTGGACTTGCGAAACTTTTCCACGACTCCCAGTCCATGTCTTCAATTGCAGGATCTTATGGCTACATTGCACCCGGTAATACAAACTCTGCATTGATATATTTTCAGTTATGGTGAATTTAACGTTTATGTGATTTGTTTTATTACGACTTGAGAAGTAGAGCTTGCATCTAAGCTTGTATCTACTTTTACAGAGTACGCGTACACGCTCAAGGTGAACGAGAAAAGCGACATTTATAGTTTTGGGGTAGTACTACTCGAACTTGTAACAGGTAGGAGACCAATAGAGCCAGCATTTGGTGATGGCGTAGACGTTGTTCAGTGGGTGAGAAGAAAAATTCAGACCAAGGAAGGTGTGCTAGATGTGCTGGATCCGAGGATGGGGAGTGCACAAACCCTGCCTTTGCATGAGGTGATGCTAGTTCTGAGAGTCGCATTGCTATGCTCGAGCGATCTGCCTGTGGATCGCCCAGCCATGCGCGACGTGGTACAGATGCTGTCTGATGTGAAATGCAAGGGTGCAGATGCCAAGCTCGAATTAAGTACAGACTTGGAACAGGAGGGGCTTTTGAAAGTCTAAGAAACAAGTATTACCGGAGTGTTACTTCTGTACTGCAGCTTAACCGTTCTCTGTTGTCACAGTACGATGCAAGCATCAACATGGACCGAGGATTTTATGCTATCTTGGGAAAGTTGGCTTCTGCATCTTGAGAGCCAAGCACAGCACCGTTGCCGCTTGAACTAAATGGATGCCGGGAAAGTTGAGCCAACTGACGATTTTGAATTTTGAGCAGTGACCTTCAAGCTAGCAGTGATAGAGCGCAACATCAGATATTTGCTGCCTCTAAAGCACAATGAAGATAATTGTAAGCAGATAGCCAAATTTTTAGCTCCTCCGACGTTATTCTGATGTAAGTTGGAACATATACAACCCTGGATGACAAGACTCGTTGACGTCTACAAATGGCAAGCCTAAATTAGTCTGATCTAAGATGTTGGCTAGTGTATTTTCGGTCATCTCTTCTAGAAGTCTAGACCAAAATGGGAACTGGATGTATAGGATTTGTTATCACTGTGGCATTACATGCTGGAAGGAGCATTCTATCCTTTCTAAGCGAAGACTAATCAAGAACATCTTTAAGATTAGGTTTCAATTTCATGTGCTTGCTTTGTATAGGCTGGAAAAAGATTTTCCTTTAGTTAACTGAAGAACTTGGTTCAGCGTGGGACCTGTACCCTTGTAAGCTGTTAGACCAATTATATAAGTAGAGTTTTTTAATCAAAACTCTGAATGTGGGATGACCATATGCACATAAATTTATGATACGCACAAGGTTTGGAGCCTTCCAGGTTGTGCTCAATGTGCATGCCTTTTTCACTAGTGTTCCTGTTAAAGCAATGACTTGCTGTCTGTGAATTGTAAGATTCAGGAACCAAGGTTGAACACCTTGTTCTTACCCATCCAGTTCTATTTTGGTTTGATGCGGTACACAATCAGCTAAAATTGTTCAGAAGTCTTTAACTACTACAACTGACAACCATCAATCTTGGAATAAAAAAAACATGTCCCCATGACACGAAAGTAGATTCTCTTTCGTCGTACTTCACACGGTGCAACTGAAGCTCAGAACTTTGATAGAACAAACTTGGCAGTCACATTGCGTTTGGTATAATTAATTGTACACACTCTGCTCGTGATCATAAAATATACCGATTAATGAAACTTAAGATGTTATTGTTATTAGGACTTGTCTAACCGACTCTCCAACCTATTTATACTTTGCTGGATTCTGATAACAATTTCACGCAGAATTAGTATCCTAGTCCTTTCTGAGCATAAAACCCGTCATCTTCCATGCGTTGAATGACCAAATACAAAAGGTCAAGAACAAACTTCATAGAACTATATCTCATGGAAACTTGCCACATGTTCATATCAATCAGTTAACATCTGCTTCCTCTATCTTGATTTTAAAGTGCAAAAATTTTTGTACAAGATTCTGAAAGTTCAGTGAGCTAAATCCTTCACAACTTTCAAAAAGTCTCAGGACAACTTTCTCAGTGAATTCATCAGCATCCATGCAACAACATTTCAATTTCTTAAACATGCTTTTTCTTTTCCCCCGTGTGAGAATCTACTTGCTTCCTTGCACCTTTTGGCAGCCTCTCTCGATGCTTCTGCCCTGTCTACTTCTTCACCAGCTCCTCGCTCTCTTCCTTGTGCACAAGTTTTCCATCCTGCTAGTGCTGCGGTTGAGCATACTCCTCCTTCGCTCTCCCCTGCAGATGCTCCCCCCTCTGACATCTCTTGTCAGGTGAAGCAGCCTCACGTGTTCTTTCTTCCTTCTTCGGCTGCCTTCCAGTCGCTTCCTATTTCTGCTGCCTTGGCGGGCCCCCATGCTGTTGTAAAGCTATCTTCATAAGCTTTACTTCGGGCGCCACTGGCGCCAGCATTGTCCCCGGCGCCAGCAACGCCCCTGCTCCTCCCGCGGCCGACGCCACTGTGACCAGAATCCAGCCGGCGCAAAGTTCCTATGGCTGAAAATCTTTGATTGGTTCTAGCGAAGTCCAGAGAACTCAGATCAATGTGCAATCACCTCACACGATCTAGGTGGTATGAGGGGGGGGGCCAAATCCTACCAATACTATAGGGGAGTGCGGGTTGCGACTCAGGGCGAGCTCCAACCAAGTCTCAGTCTCCCTTGCTGGAATTTGTCATGGCTCTCGCCTTGCCATGCTAGCGCCCCGGAGACTAGGGTCGGTCACACACTTGAAATGTAACCTTCTCAGATTTATCAATAAAGTGAGATTTTCCTCAAACTGACTCTGATTACTTTCTGGGTTTTAGTGTTCGGTAAAAGCGCCAATTGTAAGGTCGCTTCAGAATTTTTAAGTTGGCACATAGCTGAGGGTCGTATCTCGGGACGCCAGCGGTATGCCGTCGGATCATTCGGTCCGTGGCGCCAACGGTATGCTGTCTGGACCATTTGGTCCAGGAACTGGTTGTCTCCATATCTGTCGCGGCTTGTGGTTTAGAGTGTTCCTTGCATGAACGTGAATGGGTTAAGCTCTTGGGGAACGGGCTCTAACCTGTCGGCTGAGTTGGATGGCTTGCTTGGGTGGAAGTTACCTGTTTATGGCTGTCCAGTCTGGCGTGGCGCCAGGTTGGCTTCCAGCACTCGGTTAAGTCCGATGTAAGTCAGACCGCTTGCCTGGAATGGATGTTACTCGTTTGTAACGAAGCTTCGAGTTGGTTAAGTTTGATGTATGTCGGGCGACTTGCTTGGAGGGAAGTCACCCACATCGGGACCCCCGATCTGGCATGGCGCCAGGTTTGATCTCAATGTTGGTTTTCGGAACTTCAAGTTGGTTAAGTCTGATCATTGTTGGCGAGTTGGCTGCTTGTATGTCAAGTGGGTTTGGATGGCAAGAGTTGAAGGCTGGGAAGCTAAGTCGTGGTTCTCGGCTCCCTTTGGGATGCTTGCGCTACATGTGGTATCAAAGCCGACTGGCCGGTCAGCTATGCGGATCTTACGGAAATGGCCACGGTTTGGGGTTCATCAAGACAACTGTTGTGCAAGGTGCTACCCACAGTGTAAGCATGGGTGCGTCCACGGTCGGGGTGGTCGGCAGAACGGGGGACTTGATCAGTCAAGGTGCTGCCCTTGAGGTGTAAGCACGCTTTGTTCTCACGGTTTGGGCCTGGCGCCATCTGCATGTAGGACAGATGAGGCAAAGTGCTGCCTAGGTAGGTGAAAGCACGGTCTGTGCCTTGTGGGGTGTTGGGTGACATATTCGAACTGTACGGGTTAACCATTGATACAGACATGTTGCTCGAATTCGGGTGGTTAGCTGCCGGTGCGGGATAGCTGCCGATCGTTTAGCTATAAGGGCTATCGACCAAAAAGTGGTGGGCGTGACTGAGGCAGTGTGTTGCTTAATGGTGAAAGCACGGATAGTTGGAGGGGTGTCCTATGTGGGCTGATTCTGTGATCGATTTGTATGGGCGCGGCCAGGCAAAGGTCCGTTGGCAGGACCATCTCAAAGGGGGACCTTGTCTATGTTACTTGTTAGTAAACCTGCCTGAGTGTCTTACTTGTATGTATTCGTGGTGAGTCTTAGTACTCGTGCTTTGCCTGGTTTGCATGATTGCTTGTGATTACAAAGAGCAGATGGCTCGAGAAGGAACCTTTCTTAGGCTAATACCATCAAACAAAGAGGACTACAGAATCTGTGAGGCGGATTTGCAGTTCAAGTATATTTTCAAGTTATGTAATTTTTCAGTACAAAGAGCTGAGCCTCCGACTTGTGGTGTACCAGTTTCAATGTTAATAAAAAGTGGCCAGAAAAATTGAGTAATGTGCCAAGTAGCTTAAATGTATAGTTATTTTAATTTGGAGACACCTTTACTTTAATCTGACATCTAATGAGGACATCAGATTTTATAAAGGTGGGGTGGATGTTGTAAAGCTATTGTTGTAAAGTGGACTCGGGTGCACCCAGCGTTCCCTGTAAAACTCAAAGGGGTGACACTCTCTAAGGTCCCAGAGCAAGTTAGAACGTCAAGGACTGAGCCTCCGACCTGTGGTGAGCCAGTCAAGTAGTCACAAAGTCATGAGCTAGCTCTGGAGCTCGAGTCATGGCCTAGTCAGGAAAACAAGTTGATTCGGCCGCCGGGACGGCTCCCGGGACCCATGTCCGGGAGCCAGACTGATTCTGCCAGGCTTGCCAGGCTTAATCAGCAAATTAAAAACTAAGTCCTAAAAAGCGTGCTTTACCAAAAAGCACTATGTTTTAAACCAGAGGGGGTGCGCCGAATCACAGCAGAATTATAGGGGGAGTCCGGCAGACAGAAACTTGGGCAGCTCAACTAGCGCCAGGAATCCAGTCGCCAGGTCTCAGCTCCCTCTACCAGCACGAGCCAAGCACAATGCCCAACACGTGTTGGTGGCCCCGAGACCGGTCAGTCTATGTATGAATGTAACCTCTTCCAATTCTAATAAAGTTGATCCTTGGGGATGATTACCATTTCGGTTTCGCCTCCGGGACTGGTCCAAGTGAAAGGACCCTTACTACAACCTTTTTGCGTCGCTGGCGCCTAAGGGTCCCTGTCATCGACATGGGGCTTGCCGATATGCCAATTGGTCAGTTTGGCGACCACTATGCCTTGGGTTTCATGTGTGGCTTGTCTTTGCCTTTGGTTACCTTTTGGGGACGGATTCTGAGTTGGCTTTCGGGTTGGTTGGGATTCCAGTTTTCTTAAGTCTGAATGGTTAAGCTTGTTACGATTCTGAGTTGGCTTTTACGTAAGTGCATAATGGATGAATGTTAGACTTAAGCGCGTGTTGGGGAAACCGCTCAAGTCCCAGCGCCCTTTGAGGCGCCGGCGCAACAGACATCACGATGGATAGTATAGCGCAGAGATTGGGAAGTATCGGTAGAGGACATGATGATCAAATCCGCCCCACAGATTCTATAGTCCTCTTGGTTTGATGGTATCAGCCTTCAAAAGAAAAGGTTCCTTCTCGAGCCATCAGCTCCTTGTATCACAAGCAATCATGCAAACCAGGCAAAGCACGAGTACTAAGACTCACCACGAATACGTACAAGTAAGACACTCAGGCAGGTTTACTAACAAGTAACAAAGACAAGGTCCCCCTTTGAGATGGTCCTGCCAACGGACCTTTGCCTGGCCGCGCCCATACAAATCGATCACCGAATCAGCCCACATAGGACACCCCTCCAACTATCCGTGCTTTCACCATAAAGCAGCACATTGCCTCAGTCATGCCCCACCACTTTTTGGTCGATAGCCCTTATAGCTAAACGATCGGCAGCTATCCCGCACCGGCAGCTAACCACCCGTGCTTTACACCCGAATTCGAGCAACATCTCTGTATCAATGGTTAACCCGTACAGTTCGAATATGTCGCCCCGCACCCCACAAGGTACAGACCGTGCTTTCACCTCCCTAGGCAGCACTTTGCCTCATCCGTCCTACGTGCAGACAACGCCAGGCCGGAACCGCGAGAACTGACCGTGCTTACACCTCAAGGGCAGCACCTTGACTCATCAAGTCCCCCGTTCTGTCGACCACCCTGACCGTGGACGCACCCGTGCTTACAATGTGGGCAGCACCTTGCACAACATTTGTCTTGATGAACCCCAAACCGTGGCCATTTCTGTTGCGCCGGCGCCTCAAAGGGCGTTGGGACTTGAGCGGTTTCCCCAACACGCGCTTAAGTCTAACATTCATCCATCATGCACTTACGTAAAAGCCAACTCAGAAATGTAACAAGCTCAACCATTCAGACTTAAGAAAACTGGAATCCCAACCAACCCGAAAGCCAACTCAGAATCCGTCCCCAAAAGGTAACCAAAGGCAAAGACAAGCCACACATGAAACCCGAGGCATAGTGGTCGCCAAACTGACCAATTGGCATAGCGGCAAGCCCCATGTCGAGGGAGCTGAGACCTGGCGACTGGATTCCTGGCGCTGGTTGAGCTGCGCAAGTTTCTGTCTACCGGACTCCTCCTATAATTCTGTTGTGATTCGGCGCACCCCCTCTATTCTGAAACATAGTACTTTCTGGTAAAGCACGCTTTTTGGGACTTAGTTGTTATTTTGCTGATTAAGCCTGGCAAGCCTGGCAGAATCAGTCTAGCTCTAGGACATGGGTCCCGGGAGCCGTCCCGGCGGCCGAATCAACTTGCTTTTCTGACTAGGCCATGACTCGAGCTCCAGAGCTAGCTCATGACTTTGTGACTACTTGACTGGCTCACCACAGGTCGGAGGCTCAGTCCTTGACGTTCTAACTTGCTCTGGGACCTTAGAGAGTGTCACCCCTTTGAGTCTTACAAGGCACGCTGGGTGCACCCGAGTCAGCTTTCCAACATCCTCCTCTCGTTTGACAAAGCTGATGTCCTCATCAGGGCCAAACTAGAACCTAAGACTCATGGCACGGGCTTAATTCACTGGCCAGACTTTAGTCACATATACAAGGGCACGGGCTTGATTCATCGGCCAAAGGAAACCAACTGTAAAGCGGAGTAATGATATTGTGTTTTACACCCAGCACAGAAAAAGTGTGGATCTAGTTCACTTACGTAAAACCTATGTGAAGTTGCTGCACTTAGACATTAGACTGAAGCTCACTCCTCGATGAGAAATGCGGCTTACTTTATTAACATGAAAGAAAAAGTTACTTACGGCCCCCTTAAGCCTCAGATATGTCGTTTTCGTCGCACATCTGGATGAGTCCCCTAGGACTCTAGATATTTCGTTTGGTCGTCCAAGTTGAGCTCCTTGAGCTCTGCATCGGCACTTAGATTCACCTTTGATGTAGAACCTGCAGGCAATGTTGCCTCCATTTGACCTCGCGTCAGCTGGTTTGTCACTGTTGGATGTCCTTCATTAAAGAAGTGAGCTTTCGCTTGGTCACACAAGGTGAGCTCCTTGAGCTCTGCATCGGCACTTGAATTCACCTTTGATGTAGAGACTATAGGCAATGTTGGCTCCATTTGTTCCCGTGTCAGCTGGTCTCTCACTGTTGGCTGTCCTTCATTAAAGAGGTGAATGAGATTGGGAGGAATGGTTGGCTCAGGTTCATTTGTGTCGTTCTTTTCTAGTTGGTCCCCTAGCACAGCTCTGACGACACAAGGTCTCCTGCCATTATATAATAACACAAGGTTAACCCCTTTTGCCAAGAAGGCCACCACATGTTCGTTAAACCAGCTTAATCCCAAAATAGCGTCGAAGGCATCCATCTTCAAGATTGTGAACGTTAGTCGATTCTTCCAGGCTCCCAGAGAGATTGGTAAGTTGGTTGCCAATCTACAAGTGGTCATTGTACCTTTCGCGGTCTCCACACAAATAGGAGTCACATTTTCTTCACATTGGATGTCCAATTCTCCTGTCAGTTTTTTTGACAAGTAGTTATGTGACGCCCCCAGGTCTACCATGAAGTAAATGATCTTGCCTTGAATACAGCTTTTCAGGTACAATAACTTGGATCCTCTCGCAGGAGTCGCCATAAGATGTTCACGATACGCCGCAAGTGCCCCTATCTGTTGCAAGGCATTCAGGTCAGACTCCGTCAAATCCGTTTCTGGGTCCTCTTCATCATCTTGTTCACCATCTTCTTGATCAAATGCCTCTCTCTCTCCATCCTATCATCCTTCAATGTTCATGATTTGCTTATTCAATGGTTTGGGGCATGACCTCCAAGAGTGACCTTGCTGATGACAGTTGAAGCAACGCATGGAACTGCCCACTGTTGGTGAGCTGTTGCTGTGACTAGCTGAAGGTCCAACATTGTTTCTTCTCTGGAACACGTTCCCTCCATTGTTGCCTTGGTTGCCAAACCCTGTTTTTGTTGGGAATTTATTCACGCTACTCGAGGCTTGGTTGCCATTTGGAGCTGAGTCCCCCCTTGAAAAGAAGCTCGGACTCGGTCTGGATCCACTAAATACTCTTGTTGAGGTTGCGGGAGCAGCTGGTGCCAATGTGCTCTCATAATCACAAACCATTTCAGCCGCTCGAATAGTTGAATTGCAATCATGGGGCATGTAGCTGTCTATCGCACGCCGGGTCCAAGATTGCATTCCAGACAATAGGTAATGAGTTTTGTCCGCCTCGGACATATCTTCAATAACCCATACACTCTGTCTGAATTTATTGAGGTACTCTCGCAATGACCCTTTCTGTTTGAGCCCCGATAATTCTGTCCTCAATCTCATGTGTGAATCCTTCGATATGAACTCCTCTCGTAACGCGGCTTTGAATGCGTCCCATGTTTGAAAATGCATTCCTGCCATCCGGTACCAATTTGTAGTGTAGCCCTCAAAATATGCTAATGCCAAGTCAGTTCTTTCTTCCTCAGGAGTGTTCATCAGACGGAAGTAATGGTCCATGTGAAACAACCAATCTTCCACAACTCGAATGTCACGCTCTCCTTTGAAAGTAGGTGGTGCTTTCACTTTGGCAGTCTTCCTTGGGCCCTCCGTGTTTCGCGCTCGTGGTTCTCTTGGTATATGTGGAGGAGGCGCAACTGCATTCCCCCTAGTTGCTTCCATCTCTTCAAACCTGGCTTCGAGCTGTGTTAGCCCGTCTCTCATGTCTCTAGCAAGGTTAAATTGAGTAAGATTCATGGTTCGCAAGGATGTTTGCCATTCTTTCCTTTCTGTTTCTCTATCCTTCTGCATAGCCGTCATTGCGCTTGATAAGTATTGCCGCATCTTCACTTCAAAGAGGTCTTGTTGCGCCTCTGGCAAGGGTTAATCTCTTGGTGTAGGTTCAGAAGGGCCACCCATCTTTTCTTGGAGGGGCGCCACTGTGGAGTGCATACGCTCTTTCTTTCTCGACTTGGACCTGGTGCCATCTCGATGCATGCGAGAGGTGTATTCTCGAGTCAGCTCTTCTCTGTCCGTCAATGCTCGTAACTCTTCAAGATGGTCCTCCATTATAGTCAGAGGTGTACTTCCAACAGATTATCGCCTCAATCCTTTTTATATTTGAAGCTCTCCCTTCTGTCGGCCGGGCCCCACAGCTCTCTTTTCTTCTTTATTAAATCAGCTTCAATGAAAATATCTCTTCCTCAAACTTAGCACGACCACATCACCTGAGAGCCAAGTAAGAACCAGGTCATTTGTGTCCAAGCAAGCACACAACAAATGGAACATACCAACCAAAGCAAACACAGAGGATCCCTCTCAAGCCACAAACGCCCCTGAGACCGGACGTAGGACCGTTGCCTAGCCGCACCCACACAAATCTATCACAGAATTAGCCCATGGGAAAACATCCATCCAACCATCCATGCTTTCACCATTAAGCAGCACATTGTCTCAGTCACGCCCCACCACTTTTTGGTCGATAGCCCTTATAGCTAAACGATCGGCAGCTATCCGGCACCGGCAGCTAACCACCCGTGCTTTACACCCGAATTCGAGCAGCATCTTTGTATCAATGGTTAACCCGTATAGTTCGAATATGTCGCCCCGCACCCCACAAGGTACAGATCGTGCTTTCACCTACCTAGACAGCACTTTGCCTCATCCGTCCTACGTGCAGACAGTGCCAGGCCCGAACCGCGAGAACTGACTGTGCTTACACCTCGAGGGCAGCACTTTGACTCATCAAGTCCCCCGTTCTGCCGATGTTGTAAAGCTGACTTGGGTGCACCCAGCGTGCCCTGAAGACTCAAAGGGGTGACACCCTCTAAGGTCCGAGAGCAAGTTAGAACGTCAAGGACTGAGCCTCCGACCTGTGGTGAGCCAGTCAAGTAGTCACAAAGTCATGAGCTAGCTCGGGAGCTCGAGTCATGGCCTAGTCAGGAAAGCAGGGTGATTCGGCAGCTATCCGGCACCGGCAGCTAACCACCCGTGCTTTACACCCGTCCCGGCGGCCGAATCACCCTGCTTTCCTGACTAGGCCATGACTCGAGCTCCCGATCGGGCGGCTTGCTTGGAGGGAAGTCACCCATGTCGGGCGGCTTGCTTGGAGGGAAGTCACCCACGTCGGGACCCCCGATCTGGCATGGCGCCAGGTTGGATCTCAATGTTGGTTTTCGGAACTTCAAGTTGGTTAAGTCTGATCGTGGTTGGCGAGTTGGCTGCTTGTATGTCAAGTGGGTTTGGATGGCAAGAGTTGAAGGCTGGGAAGCTAAGTCGTGGTTCTCGGCTCCCTTTGGGATGCCTGCGCTACACAGGACCATCTCAAAGGGGGACCTTGTCTTTATTACTTGTTAGTAAACCTGTCTGAGTGTCTTACTTGTATGTATTCGTGGTGAGTCTTAGTACTCGTGCTTTGTCTCGTTTGCATGATTGCTTGTGATACAAGGAGCTGATGGCTCGAGAAGGAACCTTTCTTTTGAAGGCTGATACCATCAAACAAAGAGGACTACAGAATCTGTGGGGCGGATTTGCAGTTCAAGTACTCACACGTGAACGACAACGAAACGACTCAATGTTTGCAAAGGATGGATGGCTAGCCTGTTTCTTGGGTTAGTTTCATTTGCGACAATGCCCACCAGACGCAAGCAGGAAGTCAAAAGTTGGAAAGGGCAATTTCAAGGGAGATCTTCTATGGAGCAGTTGGTCTTCATTTTGGGACGACCACCTTTGGAACTGAAACTCACTGAGCATGGGTGATATCCAGTTGGGTTTTTCCTCAAAGGGGAAAAGACTAGGATCCTCTTCAGAGATTGGCAAGAAGTTGGATCGAGCCATAATCCTAGCAGATGGGAAGCAAAGTGTTGGAAAGGCTTTTTGTCCGAAGAACTCTACTCTAAGTCCGATCAGTTGATTTTATAAGTGGAGGGGAACTATCACACACACCTCTCTCTTGGGGCAAATTTTGAATGAAAGTTGATCAAAATGGGGGCAAATTCAAGGTGACCTAGCCATACTCACACGAGGAAACTGGCGAACTTTGGACCTAATATGTTGACAAGTTTTTGTTGTGGAAGGAAAAGTTTGTTATAGGCTTTCTCTGGACTAGGAATGATGAGGAAACAAATGAGTACGCTGGCTTGTGTTACGTGTAAGGCAGTTGAGCAATGAAAAAACTGTGAAAGTTGAGTCTTGATGAGAGACTTGGTATTTTGAACGGACGCTAAGGGACAGTTCGCGTTGAGATCGGACTAGTGCAAACTCTGAGTGCATGTGTCTGAATCAAGGAGATCTACTTGAAGCCAAGCTCGATGTACACTTCTTGTTTTGACTGTGAGGCAACTGACCAGTGATGGAATTGTGAAAGCAAGTTTTGCACGACGGACATGGTGCTTCAAACAAACGCGAAGAGATAGTTCGGATGCGGATCAAACTGGTGCGACCCTTTGGCTTTTCACGAGGTCAATGGTTACATTTGGGCTGATTCAAAGAGCTACTTCAAGCTAAGTGAGAGGTGCATTGCGAAGTACTCAATCTTTGCCTACCTTAACGAGCCAAGATGTAAAAGTATCAAGATCAGGCTAGGACAAGGAGAGAAATCAAGGTGCAGAAGCAACAAGGCACGGAGTGGACCATAAAGTGGACAATCAAACGATAAATCCTTCGGCTCAGGGAGCCTTGATATCTGTGTGGAACTGAACAAATCTGGAGCTCAGGGAGCTCACCACAAAGTGCATCACGGACAAATCAGGAGCTCAAAGGAGCTCCAAAGTCAAAAGTTAGAAGCGACAGGGGCAAACATTTTAAATAAAGGCCTCTGTCACCAGTTAATAAGGTTCTCGGGTTTTACGAAAGCGATATCAAATCTACGCTTTTCCCAGACAAAGATATATTTTCAAGTTATGTAATTTTTCAGTACAAAGAGCTGAGCCTCCGACTTGTGGCGTGTCAGCTTCAATGTTAATAAAAAGTGGCCAGTAAATTGAGTACTGTGCCAAATAGCTTAAATGTATAGTTATTTTAATTGGGAGACACCTTTACTTTAATCTGACATCTGATGAGGACATCAGATTTTATAAAGGTGGGGTGGATGTTGTAAAGCTACCTTTACAAGCTTTACTTCCGGCGCCATCGGCGCCAGCTATGTCCCCGGAGTCAGCAGGGCCCTGCTGCTCCCGGCGCCTCTGTGACCAGAATCCAGCCGGCGCCAAGTTCCTATGGGTGAAAATCTTTGATCGGTTCTAGCGGAGTCCATAGAGCTCAGATCGATGTGCAATCACCTCACATGATCTAGGCATGATTAAAGGAAGCCTGGGGATCAATAAAATCTAGAGAAAGAAAATGACTTTCTAGAAAGAGAAAATCCTAGAAAGAGAAAAACGTGCTTTACCAGCTTGGGTAGAGTGCTTGGTATGAGGGGGTTGCCGAATCACACCAATACTATACGGGAGTGCGGGTTGCGACTCAGGGCGAGCTCCAACCAAGTCTCAGCCTCCCTTGCTGGAATGTTGTCATGGCTCTCGCCTTGGCATGCTAGCGCCCCGGAGACTAGGGTCGGTCACACACTTGAAATGTAACCAGTGAGGACAACAAGGTTGACATGCCCCCTGAGTTTGAGGGAGTAGTCGATGCAGCATGAGAGCTGGGCGTGGACAACAGCGGAGACTGATCCAAGGCCTTCAGCTAAGGAGAGCCCGGAAGGGGCAAAATTGGTTGCGTATTGGGTGGCCCGACAAGAGTTGAAGGAGGTGGCTCAGGGAGTTGCATAGGTCGACGAGGAGGCAGCAGAAAATTTGCAACCGCATGGCCCAGCCGACGACATCGATAGCAGGAATCGGAGAGCCCCTTAAACTATATGGATTGCACACACAGTTGGTTCAAACAATGGAAGTTCAATTTCTCAAGCAAGGGGTCAACTAGCTTCCACAAAATGCACGCTTAGATGTGCGGCAAAGGGTTACATGTCTTGGAGGGCTGAAATAGAAGAACCTTCCCTAGGCTGGCCAAAATGGCTTCCAGCGCCGACATGAACTTTGGAGGGAAGAAGGGAAGCTCTCCCCAGACAGGCACCTCCATTTGAGACGTATCATTAATAGAAAGGCTTTCAGTATAGCGGGTAACATAAACCGGGTTCCCTCGATAATAGTACGGTCCATTAGCTAGAACAACACTTCTTGAATGTTCCCAAACAAGAAAAGAGAAAACCCTTTCCCCAAGGTCTGAACAACAAGGACTTTAGCATTCAACCGGCCCCACTGGAATTTCCCAAACCTCTTGACACCATCCACATAGGGTGGTTTGCCCATAAAATAAACAACCACTGAAGTATTAGCCAGCAAAGAAAGATAATCTTGAAACAAAGCAGGGCTGAGCTAGAAAGAACAAATCTTTAGAGGAGACGACGCATAAGGGAGATCATATCGGCGAGCAAATCCGCCATTTGTGCTACCTTCTGCAAGAGGGGGAACAGCTCCGGAAGCTGGGAGGGGTGCAGAGTAGCCTGCTGAAGAAGCTCCTGGTACGCATCTTGGAGATGCAGAAGTGTCGGGGCAGCTGCACATGTAGCGCAGGCATCCCAAAGGGAGCCGGGAACCACGACTTAGCTTCCCAGCCTTCAACTCTTGCCATCCAAACCCACTTGACATACAAGCAGCCAACTCGCCAACAACAATTAGACTTAACCAGCTTGAAGTTCCGAAAATCAACATTGAGATCAAACCTGGCGCCATGTTAGATCGGGGGTCCCGATGTGGGTGACTTCCCTCCAAGCAAGCCGCCCGACATACATCAAACTTAACCAACTCGAAGCTTCGTTACAAACGAGTAACATTCATTCCAAGCAAGCGATCTGACTTACATCGGACTTAACCAACTGAAAGCTTCGTCACGAGCGCTGGAAGCCAACCTGGCGCCACGCCAGACTGGACAGCCATAAACAGGTAACGTCCACCCAAGCAAGCCATCCAACTCAGCCGACAGGTTAGAGCCCGTTTCCCAAGAGCTTAACCCATTCACGTTCATGCAAGGAACACTCAGAACCACAAGCCGCGACGGATATGGAAACAACCAGTTCCTGGACCAAATGGTCCCGACAGCATACCGCCGGCGCCACGGACCGAATGGTCCCGACGGCATACCACTGGCGTCCCGATATACGACCCTCAGCTATGTGCCAAGTTAAAAATTTTGAAGGTAATCAGAGTCAGTTTGAGGAAAATCCCACTTTATTGATAAATCTGAGAAGGTTACATCTCAAGTGTGTGACCGACCCTAGTCTCTGGGGCGCTAGCATGCCAAGGCGAGAGCCATGACAACATTCCAACAAGGGAGGCTGAGACTTGGTTGGAGCTCGCCCTGAGTCGCAACCCGCACTCCCCTATAGTATTGGTGGGATTCGGCACCCCCCCTCATACCAAGCACTCTACCGAAGCTGGTAAAGCACATTTTTCTCTCTCTAGGACTCTCTCTTTCTAGAAAGTCATTTTCTCTCTCTAGGTTTTATTGATACCCAGCCTTCCTTTAATCGTGTGAGGTGATTGCACATCGATCTGAGCTCTCTGGAATTTGCTAGAACCGATAAAAAATTTTCAGTCATAGGAACTTGGGGCCGGCTGGATTCTGGTCACAGTGACGTCGGGAGTGGCGCCGGCACCATTGGCGCCGGGAGCAGCAAGGGCGCTGCTGGCATCGGGGACAATGCTGACGCCAGTGGCGCCGGAAGTAAAGCTTATGAAGATAGCTTTACAACATCGCCCTGAGTCGCAACCCGCACTCCCCTATAGTATTGGTGGGATTCGGCACCCCCTCATACCAAGCACTCTACCCAAGCTGGTAAAGCACATTTTTCTCTCTCTAGAATTTTCTCTTTCTCTAGATTTTATTGATCCCCAGGCTTCCTTTGATCATGCCTAGATCGTGTGAGGTGATTGCACATCGATCTGAGCTCTATGGACTTCGCTAGAACCGATCAAAGATCTTCAGCCATAGGAACTTGGAGCCGGCTGGATTCTGGTCACAGTGGCGCCGGGAGCAGCAGGGGCGCTACTGGCACAAGGGACAATGCTGGCACCAGTGGCGCCGGAAGTAAAGCTTATGAAGATAGCTTTACAACAAAAGCTGAACCGATAACTGCGTCAAAGTCACAGCGGCAACAGGTTGGGCTGACGACATGATTTGGGGTGTCTGCAGTAGAGGAGCAGTATGCACATGTGAGACCAAGCAGCTCAGCCGAGCAAAATTCCCAACCACTGAGGACAACAAGGTTGACATGCCCCCTGAGTTTGAGGGAGTAGTCAATGCAGCATGAGAGTGGGCGTGGATAGCAACGGAGATTGATCCAAGGCCTTCAGCTAAGGAGAGCCCGGAAGGGGCAAAATTGGTTGTGTATTGGGTGGCCCGACAAGAGTTGAAGGAGGAGGCTTAGGGCGTTGCATAGGTCGACGAGGAGGCAGCTCGTTGCATAGGTCGACGAGGAAGCAGCAGACAATTTGCACACGCATGGCCCAGCTGACGACATCGATAGCAGGAATCAAAGAGCCCCTTAAACTATATGGATTGCACATACAGTTGGTTCAAACGATGGAAGTTCAATCTCTCAAGCAAGGGGTCAGCTAGTTTCCACAAAATGCACGCTCAAATGTGCAGCATAGGGTTATAGGTCTTGGAGGGCTGAAATAGAAGAACCTTCCCCAGGCTGGCCAAAATGGCTTCCAGCGCCGGCATGAGCTTTGGAGGGAAGAAGAGAAGCTCTGCCCAGATAGGCACCTCCATTTGAGACGTATCATTAATAGAAAGGCTGTCAGTATAGCGGGTAACATAAACCGGGTTCCCTCGATAAAAGTACGATACATTAGCCAGAACAACATCCACTTCCTGAATGTTCCCAAACAAGAAAAGAAAAAACCCTTTTCCTAAGGTCTGAACAGCAAGGACTTTAGCATTCAACTGGCCCCACTGGGATTCCCCAAACCTCTTGACTCCATCGACATAGGGTGGTTTGCCCATAAAATAAACAACCACTAAAGTTGTTGTAAAGCTACCTTTACAAGCTTTACTTTCGGTGCCACTGGCGCCAGCAGCGCCCCTGCTGCTCCCGGCGCCACTGTGACCAAAATCTAGCCGACGCCAAGTTCAAAACGGGGGCAAATTCAAGGTGACCTAGTGTTGTCCCTGCGTCTCAAAGGGCGCTGGGACTTGAGCGGTTTTCCCAACACGCGCTTAAGTCTAACATTCATCCATCATGCACTTACGTAAAAGCCAACTCAGAACCGTAACAAGCTTAACCATTCAGACTTAAGAAAACTGGAATCCCAACCACCCCAAAAGCCAACTCAGAATCCGTCCCCAAAACGTAACCAAAGGCAAAGACAAGCCACACATGAAACCCAAGCAATAGTGGTCGCCAAACTGACCAATTGGCATAGCGGCGAGCCCCATGTTGATGACAAGGACCCTTAGGCGACGGCGACTCAAAAAGGTTGTAGTAAGGGTCCTTCCACTTGGACCAGTCCCGGAGGCAAAACCGAAATGGTTATCATCCCCAAGGATCAACTTTATTAGATTTGGAAGAGGTTACATTCATACATAGACTGACTAGTCTCGGGGCCACCAACACGTGCTGGGCATTGTGCCTGGCTCGTGTTGGTAGAGGGAGCTGAGACTTGGCAACTGGATTCCTGGCGCTGGTTGAGCTGCCCAAGTTTCTGTCTGCCGGACTCCCCCTATAGTTCTGCTGTGATTCGGCGCACCCCCTCTGTTATGAAACATAGTGCTTTCTGGTAAAACACGCTTTTTGGGACTTAGTTTTTATTTTGCTGATTAAGCCTGGCAAGCCTGGCTAAATCAGTTTGGCTCCTGGACATGGGTCCCGGGAGCCGTCCCGACAGCAAAATCAACTTGCTTTCTGACTAGGCCATGACTCGAGCTCCAGAGCTAGCTCATGACTTGTGACTACTTGACTGGCTCACCACAGGTCGGAGGCTTAGTCCTTGATGTTCTAACTTGCTCTGGGACCTTAGGGAGCGTCACCCCTTAGAGTCTTACAGGGCACACTAGGTGCACCTGAGTCAGCTTTACAGCATCCTCCCCTTGTTTGAAAAAGCTGATGTCCTCATTAGGGCCAAACTAGACCTAGGACGTATGGCACGGGCTCAATTCACCGGCCTTAACAACTTTTGAATTAGAAAGATACATTGGCAGTAGCACAAGAAAAGTGTAGATAAAGTTCACTTACGTAAAACCTATGTAAAGCTGCAAGTGATTTATTGACAAACTTAAGAAAGATACCTGGAAGTTCCTTGAACTTCAGAATTGGCCATGAGTGTTTATGCAGGAGGCATGCCGCCAGGTATTGCTTTGTGTGCCGATCTGAGAAAACGGCTATTGCGTTGATTCTTCTGTAGATAATCTGCAAGTACTTCAGGGGCTCCCTCCTTAAGTTTGTCTTCGTACTCCCAAGAAGCCTCAATGAGTGGAGCCCGTAGCCACTTCACTAGATATTCACGTTGCATGCCAGTTCGCTTTCTATGTGTCAATATTTGTTCTGGTACAAGCTGTCTCTTTATATCATCAAGTGTCGTTGGTGGGTGACAAAGTTCGTGTTGCCGATCAAATCGCTCATCTGGTTTGTACCATTTGAGTAATGAGATATGAAACACATTGTGTATATCCAAGCTGGATGGCACTGCCAATCGGTAAGCCACTGGGTTGATCTTCTTGGTGACATGATATGGACCCGCATAAGGTCGAACAAACTTATGAGAGAAACCTTTTGGTAACGCAATGTTCTTTGTGTTCAGCCACACTTGATCACCTTCCTCAAATTCCAGTTCTCATTTATGTGGGTTCACGTCAGCTGCCATACTTCTTTGGGACTGCTCTAAAAATGACTTCACCTCTATCATCTTTGTGTGCCACTCATTGATGAATTCCTCCACAATGGGTACTGGGGTTTCTTGCACACATGTAAGAAAAGAGCCTGGAACAATCGGTAGCCGACCATTGCTTATCTTGAAGGGTGCCCATCCAGTAGATCTGTTCACTTGGTTGTTATGTGCAAACTCTAGAATATCCAAGTAGTTGACCCAATCGGATTGGTCCCAAGCGACATAATTTCGTAAATATTGTTCAATCTGTCGATTGACTCCTTCCGTTTGCCCATCTGTTTGAGGGTGATATGCAGTGCTGAAATTCAGTCAAGTTCCCACAAAGTGAAATAAGCAAGTCCAAAACTTTCCGACGAACTTGGTGTCTCAATGACCTGCTTAATGCATCTTTGCATGTGAGTCTTTGGGATTGGGAGGTTCATTATTTTCTGAAGCTTTCTAATATCTTTCAGCCATGCTGTGTCTCTAGGCCGACCCACTCTCCTTGGTGCAGCCTACTGTCTTCGAGATGAAGGTGGAGGTGCAGATGGTGGTGGTGCTCCTCGTCCAACAGGTGGGGGTGGTGGAGGAGGAGGAGGAGGTGCACGTGGTGTTGGTACTCCTAATCCAACAGCAGCGTGTAAAGGCGCTCCTCCTGAGCTGAGCCTTTGATAGTCTTCTTTGTACATGAATGCGCAAGAATGTTCTACAACATAGGAGGATTCTAATAATGCGCATTGAATCGATATTGACAATTGGTATCCATGGAGTATTGATTGAACGCGTAGAGAGACTTAGGTAGTGCAGGAGATGTACATACGCGCATGTTGAAACAAAATTAGGATCAAAAAATAATATAGGATGTCGGAGTATCGATTGAGCATGCAGAGTAGAGAATGCAGATGAGGGTGATTGCTTAGATCGCGCTGAATCGATATTAGGATGTAGTGAGCGAGCAATTGAGAGAGTGAGCGAGTGAATGAGGAGGTCCAAATTTTTTTTATGTCCGAAATCTGCATTCATATTAGAGGAGGGGGGATGGGACGTGTAGCCAATGATTAATGCCTTCACTAAAATTTGTAATCATTATTGGATATGTCTCAGGTCATATCAGCCTCGAAAACGACATCCATAAATTATAGGATCTGGTGAAAATCCGTAATGTATTTTCTTAATTGCTACGTGTCATATTACGAATGCCTTGAATTTTAAGCCCATAAACTATGGAATTTTGTGCCAACTATTGTAATGATGACTAATAAATGTGCGTGCGTTTTAGTCCCACATGTACATTTTCAATTGGTCGTCATTTTTTTGCCCTATCTATCCGTTGAATATTTGACAAGTGTACGTCAGGATTTAGGCCAATTTTCTATATATACAAATGTGGCCTCAATTCAAAGTTTTTTTTTTCACGGAGCGTTTACGCTCCATGTTCTCCTTCATGTATCGATTCAACCCACATGCTAGGTATCCTACGTTCACGTGCACATCTCTTGCATGTTGAACCGATATCATCTACAAGTCTACTACCATCTTTCCTCATTGCACATTCAATCGATATAAGGTTGTTTTCTTATAATATCGAATCAATGCATATTTGTTATTGCTTTTGGTTGCGCCCGTGTCTACGCATGTTGAAATGATACTTGGCAGTTTTTTTAACTTTACAAATATTACTATGGCTACCCCTACATCTTCCGAGGATAAGCTGAGGGAATTCTTAGCTATCAGTGAAATTCCCTCTGAACGAATAGATTACTTTATTTCTCTTTTCTTTTCTACTTTTGATATGAATAAGTTAGTTTATGAGAATCACTTTCAGCTTGTTGTTCTTCTTGATAAATTTGGTCATGTAATTACAACCCCTCATATAGATATAGACAATTGTAGTTTTGTTCATTTCTTAGATGCCCAACCATCTTCCAAACAAAAGCACGATAGAAAATACTCAAAATTACATGACAATTTCAAAAAAATTACTCATTGTAGTATTCACAAAAGAAAATGTCGTCTTCTTATAAAAGGCATGACATTTATTTTTTTTCATCTCTGTTGAAGTACTAGAAGATGAGCCCGCTGGTTCATCTTCATTAGGTCTAGCTACCATCCCTTCATCTGGTCCAATGAATGTAGATGAAGATGACGTTGATATAGGTGCTGAAGCTGAAGCTGAAATGACATCTGAATATGAGCAGACCACTTGTCGCTCAATAATTTTGTCCATTTTAAATCTTCAGAAACTCCTTTTAGGAAGAAAAATTTACTGGATCTTCTTGTATATATTATAAATAATGATCATTATATATCGTTCAATGATATTGAAGATGTTTTTGATTTGAGAGAAGATGAAATCTTCTCAATTTTTTCGAAAGAATTGTTAGAATTTTTTTGTTATTATTGATTATGATTATGATGATCTCGAGCCCAAGATTGATATTGTGATAGATGATAGCTGGAAATCTGGCAAGGAGGCATTGGATGCCATGATCGAAAAATACAAAGCTTATTATGAAACCTTGCCAAGTGAAGAAGAATTTTTGGAGTTTTAGAAAAGATATCCACCAAGGGTTCATCATGAACGAGTGAGAACTGAAGAGTCTAGTGGTGGCCATGACATTACAACAGAAAATATAGTCAGTTTTGATGAAGATGATCTTGTAAGTTATTGTTTTATGACCTAATACCTTAATTATTGTTCTATTTTTTGTTAATGTGATTTTCATTTTTTAATCTAAACATATCTCTTATTGTGCTTCTTTACAAAATACCATCGAAGTAGATTCCTTTGCTATAAGACGTGGAGGTCTTCACGAGGGATCGTTTGGGCACAAGGAGACATCCCTTGCCCACTATTTGAAATTTTTTGTAAATAACGAAATTTGTATATATCATACGAGTTATAGTCCATTCACCGCAACCATTATAATGGCAATTAGAGCATTGTCTGTTTGCTTAGGAGGCCACAATTATTTCAAAGCATTCATAATTGTTTTTGCTAAGAGGGATCTAGCTATTAAAATACTGGGTTATGTCCCTGAAGATACCACAAAAAGATCATCTTCAATGGCCCTTTATTCGGAATATATAGACATGAGCAAAAAGAAAAATATACAGTTTTTAGATCCATATGAAAGAAGATTGTTCCTTCATGACAATACCATGCATCTCAAACTTGGAGATGATGAAAATTGAAATTAAAATAGATTATACATATATATACACATTTTCCATTGTATCAAGAAAATCTCTCTTTTCTGATGAATTTGAATGCTTTATGAAAGATCATAATGTTTGGCGAGTTCTTAGCTTGATATTTAAATTGTGCTTGTTTGTAAAACCACTGGAATAGTTGTACAAATATTTATTTTTTGAATTATGTCCACCATGATTTGTAGCTCTATGAAATGCGCCTCTTGCTTGCCAATGTGATTTTTCCATGCCTTGTGATGACCAGATACTTAAACTCCCATATCCTTTGCAAAATAAGTTGCATGATGAAGAAATATGTGCTGCAAACAAGAGTTGAAATTAGTTGAAATTGGTAATATCGGTAGAAATTAATATAATCATGAATGAGATACCATATAATGAATAGATCAGTACCATGTAATGTGTAACATGATCTTCTCCCCAACAATCTCGTACAAATTTTACAAATGTGGTGCAATGATCTTGCAAATAAAGTCCTCATATCTTCTGATGATAGCTTTCTTTCTTGATAACACGTACGAGTTTGTCTAAGTTGTTTCACACTAGTCTCTTTTCCACTCGATTACTTACTTCCAATGTTCGTGTGACTTGAACAATTCCTTTCCAAATTTCATATTTGACACTAGATTCTTTGCATGTGTGATTGAATAAGAATCTTCTTACTTTAGCACCTCCAATTGATGGCTTATTAGGAACATTTCCTTCTTTTTTTTTTCCGGAGAAGCTGTCACTTTTTTCAATGGTGACATTCCTTTTATGTAGTCCTCCTGCCTTTGAAAGAACTTCTTCCAACCTCTTAATAGCTGCTTTAGCCACAAACTCCGATTTTGAATTCTATGCATAGAGAATAGATAGATAAATAAGTTTTTCAATAATACAAACCTCAGCATGCAATGTGCATATGTGAACATGTTTTAATAGAATTGGCAGCACACTTTTCATATTTGGATCTTCTGCTTCTCGTGATGGGCAAGTGTTTGGTCGTCCCAAATTCATATTGTAGCAATCCTTCATGCAATAAAGACATGGATGCTTTGATGTTGCCCCATGAGAGACATTATACATACATTTCAATGTTTTCAACTCGCCTGCAAGGTGCCACTAAATTTGAAAACTTCCATGGTTTTTTACTGTAAATTTCTCACCCTCCAAATGTCTCTTTATAATCTCGCCATATTTGTACACGAAAATATCCATGAAAGTATTTTATGGTCCACTTTCATGACCTGTAGAGAAGCAAGCAATGCATGACATGTTAATAAACAAAGGCAATGTATTCAATGTTGATAGCGATACTATCAAAAAAAATTGAAAATTGAAAAGTATACTTGGAATGCAGCCAACCACCATATATGATTTTTCGGTTGAACACTAAACGTTTGATCATCGGTATCTGAAATTTTGTTCATCAAAATGAGACTCACTCATTCCAATTTTTGAACTTTGATGATTTCGGATTCATCTAATTTCAGTACAATAATAATCTTTCCATTTACTCGATGTTTGTCTAGTTTATAGAATCGAATAATGTATTTTAAAACATTTTCAATATCAAGGAAAATATTATTGTAATTGTTGTAATTGAGCTCACCACATTCTGATGCATGTTATCAATTGCAAATCAAACTTAAATGACAAATACAAATCAAATAAACACTGATTAAGACAAGATACATTATGCATTCCAATATCACGCAACCTTTGACAATATCCAAGTAATATGCTATTTCCTTCGCATACAAATATGAGAAAATGAGTTACAGACTTGAAATTTGGACACAAATTGGTGGTTGGATCTCTAGGATAAATTGATCCATCCACCCACAAATCTATATTCTTATGGTTATTTATTCTCAATTCTCTAATAATTTTAGCAACATTCTCTACAACTTTCGAATATTTTTTAATAATTGGAATACATTCCATAGGAAGTGCAGCATGCAAATGGAACATTGCCATTGTTGATAGCTACAATACGTAAATGCTTCAAACTACAATCAGATAAACTGAATAGATTTGCGTACCTTACTTTTGTAATATCTATGTCGTGCTAAAAAATCGTCTCGCCTCATATTTTACTGTAAGCATACAAAGATTTCAAATGTGCTCATTGTACTCCCGCTTTAGTTTTTGCATTGAGCACACCAAGATTTACCACGATACTCATAAAACTCTAGCCTTGATTTTTGAAACGAGCATGCAGAGAAGTTATTACATCCCATGCTTAACTAACTAATGTTTGAAGTTAACCATAGCAGTTAAACATTGGGCAAGGCTGAAAACTCGAAAAATGACGACCAAAAGTTACTGGTTTGCATTCTCTCTCTACATAACCTCTATCTAAAGTGAAATTTCTTAAAGGGCCCATTTTGAGCCCATACAAACAAGAGCACAAGACACAAGGCAATAGCACAATGAGGATGCTTGAATCTCCAATTTGGTAGAGTTTCCTCCTCTCAATTAGCATGTCACATGGTTACAAGAGGTGCCTTTTTATCTTTGGGGAGGCTCTTGCCCCTTGGTTCCTATTGGCTACTTCAAGAAGGTAGGATTGAAATCCTAACCCTTCAAAATAAACACATTCTAATCTATGGTGCACAAAGAAGCACACCCCACCTACCACCATTTGATTTTTGACCACTAAACAAAACTTAGAAAACTCAGTTAACTTAAATTTTGGCCTTTTTAACATTATTTTAATTACATGGCCCATATTCTAGTTTATTTAAATACATTATTTACAAGTGCTCATTGGGCTATGGGCTTACGCTCGCAAGTTGCCACACCCTCGCACTTATTTCCACTTTCGGCCATTTTATTTATTTACATGGAATACCCACAACAATATAGAGCAATCTCTAATGAGTGTGTATAGATTGCAATATGATGAACTATGCACAAGACTCTGGCTTATGAAGTACTCATCAATGCATCCATACCATGCACGAGGAGTATGCTTCAAGCCATACAAAGCTTTATGCAACTTACATAGCTTGGCCTCCTCTCCCTAGACTACAAAGCCATCAAGTTGTGCCATATATATATATATATATATATATATATATATATATATAAAATCTGAAGTGCCATTAAGAAATGCAAATTTAACATCCATCTAATGGACTTTCCATTCAAATTTAGTTGCTAAGGCAATCAAGAGTCTCAAAGTAGTCCACTTCGCAATTGGTGTGAATGTCTCCTCATAATCTATTCCCTTATTTTGAGTAGAGCCTTTGACAATTAGTCTTGCCTTGTACTTAGCAATAGATCCATTTACATGATATTTGATTTCATACACCCACTTATTACCAATGGGCATTTTACTTACAAAAACATTCACAAGCTCCCAAGTGTTGTGCCATCTCATCTTCCATCACCACAAGCTCCCAGGTGTTGTGCCATCTCGTCTTCTATCACCTTTTTCCAAACTTTGGTCGCTCTTGCTTCTTTAAATATAGCAAGTTCATATGAATTCTTGATTTTCTATGGATGGTACTTCCTCGGCACCCTCTTGCACCAGCTTCTCATACCATTTTGGTACTTTATGTTGAGGTGATACGCTCCTTGGTGAGTACATATCCCAAGGAACATTCTTCTCATTCATGTTTTCTCTTGTAGATTGCTTATTCAAGTGTGGATATTCATCATGCTTTGGCACATCATCCATCTTAGCCTCCCAACTAGATGGCTCATCCTATTTTTCAACCTCTTTATTCTCACTAGCTTCATCCAAGCCTCCAATATTAGGTAGGAGGTCTTGAGTTTGCTCCTCAAGCACTTGACAAATCTCATCATCATAATAGCCATGCAATTAAACAAAAAATGACATCGTGTGATACGATAGTCTTTCTGAATTTTGGATCATAAAATTGTATTCATGGGACCACACAAGTCAGAATGGATGAAATCTAACTTACCCTTTGCCCTTTGAGCATCGTTTTTTTTGAATTTTTTCCTAGTGTTGTTTGCCAAAAATACATTCTTCACATAGATGATGTTGTCGATGACCAAAAGAAGACAAACTCTGTACTATACTGAGTTTCTTCAACAATTTTAGATTGTTGAAGTTGAGATGTTCCAAGCATCTATGCCATATATCGATAAGAGTACTCTGTGCAATTGCTAAACTGACATCCTTCTTCAATAAGGTATTAAGCTTGTATGAACCACCTTTGACCTCTTTGCATCCATCGATAATGACTTTGAAATTACGATCCATATATCCTATCCCTGATTAATTCCACCTTCAGGCATCGATTGGTCATAGCTCCAACTGATAATAGATTCTTTTTTAGATTGGGCACAAAAAGCACATTTTGAATCATCCGCATCTTACCATTCGCTAGCTTGATGAGAATGACACTCTTCTCCATTAGCCAATGCAATCTTATTGCCTCCTTCAATCATGGTTAACTAATGGAACCAATCTCGATTGCTAGTCATGTATTTTGTAGCCCCTGAATCTATATACCAACAAGATTTATCATTGCATTGTGATGACAATACAAAGATAAAAGTATTTGAAGTCTCACCATCTCCATCCTCTAGAAGATTGTATGAGTCCTTCAACTTGCCTTGTTATATATCTGCCATTCTTTTTTGGCATTCCTTGGCCCAATTTCCATGTTTGTGGCAATAGAAACATTTACATTTTTTATTTTTGCTTGAGGATTTTACTTGATCACATGAAGTGTTCTTATTTTACTCATTATGAAAAATATGGGTTCAAAATGGGCCCTTTGTACTGATACTTTTGTTGAATTTGCATGTTTTAAATGTTTAAGTGGACCAATGAGCTTTCTCCATCTGTCAAGAAGTGTAACATTGATGGACGGACAAATTCTTTTTAGACTTTTCCAGCTAAACTTTGGTGATGTTCAAAGCTCCTGCTGGGCAGCAAAAAGACCATTTGATTGAATAATAGTTGCTGACCCTATTTTTTTGGCTGCTCACATATGTAAAGTCTTGGTCACTTGTTAAAAATTATAGTTAAAATAACCTCTATGGGTAGGATCCTTTCTACAGATCCTAACAAATCCATACACAGATCCTAACAGATCCTTTTCACTCTTTTGGTGCTGGCGACTCATAATTGGAGACCAAGAAGTAGGATTGATGCTATTAGTGTTTGTGATGAAAAAGATTTAGAAGGTCAATGAATACCAAGAACGTATTAAAAGTATCAATAAACTTAGATGCATCCATCAACAATGGAAAAGAAGAAGAATTTATATTACATACAGAAGCTCTTGGAAAGAAAGGATCGTGGATTTCAAAATGTCAATTATAGGTCAATCTATAGTCGAGGTTTTAGTTCAACATGTATATCTTCACAAAGAACTCAACACTCAAATTTTGAACTGATGATAGACAAAAAAATCAATCGTGAGTATGTGGTTTAATCATTCAACAAATATTTTTATTGATTGATCATATCTATTATGCAATATTAATAAAAGTGTAACATTTTGTCTGTTGTTTTGAAGATTTATATCCATCCAACAATACGGCATGACAATCAATCCATTCCCTTGATGAAATTATAGATGTCATGCATTGTGACATTGGGTTGTTGTAATACAAAAAACCATCCTCTCCAAAATCCCTTTTGGATTCAGGGATTTTTTTTTATGATTCTAGTTAACTAGTTTGGGTACTTTGTTGCTAAATTGAGTGCAACATGAGATGGAATAGCAAGTTATCTGGTTGCAACTACAGAAAGGTTTGTAAGCAAGGGGAGAGTTCGACTAGAAAGCACAACAAAAGGGAGAGTGAAAATGAAAATTTAACAACCCTCACTCATCATGGATGCCATTGGGGGTTGATATGAATTGGGAGGAGTCGCATGTTATAATGCAAATGCCCGAGGAGATCCCATTGGAAAAAACAACATATGGGGCAAGTAGCTGGACCATGTCTGTTTTGGCCCTCCATTCAAGAACCTCCAGGCTCTACTTGTCTTATTGGATCTCAAAGTGATTGCAAAATGATGTACAATTCCATGTTGCTTTCCTCTCATGTGATTTCCTTTTCCAACGTGTAAATAGCTATTGCTCGCTCCATGCCATCTCAGTTGCACCACCTTCACTGAACACAAAGTTATGAAATGATCAAATATTTTAAAATGTTAGGACACACTTGAATTCTCTCATATTATATGCTCATATATGGTTTTAAAGGATGATTTTGCATCAAATACTTATCAATTTCTCAAAGTGTGCATTTTTCACACCTTCTAACATAAAAATTACCTAGTTCAACAAATTAAATGAAACCTTATATCAAAGAAATGTTTTAAGGTTTGTCAGCCTTCTTGCCTAATTTGGCATTGGGATTGGATCATTCCTATTTTTGAAGACTCCTGAAATACAGTAAGTGTTATGTCCATGTCCTGTATAAGGGAATCAGAATAATTCCTGACGTGGATAGCCGGTCACTCTAGTTGTATGTGGTTATTAGTTATGTTACATCATTCCGAGCATGGTCGTTACAAGTAATTAATAATCATATGAGGGCCCAGACTTATAATTGGACATAGGAGCAATTGCATGGTGTTTGACTGCTATAATGCAAGAATAAGAGGTCAATAACTTAATATAGGCTGCATGGGGATCCTAAGGAAAATATTCTCTCCTCTTGGAGAGAATACTTACCATGGAAACTCGCCCACCTCCCTATTCAAATTTCAGATCCTTGAGCCAGGTTTTCCTCTAGTCTCTTGTATTCATTCAGTGTGGCTTGGGAGTAACAGGTTAGGGTATTGACTAGCCTCTTCATGTTAGTTGGGTGGTTTATGCTCCACATAGGATTCTTAAAGATCTTCTCTTGAGAATAATTATAGTAAGCTAGGCCCCACAAAAAAGAGGCAATGGGCATCTCTTGGCTCCCTCCCTCTTGGAGTCTCAAGGCTTAAGCCCATGTTGGTTGCCCATATCCCAATGGCCAATTGTAGCCTTGTAGCTATAGCTAGCTGGGTATCTTACCTATTCTCACATTTACTCTTTGATATTAATAAGTACAAAGTACACTTCCTTGTTGTGAATTTTATGGAGAAGAACAATAAGACTTGACTACTTGTGTTACTAAAGCACATACCAAATGAAGATGAAATTGGATCGTCACTTTTTGACTATAGATTTTCCACATTTGCACCTCCTGCTCTTTGTTGCACGATCCTCGGAGAGCTGATCTTTCACGCTGCTTTGAGAGGGCAGCGCAGTCAGCCAAAGAACAGGGGAGGGGAGGCTTGTGCTTTTGCTTGGCGACAATACCTGCATCCGTCACTATGGTATCTATTTACGCCTTTTGATTGCTTGTGGTTCATAACTGTAGGGTTTTCTTTTCAAGTGGTTTTCATGTATGTAATATTTGGAATGAAGTGCTTTGAAGTTGAACTGGTGTTGATCTGGCTCCCGCCCTCCCGTGTTTATGTTGATGTCATGGGATAGTGGCAATTTCGTTCCGCTTTCATGTCATGGCATAGTAGAGTTCATAAGCTGACTGATAAGCGTTGGCAATTAGGTCTCGGCTAAACGACCCCGTGGAATCTTATTGCCGAAAAAGTTGAATCCCATGTGAGGCATTGCTAATTACATTCACATAGCGAAATATTAATGATAACTTGGCTTTTTGTTTTAACCGGTCTCAAACAAAAAATTTACAACCAAAGGCACGAATAGTATGTTATCCAGTCAATGGAAACCTATTTGGACTTATTGTCATTTTATGAACCCTATAATGTGCAGTTTTCGTTTTTGAAACATGACATATCTATAGCTGAAAGAAAAAAGTAATTTAGCTCAAAATGAATAACTTGAGAAGATCCAGAAGGTTAGAAAGACTGCATCTTTGCCTAAAGATGTCAACGTTGCTGTGAATGCACTCTCCCTCAGTGCAAGTGAAGTATGTGAGAAGAGAAATTCACTTGAACCCGGTTATTGTTGTAAATTCAAGCAGATGCTTTTAGAGGTGCACATTATCATTTTGCTTCTATGTGGCAATCAAACATGGAAGATTCTTTAATAGCTGGAATCACAAGTGTGCACATGAAGAGCTGCCTGTGTGACGTTTGTTCAATATTTTAGTTGGAGGTTACTACATGCTTATCATAATGTAGTCTTTTGTGCTTAATCTGATGCAAAATCTATGATTAAGTTCACTCCATGGTATGAGACTTTCTTGGGCTCATTTTTGTTTTGGATAGAGTTTTCAGTGCCCTGTTTTCTAATGTGCCCTACATCTCAAGCACCCATCTCCAGTGTAATCCAAGACACATTTTCAGTTGGGATCAGAGTTAGTTTTTGCTTTTTGTTGGAGTTGTATAGGCTATTTTGTTTGGGCTAATTTACTACCAGCGATATGCTATCAACAAATGTTCATTAAACGACTTTACCTCCATCGCGATGCTTGGTGGCAATGAGTTCATTTTTGCCAGGGTTTTCATCTTTTCAGAGTTGCTTTTATGCTGATTGAAGGCCTAAGGCAAGTAAAGTAGTTTCTAGCACCTGATTTAGATCAAGATTCAACTAGTTCACATTGGCCCAAATCACTGTGTAAACTGATTGTCGGGCACCAAAGCGGTATTTTCAGATTTGTGTGCACCAGCCCCCTGACAGCCATAGGCTAATCACTTGTCACACACACAAGTGATAGCGCCTAAAAAAAAGGGAAGTTTCAGAGAAATCAAACTCATGATGAACAACTAGCCTATCATGCACATAAGCATTTTTTTGCCCTTCAAATGTCAAAGAAAATAAAAAAAAGTTTGCCCACAAAAGAGCTGTCAACAATATTGGAAGTGTGTGCACCAGCCTTAACAAGCCCAGACAGTTTACCTATCGTGCACAAAAGTGATATCTCTAAGGGATAGTAATGGGTGCTCTCATAGACTTTTATTAAGTGTTTTCTACCACCATTCAACTTTCTTATACCATTCCTATGAAAGCAAACAACATCATGATGCCACCTACGTGGTGACTTCTAGCAGTGAGTGTTCCAAACCTATTATGCACCAACTCATAAAATTATTACTAGAGCAACAATTGAGGCGTGAACAAAGACTTTGAAGTACAAATGCATAGGCATAATGAGAATCTGATGCAAACTTTTTAGCAGTCTTTTGGATAGCCATGATCTCGCCATCTAGGTATGATCCCATTCCTTTGGCTAATACACTGCTAAGCCCTGTTATACTATTGGTGGACGTTCTAGAACTTTCAAGAACTTTATTTTTCATGATTTTGTTGATAGGAATTAATCTTGGAGTATGTTCCGGCTTTGTCAATACCACTGAGCTGGAAGGTAGGCTTGCTAAGCTACAAACATACTTTCAGATGTACCAGGGCATTGATCTCCAAAAAGTAAAATTGGTGGGGTTACATTGGATGTATAGTGGCTTATCTTTTTTCTTGACTAGATAGTAGCCTATGTATGTCCATCAGTACAACCCTAACGAGATAATTGAAATATGTAGAAAGAACCTTTGTTTCAAGTGTAAGAGCCTAATATATCGGGCTAGGGATGTTGAAGAAACATAGGATATAGATTTCTACATTAAGACTTGAGGAAGACACTACATCTGACACTATGAACTAACATTGTAGAGTGCCATGTTCGACTTGCTTACACAACATCGGCCGACAAGATAGGGCCAAAGCATATCAAATTATGAGTATGTATTAATAGCAAGGAGTTTATTGCTTTGATTCACATTAGCATCAAAGCAGCTCCAAAGGATGCACCTCAGTGGAGGTAGTCAATTCTCATTCATTTTTAGCACTAGATTCCTTTAGGGTCTCCATTACCAGATTAGGGATTATATTGGACACGCTGATTTTTACATCATCCCACTTGAGTAATATGACATGATTCTTGGAGCTCAATTCAGCTCAATCTATAACAACCATGAGCTCTTTTTTCTCATGCTCCAAAGTTCGAGATTCGAAGAATCACAATGTATACAGTGCACTCCAGTCACTAGTGCCAATAGTAAATACTCAGCTTGTATTACATGTGCCTATTTTATAGTTGAATTGACATTTAATGCCAAGTGCCCATCAAGGGTGCATCTGAATTCACAGAGCACATGCACCCTTGGATGGGCACCTGGCATTAAATGCCTATCCATTTTTTATCATCAGGCGCAGACAAGGTCCAACTATTTAAAAAGTTCCCCTTTACCATCAAGAATAGGTTATTCATTTCCTCTTTGCGAAGGTTGCGAAGGCATTGCGATAGGAGGAGGATAGGTGGTGAAAATTCTATTGTTGATTGCAGTCAGAGGCATTGCTAATTCCGTTGGGAGCTATGCGATAGGATAGGAAAATCATGTGTTGATTCAATTGCAACAATCGAGGTTTGAGGAGCAGACACGTTGCTATAGAATGGCCTTCCACTTTTAGAGAGAGAGAGAGAGAGAGAGAGAGAGAGAGAGAGAGAGAGAGAGAGAGAGAGAGAGAGAGAGAGAGAGAGAGAGAGAGAAAGCTTTATTAATGTCTTTTCCATGCCAGAAGGCATATAAGACTAGTAAATGTACATGTCAAGTATGTGGTAACCATAGGAGCGTATGAAACGTCTCCAAAACAGTAACAAAAGTAGCAAATCTAGAGCTAAAGCTATAAACTGAAATAGATGTGATGCTATAAGAAACATGTGGGAGCATGTATACTGCTAACAGTCATGAGTGAGGTATGACGCTATCATCTAGTCCTGTCCTGCTGGTGCTGATGCTATAGAAGGATGTAATACGGCCTGCGACATGAAGGGCCACTGGTGGTCTCTAACGTCGTCTGGGAGGATGAAGAGGTCTCCTCGTGATAGGTCGAGTAGCTCGTGCTGCAACATGGGTATGTGTGGGACGCTGTCTCTGGTCTCTGTGGGCAAGTAGGTCATCATCATCATCATCGTCACAGTATCAAATCGTCCTCTCCTCCTGGAGAAGAAAGAAGTGATCTGAGGCTGAGAAACCTGACTCTGCTGGGCTGTCTGATACAAATCCTGTCGTAGTATAAACATCTCTCGTATCATGAGTGCCGCGCATCGGGAATCCTCATAAGCTATGAGCGATCGTAAGGTGACAGGTGTGTCTCGGAACAAACAGTGGTATCTCCCTCTGATCTCGTAATATATCGGGCACCTAAAGATAAAGTGCTCCTCTGACTCCACCTCCTCTAAAGAGCATGACTGGCAAATCCGCTCCTCTCTTGGGGTACCCTGGAATCTACCAGTCTCAATAGCCAACTGATGTGATGATACGCGGAGCTGTCCCAATGTAAATCTGAGGCAATGTGATAGTCTCGAGTCCAAATAGTGTGGCAAGACCGGGAACCCTGCTATGTCAAGCTCAATAAAATGAGTCCAGTAGTAGCCGGATTTAACCCCAAGCTGTCGCCCCCAAGTACGGTCGAGATATGCCCGATATAAGATGCGCCTGATATACTGATGAGTACCTGAGGGGAGCTCTGTAATGGAGATACCAAATGACTCAAGGAGGAAATGGGATGCCTGAGAGAACCATCCTCATCGGGCAGAGCTTGGATTCTCTGAATGTATGTGATAACGCGACATATATCTGAATGGGTGGAACGGCAAACTCTGCAAGAAGGATCTCATGTGGAACCGAGGGCTTCGCCCGAATTATACGAGCTAACATGGTGGTCTGCAATTGTGAAATGCTGGCCCAATGTGATGAAGGGAGGGGAGGCCGGTACACCATGTCTCTGCTGCATATAAGGCTATGGGGGTGACAATAGTATCAAAGAGTCTACACTTACTGCGAGCATCCATCCGCATAAAGGATAATAGCAATCAGAATGGTGCCAAGTCTACAGCCACCCCCGCCATGCTATGAGATGACTCGCTCTAACTCATCAATATACAATCCAAAGAGAACCGGTGAAAGAGAGCACCCCTGTTCCACCCCAATGGTGCTCCAAGTGTGATCAGATAGGCCACTGCTATGTCGGAAACATTCCAAGACCTTTATTAGTGTATTGTATGTACAAAAGCTACATTAGACCAATGTGAATACATCTCAAGTATGATATCATTTAAGGGAACATAAATATGTCTCCAAAGTAATGGTAATAGGACCACAATACCTAGGAGACAACTTAGCACACACTCCTAATTTGAGGGTGGGGTTTCAGAGTCAACTGGAACTCTCAAGTAGACTTTCTCACCAGCGAAGAACTGCACATCCCGTCTGTGTGGATCTGCATAATGCCTGGCTCGATCCTGGGATTGTCTAATGCTACGCTTAGCATGTTCTATCATCTGGTTTAGGTCTTCTAAAAAGTTTATGGCTGCTTCAACTTTTTCTTGTTTAAACCCTACAACTGTGGGTGAGCGTGGCTGAAAACCATACATCAGCATAAATGGGTTGTATCCCGTAGCCGAATGTTTGGTATTGTTATAAGCAAACTCTAATATCGAGAGATACTCCTCCTAGTTAGTCTGCTTTTTGCTGACGTATGCACGGAGCATATTCACTTTGTGGAAAGGATGACTTGATACTTCATGATGTTTTAGTTCAACTTGAGGACCTTACATTCTTTGTACCTACGGAACCACAGGCCATTGTTGATGTACATCAACGTGGGCTCAGAAACCGGCAGGTAATTGAGTACTTGGTTTGTTGAAAAGGAAGTTCTGAGGATGATGATACTTGGGAAAAAGAACATGACCATAGACTTAGGTTGAGATAAGGATTTTTTAAGGAGAAGGGAATGTTAGGGACCCAACTCCCTTGGATCCCAAACCCAAACTTGAGACTGGACGATGACTGGGCCTTTAGACTTGACCGGTGAATCGTGAACCTGCATGGTTGCCACGTGTCATGATCTAGGTGTGCACATGGCTTGGAGTCTCTCTCCTTGGAGGTATACAAGGGGAGGAGGACTCATTTGCCATCCATTCTATCTACCTAGGAGGAGGTAGATGGAGAGCGTGTGCACGGCTAGGATGAGTGCTAGCTTGAGGCAGGAGATGGTTGAGAGCCTAGGCAGTGGTATGGGACACTGTCTAGGATGGAGGTCGAACCCCGCTTGATACGGTTACAGGCCAAGGCACGAAGGGTGGACCCGGATTAGGTCCTATGGCGGGTTGGAACGTGAATCGTTCGTTCTCTTGTGTTTAACTGGCACCTGGAGGTTTGCAGTAAGTAGAGTTATAACACCAAGTATAACCATGATTCAAAATTAAATATAACCATGCTCAAGGCTTAAATATAACCATTTCCTACATGATCATTCAAGCAAATTAGTAGTGACTCCCTTGCAAACAGAAGCTACTTTTAGGATCGTCATTTACATACCATGGATTGTGGCTTTTGGGAGGAATGATGCTGGGAGAGGGAGATTGATTGTTTCTAGCATATCCCTAAGAGAAACCGTATTTGTCACTTATGTTCTCTTGGGGAGATCAAATCAGAGGAGCATTTTCTCTTCAGATGTCCGGTTTACTACAAGATCAAAGGAAGATACTATTGCTTGTTTCATAGTCATCCAACTACACCTACAACTATCACGATATATGAGGAGCAACAATGTGTGGCCTTGTTACTATATGAAAGATTCAGCTTGAGAAGAGAGTTATGTGGCTCCAGAGACTTCCACCAAATACAATAGTAGATCACCTCATTCTTTTCCAAGAGACGTCCCACAGAAGAGACATAGTCAAAGTTAAAGGATGAGATCAACATCCCTCACATACACCGTACTTAGAGACAACGTCAACAATCGACCAAACTAGTCATTCCTAGGGTGAGGGTGATTCTACACTATACCCACAGTGGATCATGATCTACGCATATGACAACTCTTTCGGGATCCATCAGGAGCTTCTTTAGATCATCCCAACAAGAGACATCAACCATTGATGGTGAGAGTAACTTTTAGCCCTACTGTGGTGTTGAGACCTCTAACACTGGTATCATTGTTCAGACAGTGAGTTTCCCAAGTGACGTGGCAGCTTCTGAGATAAAAGTGTTTCATGAAGATCATGAAGACTGTTGCCAACTAACTTCTGCAATGCTAGCAAGACCCTTCAGTTTTGGGCCACATGACCTAGTACGTATGCATGGGAACCAATCAGTCAGAGTCATGGTTGATGATGGGGCAACCCATAATTTCATCACCTACACCCTAGTTAAAAAACTCAGACTTCCAGAAGTACCTAGTCAGCATAGGTACATAGTTTCTTTAGCCAAGGGTGAAGACAAAAAAATTTGGGAAACTATGGTAAGTAATTTGAATCTTGGTATTCAGGGGTATCAAGATGAAAAACGAGGAAGGAGCATCTTAAACACCTCAGAAAGGTGTTTCGACTGCTTAGAAAGCATAAGCTTCATGCTAAGAAACCTAAGTGTGAATTATTCATTGAAGAAGTAGCTTATTTGATATGTCTATAAGATATAGATGGGGGAAATTCAACACAATAGTAGATGCACTTAGTAGAATGCCTATGATAAACGAGCTGAGTTTTACTCAGATTCGTAGTGAGTTACTCGAGTCCTTGAGAGGGAAGTGCCAGCATGATGCATTCTTCTCTACTATCTAGAATTCAGTCCAGAGCATACAGTTACAGACTCCAGAACCAGTTCTCGGGGCTGGTGCCAGTTCATCCAAGAATACGGCAACTTCCGTTGAGGATGATGAGTCCGAGTATACGTCAAATGACGTTGAGGATTCTGAGCCTGTATTACCCAAGCAAGCCCCAGTGATTAAGGGTCAGTTGACTCAAGGATTCAAATGGAAACAATATTCCGTTCAAGATGAGTACTTGCTCTATAGAGATAGAGTATGTGTCCCCAATTCAGAGGATTATAGGCAGCAGGTCCTATATGAGTGTCATGACAGTCCTAGTGCGGGGCACCCAGGCATTCAAAAGACCTATGAGCTTCTTCGTAGGCAATATATAACCAATTGCCAGAAATGTCAGGTAAATAAAGCAGAGCGTTTAAAGGCAGGAGGGTTGCTACAGCTCTTAGATATACCAGCTGGTAAATGGGAGAGTATCTCCATGGATTTTATAGTAGGCCTGCCTAAAACACAAAAGGGTAATGACGCTATATGGGTCACAGTTGACCATATAACCAAAATGGCTCACTTTATTCCGACCAAAACAACCGTAAGAGCTCGAGAGTTAGCGAGGTTGTTTGTAGATGGGCTCTTTAAATTGTACGGTCTACCTTCCGGCATGGTCAACGACCGGGACAGTAAGTTTAATGGAAATTTTTGGAGGGCAGTATTCCATCATCTCCATACTAAACTAAACATGAGTACTACCGACCATCCACAGACGGACGGTCAAACAGAGTTCCTTCAAACGACTAATGTGAAAAACTGGATGAATCTTAACACCTTGAGGAAGTTCCAGCTGATAAGCATTCCGATGGAGTTTCCTTACTATAAGGAATGGTCTCGCATAACAAGGTGATAAGTCTTTAATACCTTAGAGTCTTTTGGGATTCTAAGATATACCCAAGCCCCCTCCTCAAAGACCCTAGGTTGTCGCTTTTGATTTGCGTAAAACTGGGCCCTATCCTGAGCCATTTTTACGTTATTGCGAGCAACAAGCAACATTTCTTGCATATCATGCAGGAAATCTACTGCTGCTTTATATGCAAACTCAATCATTGTAAGGTACCTTTCCATCGACTGGTTCATCCTCTCTGTCTGACCATCCGATTCGGGATGATCTGATGATCCCCTACATAATGTGGTCTTCTAATTTCTCAAAGACCGCCTGCCAGAATTTGCTAGTGAACTTAGGATCTCGATCACTAACAATGTCATTCGGCAAACCAAACAACCTGAACAACTTTTCCACGAAAAGTTGAGCAAGTTCAAAAGCTTTGACAATTTGCTTGGTTGGTATGAATTGCGCCATTTTGGTTAACCTGTCAACTATAACCCAAGTAGCATCGTTTTGCTTCCTCGTCTGAGGTAGCCCAACCACAAAGTCCATGGAAATTTACTTCTTTCGGGAATTTCCAAGGGCATTAGTAAACCAGCTACCTTAAGTCTTTCAACTTTATTAACCTGGCATTGTCCACACTTGCGAACATATGCCTCCACTCGACTTTTTAAGTTTGGCCAATTTTATTAAGTCAAGCGGCCTTTGTGAGCCAGGGTGCCCTGCACACGGGCTGTCATGACATTCATGCAGGATTTGGGCCTTAATGTCATCATTTTCTGGCACACAAACCTTTCCACTCCGACACCCCTAGAGGGGGCAAGACCCTTAGGAAGCTGCTCAGGAAACACATCGTTAAATTCTTGCCTAAGTTTCCTAAAGATTTCACCTTCTAGTGAATTTTCTTGCTTTAGGTTATTAGACATTAATTTCATTTGGAGATTGTAAAATTGCAAATTACTCTCTTCATGATAGGTAAAGTCTTTTAACCAACATAAGTAAGAATTACAATCCTCAACATCCATACATTTAACTATTTCTAAGCAGAAAGCATATACGGATTAGAAATATCAACATTTCCATTTAATTCTATGAGTGAGCCGCTACGACAAACTGTGAGTTACATAGTTTCTCTTCATAGACTCGTTCCTCTCATAGAACCACTCCTTTCCAAGTATTACATCTACCCTATCTAGATTCATAATGTGAATGTCTAATTTATCCTTATAGGCTTGAATCTAAATCGGTAGACATGGGACTATCCGGTCCCAAACTTGGCTTTCCGCTCCTGTTGCCAGCTTCACTGTGTATCGGTGGCTACTTTGCCTTGTTTCCACCCTTAGCTTCTGCAACAAATTAGCGTTAATAAAATAGTGTGTGGAACCATCATCAAATAAACTATTATGGTGTGGCCACCTACAACCCCCTTCATCCGAATGAGGTCGTGGGGCCCAAAAACAACCGTGTTAAACAACAATGCTCACATACAAAATTACCAGCAAAGGAAAGATCTACACTACATATGCTAGAGTTATCTGGCGTCTTAAAAGATGCCCCTTTAGCTTTCCGTTTCTTCGGACATTCCTCCGCGACATGACTTGGTTCCATGCAACAAAGCACAAATCGTCACTTCTGACTTTCATAAAGGTTTCCTGGTCCAAGGTAGATCTTTTCTTCGATTTACCAGAACCCAAAGACCCATCTTTTGCCTTATCTTTCGATTTCTTTGGAAAGAAAGGCTTCTTACACTTTATGTCGGGCAAGGCACCAGTATCAGGCTTGGCCACTATACGAGTATCATCGTATATCTTGGCGAAGCGAACAACATCCTTGAGGGCAAGAGGCTGGTTCCTTCTGACCTCTAGCTGATAGTCTCTTGAAAACCAAGAATAAAATGCAACTTTACTAAAAGAGGATCTATTCTAGTTGCAAAACGAGAATAGACCTCCTGAAATTCTTGTAAATACTGATCTAGGGGCCGGTTCCCCATATGGATCGTTGCATATTGACGATAGAATTCAAAATCATCAAGAATAGGAAGGAAGGCCGCCTTAAAGGCCTTACTAACATCTTTCCAATTCAAAGGAACTTCAGGCTTACCCCTCAAATCTTGCCACCACGTGAAAGCTTTACCTCGCAGGTACATGACAGCTAGATTGATCTTGTTGTCGTCGGAAGAATCGTGAATGGAAAAGTGCGAATTTCATTGATCGATCCACAACAAGACCACCTCCAGGGTTCTATCCTTCTTTTCCCCCAGCCGGGTTGATGCACCAATTGCCTTAGCTGCGTCAACTCCTTCAAATCATGCTGATCCCGAGAGTGTTTTGATTGCAAATTAACAATCTGTTGCTGTAGATTGTTAATTGCAAGCAATAAAGCATCATAATCCATGGTATAGGTAGATGCCGTTACCTCATGAGCAGGAGACATGGGCTGTGTGGTAGGATTAGGATCCATATCTTAAGAGCAAGAGAGGTGAATTAAGAAAGAGAGAATTGAAGAAGATCAAGAGCAACTCAAGGAAGGTAGATACAAGACTAATCTTGCTGGCTCTTTACAATCCAAATGGTATTGTCCATGGCTGCCATTAGGAATAAGAGAGAGCAAGAAGAAGGATGCACCACCACCTCCACCTCATCTTCTCATGAAAACTTGCATAGGAGAGGCATGCCTCCCTCTCCATGCTTGCCTACCCACTGCCATGTGGCGTTACCTTGCCACCTAGGCCTCCACTTGAGCAATCCTGGCCACCTACCAGCAAACCTGCCAGCTGGCGGCCAGCCTTCTGTTGGAATATCAATCCACACTCTAGAGAGAACTATCAAACAGGGCGGATAGCTCAGTGGCAGAGCATCCCATCCGGTATAAGGGAGGTCCTGGGTTCGAATCCTAGTCTGTCCATCCATATTATGATTTATGGATTTCTAACTTGGTATTAGAGCCAAGTTAGACCTAACAGTTCATGGTGTCAAAGCCATGGTTAGGTGGCCCAAGTTGTAGGGCAGATGACAGCTAGGACCCCAACCAAGTGTGGCTTGAGGGGGAGTGTTGGAATATCAATCCACACTCTAGAGAGAACTATCAAACAGGGTGGATAGCTCAGTGGTAGAGCATCCCATCCGGTATAAGGGAGGTCCTGGGTTCGAATCCTAGTCTGTCCATCCATATTATGATTTATGGATTTCTAACACCTTCAACCCCCCCCCCCCCCCCCCCAACGCTCCATAGCTATGGCGGGCCTAACACAGTCTAGGGACCCTGTCAGCAGGACAGGGCCCCATGCAGTCGGCCACGTCAGTGACACGTGGCCGACACTTGGCAGTTGCATGCTACTAGTCCTCACACTGGGCTAGGACGGGCTTACTCTATATCAGGGAGTAGGCAAGGTTGGGTGGATCAGTTAGTGTTTGCCCTACTGTGGTGTTAGGATCTATTACACTGGTATCAGAGCCATCTCCATCCTAGGGAGCTTAGTAGCAGCAGTAGAGAAAGCTGTCAGAATATAGGAAAAATCTCTTAGATTCTCAGAAAGGCATAGAGGAGAGAAATCGCTGTAGAGACAGCTATCTAACAAGAAAATCTCAGTACAATCTTGAGCCATCTGAGCGGAAATCAGAGCTGTGTTGTAGCATAGGTCCATTGCTGGAATTTTAGTGATTTAGTTCCGATTTCCGTGAGTAAATTGCTAATATCTGAGCGGATTCTGGAAGGGAAGTAATGTACAGGTCCAGCGCTGCAAATTCAGGGTTTAGCCTGATTTTGGTTAAGCAATCTCTGAAATTTAGATCAGATTCAGAGTAGCAGGGACCTGGTGGACTAGCGTTTTTGGGATGCAAGTCTAGCATGGGTCTTCCTGGCTGTTTATCTGTAGCAGGGTTCGTGTCAGAGAAAGCAAATTGACCAGCGAGCAGGGGGCCTTTCAAATCCGGAAATTGGCAGGGTTTTGGCTTCAAATTTCGTTTTTTTGGGACCTACTGAGCCGCTACTCAGACAGCGAGGGGGGGAGAGCAGGAAATTCAGACTTTCCTTGCACTTTTTTCGGCCTTCTATTCAATGTTGTCAGAGCCACAGGTCTGCTAGTAAGCCAGCGAGCAACTTCCTTCAAAAATCCCGAAATTTGAAACATTGTTTGAGCTCAAACTTGGATTTTCTGGGACAGCAGATCTGGGATTGATAGTGGAAGAGCTGACAGGGTTCCTCTTCGTATTTTCTTTGGAAGTACAGTCCTCAGAAATAGCTAAGTCATCTTTCCCTCTTTGTACAGTTGTAAATTAGTCTTTCTGACTTTTTTTTCAGAAGTTAAGGTACCTTTTTTTCAGTTCTGAAAATGACCACTCCTTAGGGACCTGATCAACCCCCGGAGAGAGGCATCGACGAACTTGAAACAGAAGCCTTGGCTTACAGTAAAGGGAAAGAACCCATGCAAATGGAAGAACAGGAACAATTCGCCGAAGAACTCGACGAATTGGTTACCAAGGAGCAGTTCCTCCATTTGGTAACAGAAGTGGATGAACTGAAGTTGGCACTGGCCAATTTCAAGTCCAGTGTGGATGACTCTTTCGCTGAACTCAAAGGCTTGATTTTGAGTTCCGCGAAAGGAAGCCTTCCCTCCACTTCTCAGTTGTCCCCTTCTCCACTTCCATCAGTTTCGGGTGAGACTTTGCGGTCTCACCCCAGTGTCTTTAAAGATTTAAAGCCTCCTACTTTTATTGGGGAAGAGAAGGATAGAAATGTAGATATTCTACAAACCTTCCTCAACAAATGGAAGAACGTTCATGCTCTTAAACAGACCCCTGACCATTTGCAAGCAATTGAGGCCAGTCTTTCCTTAGGGCCCATGGCCTATAAGTGGTGGTTAAATCTCCAGGAGACTGGGCAAACTCCCCGGTCATGGAAAGCCTTTGAAGAAGCTTGCCTAAGAGAATTCCTACCAGAAAATGAACTTGATAGAGCCTGGGAAAGAACAGTAATGGACAAGTCCCTAATCCAATACTGAGAAGCAATTTTAAAAATTAAAAATGTGGATGATTATCAAAAAATCAAAGGGTTTGTCCGAGGCCTCAAAGATTAATATAAAGTAGAGGTCCAGAGAAACTCGCCTACTACCCTTGAGCAAGCTCTCAGATATGCTCAAATCTATGATGATTCAGTGGGTAGGAAGAGAGCGAGACAGCAGCCCCTTTCTGAGCAGCCTTCTCAGAAAGACTTTCAATTTAAAAAGAAATTTTCAAAAAGAAAGGAAGAAGATACATTTAAAGGTGAAGCTCCTCAGAAACGCCCTTCACTCATACAGCCCTTAAAACCAGAAGATTCTGAGAAAGCCAAACAAGAACGTTTGTGTTGTGTGTGTATGGGCAAGGGACACACAGTCAGATAGTGTCCCATCGGGCCTTTCACTAAGAAAGATAAAAAAGATAAGAAACAAGTTCATCTTGTTCAGACTGTAAGTTTCCCCAGTGACTCGGCAACTTCCGAGATCAAAGTGTATCATGAAGATCATGAACACTGTTGCCAGCTGACCTCTGCAATGCTAGCGAGACCCTTCAGCTTTGGGCCGCATGACCTAGTACGTATGCATGGGAAAGTTGGTAACTAGTCAGTAAGAGTTATGGTTGATGATGGGGCAACCCATAATTTCATCAACTACACCCTGGTTAGAAAGCTTAAACTGCCAGAGGTACCTAGTCAGCATAGGTACATAGTTTCACTAGCTAAGGGTGAAGATAAGAAAATCTGGGAAACTATGGTAAGTAACTTAAATCCTGGTATTTAGGGGTACCAAGATGAAATAAACTTTCAGATTATGCACCTGGATCGCACAGACATTGTTCTCGGGAGAGATTGGCTCTACAGTTTAGGACCTTCCCTCCACAGAAACTATCAGGAGAACACCCTCAGCTTTCAGCATAAAGGCCGAGAGATCCAGTTGCATGGGGAGCATGATGTTCCCAACAGTCCTATGGTCTGCAGTTTAGAGCTCTGTCAGCTAATCGGAGACAACGACCATCAGGTATTCTTATGTGACTTTCAGTTTATTCCTGAAGTTTCTATTTCTAGTTCTATACAGCAGAAAATCAGTAAATTAGAAACTTTATTGTCTAAATTTAAAGATGTTTTTCCTGAAGATTTGCCACATGGTTTGCCACCTAGCAGAGAGGTAGATCATGTAATAAACCTAGTACCAGGTACAGCACCTGTTTCTAAACCTCCGTATCGGGTCAGCCGAATAGAGGATGAAGAAATAACTAGGCAGTTAACAGATTATCTTGGGAAAGGCCAAATCTAGACCAGTAGTTCACCATGGGCCTCACCAGTCCTTTTGGTAAAAAAGAAAGAGGGGTCTATGCGTCTTTGCGTAGATTACAGAGCCCTCAATAATGTCACAATAAAGAATAAATACCCTATGCCTTGGGCAGACGATTTGTTTGATCAACTCGACGGGGCTAAATTTTTCAGTAAAATAGACCTCAGATCGGGATATCATCAAGTCCGTATAAAATCGGAAGATATCCTGAAAACAGCTTTTAGGACTCGTCACGGTCATTATGAGTTTAAGGTGATGCCATTTGGGCTCACAAATGCTCTAGCTACCTTTATGACCTTGATGAACAGTGTCCTCAGACCATACTTGGGTAAATTCGTGGTCGTATTTTTAGATGACATCCTTGTCTACAACAAAACGAGGAACGAGCATCTAAAACACCTCAGAAAGGTGTTTCGACTGCTCAGAAAGTATAAGCTTTATGCTAAACAATCCAAGTGTGAATTCTTCGTTGAAGAAGTAGCATCTTTGGGTCACATTATCTCGTCAGATGGGATTAAGATGGACCCAAATAAGGTTAAAGCCATACTCAGTTGGCTGAGACCTCAGAATATTTTGGAACTTCAGATCTTTCCTGGTTTGGCGGGATATTATAGACGATTTGTCAAGGAATATGCTCAGATAGCAGTTCCTATGACAAATCTTCTTAAAGGGAAGGGAAAGGAGTTCATTTGGGAGTCCGCACACCAGGAGAGCTTTGATGCTCTCAAAACAGCCTTAGCTACAACACCAGTTTTAAAAGTCGTCGACCCCAATCAGCCATTTGGTCGAAACAGATGCTAGCGACTTTGCACTAGGTGCTGTGCTAACTCAGGGTGGACGACCAGTTGCGTTCGAGAGTAAAAAACTCGAGCCAGCTCATACTAGGTACAGTGCCTATGAAATGTAAGTCAGTTACGAAAAGCCTTAGCCAGATCAGAAAATCTGGTAGGGGACAGTGTTCTAGTTCTCCCATTGGATCTTCAGCAACCTCCACATGAACCATAGAAGATTCTTGATAGTGGAGAGACGCAGACTCGTCATACTCTATACCGAGAATATCTGGTTAAGTGGAATGATCAGCCAGTTGAGAATGCCACTTGGGAAAGAGGCAGCGTCCTTCGCAAGATTTTTCCAGACTTTGTCTTAGAGGACCAAGACGGTTCTTAAGGGGGAGGGAGTGTTACGAGCTCGTGACTAGTGCCGAACCCTAGAGAACACAGATAGGTCAGATACCACAGTTAGGGTCGTGTCGAGCAGCGTACACGACCAACAAGGCAAGACAGTGTGAGTAGTGTGCCCCAGCACGGTCCATAGGTATGGCGGGCCTAACACAGTCTAGGGACCCTGTCAACAGGACAGGGCCCCCAGTTGGGTCCCGACGTGCAGTCGGCCACGTCAATGACACGTGGCCGACACTTGGCAGTTGCATGCTACCAGTCCTCACACTGGGCTAGGAGGGGCTTACTCTATATCAGGGAGTAGGCAAGGTTGGGTGGATCAGTTAGTGTTCGCCCTACTGTGGTGTTAGGATCTATTACAACCCTGTACACGTAATGTCTAAGATATAGAATCTGAGCTCCTTATCCATGCTCCTGATACACTTGCACCCATACTCGTTGATCTTCTTAACCACACTATCATCACTGGTTTTCCTTCCTCTTGGTGCACCAATATCATTCATTCCTATCCACAAGAGTGGTGATCGCATGAGACCTGATAATTATCTCACCATCGTGATCAGGCATGTCATCGCAAAACGCTATGGTACCATCCTTCAGTCTGCAGTGAGTATAGAGGCAAAGTCTAAGAGGTTGCACGCTATGGGTCAGGCGGTTTTAAGACCTCATTACTCTACTACTGATCACATCTTTACATTTCGTTCCATCATTGAGCAGGCCAAGCAGAGACGAGAGAGAGTTTATTGTTGCTTTGTTGATTGCAGGAAAGCCTTTGACTCGATCTCATGACACTTGCTTATTTAGAGACCAGTGTTGAGCACTATTGGGGTGAAACAAGGTTGTTCCCTTACATTTATTGTGCATATCTTTGACATACCTGGCAAGGATAGTTGGGTGTTAAACCCGACTTCTATCGGACTCAATTCTTAGAGCTTGATGTATCAGGCTTCTCAGTCCAACCACAATACTTAGACGTTGGGCTATCACATTATGATTCACACTGCAACAAATCAGAGTTTCTTCACATTAGCTTGAGGTTGAGACAAGACGGTAGGGTACCCTGCATGATGATAGGATATGTTGAATATGTTCACTAGGAGAGGTTGAGACCGAGGAGCATTTCATCTTCAGATGTCCTGCTTATTATGAGATACATGGTTGATATTACTTCTTATTCAAAGACTCACCTACTACTTTATGTTCTCTCATTGCCTACGAGGATCCTCAATGTGTAGCCATTATGTTACACGAGATCGTCTCAGCCAGATATTCATGATACACAAACTCAGAATACAGCTTTCTTCACCAGAGGAGAGCTCGGGTGGATTCAAAGACGGATGATGAGGATATTCCTATTCCTATGAGAGATCGATGTCATGATCAACGTCAATGTAAATCTCACAGATATGATATTTGGACATCTAGAGGCAGAGCTTCTATTAGGAGCCCTAGGCAACATCGGAGTATGAGACATAGTCGTCGTCAGCGTGTCGCTACTATACCAGCTCGTCTGATTCCGTCAGCACGCATGTCACATCCTTTTTCAGCCATCTTAGTTGAGAGTGTTTTGCAGATCTATATACTTCTCAGTATGGGCATTTACACTTATTGTGCTTACTTATTATGAGAGTAGAGTAGAGATCTATCTACTAGTTTTGTTATCTGGTAGATGTTTGTTTGACTGGAGACATTTGTATGCTTCTTTTAGTGTTTATCACACTTGAGATGTACTTATTGTTAGCTTTTACAATTTTCACCTTGTAAATGCAATTTATTTGATATCTATGTTGATCCACACGTGTGAGGACCTGTCCACACGTGTGAAATGTCACTCATAATATTCAGATCCATTGTACTTAGATTTTATTTGAGTCAAATGTCAAATCTCCTAAATTGTAGGAGTTATCTCCTAGATTGTAGGAATCTAGAAGGTCAACACTAACCACCAATGGTGATGTGGCAAATTAGATAGATCTTATCCAAAGTGGATATGGATGAGTATAATGAGTTGTCCTACACGTGCTGGAAGCAGCCTAGAGAGAGATTATGATGATTGTGTACTTGATCCATGATGGATCCATTGTGAGCTTAATGATGAGAAACATTGATTTGGGAGCAATCTTGGTGTTTTCACTCTCTTAAGCAAGTTCTTTGTGGATGAATGCTTAGGATTTCTTAAGTAAACTTATTTTCTGTTAGCAGGCCGTACAGTGGCTGTACTTCACACGTGTGAAGCCTTTATTTTTGGTTGTTCTTGCTTGGATATATAGAAATTGTCAACTAGAAGCTAGAGTTGGATGCTAGTTTTGATATAGATCAAGATTCCAAGTTTCCAATCACTCTTATTGATCATTTGTAGATTCTCTTCATTTTGCACAAAGCATTGGTGCTAAAATCCATTTGAAGGAGGGCGACTCTAACCAATAGTTTACTTGAGGATTTGAAGTTCAAATGAGTGTGTAAAGTTCAAGTGTACTACTTCCCACACATGTGAGAGGCTGCTGGAATTGTACTTTCACCATATCTAAGTGATTTTTCAATATTTGTGCTTCAAACAAATTTGTGAGAGTGAAACTAGTGATTTGCTTTGTAAAAATCCATTGATCTCATTGTAGATTTCATGTGAAATGGTGTTAGATGTTTGATAAACCTCTAAATCATTGAGAGTGAGTTTTGAGGCTTATGTTTTTAGTTCTAGAGAGAGACTAAATCCATTCTAAACACCATAGGAAGGCATTGGCACTTCCAAGAGTCAAATCCGAGTTTTTCAATTGAATAGTTGGTGTAGAATTTGATTCCCAAGTCTCTTTGAGTTTAAGATCATTGTAGATCTTACTTCTTGAGTTAAGAGAGATTCAAGTGAGTAGCCTAGTGGCTAAATTCTGAAAAAGAGAATAGGGAAAGCTTTGAATAGTACATTTGTTGTACTTGTTACTAGTTAACAATGGGTTTAATTGGAGCCTATCTTCTTGAAGCTAGTGAGAGGCTAAATTCAAGTAATTATTCAATATGGAAAGTAAGAATGGAGTCACTTCTAGTGCTCCAAGATTTGTATGATCTTGTCCTCGGTGAAGAGGAAGAGCCTCAAGGAGGACAAGAATAAGTAAAGTACAAGAAATGATCTAGGCTAGCATTACATTGTTTTAAAATAAATGTTAGTAATGAACTTCTTAAAGAAGTTGCATCTTGTACCTCGGCCAAGGAGGCTTGGAACTCCTTGAAAGGGATTTATGAATCCAAGAACACCTCTACAATGTTTATGCTTAGAAATAAAGTTCTACAAAGCATTAGAGGTAGTGATGAGAGTGCTCAAGAGTATGTCTTGAGGATAAAATCTCTCAATAAAGAACTTTCCATCATAAGTGAGAGTATCCAAGATGATGAGCTTGTGCATATCATTTATGAGTTCTCCAATCTAGTACAAAGCTTTGCAATTCAAGATTCACTACTTTCTATTGACAAGCTCCATAGAGTGCTTGTGGCCGAGGAGAGTAGGATCCTTCATGTGAAACAAAGGATTGGTTCCTTGAAGCTACATGATGGAGATGAGAAGGCCAACTTCTCAAGGAAAGGCAAGGCAAAGTCCAAGAAGAAGATCCAACAGAAGGAGACCAAGAATGATGATCAAGCATCAAGTTCTAAAGAAAGAAGAACAAGGCCAAACAAAAGTGCTTCTTTTGTGGAAGAAGGGGCACTTTGCATCCAAGTGCTACAAAAAGAAGAATGCACAAGCAAGGCAACCTTACCCTTGAGGAAGAAGAGGATGAAGTTGATTCATCCTTGATGGCATGCCATCTACATCAACAATCAAGAGCTACTCCAATGACACATGGTGGATTGATAGTGGGGCTAGCTCCCACATGACATTCCAAAAGGATTTCTTCTCAACTCTTGTACCTTTTGTAGGTTGTAAAAGGTTTATTATAACAGCAAGTGATCAAAAATGTAGAATAGATGGAGTGGGAACTATTCCCTTAAGCCTTGGATCCTCTAAAAGAGTAGATCTTCAAAATGTACTCTATGTTCCTACACTTACTAAGAGTTTGCTTAGTGTAGGACAGTTGATGGATGATAGTTTAGATGTCCATTTTAAGCAAGGTGTTTGTTTCATTATGATGAATGATACTTGCATTGTAAAGGGATTCAAGCAAGGAAGGCTATTTAAGCTTGATGCTAATGTATTTCTTGGAAGTGTGAACATGGCTAAGGAGGAGCTTAATCAAGTGGAGCTTTGGCATAAGAGGTTGGGCCGTCCCAACCTCAAATCAATGGAGATGCTATGCACAAAGGATCTTGCTCTCGCCTTCCAAAGACATTCTCAAAGTGTGGAAAGAGTTGTGCTTGTAGCCTCTCAAAGGCACACAAGCTACCATTTGCTAACTCTTTCACTAGATCTTCTAAGGCATTAGATCTCATTCATAGTGATGTGCACTCTTTTTCTCAAGCATCTAATGGAGGTGCATTAATGTATGTATCTTTTATTGATGACTACTGTTAGGGACCTAACTCCCTTGGGTCCCAACCCTAAACTTGAGACTGGATGATGACTGGGCCTATAGACTTGACCGGTGACTTGTGAACCTACATGGTTGCCACGTGTCATGATCTAGGTGTGCACATGGCTTGGAGTCTCTCTCCTTGGAGGTATACAAGGGGAGGAGGACTCATTTGCCATCCATTTTGTCTACCTAGGAGGAAGTGGATGGAGAGCATGTGCACGGCCAGGATGTATGCTAGCTTGGGGCAGGAGATGGCTGAGAGCCTAGGCGGTGGTATGGGACGCCGTTTGGGATGGAAGTCGGATCCCGCTTGAGACGGTCACAGGCCAGGGCACGGTGGGTGGACCCGGATTAGGTCCTCTGGCGGGGTGGAACGTGAATCGTTCGGTCTCTTGTGTTTAACCGGCACCTGGAGGTTTGCAGTAAGTAAAGAGTCTAACATATGGTATCAAAGCCACTGCTTGCTGAAAGCAGGTGCGTTGATCCATAGTAGTTTTCTTGTAAGTTTCGGTGCTTTTGACAGTATTCAAATCGGGCTTTAAATGCATTTTTTAGAGTCTTTCCTTCGCTGTTTTTTTTGAATTTTGAAGGAAAAAAAAAGGTTAAAAAAATTAGTTAGGGGCCCGACAAAGACCTGCCACGTGGCACTGTCCAGGAAAGGACAGGTGGCAAGCATCTGAGGAGCAGTTCCGCTCAAATTTATGTAGCGATATGTTTCTGTGAGCCCTCCCCAGCGAAGAAAACTTGGAAGTGGTTGTTCGCTGTCTGAGCAGCAAGGGACTTCAAAAAACATCTTGAAAACTGCCACGTGGCACTGTCCAGACCTGGACAGGTGACAGGGAGAAGCGTTTTTGAATTCCGATCTCTTCCTGGCTAGCGATTGGCAATTCCATGACCCCCTCTGAGTAGAAAATCCCTTTTCGCCCGTAGCTTCTCTGTTTCCAGTGATGGAGTTTTTTGGACAGAACGGAAAACAAAGGGGGGGACTGAGGGCCACCTGGCAGATGGCCAGGTGGCTGAGGTGGAAGCCTATGTGGCAAGGAAAAGCCACATGGCAGATTTGGAGCAAGCATGGAGTGGGAGGCACACCTCTCCTATGGTTGGTCTCACGAGGAAAAGAGGTGGTGGTGCTGGTGCATCCTTCTCCTTGCTCTCTCTTATTCCTTTTGGCAGCCATGGACAATACCATTTGGTTTGTGAAGAGACAGCAAGATTAGCTTTGTATCTACCTGCCTTGAGTAGCTTTTGATTCTCTTCTATCATCTCTTTCTTAATTCACCTCTTTACTCTTGTAAGATGGATCCTAATCCTACCACACAGCCTATGTCCCCTGCTAATGAGGTTACTGTATCTACCTCTACCTTAGATCCTGATGCTTTGTTGCTTGCAATTAACAATCTACAGCAACAGATTGTTGATATGCAATCTAAACACAGTCGGGATCAGCAGGAACTGACGGAATTGACGTAGCTAAGGCAATTGGTGCATCAACCCTTGTACACTCCTGAAGTTTTTGCTGGGGAAAAGAAGGATAGAACCCCGGAGGCGGTCTTGCAATGGTTGGATCGATGGAATTTGCACTTTTCCATGCACGATTCATCCGAGGATAACAAGATCAATCTTGTCGTCATGTACCTGCAAGGTAAAGCATTTACCTGGTGGCAAGATGTTAGGGGTAAGCCTGAAGTTCCTAGGAATTGGGAAGATTTTTGTAAGGCCTTTAAGGCGGCCTTCCTTCCTATTCTTGATGATTTTGAATTCTACCGTCAATATGCAACGATCCATATGGGGAACCGTCCCTTGGATCAATATTTACAAGAGTTTCAGGAAGTCTATTCTCGTTTGGCAACTAGAATAGATCCTTGACTGGTAAAGTTGCATTTTATACTTGGTTTGCCAAGAGACTATCAGTTAGAGGTCAAGAGGAACCAGCCTTCTGCCCTCGAGGCGCCAGAATATACGATGATACTCGTATGATGGCCAAGCTTGAGACTGGTGTTTTGCCCGACGTAAAGGGTAAGAAGCCCTTCTTTCCAAAGAAATCGAAAGATAAGGCGAAAGATGGGTCTTCAGGCTTGAAGAAAAGATCTACCTTGGACCAGGAAACCTTTATGAAAGCCAGAAGCGACAATCTGTGCTTTAATTCATGGAACCAGGTCATGTCGCGAAGGAATGTCCAAAGAAACGGAAAGCTAAAGGGGCATCTTTTAAGACGCCAGGTAATTCTAGCATATCTAGTGTAGATCTTTCCTTTGCTAGTAATTCTGTGTGTGAGCATGGTTGTTTTAATACGGCTGTTTTTGGTCCTCATGACCTCATTCGGATGAAGGGGGTTGTGGGTGGCCAAGCCGTAACAGTTTTATTTGACGATGGTTCCACACATAATTTTATTAACGCTAATTTGTTGCAGAAGCTAAGGGTGGAAACAAAGCAAGGTGACCACCGATGCACAGTGAAGCTGGCAACGGGAGCAGAAAGCCAAGTTTGGGACCGGAGAGTCCCACGTCTACCAATAGAGATTCAAGCCTATAAGGATAAATTAAACTTTCACATTATGAATCTAGATAGGGTAGATGTAATACTTGGAAAGGAGTGGTTCTATGAGAGGAACGAGTCTATGAAGAAAAACTATGTAACTCACAGTTTGTTGTTCTTGCATAGCGGCTCACTCATAGAATTAAATGGAAATGTTGATATTTCTACTCCGTATATGCTTTAGAAACAGTTAAATTTATGGATGTTGTAGATTTATGTTGGTTAAAAGATTTTACTTACCATGAAGAGTGTACTTTGCAATTTTACAATCTCCAAATGGAATTAATGTCTAATAACCTAAAGCAAGAAAATTCACCAGAAGATGAAATCTTTAGGAAACTTAGGCAAGAATTTAACGATGTTTTTCCTGAGCAGCTTGCTGAGGGTCTTCCCCCCTCTAGGGGTGTTGACCATGGTATTAAACTGATTCCGGGGAGTTCTCCTATATCGCTGTTTCCATATAGGATGAGTACTACTGAAGAGGATGAGGTTTATGGGCAACTGCAAAATCACCTTAAGATGGGCCTAGTAAATCTACCTGGGGGGCGCCTGTGCTCCTTGTTGATAAAAAAGACGGAGGCACTCGTCCTTGTGTGGACTTTAAAAAGTTAAATAAATTAACGATTAAAAACTGTTATCCCTTGCCGCGAATGGATGAGCTGGTTGATCGATTGCATGGTGCAAAGTACTTCACCAAAATCGATTTGAGATCAGGATATCATCAGATTCGCATAAAGACTGAGGATGTTGAGAAAACCGGGTTTAGAACTAGGTAAGACCATTACGAGTTTCTGGTTTTACCATTTGGCTTGACAAATGCTCCAGCGACTTTCCAACAGATGATGAACGATCTTCTTCGTTCATATCTGGGAAAGTTCGTGATAGTGTACTTGGATGATATTCTCATCTACAGTAAGACCTTGGAGGAGCATGAGGAACATCTTAGGACTGTCTTAAAGTTACTTAGACAGGAGAAGCTTTTTGCCAAGGAGTCCAAATGTGTGTTCTTTCAGAAAAGGTTGCTTTTACCTTGGTCATGTTATTTCGGACCATGGGTTGGAAATTGACCCAAATAAAGTCTGACAAGTACGTGAATGGCCTATCCCTAAAGCCATCCGTGAGGTTAAGTCCTTTTTGGGCTTTACGCGGTTTTTTCATAGATTCATCTTAAACTATGCATTAAATGCATTGGCCTTGACGAATGTCCTCAGAGGGGCTAAAAGAGTTAGTCGGCACAATAAGTTCAATCCTCTGGTTACTTGGACTGAAGAGTTTGATCAGAGTTTTGAGAACCTCAAATACAATGTAACTACAGCACCTATTCTACACATAGTGGATCCTAACAAGCTGTATGTACTTGAGACGGATGCCAGTGCCTATGCTATAGGCGCAGTCCTATATCAGGATGGTAGACCGGTTGCTTTTGAAAGCAAGAAGTTGGACCCTGCTCAAAGGCGGTATTCCACCTATGACAACATACTTTTTGTTGTTATTCATGCCCTGAAGGTTTGGAGACATTATTTGTATGGCTCCCAGTTTACCATAGTTATTGACCATCAAGCGTTAAAGTATATTAACGATGTGGTCGACCTTAGGGGTCGTAAGGCCAGATGGCTCCAAGAATTTCATTATGACATTGAGTACCGGAAAGGTACTTCTAATAGTGTCGCGGATGCCTTAAGCCGGATTGGAGAAGTTAATCAGTTAAGCTGATCCAATCTGAGTTATACTTGTCCTTAAGAGATTTGTGTAAGACCGATAGGTACTTCGGTCGTATTTGGCTAGATGTCCTGGCAGGTTCTTCTAGATCTAGTGATGAACTTGGAATGCAGGATTCCAAGATTTCTCCTCAGGACAAGGTATTAAAGAGACTATTCTATTAGGAATGGGTTACTTTTCCGGAATGGAAAGGTTTGTGTCCAGAAAACGATGATATAAGGGCCCAAATCCTGCATGAATGTCATGATAGCCCGTGTGCAGGGCACCCTGGCTCACAAAGGATGCTTGACTTAGTAAAAAGGAACTTTTATTGGCCAAACTTAAAAAGTCAAGTGGAGGCATATGTTCGTAAGTGTGCACAATGCCAAGTTAATAAAGCTGAAAGACTTAAGGCAGCTGGTTTGCTAATGCCCTTGGAAATTCCCGAAAGAAAGTAAGTATTTCCATGGACTTTGTGGTTGGGCTACCTTGGACGGGGAAGCAAAATGAGGGTAATCGTTGACAGGCTAAGTAAAATGGCGCAATTTATACCAACCAAGCAAACTGTCAAAGCTTCTGAACTTGCTCAGCTTTTCGTTGAAAAGTTGTTCAAGTTGTTTGGTTTGCCGAATGACATTGTTAGTGATCGAGATCCAAAGTTCACTGGCAAATTCTGGCAAGCGGTCTTTGAGAAATTAGAGACCACTCTAAGTATGGGGTCATCAGATCATCCTGAATCGGATGGTCAGACAGAGTATGATGCTCTTATGGAGAATCACACATGGAAGCTTGTGGATCTTCCTCTGGAAGAAGACCACTTGAGTGCAAATGGATCTATAGATTGAAGTACAACCAAGATGGAAGCATCAACAAATATAAAGCAAGGCTAGTGGCAAAGGGGTTCTTGCAAACCAAGGGAGTAGATTTTGATGAAACTTTTACTCCTGTTGCTAAACTAGTTTCTATAAGGTTGATCATTTCTCTTGCAACTACTTTCAATTGGCTTGTTTTTCAACTTGATGTGACTAATGCCTTTCTAAATGGCTATTTGGAAGAGAAGATCTTCATGAGGCAACCCGAGGGCTTCATCAAGGAAGATCAAGAAGAAAAAATATGTTTGTTGCTAAGAAGCCTTTATGGGCTTAAGAAAGCACCTAGAGCTTGGTACTCTAGGTTGAATGCCTTCTTAAACTCTATAAATTTTGTTGTAAGTGCTTATGATCCTTCTTTGTACTTAAGATGTAATGATGGTAAAGTCATCATTCTTATTTTGTATGTAGATGACATTATCCTTATTGGAAATGATCATGATGGTATACAAGAAGTGAAAATAGCATTGTCTAAAGAGTTCAAGATGGTGGATCTTGGTGTTTTTCATTTCATACTAGGAATAGAAGTATCAAGAGGCAAAAAATTTGAGTTTTATTTGTCAATCCAAATATGCATCTTCTATCTTAGAGAAGTTTGAAATGAAAGATTGTAAAGGAGTAGATACTCCTATGGAGCAAAATGTGAAAGTCTCTAATGGTGATGATGAAGCATCCTTTGAGGACATCACACTATATAGAAGACTTACAGGCTCCCTTATCTATCTTACTATAACTAGACCTGATCTAAGTTATAGTGTAGGTAAGCTTAGCCAATCTATGCAAAATCCATTGATTTGTCATTGGAAAATGCAAAAAGGGTGTTGAGGTACATCTCGGCCACCAAGAACTTTGGCATTTTGTATCATGGATCTAACCTTGCTTTGAGGGCATATTCGGATGCTGATTTTGTAGGTGATAAGGTGAATAGGAAGTCCACAAGTGCTTTTGCTACCTTCCTTTGTGATGGCAATGTCTTGGCTTTCCAAAAAGCAAGACATAATATCTCTATCTTCAACCGAGTCGGAATACAAGGCCTTAACATCAACAACCAAGGAGGTCTTGTGGTTAAAGAGGCTTTTGGTGGAGCTACAAGTCATGGAGGCCGAGGAGCAGCCAATCATATATTGTGACAACTAATCAAGCCAAGCATTAGCAACCAATCCCACATTCCATGCAAGGAGCAAGCACATAGAAATTGCTCACCACTTTGTGAGGGAAAAGGTTCAAGCCAAGGAGATCAAGCTACAACATGTATCTTCTTCAGATTGCCTTGCTGATCTACTCACTAAAGCCCTGCCAAAGGCTTCATTTATCAAGTTAAGATCAGCCTTAGGAGTTGTAGATAGATGTACCATAGATGTATCAAAGTAAAAATTGAGGAGTGTTAGATTTTACAATTTTCACCTTATAAATGCTATTTGTTTGATATCTATGTGGATCCACACGTGTGAGGACCTGTCCACACGTGTGAAATGTCACTCATAATATTCAAATCCATTGTACTTAGATTTTATTTGAGTCAAATGTCAAATCTCCTAAAGTGTAGGAGTTATCTCCTAGATTGTAGGAATCTAGAAGGTCAACACTAACCACCAATGGTGATGTGGCAAATTAGATAGATCTTATCTAAAGTGGATATGGATGAGTACAATGAGCTGTCCTACACGTGCTGGAAGCAGCCTAGAGAGAGATTTTGATGATTGTGTACTTGATCCATGATGGATCCATTGTGAGCTTAATGATGAGAAACATTGATTTGGGAGCAATCTTGGTGTTTTCACTCTCTTAAGCAAGTTCTTTGTGGATGAATGCTTAAGATTTCGTAAGTAAACTTATTTTCTGTTAGCAGGCCGTACAATGGCTGTACTTCACACGTGTGAAGCCTTTGGATCATTATTTTTTGGTTGTTCTTGCTTGGATATATAGAAATTGTCAAGTAGAAGCTAGATTTGGATGCTAGTTTTGATATAAATCAAGATTCCAAGTTTCCAATCACTCTTATTGATCATTTGTAGATGAAATTGAGTCCATTACTCTCAAATTTCACACTTATTTGGTCTTATATGCCTTTTGGATTCAAAAGACATTAATAAAGCTCTCTCTCTCTCTCTCTCTCTCTCTCTCTCTCTCTCTCTCTCTCTCAACTCCATATCCATGTGTGAATACTGCATGGATGCTTCCCCAGCATCCTTGGTTCTTTATAGTACCTCCTACTTGGGTTCACTGAAACTCAAACATCATGCTTGTAGAGCAGCCCTTTTTCTAGAATGCACAGGAAACTGCTTTTTTAGTCTCATAGACTATGCATTGTGACTTGGTACTTTCTCGCAAGATCTTCATGATTGGCCCTTCTATTGAGTTGCCACACTGGTAGCTCAAGTTACTCCACTGGGGATGGTCCCAAAAACTTCGAGTTGCCGCCTCAGGTTTCATGTGAGACAATTCAATTGCTGTATGACAGAGAGAGGTGGCCCCTTCTAGCTCTGCTTCCAACGGAAACTGCCATGCCTTGTGCTAGTCTGAACACCAGTTTAGTTACAAAAGTTGGTTGAGGTTGAGTATGGAAGTGAGGTCTTGGAAGTTTCTGGAACTTTCAGTGTGTCTCTAAAACTTTAGCATTCAATTGTGAATGCAAATCCAAATTATCGGTTTCTTGCATCAAGTACTCAATGTAGCTTGTAGAGGAATGCCTTTGCAAGTCACATTTGAACTTCTTAAAATAAGACACCTTACATTTGAAATTGGGGTTTATTTAATTTATTGGTAGTCTGGGTTTATAAGTGTGGATTCACTTTCATTTAAGGCATTTAATATGGACACAAAGCGCTGGAGTAAAGCTGTGACTACTCAACAAGCTGTTAAATTTCAAGTACTTGCTGAAATTTTGTTTTTATAAAGAGACAACATAGTTTAGAATTATTCTGATTTTCTTATCATGTATATGTTTTTCTACCAACTGAGTGTAGAATGGCATAAGGAATGTTTAGTATTGTGTAATCATGTAACTTGCTAGTTGATTAAGTCTAATGATAATGGCTGATGGTTAGAGTTGCATTTCTAGCGTTAATAGTTTTTGGGATGGCCGTTCTGGGATATGTATTGCCACCATAAAAAAATAATTATTAGTGAGATGAAGGGTAGATGTGTATGCTTCTACTGATAATTGACTGCCAATATGATGCAGCATAAATTGGGGAGAGGCCCTCGGGTCAAATTGCAACAATTTATGTCTATCACTGGAGCGAGGTGATGAATTCGTAATGACTTCTATCAATTTGATGTTATGCTGGTTCTCATGTATTTCGGTGCATTATGTGAGAATGACTTGCCTTATTATCAAAACAACCTGTTCTTTTTCTGTACAAAAGGAAATAGAAGTTTGTAGTGAGAATTATTTACTCCAAGTTGGAATTGCTGGCTTTATGTGAAGGTGTAGGAATTTGCAATAGAGGATGCAAAGGTTTAACACTATGTAAGTTTGTCACAGAAGCATGAAGGTTTTGTGGCTGGAAAAAAGAATCGTTTTTATTAAAAGAAAATAAATATGAACACAGTGTGAAGTCGCTCAAAGCAACCTTGCATCAAACTCCAAAGAAGTTCTAGGACGCATCCATACACTTCTCTTAGCTTCACGGTAGATAATATAATCATGGGATGATTGTACGTGTCCACTGACTTATAATTCTTTTAGCTAGGGCCCTTTGACATTGGATCATACTTTAGGTATTTATACATGGCTACATCAAATTTGCAATACTTGGATCTCTAAGACTTTAACTGTTTGACTATTTAGTCCCATATTCAATACACTCTAACCTTTCCCCCTTAATGGTTATTTGTTTTCTCTGAATTCAATAGACTCATAGTTTCCTAAACTTGTCCCATAGTTGCAGCGAATTGCAATTTTTTTTTTTGAATGTTAGACAATAAGTTGGAGTTTTGCAGCCGAAACCATTGGAGACCCGTTCAATCTGATACCGGTTGGGTCAAGTTTACAGCATACAAAGTTCATTTCTTATAAACAAGATCGCACCTAACTGCCCGAAATCAGACCTGAAACTACTAGAAACCCATCAAATCTTAGTCCTCTATGTTTTCTCTTTCTATTGATACCCATATTGCATGTATTCACAAAAAGTTAAAAAAAAAAAAAATTGTTTTTGCAAATCATGATTCAAATTGCGGATCTAAAATTGCCTGTGTATCTATGACTTAGTCTTGTAAATCGCAATTCGGATCGCAGTTCTAAAATCGCCTGTGCATCTATGAGTCTTAGTCTTGTGCATACAAGGACTTATAGTAGAAATATCAGCACAATCTTCTTCGTGTATACCATAAACAAGTTTTACTTGACCACTCTGATTTCTCTCTAGTAAAGTGATAATACATTTCAATATGCTCTATGTCTTTGAGTAATCTTCACAACCACATTACTTCAAACTGACCATAAGTTTCACTTCTATTATGACTTCCAAGGTCCATTCTATCTTGTTCCGGTTACTAGTTTAATTATTGCTCCAGTCGTACGTCCACATGGTCATTGGTCTGTGGTTCAACCAAATGACAATGAGCCAAAGAATCAGTGGGCAAAGTTACATATATAATATGAGAGGTACTCATGGTAGCAGAGTAATGGTTGGCAACTGTGCACCTAAAGGGCAAAGCTTCCACTGGGATTCTACCACAAACAAGATACTTCACATTTATATGTGAGTTCTTTCAGCAGGATCTTTGTGATATTATGTTTGGTCCACAATGATTTACATACTTGGGAGATACTTACATGACCTACAGAATGTTATAGATGAGGTTCAAGTATAAAGACAATGACCACACATAATTTAGATGGGCTGCTGAGTCACAAGATGTTTAAGATGTGCTGGAGTTTCAAGATGTCTTTCATGAGGCGCATTTACGTGCAAATGAGACACAAACACGAAGATGAGCCATGTGAGGTACACAATTAGGCCTTTGATACATATGAGAAATAGTTATTTATAGAGCATGCACAATCACATGCACTTCATCATTTGCAAACTTTGATCTTGTTATTGTTGATATGTTATAGATGGATCAATAGATGACTATATGCAATACATCCTTATCTAGGGCAGCTGTAGCTTGTTGTACATGAAGTGTAGAGTTTATAGATATAGACCCAGGATTGTGTCATGAGCCACACACATTTCTAGAAGATATATAGGCAGTGGTTCATCAATTCCCCTTTTGTTTCTTCATCTCAGGCAAGGGTACAAGGGTACTTGCTCCTTAGGGAATGGGAGATATGTGAGTAGCCAATGTGAAGAATCCAGCAAATTCACATGTGTGGGGAACCACAAAAGAAGTGTGAATGATCTTTACCATGCTTTATGGTGGCACACAGATCACTTGCAGAGTAATATACTACAATCTACCAACAGATCTGAGGCGAGAGCACAATCTAGAATGCTACAGATCAAAGCTACATTAATTCCTCACAAATAGGGAAAGTACACAAGCAAAATAATGTATGAAGAATACACCAATCTCGAGTCAGAGAGAGAATACCAAAAACAAGCAAAATAGCATGAGATCCAATTTTGACATTATGACACTAAGATAGCTTGATTCATCATTAGAAATGTGAGAGAACCATATGTACATATATAGGAGAGCCTTAGCTCGTGGTACTACTAGCACGTAATCACCAAAAATGATGTAAACTACCGCCCCCAAAATCAACATAAGCAAGATAGATATGTTTTACAATTCTTCACACCCCTCCATAAAATATATCTATCTGATGTTGATAAAGATCTTTTGTGTGGATTCTTTGTTTTGCATTTGAAGTGAAGATCCAAAGAATCCATCATAGCAGCACCCTTACCATATCCACGATAAGATCTCTTTGCTAGAAATCTTTTTCAAATGCCTTTGAAAAATATTCCACGAATCTGCTACTATGTCGATATGCCTCCTCCATGCTTGATACTGATCTCGGATTTGAGAAGTCCACATGCATGAAGATGGCTGCACAAAAAACTGAAAAATCCGAGGCTTCCATGCCGCCTCATGATCACAAAGATCATAGATATAAAGATTAAGCATACTAGCTTCATTAGTCCAAACACTATGAACTCTATCCACAAAGGATCTAATCTTGATATCAAACTTTCATGAAAGCAGATGCCTAATTGATATGCAAAATAGGAGCTAGTGAAGAGCAATAGTGCTCTTGATGACGACGCTCGAAGGGAGAGCTACTTATCATATATGGCACACTAGTGTTTACATCTAGACCTTGGCTCATATAAAAAAGAAATTGCTACCATACTCAAAAGGGGGATTGGATTGGAACACGGTCACTGGACCCTAATCTTTATCTTCTACTAAAGAATGTATACATATATGGAGATTGAGAAGTGTATTTTACTCCAAAAAGTGAGCGAGCAACAAGAAATATTTCCAATAACAAAATTTGGTCATAATGCATGTAAATTGTTGATGGTTGCATCACTCCATGTCTTTTTCAACAATTAGAATCTTTATTCATTGCAAACATTTTTTCTCATATTTAGCTTGTTAGTTGTGTTTGTGTTTTGCTAGTTAAGAAGTATCGAAGTGAATCAGATAAGTCTCAAATATATCTTTTCTGTAGTAGAAGTTTATATCCTATCATATGCGTGCTTAGGAACATGGGAATTCGGCTGTGGTTCTTCATATTATACTATTAAGTATTCACATAACATGATGCTGCTTGCGTCTTTAACAAAATTCACAGCGTTTTTTCTATTGAGTACAAGCATTTCCAATTTAGGAAGTTTTGTTAATGGCGAACATCTTCCCCCTTGTTCGTTCATCGATATAGTTTTTTTCTTATTTAAGAACGTTCTTTCCTTGGCTTATTAGCTCATTCAGAAATTTCTCTAGATTTTGTGCTTCTTTTATTCTTCACCCATTTAAAGCTAGTATCTTTTTAAACTGATCTTGGAGAAAGAGCTTGTGATTCACTTATCATGATAGTTCACCAAATCAAGTTGTGGACTGATAATCTACACTTAATCACTACTGTTTACATCTTGGATACGTTGCTCTGATGATTTTTTGGTTTCTATATATTGTCTACAATAGTTTAATTTTATGCTCTCTTTATGAAGAACACTAATGCTTGTTAATATCTGTAGTGAGAAAGCTGCTCTATTTGCATTACATGGAAGTGATTGGAACTTGGACGGAGCCTTTGACCTTTTCTACAATCAACCCCCATCACGACCCATGACTGATCATCGTCACTTGGAAGAACTCTATACACGTTACAAAGGTGTTGCGTTGTTGAAGCTCATCGTATAGTGATCTCTTGAGCAAAGCTGGTTATTAAGGTTTTGCACAGTTATGGCACTTTGTTCTTCAATCAATTCGTTTAAGATTCTAAAAAGCTCTTGTCCAGGCTCTGTTATTGCAGGTTGTTGCTTTTCTTAGTTTCAGTTTTGATTGCTATTCAATTTTGAAGTTTTGTCAAAGCAAAAGCAAAGAACCACTTGATTTTGAACTTTATGAAAATTCTTATTATAAGTTAGATTATGGTAGTTTGGCAACATACATAAAAAGCTTAGCTTTTAACAAAGTTTTATATATTGATCTGGTCAAAACAATATGGCAATCAGCTTTGCACTTGTTCTGTTGGAGCCGATTGTTCGCAACCTTCCCAGGTCCTTTTCTCTCTTTCCTGGCCGAAATGAAACTTTTCAAAGGTCGACTAATTTTCTCTCTTCTTCAAGCACCCAATTTTTTATATAGAACTTCTTTTGATGGCAGGGCTCCTTGTAGTTCTTCAACCATAGTACTTAGTTGGGAGCAAGGTTGAAGCTCTCTTAGTGTTTGGGAAAGGATGAACCTCTCCCAGTTTTCATTCAGCATTGTATCCATTGTCATCCTTGGAGTCCACTATGTTTACGAAGCCTCTTGCTTGGAGTCAACTAGATATTGTGTTCAGATTGAGAGTGCTTCGAATACTTACACTTCTCCTCAGATAGAGTGACTGAGATGGCATTGACAATAGGTGCCTTTTCCACTGCAGCATTCTTCTTGACAATTGATGCTGACTATTCGGTCTCTTCTTGGCATATTCAAGCTTTTGCGAGCTTGAATCTTGGCTGAGGTCTCTATGTCTGGAGAACCTCGGCAGAACTCCTCATTGACATGTCTTAGTTTGGCAACCTCTTGTAGAGTAAAAATCTTCTTTGTCATAGACTTGTTATGGGCCCATGTTGCTATTCAACTCTTTAGCAGTGAACCTTATGATTTGGGCCAGGAGGACCAAGGTAGAGTCACGCTACTTAGCTAGCATATGGTACTGTAGATCAGATCTTAGATGTACAAATTTCAATGGGTATCAGCTTGATTTCATTCTCATTCTCAATTGAATTTCAGATTTGTCATGGTTATGCATTGATCTGATCAGCTTATTGGCACTCTCTTTGATTCATATCAGTGTTTTTGTGTTGTTTTGCTCATAACTCTAATGATGTTCTTTTCTCTATTTTTCTCAGAAGCATGCCTTCACCTTAAAAGGTCCACTTCTTATTTTTAATCAGAGAAATGGCTGAGAGTGATTTTTTGTCCTGGTTTTTTCTCCAACTGATACATGTCATCTATTGGCATTTCATGAAATATTCATTTAATCAATTTTGATACTTTTGCATCTTTGATTTGAAGCAGGGATGCGTGTCCGGGGGGTTTTGGCCATTTTTGCGCCCACGTCCGACCCCTGGGTGTGGGGTCGGGAGCGTCCAATTTTTCTTTTTTTTTAAAATACACTAAAAAATTAAAAAAAAAACAAAATTGTGCGTCCACCCCCGGACGCGCCCGGGCGCGACTCGCATCCGCGCCCCCCATCCGCTTCCTTAGATTTGTAGTATTTTAACTTTTATGTGATAGACCCTAGCTACTAGAAACTGTGAGTTAATGGACAATTTGAAAAATGTGTTCTTTTCTGGATATTATCAAGCTTGATATTTCATTTAAAATGTGCAGGATGCTTTGGCACCATATGTAAGTTTTTCCACCAATGCAATTAGTTGGTGATGTACTGAGTACAAAAAAGTGAAAATGAGACGTTTGGCATATGAGATTGAGATATGGGGCCACAAATCTGGAAAAGAATCACTCTCACTTAGTCCAACTTAATATGGAATCTGATTGGCCAAAAGGCTGCATGTACATTTTCTCTTTGCATTGCCCTTGTGCACATATGTACCTGTGATGTAACCATTACTTAGTGATTGACGAAAGAAAGATTTGGATCTGCAACACTTCAGCCTCAGTTTTAGAAATCTGCATGTTGGCCAGCTTATGAAGAAAACAGAAAAAGTTAGGAATTTTATTTTTATTCAACTTAACTTTTTGTACTTTTGTTTAATGGCGTTCTGATGTAGCTATGAAATGCGTTTCAATTGAATATCACCTCTGGCATCTTCAGCTATTGAACTTGTGGTTAGTTGTAATGCTGCCAGAGGTTCATTGCTGCAAAGCCGTACTTTTGACTGAATTCATTTTTCTGTCAGTGTAATTAAGAGTTGTAGCTGCTGACTTAACAGGTTGTGTATCTTTCATGCTTTGCAAATGGACATGGGTGATATTATTTTATCATTCTTTCTTCCATCTTTAGACCCGATTTCCAAGTAATCCATAATCATCATATACCTGTATGACGCATGCACATAAAAAAGAATCTGATATCTACCCCTCGTCTGCAGCAGTCCTCCCTTTCAAGTGCGACCTGAGTCCTTGAGCTCCACATTTAAAACTGACTTGTACGTCAGTGAAGAAAGTAACTGTGAGGCAAAGCACTCTATTGGTGGCCCCTATTCTTGTTCCCTTTATGTCCACCTTAGTTCGTAATTTTGAGATAGATGTTCTTGCCGCACAAAGTGCATCATCTTTCCCTTTTTTTTTGTTTTTGTGATTTTGGAATATCATGCTCTGGTGCTTTTCTCCCTTGTCCAAAGCTTTTGGGTTGTCTGGTTTTGGACTGGTCCTTATGCAGATATTTTGTTTTCTTTTGTAGATGCCTTCTCCGATATGATTTCTGTGGATGGAATCACTTTGTTTTGTGAAGATTTGAAGGTATGGGATTCCTGCTTTCTTGATTCCCTTCAGTTGATTTCATTTGCCCCTGCAGCAGATGTCATTTCCCAGACTTGATTAAGATATACATTCAAAGTCTGAGCACTTGAAAAATTATCTGGGTTTTCTGAGCACTTGAGAAATTATCTGGGTTCTGCAATGAGGCACATTTTAGTGGTTGTTTTACTTTTTGAGTCAGACTAAGAAATATCAAGGTTTTTTTGGGTCTGTACTGGAAAATCTGCAAGTTGTTATAATTGAAGGAAATTAAGCACAATAGCTCACATATTGATGCCTCTTCATGTCCTTTTTCTGTTTGGATGATAGAGTTTCAAATTTATGGTTTTTTGCAGGTGGATCCCGGGGACATAGTCATGGTAAGCAGTACATTTCAGTTGCTAGTTGGTTTAGTTGTATGGAGGAGGATGAAGAGCGTGAGAGTTTCTTCGATAATTATTTTTATATACTTTGTCAAAAGATTCTCATCGTAAGTGCTCTGGGAGGAAAGTGAGCGCTGGTTGTTGAGCATTTACACTGGCTGAATTTTCCAATTAATCAAGTTTTTGATGTAATGCACAGTCTACTGTCTGTGTGCTGAAATTGATATGGTTATGAACATCATTGCAACATAGCATGAATGAAACTTGAATGTAGCATTAACAATCACTGCAGTAATTTCTTTCCAACAAAGAATGAAGAATAATTTAATAAATTGCCTTGTTGCCCCCTAGGTTTTATCTTGCTAGTCCAATTGTTGTTTTTTTCAATCACAGTTACATATGTAAGTATCTTAGTTCAACCCTATCTATTTGAAAATCTTGATAAAGACTCAGAATCTTTGTTTTTTATAAAGGACTCTTACAATCTGCTTGTGAAGAAGGTTGCTTCTTGAAATAATCGTCAATATATTTTCAGATACAGTTACAGGACTTGAATTTGAATATCTTTGGGAGATTGTGGTAAGTTAGTCAATATAAAAACCCCTTGAAGAATCATTTTCCTATGAACGTCATATGACAAATGAAGCCTTTGAAGACGTTGGAGAACAAGTATATGAAACTTGGGAAATATTAGCATTCTATGGAATTGGTGGAGATCTAGGAGTACAGCATTTCATGGACTTGACATTCTTAGGCTCCATAGTAGTGCTTCAGCATGAAACACTCATTCTCTTCAGGCTCCCTCAGTAATTGTTCAAACTCCAGCCTAGTGCCCATGCCCAAGATCGAGCTCCTTGAACGCATGTAAAGTTTATCCCACATTAGCAAGTTTATATCCATTAGTCCAAGCTCAATCAGGTTAAAGAGCAATAGATGTTAGTTTAGCAGGGCCAGGTCACTAGTAAGATTCAAATCTGGTGAGGTTCACTGAAATATGTCTGTGGAGGACTGGATTCAGGAAATAGTTGAAGCCAGCTGTGGAAAACAACAATCTTCGTCGAGTCATGAGTGGAACTGCAGTCATGCACTCTCCTTCCATGAATTGGAATTGCGAGCATGCACTCTCCTTAGGAACATGGAACCACCTTGTTTCTGGATTGATGTTCCTTCCTTAAAGGGGGAGGTTATCTTTACAATGCAAAAGGATACAGATTATGGTTGATAAAGAGGAAAAATACAGCACATCTGGGCTCAACCTTGTTGGCTTTAACTTGAACTTGGCCTTTTTGGGCCATTGCTGGTTATCCGGATTCAAGAGTAACTTTTACTTGTTTCTACACACTACAACAATCGTCATGATTTGTCAATATCCTCTGAGCTCTCCTGTTGAGCTCTTATGGCAAAGATCATTCTCCTCCTCTTTAACCTTCTCAACATACTCACCTTCTGATGTCTCCTCTTCCTCGCCTTGACTACTCGTCTCTGAGGGCATGAGAGCTTACTAGGGCATGAAACAGGGAAAGATTAGAATTTAGATGCTAACTGAAACACTATGTCTAGTCATAGCATACTATGGATAATGCACCTGTAATTGGTTTTTGTTTCTGGAAGGCCAACTTTCAAGTACGCAAGCTATCTATTCTGTACAAACTGAAAGTTTGCAACAAGTGGGCACACCAATCTGTGTGCTGCTTTTTTTGGTGGGGAAATTCTCCATGTTCGCCAGCCATTTCATTTGCAATAGTGATCAAATCTGCACTATTGATCTTTCCTGTAATCCCAAAATAGCATGGTGTTCTACTTAGGTGCTTATGATTTAATGGCAATCTGAAAGATCTTAGCTCTTCTTATGGTTCGAATCAGTAAATTGAATTCAGTTACTTTTTATGGACAGCTCGTCATTTCCTGGCATATGAAAGCTGCAACCATGTGTGAATTTTCAAGACAAGAGTTCATTGGAGGACTGCAATCTCTTGGGTGAGCAACTGCTTGGTGGGCCTAGGTTTGATACTTAAATAGATAGGCCATGGTTCATAGGTTTTTTGGCAATCTAATATCAACATGGTTGGACATTGTTGCTATGTTATTCTTGCTAGAAATCATTTACATGGTCTTTACATTATAGTATCTCGAATTGGCCCTCAGTTAGTACTATCCATTCTTGTTTTGTGTGCCAGGGTAGATTCAATTGATAAGTTGAAATCTCTTCTTCCTACTCTGAGAGCAGAGCTTAAAGATGATCGTAAGTATTTTTGAGTTTGAACTTTGTCAGTCCCACTGATTTGTGGCTAGTGCGGAGAGACAGAAAGCATGTACATTTGGAGACCAATCCTCTGGAACGATCAACATTGTCATGTCATCACTATTCTTTTTCTAGCTAGATTACTTTCTGTATTTCACATAAGTATCTATTCCATTGCATCCATTGTGGGTCATTATTAATTATTTACTACATCTCTAGTATCTTGTTTGCTCTGTGATCCTTCTCTTCCTGTGGCTTCTAGAAGACTGTACATATGACAGTTTTAGTGATTTTGAGAACATAATGATTAAGCATCTACTGCTAAATTTCGAATAAAGTTCTTCAATAGGCATGCATTGCTAAATTTTCGATAAAGTTCTAGTGATTCTGAATAATAAACAAGCATGCATTGCTAAATTTTCAATCGTAAGCATATATTTTACCATGGCAAGGGGTATGATAGTTTTTGTGACTATATTCTAGACTCTAAGAGTAATGTAATTTTTCATGCTTACTAGCTCCATTCTGAATTTTTTGCAGACAAATTTAAGGAAATATACAACTTCGCATTCACTTGGGCAAAGGAAAAGGTGCTGATAGCTGCTACTCTTGTAGTGCCATCTTGATTTTTTGGCCCCTTTCTCATTTGATACATTTTTTACTGAAATATCCATGGTAGTGCAGGGTCAAAAGTCTTTAGCATTAGATACAGCACTAGGGATGTGGAGACTACTTTTTGCGGAACGCCCTTGGCCTCTTGTTGAGCACTGGTGTCATTTTTTACAGGTAATTCAATCATGAAGCTCTTTCATTCTTTAGTTTTGTAGTATCTGTTATGGACGACTCTGTGTAAACGAATAACATTATTTTTATCCAAATAGTGAGAAAATGTAGCTAAAAATATTCACTTGTATCGTATCCTTCCTCCCCATCTCATCTATGTAATGTTAATGCACTGAACAATATATTGATTGCTTCTGATTAATTATATGCGCTTTTTGCAGACTAAGCATAATAAGGCTATCTCAAAGGATACATGGTCTCAGCTCTTCGAATTTAGAGTGAGTCTATTGTGTGTGCTGGTAATTTACGATTGGAAAAAAGTAGGGATGATGATTTATAATTCCTGATGTCTTGGCAATTTACTGCAGCTTTATCATTTCTCATTGTTTTTCTGAAGTCTTCTGTGCTTGTGTGTACAGATTATAGATCCTTTGTTATCTAACTACGATGCAGAGGGAGCATGGCCATATCTGATAGATGAATTTGTGGAGTATCTGAATGAAAAGAAATTTATACAATCTGGAGTATTGTAGCTATTTGGAGTAGTAAAGTACGAGAGATAGCTACAGTGTGAAAGCCTAAATTAGTAAATAGCTACATAAATCACCTAAAAACATAGGAGTGTTACATGGTTGGATTTCAGTATGATATCAATAATATTTTTATTCTATTGTTTCATTTTTAACCTGTAACATAATTTGACCAACTTGTCAGGACTCGGGTGCAATATAACTTGCTCTCACGAGTCACAGGTTCTTTTTGTATATGGGCTTGTGGTAGCTATTATGAGGTTTCAGTAGAACATTACTTATTCAAATTTGGTATGTTGTTGTTTTTAACTATCAAGCAATCTTGTGAAGTGCACTCATGCAACTTGGGACAGAGCTAGAGAAACCCAAGCATGTGGGCCATAACAGGAACTTCCTTTTCACAATAGAACTTGACCTGAGCTCTGCAGATTGTTTGCCATTCACGAACCAGAGACCTGCACAACAGCTGCCCAAACCTGACCACTTTTAAAGCTCTTGGCATTCACACATGTCATACTCTTGCTTAGGAGAAGATAATGCACAACTTAGGATAGAGCTCAGAAACCCAAGTGTGAGGGCCATAACATCGATTCTGGTTGATGCAAAGAAGAATCTTCTTTGCTATAATATGAAGGCCTGTGACTTTTTGAAAGCCATGACAACAACTATTTTTGTGAAAGGAAGTCTCAAGAAGCTTTGTTTTTTGGGAAAAAAATGAACTGATAATTTTGTGTTATCCTTTCACATTGAGTAAAACTGATATGCAGTCTCTCTTTGCTCTCCCTTATTGCAAAGGGGCTCAGCCTAGTTCTGACATTTCTTTGTGCTTGTACCTAGGTTAAAAATATAGACAATCCAGAAAGTTAGTTTCAAATAGCAATGAATAAATTTAAAACTTCCACAATCTCATATCTTGTTTACATGATGTGGATGTTGTACATTATTATTCCACTTATGCATCTTCGTATTTATTCTACTTGATTAGCAAGTTGGTTTTGGGACGAGTTTTAACAAGAGGAAGATGGATACAAGGGAAACAAGAAATTTGAAATAACATCAAAGAAAGAGGAAATGAGGTGTCGTATTACCACATTATGAAATTAGCTTTGTTGAAAGGTAGGAAATGGAATATTTTGAAAATGAGGAATTTTTTTTTCTAAAGTTGGAGATCCAAAGTTAGAGCAAATGTAGCACGCCCTTTCGTGCTATTATTTCACAGCTCTCATTCGTAGAAAGAACACATTTCTCACTAGGGCAATACTTTGTCATGTCTTCCAATTTGGGCTTCAACATCATGTTCTAGCAACATTTCCTTGGATTAGAAATTTGCTTAATTCAAATATAATGACTTGGAAAGTGGGTTCTCTCTTGTGGGCATGATAATTTCAATCAACATGGCTGACTCAATTTGTTGATATCTTGGAGGGATGCCCTTGATGTTGGACTTCCTTGCAATAAAGGTGAATGGTGGTTGTGGGCCATCTTGTAAGAAAAAAAAGGTTTGAAAAAAATACAATGAATTACAATAAAAGTTATTTAGTACTCTTAAATTTAGTTAGTGCACATCACATGCTTGCATCTCATTCCATCTTGATGTATCTCACATCACATAAGCACCTCTTGAGATTGGCACTTTTGTACAATAATGTGCAGAATCCAATGGAGATTGAAAAACATGTGAAGACTTGGAAATTGATGACACTTTCATATTTCAAGATTTGGTTAATTCCTTGCAACAATGTTTTTTAGGCTTGGTGCTTTCACCCTAAGTACTTTTATCACTTTGGCAACATAATGTTATTAATCATCTCTCACTTTAGATTGGTGAAGGCAATTACTTTTGTTGTAATATTTTTATTGTATAGTTGCTACAGTTCATCTCTCGTTGTCTTTATTTTGGTGATGTAAGTTTGAATGTGCTCGCCTTGTTCCATTCGGGCACTATTCAACTTTGACTTCAAAAACATAATCCTTGATAGATTTGATGTCTTGAACTGCTCCTTTAGTACATCCCAAGCGTCCTGGCATAACTACATTGTTGATGTGCGTAATGATGTGCTCTTTCATTGACAAGTTGATGAAGGTCAATGCTCTCCTTGCTTTCATGTCGAATATTTTGATGTCCATTTCATTTGGTGGTCTTTCCTCATCCCCTGTGACGACATTCACATTTCCTTCTCAATTAGAATGTTTTTCATTTTGAATTTCCATGCCACATAGTTGGAAATTCCATGCAATCTGCTATTCTCACTCAAAAAGGATTCTCTCATGTTCGCCATCTCCAAATTGCCTAAAATTATAACTGTAGGCTAAAAAGGATATTTCCAGCACAATAGCGATGTCAGAAGCTCGTTTTGATGACTTGATAAAATTTTGCACCAAGGTCCCTTCGTTGCTTAGGTGGCGATTCCAAAGCCAACTTCGCTTTGGACCGCAAAATGCTTGTTATCACACACCTCTCACCACACGCTTTCTGAAAGAAAAAAAATGAGTTATGGAGTCCATTGAGCGCTTTCTCCATGGTAATCACTCTGTTTTGCGATATTGTACTTATAGGTACAGTTTGGATGCCCTTCGTTTGGAGTTCGTCATTTGGTCAAAATAAGCTTAGGACTTCAAAATTAGGACTTTTTCTTAATTTTTGAATTGTTTTTTCAAGCTAAAGAAATCCCATCCTTCATGAATTTCAAGGCCTTGGTTCTTCTTCAAAATGAAGATTTTTAAAAAAGTTAAAGGGTAATATGCACTTCAATGCCTTTCGGGCCCTTTCAAAGAGATCTACATCGTTGATCTTAGGAAGCTTGATCTCAGTTGTTGAAGCAAGCTGCAATCTGCACCATACATTAGTGTGGGACCATATCTCATGGCCTTAAATGTTTTTGCATGCCAAAACTAACTCTCCAAGCCTCTAGACCCCTTAGTACACTATGCCATCAACGCTCTCTCTCTCTCTCTCTCTCTCTCTCTCTCTCTCTCTCTCTCTCTCTCTCTCTCTCTCTCTCTCTCTCTCTCTCTCTCTCTCTCTCTCTCTCTCTCTCTCTCTCTAGTGTGAAATCCATTCTTCTCTAAAAACAACCAAAATTTTGAGAAATCTTTGAAAATTTCTATGGATGTCTAGCGACCTCCTAGGACTTGCTACTTGTTCTTATGACATTCAAAATGGTGATGAGATGACAAAGTTATGATCAATTTTGTGGAAAAACTATAATCCACTCCCTGTCTTTTCAAAAGACCCATTGCAATTTTCACAAATTTTGATCCAGTCTAATGTTATGCATAGGCTAAAGTAGCCAATACTGAACTCGACAAGTCACCCTATACCTGAATCAATGCACCGATGCTTCGCTTCTCGCTTATTGATCACCATATACCTCGAACTCTCTAAAAAACATTTTCCCAAAACTGAATTTTAATAACTAAAAGAAAACTCTTTTAAATATGCCAGTGCCATTACTAGGTGTGGTAGCCTGTAGGTAATATAACCGTTATACTAAAAGTTCCATGTGACATCTAGTGATGAAGATCAACAAGCCTAGGTCATCTCTCTTCAATAACAACATTGCTCTATGCTCGATACCAAGTTAAAATTCATGTCGAACAAGATCACAAATTGGCATAGACTAGAAAAACTCTTAGAAAGCACTCTCCAAGCATAGCAAAATGACCTTTTTAAAACTAGAAGCACTATACATATGTAACTTTCTTGTGGCAAGACTCGCTGATAGACCCATAAAAATCCACCATCATGAGTTTAGGCCTCCAACCATTAATAATGACCATATGCACATGAGGGCCCCAAACCCCTCATAATCATAATTAACTTACGAGTTGTATTGATCTCTAGCGGGACACGCTATCCGAGACCAATTGTGGGCATGACAACAATAGAGTGCTAGCATGTATTGGAGAGTCAATCAACCAAAGAGATCTAGTTCAAGTTGTCTTGAATAGACTAGATGAATAACATTCTAATCTTGTTCAATCTTATGCAATCCATAATCTCCCTTCATTGAAGAGCCTACAAGGAGTTCTTATGGTCGAAGAGAGTAGGCATGCAACTGTGTTGCCTAGAATGGGACAACTCACTCTCAAAGATGAAAAGGACGACAAGGCTCTTTTCATTCGTGGAAAAAGAAAAGGAAAAGCAAAAGGACCATTCACGAAGAAGTAAAAGCTCCTCAAAGATGAGGGTGATTATCAATCATCACCTTCTTCATCCACCAATGGAAAAATGGACAAATCCAAAGTAAAGTGTTACTTTTGTGGCAAAAAGGGACACTTTACAACCGAGTGCTTCAAGAGGAGATATGCACAAGGAAGGCAAGCAAAACAATAAAGAATGTGATGATCCTCACATTGAGGAGGAGTCACTAATGGTGTCCAACTTCCAATAAACAAGCCTCAAAAGTGGGAAACGTGAAAATTGCAAATACTAGCTTGATTAGCCATGTATTTTTGTAAATAGCCCGATCCCACACATGTGGATCTTGTTACCACTTTTGAAGTATAGGCCTAGATTACTTAGATCCAAGTCATATATATTAGATTGCCCATTTGGTCAAATTACCTAGTATTTAGGATCTATGGAAAAATAGTAGATGACCATGTGTCTAGGTTGTTGGAAAAATATATTAGATAAAGAGCATTATTAGTCAAAAATCTATGTTGGATGACCATGTGTCTAGGTTGTTGGAAAAATAAACTATATATCAATCGAATAACTATTTGACAATGATAGTTCGATTAACTATTCAACAATGAAAGTTCGATAGTCGAAAGTAGAAATTATAGTTAATGTAATAACAAAACTAACTCGATAGCATAAACACAACTTATTATTATTCACAAGTGTGAAAAATGAATGATAGAAAAATATTGCTTCCTTGCCAATTATCAGACCTCAATCATAATAGCATGAATAACAAAAACAGTGGAACAAGACAATATGTCGCATGTGAGAGAGATCTGGTAACCTCTCTCATAGAGCTAGAAGTGTTGGAAGATGTATGACTACGCCTATAAAAAACGAACAAAGCTATCATGACAATCGTTCTTTTAGTAACTAACTTTGAAATCAATCTGTCATGTCAAATTCTGAAAACATCATTCGTTTCTCATCTTTTATTAGTTCGACACTGTTGCTGAAAAGAAGTGTGTCGTCCATATACAAAGTGATAATAATAAAAGATTGTTGCATTGACTTGAAGTAGACGTTCAAGTCTGAAGCACTTGGTTCATCTCTAGAACCATGCTCTAGCATATTGCTTCAAGCCATAAACTGCTTTATGGAGTTTATATACATGATTATTTTTGCCTTCGATAATGTAATCTTCGGGCTATATCATGTACATATTTTCTTCGATAACTCCATTCAAATAAGTTGTTTGTACATCCATTTGACGTAACTCCAGATCGGTTGTAACAGCATATGACAATAGAAGTTTGATTGAACAATGCTCGACTACTGGACTAAAAGTCTCAATATAGTCGACATTTTATATCTGCGAAAATCCTCTCATGAGAAGTTGAGCTTTTCTTCGATTATTGCTTCCATCCACCTTGCCACCCTTAAATTAAAGGGCAATGTTGAAAATGCTCCCAACGTTTTCTAGATACCAAAAGCTGCCTTTCAAACTTAATCTATATGGTGGTTTTTGGCCGCCCTTTCTACGCATGTGCCTTCATGAGTAGGTTGTACCCAAGTGTGTGATTAGGTTTCTTTTGTAATATGATGTGATTCCAAAGGATTTGATTTAAGTGAGCCATTATTGTTGAAGTATGATGAAATTTGTTGTTTGAGAAATATTATCATCAATCTATAGATTGATTTCATATAAGTATGAATGTAATGTGATTATGAGTATATACTTATACTAATCATGGGTAATGGTTTCATGCTTAGTACATGTATATGTGGATTTATCATTTTCTTGTTCAAATTTCTTGTCTAATGTTTGGTGTCGAAACCCATTACCTTTTAATACTTTTTTGTTCAATTTAACGATAAGAATTTAGAAACTAATTGTCAATGTGTGCATTTTTCCATTTCATAAACTAGAATTATGCATTGATATGATGATTTCAATATCTTAGTTGCCACTAATATCGTTGAGATTGAAAGCTTTGAAATAAGAACAAGAAAAGCACACTTCAAGAAAAAGGACTTCAAGAGTGGCACTCCTACATAAAATGCATAGTTCAAGAAACTTGGACTCTATCCAAAAAAAACAAGAGGTATGCAAATATACATATTTTATTATAAAGTAGGAACACATTGAAGTATAGTACAAAGAATGTTTTTGATAGTCTACATTATGTTATTCTGTAGCTAGAGTCGACTCTATATGTGCTAAAACTTCTTATTGTCTACTTCATCAATGTGAGGCAAGAAGCTCGAAGATTGCCACTTCTTACCTATGTTGCAGCGGATCGCAATCCACTGCAAAAATGTTCCAGATCGTGCGATCCAGAACATCAGCGATCCATGACTCGGATCGCAAATTTTATATATATATATATATATATATATATATATATATATATATATGTATGTATAAAAAGGAGTAATGGCCAATTTTTTTTTTTTTTGAGTTTAATACTAACTAAATCAGTTTTGAATGGTGTTCAGATGCCAATGGTTTACAGATCAACTGATTCTGTTTTTTGTTAGAAAATGATAGAAAGAGTTAGAAGGAGCCTTCCTTAGATTGGCGGAAATTATATACTTCTTTTGGAATAGCTGAAACAGGAGGTTCGGGGGGCTACCGCCCCCCGAGAAACAAGGGGTCCGGGGGGCGGTTTAGGGTTTAGGGTCCGGGGGTCCGAGGGCTGCCGGTAGACCCCGACCCCGACCTTGACGGTAAGGCCTCTTCATGATTTGGCCTTCCAACTCCCTGAGTGAAAACACACTTTTTGGGGTTTTGCACCCGAAACAGTCGGCAAACTACACAGTTCAAATTTCTGAAACAATATGAAAATGCAGCCAGTTTTCTTAAACCATCTACTAATGTCCAGATTTATAATCAATGTAGCCCGCAGCCATCTGAAACCAAGCAACAGATCTGCATAGCAATTGCTTTTTTGATATCCTTTCACATGATACCCATATTGGCAACTATACAAAAAAAAAAAAAATTGCGTTCCGAGAAACCCTAATGGGAAATCCCGGAACGCGGACTGCAACCTTGCTTCTTACATGTAAAGAGATGTTAAAAAGAACGTGGAAAGTTTGAGGGTGGGATTTATCACGACACGAAAATTGTTAGAACCTTTGTTTTTAGCTTGTGGTAAGCTATCGTGGTCTTTTCAAAAAGCTGATGTGTCTTTGCCATGTGAATTATTCTAGCACAAAAAAGCATCTTATTTTTTCCTCAGTCACTTTGTTTACTTTTATCATTTTCCAACTTATAGAGAATCTATAATGCTTCCATGTACTTATACCCTTAGTATGGCTAAGAACTCTCTCAAGGCATAACGAATTAAGCAATTTTAAATCTCCAGGAGATCCATATAATCCTCTTATAATAACTTAGTACATATTAATTATGATTCTCAATCATTAACACTTACAATCTGAATCATAATTTCATTAATCAAAATATACTGGATTCCTAAGTCATACATAATCATTCATCATTAGAGAATACATGAGTGTACTTCAAAAACACACAACTCAGGAAACATAAGAATCAAGCTAAAGTCTCTTTTCACAAGGCTTCTACTTCACCATTACCACCTGTAATTGCAATAAACGGGAAATATTTCAGCTCATTCAAAATCCAACATCAAATCAAGAAGGAACTATTATTATCTCATAATAGTCTGCATCAGTACACTCCCTTCGAGACAATTATTTTGGGTGCCAGCTTACAACATGAATCGGATCAGCTCTTGATGCACTTCTGTCACAAAGAAGATCAGTCAGACATGTATGATAAGCATAATTGCCACAACATACTAGCAGGATTTGATCTTTGCCTGACGAGGTAGAGAGCCAGTAGAGACTAGGACTTTCTGAATCATGCAGCACACTATGTTAAGCAATCTTGTTGATGACAGTGTTTAAAGCTGAAACAGTTTCTGCGTAGTATTTTTCTGCCTCAGGCAAGCTCTTGGATCGGGCTGCATAGTCCAACTGCACAGGCAGGAACAAATAATTTATGCCACATGATATAGTTCAGCTTCAATAGACTGATACCAGTGCCATAAAAACAAGCAAGGTCATCAAAATGAAATTGGGCTCTCACCTTATCAATGGTCTCAAAGAGCTTGCTTGTAAGAGCCTTGAGAGACTTCTTTTCGTCTTTTGGTTTGGATGAGATGACGGTATTTAAATCATATCTCAGATAAGATGCTCTGTTACGCAGATCATTCTGTACATAAGGCCAAGCTTTCTTTGCTATTAGATTCTTTACTCCGACAATTTCTTCAGCTGATTCCTTGATCCGGGAAACTGCCTCCCCTGGTGTGAGGGGCTGAATGAAGAAACGATCTTTCAGAGGTAGATCAAGGTCGCGGGCCTGATCGGCATTTTCAGTGCCAGCTACATCCCAGATCAAGTACATGTGTTAGACTTCGTAAAAAAATTCTTAATACTATAAGGGCTAATTACATAGAGCACAAAGCATACAAAAGAATTAATTGCAGGTAGAACGACTAGACCACTAGTGAAGAAAAACTGTAGCAACAAAACAAGTAAAAGCATACGAAGGCCGCCAAAAGGAGCCGGAGGCCCTGCAACTTTGATTTCAGTGGGGGCAGCGTCGGCTGTCTTTGCCATTGCTCCAACCGCCACGGTTGCTGCCAAAAATCCCAGCATAGAACGCCGGTTTGATATTTCGCCTTCGCTTTGCTCAGGAGCTACCGTACTGCTGCATTTTGTGGGCGTCGACTTCTTTTGATTAGAGATGAAATTATAAATTTTGGGTGCGCCAAGAAGTGTATTACGAGAGGAGCTGCAGCAGCGCAACCCTCCTTCCAATGCACTAGGCTGCGAGATGACGTTCAAGCCAGTCATTGAAGCTACTGCGTTCGCCATCGCTACAACGATATGGATAGTAGGAACGCAACTAAAACTATAATGAATCAGGGAGGGAACACCGAGACCGAGACCGAGTCCGAGACCGAGTCCGAGAGAGAGAGAGAGAGAGAGAGAGAGAGAGAGAGAGGATAAGGCGATATAGCAATGAACCAATGAGCGGCTGTCCATATTCTATGAGAATAAAAATAATATACACCCCTTTTTTCTGAAGATAAATTTGATTTCAGAAAAATGAAATGGGAATCTGCAAGTTTAGTTTACTCATCTTGATTTGTTACCTTTGTCAAGATAGCATGTAGCTATTAACAATAATTCTCTTGAAGATGAGGTGTTTTTTTTACACGTGTTCTTTAGTTGTAACATGCTTTTTTTCTTGGAAAATTTAAACTTCCAGACTTTTAAAACTCCTTCATTTTTCACTCTACAATGCAAAATTCACTCCTTTTAAATCACCTTGTTTTGAAAACAAGTGAGCTTTGAACTTTTATTTTACATTTCTATACTTTTGTTAGGTTCAAATCTTTTAATGTTGAATTTTGCCATACTACATGAAAGCATGACAAATAAAATTAGTATACCCTAGTCACACTCATGTGGCTTTAGAGTGTCCAAATTTGTTAGCAATCATTTTATGAATTTTCCCTTCCAGTGTTCTCTTCCCACATAAATCAATAAATTACTCTAGTTAGAGTTTTAACATGAATGTGTTCACCAACCATTCTTGTTTGTGTTTGAGTATAGTTCCCTTTGAAAGGGTAGATATAGTAGTAAGCGAGAGAAGATGGTGTCATCAAAGGATCAAGAAACAAGGTATGGATGCATAAGATTGCAGTAGGAGTAATTGAACCTAGCTCAATGACTTATAGAAGAGCCAAAGTAGGCGTTGATGCTCAATGTACAAGAATAAGAAAAAATCATTTTATTGGTCATAGTTTTGGTCACTATTCAAGGTGCAACAACGGAAGCTTGTACTTAAAGCTAGATCATGTTAGCTGATTGTTGGCCAATTGTATCAACAAGGGGTGGATAATGTTATTCAAAGATGTATCCTGCCTCATGAGACATCATGTCCCTCTCACATGAAGCAATGGGAGGTGGACACTTTGCAACATGTGTAACATTACGCAAGATTCTACAATCCGACTGCTGGTGGCCAATAATGCATAAGGATACTGAAACTTACATCAAATATGCGATGTATGTCAAAGGGCAAGCAGACGAACGAAGGCAAATTTTGAGCCGCTACATCCTGTATTGGCTCAAGCGCCATTTGAGAAATGAGGACTTGATTACATCGGCCCTATTCACCCAGCCACTCATAGTACTTGAGCCCAATATATTATCGTGGCTACATATTATCTTACAAAGTGGATTGAAGCCAAAGTAATGCACATACCCAATGTTAGGTCCACAGCTATAGGAGAATATTATTGTGCACTTCCGATGCCAAGTTGAGATAATCAATGGACAAGGGACTCACTTTGTCAACGAGACCATCAAGGTCTTATTGAAAGAGTTCTTCATGACAAGCTACATGCTGCTCTGTGGGCTTTCGAAACTCCACTGCAAAGGCAGCACTTAACAAACAATGTTTCAACTAGTGTATGGCCAAGATGCAGTAATGCCAATGGAATTTTTCGTTCTACGATTGGATGATATAAGATCTCTCCGCCTTCATCACAAAGCGCTACACAAGTTGTGTGAAACACGCTTATTAGCAGTCCATGCTCTTGTTACAGAAAAAACATGTTGCAAGGATTGGCATGATCATCATCTTTACAAGAAAGATCTCAAAAAAGAGGATTTGGTCCTCATGTATAAGACTAAAGGGATCAAAGGCAAACTCCAGTTTATTGGTGAAGGCCCTTATCACATCACCAACTTTCTATCGCAAGGGATCGGACACCTTTTGGTACTCCCATCAACGATAGGCAGTTATGCAAGTATCGGCGATCGCCACCTTTTGCTACTCCCATCAACGGTAGCCGGTTACCCAAGTATTGGTCACCACCGGCTTTCCCAAACACTTTATGAAGAGTTCAGGATAGACTCATCATCCAATAAAGCCTTAGGGTTTACATAAGTGATATATATCCACGCTTTTCCTGGCGGATTTCATCATCGACAAACTTCTACTACAGCAAATGCAAGTAGGTGTGGTGGAACCGTCACCTATTTAGGTGGGGGATACTGTTGGGCACTTAGTGGGTTACGCCACTAAAGTACTATATAGATAGGCTTACTACGTGGGCCTCACCATAGTACACTATGCATTTAGGAGTAATAACAAAGGCAGTCGAAATCGAAAAATCAACTAGTTATTTAAATGTTGCATGCTTTAGGTGTTGGGTAAATAATGACTACTAAATGATACATGCATGTATAGGCACAATTCAAATTAGCGTGTCAAAATGATTCAACATCATATTTTGTATTTGCTTCCCATTTGCTTCTTCTTTCTATTTGCATGTTGTTAATGATTTCTAAGAGAGTAGAGAGGATAGGAAGTAAGCACCTCCCTCATTGTATTCTATCCTTGCTCTTCTTGCTTGTGGTTAAAGTAGGGTGGTTAGTTAGATGTGGTTAATGTAGGTGTGGTTAGAGTGGGTTTTGCAAGCTAACTTCGCAAGGGAAGCACTATTCCCTTCGGAACGAATTGATGCGTGACAGGTGAACCGAGGCCGCTACAATTTTTTTGGCACCGTTGTCGGGGAATAGACTATCATTTTCTTGCTTTTTAGCTTGCATATATTCATCATTTTTTGCTTGTGGAATGGATGTATGGGGGATAGTTTGGAGTAAAGGATAGATTTGTTGTTTTTTCATGATTTGTTGTTTGTATGATCTGTGGAGAGGGATTGAGAGGTGAGAAACATCAGATCCTAGCACCCTATCCCTTCCATAGATCCTAAAAATCAGAAAAAACCATGTAGTTTTGACAAACTGTCCAAAAAAGAGCCAAAAACACCTGTCAGACCTCATAACTTTCTGCTCTAATCAAACCAACCTTCGCCCGGCAATACATTTTGCCACATCATCTGTACCTACAATTAGTCAGACGAAGGTTATTTCCCAGTCAGTTTGCCAAAATTGCCAAAAAAAATAGCCAGAAAAATGAAAAAACCTTTGTAAAAAATGTCCAGAATCTCACAGTAGTCCAAAACACCCCAAACAACCTTCACCCAGCTTCATTTTCAACATCAAAGTAATCTTGGAGGTCAGAGAAGGTTAATACTGAGTGTACGGTCTCTGGCGAAGATTCTTAGATACCAAAAATAAGAATTTGCCATCAAAACCCTCACCAACTTCAATATCTGCAAAAGTACTTACTGTAAACCTTCGCCAGTTTGCCATTAGTTACTTTTCCATGTTTTCTAGCTTCAGTGAAGTCGGTGAAGGTTAATATTGAGAGAAAGTGGTCAGGCGAACGTTCTCAGTGCTCAGAAAAAAAATTTAAGTCCTTTGAACCTTTGCCAACCTTCATAAACCTTCGCTAGTATATCATTAATCTTCGTCGAGCTCAAAATAGTCATAAAACATTGTTCTGAAGTATCTGTGAAGTGGGCGAAGGTTAATATTATCTATAACTAGTCCGGCGAACGTTCCCAGCTCTCAAAAGTGCTAAATTGCCTTCTGAACCTTCGCCATACTGTCACTTGCCATGAGAACCTTTGTCTTGCCAGCCCTCTCATCATCAATCTGTACTTCTCTGCAAGTCGGCGAAGGTTAGTCTCCAATCAAAAGGATAGAAGCGAAGGTTCCCAGTGCTAATCGCGCCCAAATTGCTTTTAGAACCTTCGCTGAACCATCCTTCGCCAACAAGAACTTTTGCCGAGCTCCCTAAAGTGGTAATACACTGTGATAAAACATATATCAGTCAGGCGAGGGTTTTTGTTAAGAAAATCCAATTTTTTTTTTGTTAAAACTACTAGTGACTTGACTCGTGAAATACTTGTTCGATTTATACAAGTCATACCATTTAGTGTTGGGGGGGCCAGCACAGTTCCCCAGACCCCTACGCTGGGGCCTTAGTGGGGAGGCCCCGGACCCCACCCGCCCCGGCACCATCGAGGCCATCTCACTCACGATTGTTGCCCACTGCGCCGTTACAACATCCATTTTTTTTTGTGTGATCATCTCCATTCAAATCTGTGCCACCATCCATCCATCTCTCTCAAAAATCATTTCAATTGCTGTCCAGTATTGGACCTTAGAGAGTTGTGCTTAGCTCTGGCATGGGGTACTGGGTCATTTATTAGGAGTGGCTGGACTGACCTCTTTCGTGCTCCTTCCATTCATTTCTATCATCATTCACTGATCATCACCCGAACAAGATCCACTCAGATCCATTGTTGCCAAAAGCTTCTACTTTGTATTAAATCTTCACAATGAATGAGATTGAGATCTGGTAGAATACTATCTACAGAGAATCCAGAGCTACGTCAAGTAGCAGCAGAAGAGATCCAACCAAATTAGCCAAATCCAATGGATCAGATATTTCTATTCCAGCGGTACCTCTCCAGACAATCAGAAAATCTCCCAGATTGGAATTGCCCAAATTTGATGGATCCATAGATCCTATCAGATTCACCATAGATCTCGCATGCTTGCCCATAGATCTGCAAGAATCTGATAGGATCTGTGGATCCATCAAATTTGGGCGATTCCAATTTGAGAGATCTTTTGATTGCTTGTAGAGGTACCACTGGCATAGGAATATTTTGATCCATTGGATTTGGCTGATTTGGTCGGATCTCTCCCGTTGCTGCTTGATGTAGCTCTAAATTCTCTGTAGGTAGTATTCTACCAGATCTCAATCTCATTCACTGTGCAGATTTGTATTTTTCGAGGTACATTTCGAGGTATTTCGAAGTACTTTCGATGTATTTTCAAGGTGCTTTCGAGATATTTTTGATGTATTTCGAGAGTCAGTGTCAATTTTTCGAGGTATTGCGAGGTTTTTCGAGGGTCAGTGTCTCAATTTCCGAAGAGACGAATTTTTGGAGATTTCAATTTTTGGAGGTATTTTCGAGGTACATTTCGAGGTACTTTTCGAGGTTCAAGGTATTTTTCAAGGGTCATTGTCGCATTCTTCGAGGGCCTCCCCCTCCAGAAAATATTTTTGAGGTATTTTTGTATTTCGAGGTATTTTCGCTGAGGCATCGGGATATCGCGAGATTTTCGCGAAGCCTTCAGTAATTTTCGCGAAACCTTCAAGGAAATTTTCGCAACATTGTCCCTCCCTTTAAAGTGTCGCATTTTTTCCGAGGGTCAGTGTCACGAACATAACTGAAGCCTTCACAAAAATCCCCTAAGACTTTGCGAGGATTCGCCGATTTTTTCAAAATTTTGTGCGATTTTTTAGGCCTTTTCGCGTTTCGATGTATTTTCACGAAGGCATCAGGATTTTCGCGAAGCCTTCAAAAAAAAATTTTGAGATATTTTTGCGAAAGCTTCAATGATTTTCGCGAAAATTTCACGACATTGGCCCTCCCCCTCCAGAAAAATGCGACATTCCCCCTCCCCCTCCCAAACAATGCGATACGTCGACTGGCACATTTCGGCCACGTAAACACATACATCTTCCACCCGTCAACGAGGACATACTAAATTTCCAAATCATCGAAAAATTCTCCTGTCAACGAGATACTCAATTTCCAAATCATCGGTCGTCGCCTAGATCGACCGCCATTGCCCGTCAAAGACGAGCACTCTTTACTAATATATATATATATATATATATATATATATATTGAGAGAGAGAGAGAGAGAGAGAGAGAGAGAGAGAGAGAGAGAGAGAGAGAGAGAGAGAGAGAGAGAGAGAGAGAGAGAGAGAGAGAGAGAGAGAGAGAGAGAGAGAGAGAGAGAGAGAGATTGTTGTTGTTGTGATATCTACTCATGCACACACTTTGAATCGGAATTTAATTTTTGACATCAATAATTGAAATGCTAATCATTATGCCACACTCTCAAGACAACAAAAATTATAAAAAATTAATGGAAAATTCAAGAAAGGGTCCTACAAGCGTGGTGGTGTCTGTGGGAGGGCCCTGGAGTGTTGGTGGTGGAAGACATGATGATTGATTATCGGTATCTCAATTTGTCAAATATGCTAATAGAAGCCCATGTCTCTTCATGTCTACTCCTACATGTCAGGCTCTCCCTGATCTTCCTACTGACACCCGTCCAAAACATGCACTGATCGCCACAAATTTCCAGCCTCTCTGATTCCCTGCAAGCACATAGCATCAAACAAAAACACAATGGAGCTGGATGTGTCGTCTCCTCCCAGCCTTTGTTGCATAGATTATGATGAGCAATGCCTCTCTCTAGGCTCACTTATACACAATCCTCAAGCACCCCTTAACCCTAACCCTTCCTAAATCTCGACACATGGCCAACTCCATGCACAGTCGACACTTGCCACTTGGCAGTACCCTGACACATAGGCAAGTGAGTAGACTGACATGTGTCACTCATCCATTGGACCAAATGTCCCAGTGGCATGTGACATGTGTCATGTTTGACTAGTCAACCCTGACATGTGTCACTCATTCACTGGACCAAGTGTCCTAATGAGCATATGACATGTGTTACATTGTCTAGTCAACTCTTCTACTTTTTAGGAGGTCAGTCCAGCCACTCCGAATTAATGACCCGGTACTCTATACCCAAGCAACATGCGACTCTGAGGCTCAGAAACATCATTTACAGCTTTATTTACATTTTTGTTACGAAGGTCACCACAGGCCGGTGACTTAGCCATTTCTATATTTACAAGAAGTACATCTATAAGTAAAAACAGTAAACAACCGGGACATGGAGTAAAAGCTGTACCATCCTTTTCCCCCTCAGGTAACATCGTCCGCGATGGCAAAGCTAGGGTACTGTGCATGCAGACTGTGCGCAGTCTCCCAGGTAGCATCAGAAAGAGGCCTGCCATGCCAAACGACCAAGTACTCACGAATCAAACAGTTGCGTAAACGCCTCTCCCGCCTATACAATACCCTCGCTGGCCCATGGGTTACTTCTCCCTGCATGCAAACAAACCATCAGACAACAAGTTATCATTGTTATGTAAAACTCGTTTCAATCTAGAAACATTAAATACAGGATGCACTTTACAAGTTTTAGGAAAATCTAACTTATAAGAAACATCATCCAGGGTCCACAATAACGCGGGAACAACTTGTAGCATTTGCCCGTCTTAAAGGTCTTAGAGTCCTTGGGTACTTGGAGAAACACCATGTCTCCTACCACAAACTCTCTAGGCGTGCGATGCTGATCAGCGTAAGACTTAGCTCGATCCATCGCTTGCCTAATATTAACCTTCGCTAACTCAAACATTTCATTGCCATTACCAGCGATCAATTGCAGCTATCATTCTATCCAGATCAATCATTGCTTTCCAAAAGATAGACCACAAGAAGCGCATTTCAGACTATGGTAATAGATACATGAGCACTGGTTGTTCGTTGTACAGCTCATAGGGAGTGAGTAATATTGCGTTTGCTTCTTGTACAAGCTCCAGTACGCACTGTAGATGGGCATGTCCAGTGTCTCCCTATATTTGTCAGCATTTTCTTGTACGGACGCATTGCCTTGTTTGAGACTTGACCATGCTTGCATCGCCTGGTTTTTCTCATCTAATGGCACCCAATTCTCAGCAAACATCCGCTTAAACTGATCCCAAGTTGCAGGCACCAGATTATCCTTCTCAATTTTCCACCAGCGTTTTGCCGTCTCTTGCAAGCGATACGTGGCTTTTGCAATCTTATGTTCATCATCACATCTAAAAAGCCTTTTCCCACTTCTGAATCCAATTCTCGACTCCATCGTTGTTGCGTACTGCAACAGCTCCTGTGTATTTTGGTGGTTTCAAATCTTTAATTGTGGGCAATTTCCGCATCTTTGATGGTTGTTCAGCTTCTTTCTCAACTGTCACAGGCTCAACGGCTACCATAGCCGTTCCACTAACCCTTTTAGGTTCCTGTGGAGATTTAGCCGACTTTAGTTGGTCAAGAATGTGTTGTAAAATCACCTCCATGGCATCTACCTTGCAAATCAAACATGGAAACATGAAAGACAATGGGTGGAAACAAAAAAGGTGTAGTTAGACTTCACCATTGAACCAATAGCCCTAGAGATACTACCCACTACTCTTGTTGACAAATGACAAAAAAAAAATCTAGGATCAACCGTGACAAGATCCACTCAATGGTGCAAAAAATCCATGTCCTCCAACAAATGGTGAATCTGTGAGGACTTCCTTTCCTCTCTTTGTCAAAGTTAGAAGTTGTGCTACCTGATTATAATGGTACCTCGGTAGTTGAGAAAGATAATGGAAGATCAATGGTGGAGCGACATCCTGATTGCATCACCTTTTGTCTGAAAGATACGATGGATTTACAACATAAGGAACTAGTCAACGTTTCTCCTATGAAGCTTCACAATCTGCACATTGATAGTTCTGGAGCTATCACATTGATGGAACATTTGTTAATCTTGTTGACAGTCAAACAGGCACTGAATTTTAAATTCTACTAAGTGGGACTACATAGACAGCAGTCATCAGGGTCAACATGGTATTGCCTTGGGCAATAGTGGAATGGGTTATCAATGTTATGTTTGGCAACCACAATTGCAAAAGACAGGCCTGTGGACTCTTACAACAAACTTTTTATCATAAATTTTGGGCTTCTTTTGGGAGGTTGGCCAAGCCAGGCCCCAAATTTGTTTTTCCAAGATTTTTGCACTATTGTAAAATCATGGTTGCTACAAGCAAAATTCAACATGTTTCAATTTTGATATGTTTCAAACCTAATGGAGGTGGTGATTTAATGTTTTTCAAAGTTGTACAAACATTTAGGGATCATGCTTTTACCACATAATTTGAGTCAATGTTTATTTGAAATGGCAAATAAAAATGTTTGCATCTATCGATTGGCAACGTGTTTCTGCAACTGTGTTGCCAACAGTGGAGTGGATTTTTTTAACGCATCAAGGCCTGTGCAATCTAACTGCATGAACCTTAACGAATTTCTGAAATGCTCAGAGGAACTTTACGAATCCATAAGGTTCCTCTCCTAAAGGATAAGAATCAGTGAATCGGTTTACTCAGGATGCGAGTAAATCTTTAAGAGTTTGCATAAATTTCACGGGTGACAACACTTTCACTCTGAGGTGATTTTTTTGAGACCAATTTTTGTGGCTAGTCTTTACACCAAAAAGCCCCCTACCATCAAGCCTTCCTCATTTTGAGGCACCCTCAGGGCCTGAAATGAGGAAGGCCCTCAGGTGGGGCCCTTTCCCTATACTTATTGATCAGAATGAAAGTAATAGACGATGCGTCGAACTGATATATCAACCTCACAAATGCAAGGTAAGAGCCTGGAAAAATAAAGTGTGATTTGTTAGCATAAGCACTGGTTTAGCAGCATCTATACTCAGCTGCATATTTTTCTCTCTCATCCTGCTATCTGATGCTTTGTCTTCTTCCTTGTGTCTCGTGCAATAAGAAACAAGGCAAGGAAGGGAGATGGAAAAAGCTTGATGACACATTGTAAAAATTTTGAAATTGCCAAATCTTTGTGAGTATTTGATATAATAGCTTGACCTTGATGTTGGAGCTGGTATGTGATAAATGTCAAGTCAAAGTTATGTATTTGACAGAAGACAACAGATAAAGAATAGCATATGAGCTCTGCTGTGTCACCCAGTAGAACAGTTCCAATATACCCATTGTGGTGCAGGGTTCAACTCCACGGTGGAGCAGTGTCTGCTCTTCCAATCCAATTTGGGACGGCCTTTCGACATAGAGCTTGTAGATAAATGCACGTTTGCATAATGCTCTAATGGTCATTAAGTTGCCACAACATGAACAGACAGACTCACATATGAAGGTTATTCGATCACTTCTGTAGAAGGTGTGACATCTAACATCAGTAAATGTAAGATATTATACATGCTAATGGACACAACAGCATAAAAATTGCAAACTTTTGTTTAATCCTGAGTTGCAGCGGATCGCGATCCGCTGCAAAATGATCCGGATCGTGCGATCCAGATCACCAGCGATCCAGGACCAGAAACCTGTCCCGGATCGCAACAAAATTTGCAAATTTTTTTCTCACTGGGCACGGATCCACCGCTGATTGCAATCCAAATGAATAGCATAAATACTGAAGCAGATAGAATTGAAATGAATAGTCAATGAATATATCTGCAAAAACGATTAGGGGTTAACCATCTGAAACCAAGCAACAGAAAAATTGGCAGCTTTTGAAAAAAAAGAAACAAAAAGCGATCGAGGAAACCCTAATGGAATTTTCTGGATCTCTGGAACGGAACGTGCAACTTTGGTTTTGATCCATGATAAGAAGACCTAAAAATTATTCGAAAGTTGCTAGACATACGGAAGCTATAAGTTTCCAATTGAGAATGTTACAGGTTCCGGAACGGAACGTGCAACTTCGGTTTGATCCATGATAAGAATACCTAAAAATTATTAGAAAGTTGCTAGACATATCAAAACTATAAGTTTCCAATTTAGAATGTTACAGGACCTTGTAATCATCAACCCAGACACAAATCGAATACAAAATAATGCCAGTAATAAGTGCAGAAAACATTGTAAGAATTGTGTACATGTACGCCCTCCAATGATTCTCCCCTTGATGCAAAAAACAAACTTCTGTAACAAGAGTCGAAACTGTGCTCATACATCCCAGCAAGCCAAGTTGAAGTGCACCTACTGTCAGTGCTGAACTATAATTGTGCACCTGATAGCCAACAAGCAACAAAGTGACATAAATTCAGGAAGTAAAAACCACAAAAAAATTAAGTGTGCTAGCTTGCACAAAAAAGATACTAATTGAGAATTACCTTTAAATTTATTAGTGAGAGCAGACACTCAATATTGGAAGCAATGATGTTAGTAGCAAATGTTCCAATAGGCAACCATTTAAGCCACCGCTTCCTCCCTATGCCCCGCCCATTGTAGTGTGAGAGAAACCATCGTGTCCACACACCTGGAGGAGCAAGAACACAGGCCAGCCACAGCTTTCTCCTGTTGAAAGAATGTGCATCTTTCGCCACCAATATTGAAGTCAATACCCATAAAACTGCACTTGATACAAGGAACAAGAAAAGGCTTAGCTGGCGACGTTCTAAGCTCTCAGCTGCTGGCTTTGGAATCCTTGCAAGACCTTTTTCCACTCTGCTACTTTGGATACTGTTTATGGCAGACTGCAGACCTTTTGCAGTATCTATACCGACCTGTAAAGACATCTGTGCCAGTTCCATACCTGCAACAAAACTCGAGTTCTCGTTTCAGCGCAAGTTTGATCTGAGCTAGACTCTACACCTTTAGTTATACATGAATTGGCCAAAAATGCAGCACATGCTTCACTATTCTAGATACCAGTCTACTGGGTGAAGAGTACAAGGTGAAAAGGGGATAGATCATAGAATGGAACACTGAAGTTTGATACTAAAATGGGTTGTATAAGTTAGTAACAGGTTGGAAACATATTGAAATGGGTTGTATAAGGTAGTATCAAGTCGTATTACATATTTTGAATAGAAAAAAAAAAATTAGAGGTTTGAATCGGCCGATCCAAACCGATTCGAATCGGCCCTCAAAACATGGATCGGCCCTCAAAACATTGCTCAAAGAGTGCTATTCCATAACCAAAATCTCAATCGGAGATTATTTCAAAAGAATATATTGTTGAGTAAATTTCATTCCTTGCATCAACTCACGGATCCTAGTTCTTACTAAGATCAAGCTGATCACAACCCACAAGGGCTAGTTTCAACAAACCACTTCTTGTAATAGAAGTTAGAACTCTCTAGTTCTAATACAGATCGATCGGATTCATAATCAGTAACTTTTCTATTACAGGGATGTTTTCTAATTTTCCTTCCCTTACATCTTCTAACTAGATATCCCACAAATCTTTAGAAGATAAAAAATATCCTATCAATCCTGATTCTCGAAACAGGTCCATCATCTATACATATTATAGATTCCTCCTGGAATCAATGTTATAGATTTTTCTAGGAGATAACTTTCTATCCATTACTTCTCCCCCTCTTACTAGGAAACTACACCAGTCTCCAAGAGGTGCATATCAGTCTAGATATGACCTAGGAGAAGTTTTAAAGTAAAACTTCGAAAAATCTTGAAAGTCAATAATATGTGTTGCATCAACGTAACTTAATACAGTTAATGTCCCAACACATTCACCTAAATGACTTATCCAAAGATTTTCACCTTTTAGTTCTTCTTCTTGGGCCTCCTGGCGTGATTTCTTACCATGTGCCCCACCTCCTTTATTATCAAATCTCACTAGATGGGACGAGTACACTACTACCCTCTACACTATACACACGAACTTCCACATCAAGATCAATCCGAAATCATTCAAATTCTCCCTCTTCGCATCTGCGCCCCCATACTAGCCAATCTCCTAAATAAAGTCGTCCAATCTGGTTTTCCCTCCATCTTGGTGCACAATATCATCCATCCCATCCATAAGAGCGGTGACCCATGTAAAGTTTCCTTCTATTCGGAATTGGTTGAATTGGCCTATTCGACCTTTTCAAATCGGTCCCAAGATTTTTGAATTGGCGAATCAAGATTTTAAAAAAGCCAAGAACATAGTTGCATAATGCATTGACGATAATAGATATCATGATTGAATTATAAGCATTAAAGATTCCAAATTCCATAGTTTAACAATTAACCACTTAGTGTTACCTGACACCTGTGACATGTATTATGTATACGTTTAGTGTTTGAACTTTAAAATAGTATACTTGAAAGTGATGTCAAAGCCATAGAAAATTTAGGATGAACCGTGGTGAACCATACTAATTAATCAATTAATTAATTAATTAATTTTTTTTGTTCCTACCCCTAAAAATATGCAAAAAAAAAGGCCAAAAAAAGTGTCAATGTCTGTGAAATCTGTGAAATATGTGTCTGTAAAATCTGTGAAATCTGTGTCTGTGAAATGAGAAATCTGTGTCTGTGAAATCTGCCAAACTATTTAAGTCTGTCCAAATAGTGAAATGTGAAATCTGTCTATGAAATCTGTGAAATCTGTGTCTGTGAAATAGTTATGGACTCGGATCATTACATTCGCCATGTCCATTTACATTTACTTTACTTTATGCATAAGCAGGCTTTGGGCCCTTTTTTATTCATTATTTGACATTTAGACTATATGGTTGGCCTTGGGCCCTATTATTGACATTTAGACCATATTATTGGCCTTGGGCCCTATGATTCACTATATTGGTTATTTGGTCATATTACTGAGAGTCGGGGCCTTCTTGGAGGGCGCACTATTTTCCCTCTCAGTTTGGCCCTAGCCACTGGAAGCTTCCTTTTAGGGCTTCCTCTTGGCTATAAGTAGGGATTCTGTGTCATTTGTTACTTGGCTTATGATATGATCTCCTTCTTTAGTCTCTTTAAGCTTTCTCTCTCCTGCTTTCTAGGGTTAAGTCTTGCTTATGTGATGCTTTCATAGACTAAATCTAGATCAGCCGTGGCTACGTTCATAACTTGGTATCAGAGCACTTTCCTGAGCATCTCCATTGAGCAGATTTTTCTCTCACAGGAGGGCGCCCATCTTCAGCTTGGATCTTCACCATTTTTCAGCCGGATCTTCAGCATTTCTCCACACTTGTCTTGCAGATTTTCACGACGGATCGGAGGAGGACAGGCGCCCACTTGCTGCCCATTTCTAGCGCCCTCTCGCTGGCTGCCTACTGCTGCATTTTCAGCCTTTTTCCTCCCCTATTTTGGGCGCCCTACTGCCTCCTATTTGCTGCCCTATTGGGCGCCCTCATGATGCTGACCAGCGCCCTACTGCTCCTTCCTTTGCTGAAAATTTCCGCTTTTTGCTGCCCCTATTCGCCACCTTCCATCAACCACTCCTAGCGCCCTACCAACCCATCTTTTTGATCCATTTTTTTTTTGCCGTTTACCACCTCTCTTGGACGCCCACACTCCACCATAGCTGGCGCCCTACATCCGCCTCAATTTCAGCTCACCCTCCTCCTACACTGCTGTCTGTGTTCGCAACCCTACCCCGGACAATACCCTACCCCGTACAATAGAAACACGCCTAGATGCTTAGAAAGCCACTCCCACCCAACTTCATCGCGCATCGAGATTGCTCCCCGTCTTTATCGCAAACTTTTTTTTTACCCTTGAAGGGCGATCTCTGATTTTTCAGCCTTGTTTCCTTGCTGCCCATACCTCCTTTTTGTTATCACTTCCTTTCCTTGGCTGCTCCCTTTCCAGCCCCATAGTCCATTTCCCATACTTTTACCCACCGTTTACTCCACGTTGTCGGGCCCTTAGCATCTTTTTTGGAGGCTGCCCGGTACCTCGACATATCGCCGCTATTTTTCAGCTCACTTTCGGTTGCGGTTACGAGGTATTTCTTACTTAGTTGTCCTTTCCGTTCATCTTACATCGCAAGTTCTATTGTGTCTTTTCATTGGCGTGCCTGTTGTGACGACTTATGTCCTCTCCTTCAGTTCGTCCAATTGTTTAGCACATTTCTTTTCTCACTTACTTTTTCTTCCTCATGGCTAGCTCACCCACTACACCTGCGAGTCATTCCGGACCTTTAGATGAAAAGTTTGCTGATATGCGTGACTCTCTTACACTCCTCAGTAGTCGTTTCGACCAAATGATGACCGGTTTTACCACTCTACAGACCGGCTTTGCCACTATGCAGTCACAGATTGATTCCTTACAGCCACATGGACCTGGCAAAGCCCCTGTTCATTCATCATTTGGGTCTCCATTTGGACTTCCATCCTCGTCTACTTCCTTTGGCGGTGGGCCTCATTTTCCACCTAACCCACCACCCGGTTTTCCACGTCCTACAGCTCCTGAGTCACAATTTCCACGACATCTAGCTCCTGAGCCACATTTTGCTCGAAATTTTCGTGATCGGGTACAGCTTGCCACCTATTCTGGTTCCTCTAACGGGAACTTGTTAGAGAATTGGTTTGCAAAGCTTGATACTTATTTTCAGATTTACCCTAAGACTGATCCTCAGAAGATCCAGTTAGCCGCCTTACATTTAGATGGACGTGCTGCCACTTGGTGGCGGGTCTACCGACTTGACCCTGATCGAGACGGTCTCCAGTTATGGCCTACCTTTCGTCGTGATCTTCGTCATGCTATGATTGACCCTCAGTGGCTGAGCCGCCAGCGTGATATATTCCGTAGTCTTACTCAGACTGGTGATCTTTCTTCCTATACAGATCAATTTATGAACCTTTCCTACCTCTTTACAGATCTTCAGCCCACCGAGCTTATTTCTCGCTACATTGCTGGACTTCATGGTGCTCTACGATACGATGTCTCTTCTTTCCGTCCACCCACACTTGTTGAGGCCATGTCCCTTGCTAGTACTTTACAGCATAAGTACCATGATCCTGCTCCCTTTCGCTTTTCCCGACCCCGTCCATCTCTTTCACCTCTACCATCTCCGGCCCCATCTGCCCCATCCACTGTCGTCCCGACCTCTTCTCTTACTTCTCCCGCTCCTCGCCCTCCGCCTCCTCGTCCTGCTTTTGTCCGACGTTACACGTCTGCAGAGTTCAGCTGACATTCAGCAGAAGCGTCTTTGCTTTCGTTGTAAGAGTCCTGACCACATTGCCCGTGATTGCCGCCAGCCCCTGCCTACTTCTACTGCTGTTTTCTACCATGAGGGCACTACCCCAGATGAGTCCGATATCTACATTCATATATCTGATGAGCCTGATCTATCTCCTGAGCCTTCTACTGATTACTTCCTGCTACTTGCCATGCTCAGCTTGCTTATGCTACCTAGACAGGGTGCCCCGGTCCTCGCTCCATTCGGCTACGTGTGCGCATTACTGGTCGTGAGTATATTGCTTTAGTTGATACCGGCAGCACTCATTCCTTTATCAGCAGTTATGTTCTCAACCGGATACGCGCTTCACCTATTCTCGCTCCACAGCCTCTCACAGTCGAGGTTGCCAGTTCTCACTCATTTCCTAGTTCTCAGATGTTTCAGGGATTATCCTACCGCATTGGTGATTTTTCTGGACAGGCAGATCTTTATATCATTCCTCTGGAGCGCTATGACCTTATCCTTGGTGCTGATTGGTTTGCTTCATTGGGAGCGGTTACTTTGGACTTGGCTCAACAGACATTGACATTTGTTCATGATGCAGTGACCCACTCACTTGCTGGTATTGATTCTCAGGCAGATTTCCAACTGATCAGCGGGAAGCAGTTTATCCGCAGCCTACCTAAGGCTCATTGTGCAGCTTTATTATGTGTTCAGCGTGCTGCAGCAGATTCTCCAGTGACTACCTCTCCTCCAGCAGCTGTTCCTCAGGTGATCTCTGACTTATTACATTAGTATGCATTTGTCTTTTCAGAACCTACGACGCTACCACCATTACGTGATGTGAACCACCATATTGATTTGCGTCCTGGTTCTGCTCCTCCCTCCCGGCCTCCTTACCGTATGTCTAAGTCTGAGCGTGATGAGGTTGAGCTTCAGATTACTGCTTTACTAGATCAGGGCCTTATTGTTCCTAGTCACAGTCCTTTTGGTGCCCCTGTTCTCCTTGTCAGTAAGAAAGATGGTTCCAAACGCCTCTGCATTGATTATCGTGCCCTCAATAAGTTGACCATCCGTAACCAGTATCCTATTCCTCACATGGATGATCTTTTTGACCAGTTAGGCACCTCTCATCTTTTCTCTAAGATAGACTTACGTTCCGGCTATCACCAGATTAGGATGCATCCTTCGGACGAACACAAGACTGCGTTTCGTACCCATCTTGGTTTGTATGAGTTTCGTGTTCTTCCTTTTGGTGTTACTAATGGTCCACCTACGTTCCAGAATGTGCTGAATAACATCATGCGTCCTCTCCTTGGTCGTTGTGTTTTAGTTTATTTTGATGATATTCTTGTTTTTAGTAAGACTCTTGATGAGCATGTGTTACATCTTTCATCTGTTTTTCAATTGCTTGTTCATCACCAGTTGTTTGCTAACTTTCTAAGTGTTCCTTTGCTGTTGTTGAGATTGAGTTTTTAGGATTTCTCATTTGTGATGGTCGTATTCGTTTGGACCCTCATAAGGTTCGGGCAATCGCTGATTGGCCTGTTCCCACAGATGTCCACCATGTTCGTATGTTTCTTGGTCTCGCTACTCACCTTCGTCGTCCTGTTCCTCACTTTGCCACTGTGGCTGCCCCTCTTCATGCCCTTTTGAAGAAGTCTAGTGCTTTTGTTTGGACTTCTGATTGTCAGTTCGCCTTTGACACTCTTCGTCGTGCTGTTGTGCTGTCCTGTGTTTACCACAATTTGATCAGAAATTTATTGTTGAGACCGATGCTAGTAATGTTGGTTTGGGTGCCTTGCTTCGTCAGTCTCAGTGTATTATTGCTTATGAGTCGCGTCGTTTACGCTCTTATGAGCAACGTTATTCTGTCCATGAGAAGGAGCTTCTTGCCATTATCTATGCTCTTAAGAAGTGGCGCCATTACCTGTACCGTGTTCCTTTTGATATCGTTACTGATCATCAGTCCTTATGTTATCTCTTCTCCCAGCGTGATCTTAGTGATCGTCAGTTTCGTTGGTTGCAGTTTTTACAATCTTTTGATTTTTCTATTTTGTATCGTCCTGGTCGTGCTAACACTGCTGCTAACGCATTGTCTAGACTTCCTGCTTTATTGAATACCCTTGTTGCCACGATCCCTTCCTGGTTTGATGATCTTCCATCTGCTTATCTTACATGTTCTGATTTTCGTGATGTTTATAGTTCTGCTCCACCTATGTCGTCTTCACCTCATCAGGCTTATTCCATTGTTGACCACCGTCTTTATCATTATGGTTCTCTTTGTATTCCTAGTTCTTTGGGTATCCGTTCTCAGTTGTTGTCGGATGCTCATTCGTCCCCAGTTGGGGGTCATTTTGGTTTTCAGAAGTCTTATGCTCGTCTTAAGGATCATTTCTATTGGCCATCCCTTAGGAAAGAGCTTGTTGTACTTATTCGTACCTGTCCTTTCTGCTTACGTAATAAGTACTCCCGTGCTAAGTCCGCTGGTTTGCTTTAGAGTTGGCCTATTCCTCACTGCCAGTGGACTGATATTTCTATGGACTTCATCATTGGCCTTCCCCGCACCCGTCGTGGTCACGATTCATGTATGGTGGTAGTTGACAGGTTCTCGAAACAGGCACATTTCATACCCGTCCGCAGTACTATCACAGCAGAGCAGTCTGCACGCTTGTTCCTTTCAGAGATATTTCGCCTACATGGGTTTCCTCGTACTATCCTTTCTCATCGGGATAGTAAGTTTTACATCATTGTTCTGGACAGAGCTTATGCGTATATTGGATGTACAGCTTTTTATGGGGTCTGCTTATCATTCTACTTCTGATGGGCAGTCTGAGGTCCTTAACAGGATCCTTGAGGATTATTTGCGCCATTTTGTTACTCCTTCACGGAAGGATAGGGATCAGCACTTATGTTTGGCAGAGTATAGCTATAACAGCTCTATTAGTACCAGCACGGCGTTGCACCATTTTTATTATCTCATGGTTATGCACCTCTTTTACCTGGTATTCCTCTTCCTCCCGAGGATACACCTGTGACACTGTCTTCATTTCTATCAGGTGCTCGCGAGCTTATTCTCCAGGCCAGTTCCCATTTGCAACAGGTCCAGCAGCGTTATCAGGCTTCAGTTGATCGTCATCAACGTCATGTTGAGTTTCATGTTGGTGATATGGTTTATCTACGCCTACGGTTTGCACGTCATCATTTTATTCAGGGCCATGCTTCTACTGAGAAGCTTGCACCACGTTATTATGGGCCTTATTGTATATTGGAGGTTCTTAGTCCAGTTACATATCGTCTTCAGCTTCCTGCTTCCACACGTGCCTGTGATATATTCCATGTCAGTTTATTACGTGCTGCTATTGAGGATGATGCTCCTCGTGATGCTGAGTTTCCTACTGCACCGGATCTCTTTCCTTTATTACCTGCTGCTATCCTTCAGGTGCGTTTGCATCATAGTCGACGCCGCCGGCAGATTCAGTTCCTAGTCCAGTGGGATGGTCGTCCTGTTGAGGAGGCCACATGGGAGCCTATTGATGTCTTTTATCATACACCGTCACTTGCGGATCAGGCTCGTGCTCTTGCCGCACTTATTGATTCCTCTACATCAGCTGTTGCTCCAATTGTTACTACACCAGATGCTGTTCCAGTTGATCCTCCAGGGCTTGCTGTTACTTGATCCAGTCCTTTATGGCAGTTGGGTCTTATTTTTGTGTCGGGGAGAGTTATGGACTCGGCTCATTACATTCGCCATGTCTATTTACATTTACTTTACTTTATGCATAAGCAGGCTTTGGGCCCTTTTTTATTCATTATTTGACATTTAGACTATATGGTTGGCCTTGGGCCCTATTATTGACATTTAGACCATATTATTGGCCTTGGGCCCTATGATTCACTATATTGGTTATTTGGTCATATTACTGAGAGTGGGGGCCTTCTTGGAGGGCGCACTATTTTCCCTCTCAGTTTGGCCCTAGCCACTGGAAGCTTCCTTTTAGGGCTTCCTCTTGGCTATAAGTAGGGATTCTATGTCATTTGTTACTTGGCTTATCATATGATCTCCTTCTTTAGTCTCTTTACGCTTTCTCTCTCCTGCTTTCTAGGGTTAAGTCTTGCTTATGTGATCCTTTCATAGACTAAATCTAGATCAGCCGTGGCTACGTTCATAACTGAAATGACTCTGTGAAATGAGAAATCTGAGGACCATCTGGTAATTAATTAATTAATTAAATAGAGGAACCGTACCACGGTTCATGAACCGTGGTACGGTTCACCCCACGGTTCCCAGGACCCACGATTCTGAGAACCATGGGTTCTATGGTCAAATCATAGATGAATCATGAAACAAATAACAATGAAATCATAAAGGCATGAACTCAAAACCTTTGAATTTCAACATTCAACCATCTAGATTCCAACATAATATAAAAATGCAGTAACTCATAAAAAGTCCAACACTCAAGAGTAATCAATGTGCTTAGTAGCTACAATATCTACTATCTAATCTCTATAATATATCGTCGCCTGGTGATACGCCAATGGAGATCAGAGACCTAACAAAATAAATCGAATACCGGGACCCCACTGCAGTCGGTGGGTCACATGAGAGAGTTTCCAGGAAAATCCGATTCGAAGGTTCGAATCAGCCTGTTCCGATTTGGACCAGAATTGCGATTCGATCCAGATTGAATCGCGATTCAATGAATCATTAACCCCATGAAATTTGAGAACTACCACACTATCATGCTTATGTTGTGGGCAAGCTTTATGGGACGAGCTTGCAGTTGGCTGTGAGTTATAGGTAGAATCCAAACGTCTACCTACTATGAGTCAGGCAGGTTTCAAGGTCATGATTCCACATCAGATCACATATTCACATTTCGATCCATTATTGAGGAAGTTAGGGCCAGAAAAGAGAGGGTTTTATGTTGTTTTGTTGACGTCAAGAAAGCTTTTGACTCAATCCCACACACCTACTTATTCAAAGACCATGTGAGAGTCTTCTCCACAGATACAGTTCTGAGGAGCATGACACTTTATGAGGTGTTGCTGGGACTGTACCAGGGTCATCACTGATCATCGTACTCTTAGGCCACCCACTTTTTCTTATCTACCTTTGGTATCTCCATATCTCAGCTTCCAATGGAGTCCCATCAATCTATCAGCAGGTACATTTATCAGGCATACATTCAAAGGGTTTGGCTTCACCGTTTAGGAGTGGTCAAAAGCTCGACTTCTACTGCACTCATTTCCTTGAGACGGATGTTGTTGGTGGTGTGACACTGCCTCACCACCTGGACTCGGGTTATCTTATGGCCTCATATTTACTTTGGGACAGCTCAGGGTCTCATCTCGCCAGTTAAATGTTGAGAACAGACGCTTTCAAAATATTCCACACCAGGAAAGGATTTATCATTTATGCACATTGGGAGAGGTGCAGACATTGGAGCATTTCATTTTCCAATGCCCTCTGTAATATAAGATCAAAGGGAGATACCACTATCTTTCTTGTGATCCCTCAGCCACGCATTGGTCCTTGATCTCCTATGAGGACTCATGTTGCATGGCTTTGATGTTATGACAGATATTTTGGCTCTGGAGTCGAAGCCTTCCAAACATTTAAAGAACCAAACTAGCTTGTTGTGGATAGTTGTTTCTAGAACCACCAATCAACAAAAGCAGTCCCTTAATAAGAACCGAACTACAATTTTGTCCCTTTCTCATTCACAAAGGACTTTCAAAGTACAAGAAAATAAAAAGTGACTAGGACTGGCTCAAGTGACTTTCGGATAAGAGGCTCTGAGTAGCTGCCAGAGGTCGTTTGGTTCTGCATATTTACTATTTAGTGGTAGCAATTTCACTGCTCGTGTATAATTTGCCTCATCTCTACACTCCCTATTGACTGCCAAACAAACTTACAATGTCTCCATTGGGGTCATTAGCACATGATCCCTGGAGCAACCACAGTCCAAGAGAACATTATTTAAAGTATTTTTCAAATTGCTCTTATGATTCTATGCATGTTTCATATCCAACAGTTTACATTAATGTTTTGTTCTATACCATTTGTAATCCATTGAATTCCGTTGTGGAACAAGTGCCTTTTGAAATGATTTCAACTATTAGCATGTGGCGTACATTTCCACTTTCAAAGTTCACAACACCAGAATGCTTGAATTGTAATCTTCTTTCTACTATGCATGTATGTACCATAGTTGCACTGCGTTTCTAGGAACACAGCCAAAAACGCATTCAGAACGAGTTTCTGAAATGCATTTCTGGTTTGGGCAGCATTTCTTAGAAATGTTATTTTTTTTTTTTGTGGGCAATATGGGTATCAAATTAAAGCATTAATTAAGGGCAGTACATTTATGTAGGTTACTGAATGTTCCGAGTACAGTGTGGTCTAGTTGAGGTGCATCAATTCCTACTGGCTTCGATGTTGAAATGAGTCACATGAGTTAGACTACCTATGACCATAAGTGCCTAGAACTGAGATTTCACAGAACTAGGCAAAATGAAGAATGCTTGTTCCTTCATGAATTGCAGGCAGCAGCAACATTCTTGCAATAACGTAGAATTATTATTCTTCTTAAAATCTGGCAAGCAAAGTGAAACATCATTCATCAAGAGCAGTCTTGAGGCATCCACCAAGGTAAGCTCTTGAGACAGACTTTTATTCTGCAAGCAAAAACAAGGTTGGTGGCACAACAAAAAAAAAGTCAGATTAATATTGGTTCCAAGATAGTTCCCAAGTGACCTACTGCATGAGGAGACTATTTGATGCCCAGAGCCACGTTCAGGGCTTATGAAAACATTAGTGTCATATTATCTTTGCTATCAATTCTTCTGGTGGATATAAACTTTTTGATAAACATTGCACATGCAAACTTCATAACTAAGAAGCTCCCTAGAAAATGACTGCAAATGCTTCATCATGCATGAACTATGCAATCATTGAGATAATTGAGAGAGTAAGGGGCACATATCTAAACAAACTTGCTCTCACCAATTAAAAAGCCGCAAAGCCCACGAACCCAATAACCAGCTGTAATAGCATTGAGAAGTTCTTGATTCCAAGATGCAAAAGTTGTGATACTGCCCATGAGACCAGTTGAAAGCCCAAGAGCCAGATGCTCGGAAAAGTGAGTAATTTCTTTTTTCCACACAATGCCCACCCAGCCCATGAAGAAACATCCAACCTTAAAAAAGAAATCACCAGTCAGGCTCAAACGTCCTAAGCACTTTTCCTAGAGAACCATAATGATACTAAAAAGGTCTAACACCCAAGCTGTAGAACTGTCAATTAGCAGCTTCAATAAGCAACCAACTGTATTGTGAAAATGTCATACCACAGTCTGTCCTACAAAGGGTTCAGAAGAATCCTTTGCATATTAGCATTTTAGCTTTGAACAAGAGGGGGTAAAAAACCATGGTCAATATTTTATATTGTAAGTGGAGATGTTTGAGTCTACAAAAATGCATAGACACCTTCATATGTATGAAGTGTTGTCAACTTTTGCGCATTAAATCTATTGCTCTAAGACTAGCTGATATCATGATAATCTTCAAGCTTGTTTCATATAATATAAAACACTTACTTATTTTTGTATTGTATTGCCTTAACGCATGCCAATAAGGTGTGCTTCAGCTACAAATCTTATAAAGAACGCAATAATCTGTGCTTGCTTACAATAAGGTGACATTTGGGCTCCCTATATAGGAGAGAGTTTTCACCTCACATAAGTTAGGCCATTGTCTTGCTCTGCTGGGAGTCACTAATAGAATGAGATATGTTTTTTAACTGTGAGTAGTAATATGTTTGTACCAATCCTTGTGTGTAGGACCTATCACCCGAGCACAAGCATCATGTAAAAGGGGAGGACAGGGTACAAGCTCTTGTGCTCCAACAATGAGTCTGAGGCATCATCAAATTCAGAGTCCTCAAAGGAGGAAGAGTATGTAAAGGAAGGGTCTGAGGAGAGTGATGATGAGGATACGGATGAGGATGAGGATGAGGATGAGGGTGAGGGTGAGGATGAAGGGCACCCTGCATCCAACAAATCTATAGCTCTATCCGATGAGGACTTCATCCTTGATGTTGAGGAGGAGCATACACAAGACTCGGCAACACCTATTTGAAAGAGGCTTAGAGCCAAAAGAGCTTAGAATATAGAAGCTTGGGTTGTAGATGCTGATAGTTTTTAGTAGTATCTAGAGTCTTGTTCTAGATAGTAGATACTAAGTTCTCACTTGAAACTGCTAAGTCCTAGCTCCTGATAGTTGAGTCTTGACTCTTGATTTTATGAAATTTATGTGCACATGCCACGACTCGGTGATTCATGACATGCATTATTTATGATCATATCATCATTGATTATCAATTTTAAAATTTCAGAGAATTTAAATTTTGACTCTCGAGTATTGTTTCTTGTAATATGTGTTTGAAGTCTTATCAATTTAGTTTTATGGTCCGCTGAATTCTAATAATTCATGTCACATTAAGTAACAAGTTGGACTTTGAGGTCATTTTAGTTGACCCTTGAAAGTTGAGAGAGAGAGAGAGAGAGAGAGAGAGAGAGAGAGAGAGAGAGAGAGAGAGAGAGAGAGAGGCTCTAGAGCATACTTATTACTTACAAGTTTGAAGTTACTAAACCCTAGAGTATAGAGGAAATAGTTACGAATAACTTAATAAGCAATGAGCAAGAAACATTTAAAATAAGACCTAGCTCCTAGTACCTACAAGCGTAAAGAATCACATGCGAGAAGAATCAATAACCGAGATGGTGAATCGTGATAGCAAGCAATCAACTTTGAAAAACCATCATTCAAATTGGAATTTGGGGAGAACTAAAATAGGAGGAATGCGAGAAATCGATATCCGACAATAGATATGGTTAACACATGGGACTCGAGAGGAGATGAGGGCCTAGGGTGACAAAGTTGCAAGAATTAAAATGGATTGAAGATTCTGGATAATACAAGTGAGAACCAATGTTGCATGCACCGATTCGAATCGGCCAATTCGAACAATTGTTTGTTCTTTTGCCCAATTCGAATTTTTTTGGTTCGGTAACCGATTCAAACAGGTTGCCGATTTGAATCGGCCGGTTCGAATCGGACCAATTCGAACCACAATTCTTTGTTCGAATCGGCGATTCGTGCAACAATGGGGAGAACTTAGTATCTACTATCTAGAAACAAGACTCTAGATACTAGTAAAAACTTCTAAGACAATTCGAATCAACTATTTGATTAGGGTCTTGGAAACCTTGTTGTAAGTTGTAACTTGTATGATTGTTTCCAAGAATGTTGTGTCTCGGTGGTTCGAACCAGGCAATCTGCAAGTTTGAATCGAGAAAGAATTATCTCGACTCCCAAACTCCCATCCAGGGCTCAAATTCAACCAGTGCTATTGATATCGGGTGGTCAATTTGGTATTTACTATTGGTTTTCTGCTCAAAAACCCTAAACGATTAAAAAAAAAATTGGTCCACGAGACCGATTCGAATTGGACAAATCAACCCGAAAAACAGTCGATTCGAATTGGCTAGAAACTATGTTGGCCACTACGTATCCACCCAGCCTTTGTTGCATAGAACGGGGAATGCCTCCCTTGAAGCTCACATATCCAGCATCCTCAAGCACCCCTTGATCATCAACTAGGCCAAGCGTCGCATTGAGCATATGACAAGTGTCCTATTGCCCGATCAACTCTTCTGCTTTTTAGGAGGTTAGTCCAGCTAGTCATTATTTGAGACCTATACCCCAAGCCAGAGCTAAACACGACTCTAAAAGCTCTATATCATCTATTTACAATGTTTATTACAAAGGTCACCACCACAAACTAGTGTCAAGCCATTTTTATAATTACAAATATACAGCTAAGTTAATTTCCATTAATATTTTCAGATGAAATAAGGAGCAAAAGCATCTAACATCCCTTCCACCTCAAGAGACATTGTCCACGATAACAAACTCAAGATATTGTGCACACAAACTATGCATAGTCTCCCAAGTAGCAATTGTAAGAGGTCTTTTTGCCACACGACCAACTATTTCACAGATCAGCAGATTGCGCAAAAACATCTCCCACTAGTCCAATACCCTCATCGGCCCATGGATCACATTTGCCTACTTCTGGACAGCAAACAAGCCAGCAGACAACATGTTATTGTTGTCATGTAACCTGCTATTTGATCTGGAAACGGAGACACATTCCTTCCACCTGTGTCGCCTTAAATCACCATAGCACAAAATTTATTCGTTTGCACGGTTTGGGGTGGCCACGTAGTAATGGCCCCCTTGGGCATCAGACATCCCATACCATTTCTTGCCTTTCAAGGCACCACCTTTACCTTTCTTGCCACGAGGAAATTGCTCTTGATTGGATTGACCTTAAACTTCTTGAATTTCCATTTAGCCAAGGCTGAAAAACACTCGAGGTTGGTGCTTCAGGCTCCTTGGCCTTCTTGTCATCTTCACAATGCCATCTGAATCACCCCTTGGAGGCTATGAATTTGACCCTTTTTAACAAAAGGCCCAAGACTTTAACGTAACCCTCCACAAAGTGAAAAACCTGTAAGAGCATGGGTACTTCCTCCTATATCAACATTAAGGCTTCTTTATATTTGTCCACAAACTCTTGTACAAACATACTAGTCCACGACAGCATAGCTTGGTCCTTCTCATCCAATGTCAACCAATTTTCCACGAACATCCTCTTGAATGCCTCCCATGTGGTTGAAACCAAGTTATCTTTTTCGACTTTTCACCACCATCTTTGTTTTGTCTCTTGAAGACGTGAGGTAGCTTCTACAATTATTTAATCGTCTTTCTATTCCACACATTTGAAAAGCTTTCTCCCATTTCTAGAGCCAAATTTCAACAACATCAATATTTTGCATTGCAACTACTCTCATATACTTCGGCGGCTTCAAATCTTTGCTAGATGGCAGCTTCCTCTTAATGGTAGATCGGCTTTTTTATCACTTGACAAAGGATCCACGGCTACCATAGTCGTTACACTTACTCTCTCATGTTCTTGTGGAAATCTACCAAGCTTCCACTGGTCAAGAATTTGTTGCAGTGTCACCTCCATGGATCTACCTCAAAAACCACCTCTTCGATCCTGATATTTTGGTGCTTGTGCCCTCTAAAGGATCTAAAATCAACTCTGATAGAACTGACCTCTTGGAATAAAACTTGACATTAGCACTTTGCAAGCTCTAAAGATGACTACCAGTTGTTCAAAATCATGGACCGAGGTGAAATTTGACTTGTAACCCTATTACAAAAAATAGAAGCTTTAGCCACCAACTAAACCCTCAATGTTCCCACCAAAATTAGTGCCACTGACAAGCCTGTTGTGACTTGCAAGGAGAAAACAAATATTTGTGGCCTAAATTCGCTTGTTACCAGTCACGGGCCAGGGCACGGAGGGTGGATCTGGATTGGATCCTATGGCGGGGTGGATCGTGAGATGTTCAGTTCCTGTTGGGTAACTGGCACCTGGCGGTTTGTGACGGAAAGAGGTTGTAACATTTTGATATCAGAGCCACCACACCCCGCAGACAGGTTTGCTCGATCCGTAAGTGGCAAACGGTAAGCTCTGCATCCTACTGATCTGGATTTTGTCATAATAACCCTGGATTTGGCTTTTGGCTAGTTTCCTCAGATTGCCTTTTTTTGAATTTTTTTTAATTTTTAACAAACAAAAAAGCTTGGTGCAGCCGCACACGGGTGCCTGCTGTCGTGGCGGCAGACCACTAGCGCGTAGCCGCGCCAACAGACACAGTGTGCGGATGCGCGCCGGCAGGCAGCCACGCAAGCAGTAGCCCGTGGGTGGACAGGGAAGCAGCCAGCGGCGGATTTTGTCCCGCCGCTGGACGTCTGTGGACAGGGGGGGTGAGGGGCCAAGTGGGCCCTAAAGGTGGGGCCAGCGGGCTGGCGCGCTACCAGCTGGGCACCCAGGTGTCCCACTGAACCCAAGGTGTCTACCGGCAAGAGTGCCGTGTGGCAGGGAGGGGGCAGGGACTGCCTGTTCCATGTGAAAGCTTTGATGGTGGTGGATAGCCACCTAACCTCTCTCTCTCTCTCTCTCTCTCTCTCTCTCTCTCTCTCTCTTATTAACTACCATTCTGGATGGCAGCCATGGACAATACCACGTTGAATAAGTGTATCTTCCAAGTTTGAAAGAGTGAGTGTTTCCTTCGTCTTGTTTTCTGTCCTTAAATCTTATTCATAGTTCGAATATGGATCCTAGCCCTTCCTCGCAGCCTACTTCTCCTCCTATTGTAACTATGGCACCTGCCTCTACATTGGATTCCGATGCTTTGCTGTCGGCTATCAACAATCTACAGCCACAGATTGTTGATATGCAGGCAAGACATGTGAAGGATCAGCAGGAATTGAAGGAGATGACACGGTTAAGGCAATTACTGCACCAGCCCGTTTACTCCTAAGATTTTTACTGGGCAAAAGAAAGATAGAGCCCCTGAAGTGAGCACTTCGTGGATAGATCGGTGGAATTCGCACTTGTCCATGCACGATTCTTCTGACGAAGAATAAGATCAACCTAGCTATCATGTACTTGCAAGGCAAAGCTTTTACCTGGTGGCACGACTTGAGGGGTAAGCCGAAAGCTCCGAGGTTGTGGGAAGATTTTTGTAAGGCCTTCAAGGCGGCCTTCCTTCCTATACTGGATGACTTCGACTTCTATTGTTAGTATGCGACGATACAAATGGGGAACCAGCCCCTTGATCAGTACATGCAAGAATTCCAAGAGGTATATACTCGTTTTGCTACTAGAATAGATCCTCTACTAGGCAAGTTGCATTTTATTCTAGGATTGCCTAGAGACTATCAGCTAGAGGTTAGGATGAACCAACCTCTTACCCTCGATGGTGCGGTTTGCTTCACCCGTATATACAATGATACTCGTATATTGGCTAGGCCTGAGGCTAGGGTTTCTCCCGAAGAAAAGGGTAAGAAACCATTCTTTTCAAAGAAAGGAAAAGATAAGGTGAAAGAAGTGTCTACCGGTCCAAGTAAGTTGAAGAAAAGATCTTCTATGGGCCAGGATACTTTCGCTAAAGCCAGAAGCGACAATCTGTGTTTCAATTGTATGGAACCAGGTCATGTAGCGAAGGAATGCCCAAAGAAACGGAGGCAAGCTAAAGGGGCATCTTTTAGGACGCCAAATAACTCTAACATTTCAAGAATTGATCTTTTTTTTGCTGGTAATTTTGTGTGTGAGCATTGTTGTTTCAACATGGCTGATTTTGGCCCTCACGACATCATTTGGATGAAGGGGGTTGTTGGTGGCCAAGTCGTGACAGTTTTATTTGACGATGGGTCTACGCACAATTTAATTAACTCCAAATTGTTGCAAAAGCTAAAGGTGGAAACAAGGCAAAGTGACCACCGATACGTTGTGAAGCTGGCAACGGGAGCGGAAAGCCAAGTATGGGACCGGATAGTCCCTCATCTACCGATTCAAATACAAGCCTATAAGGACAACTTAGACTTTCATATTATGAATCTAGATAAAGTAGATGTAATACTTGGTAAGAAGTGGTTCTATGAGAGGAATGAGTCGTATAAGAAAAACCATGTAACCCATAGTTTGTCGTTCTTGCATAACGGCTCACTCATTGACTTGAATGAAAATGTGGATATTTTTTCTCCTTATATGCTTTCTGCTTTAAAAACAAATAAATGCAAGGATATTGTTGATTGTAATTCATACATGTGTTGGTTGAAGGATTTCACTTATCACAAGGAATGCAATTTACAAAGTTATAACATGCAAATAGCGTTAATGTCTAACAACCTAAAACATGAAAATTCACTAGAAGGTGAAACTTTTAGGAAACTTAGACAGGAATTTAACAATGTTTTCCTATAATAGCTTCCTGAGGGTCTTCCCCCCTCTAGGGGAGTCAACCATGGTATTAAACTCCTTCCTGGTGGTTCGCCTGTATCCTTGTATCCTTACAGGATGAGGACTACCAAAGAGGATGAAGTTTATAGGCAACTGCAAAACTACCTTAAGAGGTGCCATGTAAGGCCTAAGTAAGTCCCCTTGGGGGGCCCCAGTTATTTTAGTTGATACAAAAGACGGAGGCACTCGTCTGTGTGTGGACTTTGAAAAGTTAAATAAATCAACGATTAAAACCGTACCCCTTACCTCAAATGGACGAACTGGTTGATCACCGTGCAAAGTACTTCACCAAGATCGATTTGAGATCAGGGTATCATCAAATTCGAATAAAGAGTGAGGACGTAGAAGAAACCGGGTTTAGGACCAAGTATGGCCATTTTGAATTTCTGGTTTTACCTTTTGGGTTGACAAATGCTCCAGTGACTTTCCAACGGATGATGAACGATCTTCTTCGTCCATATCTGGGAAAGTTCGTCATAGTTTACTTAGATGATATTCTCATCTATAGTAAGACTTTGGAGGAGCATGAGGAGCATCTCAAGACTGTCTTAAAGTTACTTAGACAGGAGAAACTCTTTGCCAAGGAATCCAAATGTGTTTTCTTCTAGAAGAGATTGGTATATCTCGGTCACGTTATTTCGGACCCTGGTTGGAAATTGACCCAAATAAAGTCCGTCAAGTTCATGAATGGCCAATTTCTCAAACCATCCAGGAGGTTAAGTCCTCTTTGGGCTTTACACGGTTTTTTCATAGATTTATCATGGGTTATGCAATAATTGCATTACCCTTGACAAATGTCCTCAAAAGGGCGAAGAAAGCCAGCCGACACAATAAATACAGTCCTCCGGTTACTTGGACTAAAGAGATGAATCGTAGTTTTGAAAACCTCAAATATTGTGTGTCTACACAGCACCTATTTTACACATAGTGGATCCTAACAAGCCGTATGATGCCAGTGACTATGCTATAGGTGTGGTCCTTTATCAGGATGGTAGACCAGTTGCTTTTGAAAGCATGGTTTAGTGAAGAGAAAAGATAACACTCTAATTCCATCTTGTGAGGATCTGCGTAAGAAAATCTTACATCTTTGCACAATAGTCTTAGTGCTAGTCATCCTAGTGTGGATAAGACCTATGAGTTGGTCCGTTGTAATTTTTGGTGGCATAAACTTTAAGAAGATGACACGACACATTGTTTTCAGTGTCAAACAAATAAAGTTGAACGAATCAACGTGCCTGGATTGCTACACCAACTACCCTTATCTCATACTACTGCATGAATGTACCCAACTTGACCTTAGCAAAGGTCCCTCATGAATAATAGCTATTATTCATGACTGACTAGAGGGTATTGTCCCAACGTTGGGTCTAGATGCATGCCCATGCTATTAACATTGTTCTGCGCTCTAACTGTCCTAACTATCATGCCCTAGGGTTCGGATCTGGTTACAAGCTCGTAACAAATACCTTGACACATAGGCAAGTACAAGGACCGTCCAACAAGTGTCACTCATCAATTGGGCCAATTGACCTAGTGAGCATATGACACATGCCTCGTTCACAAGTCAACTTTCCTACTTTTAGGAAGTCATTCCAACCAATCCTAATTTGAGACCTAGTACCACATGCCAAAGCTAAGCACAAAACAAGACCATGACTGCCCTAAATTCTATATGAGAAAAAAAGGATAAGCTAAAAGCAAATGAGAATAAGAGCATGTATTTGAGATACCCCAATTATTCTTGTGTGTTTGAAATCTTTGGATTGTGAAGGTTGAAAAATATGTACAGAACCCCCTTCTCTACTTGGCATTCATATGATAAAGCGCCTAAATTTCAAACTCAGGCACATTGTATTTTCTTCTTTGAAGAAACAAGGGCAATTTCTTATCCATGGAACTTGACTTTTTGAGAAGCTACATAAGTGAATTAGCTAAGATAATTATGGATCGCTCTCTGCAACAAGAGAAAACTCTAGATTGAAGACTTGCAAAAAGTGCAATTCTCTCCAGTTTGTATTGAAACAAATAAGGGGGGCCCACATTCAAAAAACAAGATTCATGCATAAGTTTAAAAGGTGAAAATTGCAGTTGAGAGGGAAACTAACCATAAGTGAGAACTTTCTTGTTTATAGAAATTTTTAATGAGATTTAATCATTGTGCCTACTTTATATTTTCTCAAAGATTCTTCAAAGTTTGCTCAATTTCCATGTGAAATGTGCTTTGTAGCAGAGCATGTCCTTATAAGGCTTGCTATGGAAGAATTTCTTGTATGCAGATTTTTTGTGCTCAAATTGTTGCAATTTCAAAACCTTACAAAAGATAAATCCAACACTAACTTGTAGACTAGCTTTCTCTTGAATCTATTTGATAATCTTTTCATTCATATGAAACTTCCCAAGAATACACACAATGACAAAGTATTTGACAAATCCACAACAACATTTTTTAAATGTAGATGAACCAAATTCTCATTTGCAAAGTATACACATGAAAGCTTTGAGCTTGGACTCGAAAAGGCACAAAAACCAAGATGATGTTACTATTTGGTACTAAACAACCACTACTTTTAAACTGAAGGATAAGAAAAATCTTTCCCACTACAATATGCATTATAAAAATAGAGTACATAATAAAATACCATGTTTGGAGGTAGTGAAGAAAAAAGTGCACTAGTGTTTTGTGTCATCCCAACCACCATCGGACCAAAAAGTTCTTCCAACCCATATCTGATAAGCACCTGTTTACAAAAACCAAAATATTTTCTCATATCAGCTTTCACAATCTATTAAAAGGTGTACTTGCCATAAATAACATGGTAAATAAGGAATTCTTTAATCAACTATATAAACAATCTACTAGTAAGAGAAATGAAGAATACTTTTCGGTAGTTGGTTAACTATCTATTTGAGCATAGGTTACTCCTTCATATCCTAAAATCATTCATGTGCAACTTGTCTCTTAGACTGTATAGGCATCACTATCGATTATATTTGAAGGACGTCACCACTATATCAAACATCATATTTTGCTAATCATATACGCATTGACTTTGGTCAGGCCTAAACTTTTACCAAACACGTTTCCTCGAGGCTTACGAAACAAAGAGCTTAATATTTCCATGATATCTGGACATTACTTTGCACCACAGCCTCAGATACAACTTGGGGCAACTCCTATTTTCCTCACATCAACTTTATGTGGAGGCGGGTAGATTTTAGGGAATTTTGAATGAAGACATGATTTGCTAGTTCGCACTTACAAAGAGGTTGTCAATAAGGAGTATTCACATCCTCCATTGTCGTATATACTATGAGTTTAGAGAGAGAGCTATCATTTTATACTTAGAGAGCACTTGATCACTTATTACATGTGCAATTTTTGATGCTACAACATGTTGTCTAAAACATGCAACCACAATTGGCAACATGCTCGTCGAGGAATACATCCAATCCTAGATCACATCCTTTTTTTCTCGGTGACACCCTAGAGTCAAACTCAAATTTAGAGGATGATATAGATATAACAACCAAGCAAGGTTGCAGTCCGCGTTCCGGAACGCGATCCGGGATTTCCCATTAGGGTTTCCCGGAACGCAAAGTTTTCTTTTTTTTTTGTATCATGTGAAAGGATATCAAAAAAGCAATTGTTATGCAGATCTGTTGCTTGGTTTCAGATGGCTGCAGGCTAGTAAATTCATTTTTTATTGCTTATGCATGTAGGTGGGCGCACTAATACAAGGATCTATTTTAGTACTTAGAAATTCACCTTGGGTCTTTACCCAATATAGGTAGTAATTTTAGCAATTAGTTTTTGCTCTTTTGCTATTTGCTTTAGGCTTTTAGCCTTTCACATAGATTAGAGAAATTATATATGTAGGCTGGCGCCCCACCACAAGATAATTCCAATATGTTAGAGCTTTGCTCAATTCTCCTATAATCTAATTCCTCTTTAATCTCTATGCTTGGTTGTGTGAGTGCTAGTAGGTAACTCCATCTAGAATTTGTATCACAAATTCTAACAGTGCCATGTGCAATACTTTCTCCAATTGGGTCACAACCTACTTCAATTATATGACTTGTTGAGTAGTGATGATGATTCTATCTAGATTTGATAATTTCCTACAACTACGCTTAAAATCTCAATATAGATTTCCTCTTTGTAAAGGAGATGTGCTCCCATTTGATGGAAATGTACTTTGATAATCTTAGGTATCAATTTTGGGTAGCTAAAAGATATTAATAAATCAATCTCTCTCTCTCTCTCTCTCTCTCTCTCTCTCTCTCTCTCTCTCTCTCTCTCTCTCTCTCTCTCTCTCTCTCTCTCTCTGCCTCCTTTGTTTTTGATATGGCCCCAAAAAAAAGGGGCTAGCCCTATTGGCCAGCCCCCCACCTCCTTACCTCCCCCTGCTGCTGACGTGGCAGCACTACCTGCCACAAAGGCAGCAGCGCTACCTAACATGTTAGCAATAGCAACGCTGATGGACAAGGCAACATTGCTTGCCACATAGGCAACAATGTTGCCTGATATGGCAGTGCTACCTACCATGCAGGCAACAACGCTGCCTAACATGTCAATAATAGCAGCATTGCCTGCCACACAAACAACAGCACTGCTTGATATGGCAAGGCTATCTGCCATGCAGGCAGCGCTGCCTGAGATGACGGTGCTGCTTGCCCTCCATGCCTCCTCCCATCTCCCTTCTGCCTCCATCCTCCCTCCTACAGGTTCTACAGCTCCCTCCACTAGGTAAAGGTGGGATTCGGTATACAGGTCTAAGACTAGATTAGCTAGTGGTCGTGGCTTTGGAGGGGTCATTTGCTTATTCTGGGAGTCTCTTCATCTGATCATCGTGTTTATCAGACATGACAAGCATGTTTATATTTGGATTCGTATTGTTGGACAGGGTATTTTGGCTTGGACAGGGATCTCTTTGTTGCTGCATGCTACTTTCCTCCAGAATCTTCTTCTTTTGTTGAGGGCATTGGCTAACCTTATCTTGACTTCTCATTGGATATTGTCATCATATCTCTCCCACCACCCTCTCGAATCACTCTTTCCTCTCTTTCGCTATTGGCCACCTCCCACACCCCCCGTCATCTTCTCACCCCACGCTTACCCATGCACCCAGATACACATTCAGCCCTCGATACAACCCAGTCTACCAAGAGTCTCTGGCCTCACTACTCCATTCTTTTCCCCATGATGGTTCGGTTGAATCACAAGCTACTTTCCTTACCACATCTCTTCACACTGCCGCCTCTCTAGCCTTTCCTTTTAAGCCTCATAAAGGCAAACCCCACATTGTTCACCACCCCATCCTCTGCACCCCCTATGGTATGACATCAAATGTTGCTCTCTTCATCATATTGTTGCTCATGCGTGTACTCGTGCCCCTTACCTTCTCCACTCTTCCCGACATTCATACCATCGTACACTTCACCTTAAAAAGCATGCCCATGATGACTTTGAAGGAACACGCCTTGTTGACCTTCTTTTAGCTCTTCCTCGAGTGCTTTTTTGCGTGAGTTTATTCCTCGTGGACCACCACCTCTCTTGGATTGGGCTGACTATGCTACTAGCCTACACCATACCCACTGACTCACCCATTCTATCTCTCCCCGACCATATGAGTTCACCTTCTTCACCTTTGATATAGTCCTTGTGGCCATCAAGCGACTGTGGTTCACCAGTATCGAATTAATATGCTAATATGTCTCTCTTCTATCCAGTCTTCCTCCCTCTTACGACAATCTAGTATTGCTCTTGCGCAACAATCCTGAGCCATCTCTACAGAAGCTGATAACAAGTTTATTGTAGGAAGAAGTAAGAAGGAAGAGCTTATCTTCATCGAATAGACAGTCAAGCACCTTGTATTTGAATAAGCAACAATCCCAAAGGAAGAAGAATCCAAAGGACAAGAAGACGAAAGCTAAGCAACTAATTCGAACCGGCAACAACAACATGATCGACAACAACAAAAGCCAAAGACCAAACTCTTCTACAAGTATCGCAAGAGACCAATCATTACATTAAGGACTGTCGAGTTCTCAAGCATAACGAAGCAAAGAAGAAGATGTAGCTACAAGATGGAAGTTTTGATTTTTCCAGAGACTCCCACGATGATTCGACACTACTAACGGTGCAAGATCAACGAAGTAGAGAGACCCAGCAAAGGTGTCTTGATTCAGGTGCTTCTCAGCACAGGACTGTTGAAATAAATGCCTATTTTGCCCCTTAAGGCTTGTATACTTATAACTTGTAAGTTGTGCATAAGAAATGGGGGTAAAACATTTATGTACATAGTACACCCCACTTGTGCTAATTAGGCAAGTAATAACAAGTAGGTTAAAGACCCATGTGTGGCCTAGAGCTAGAATTAGAAAGACACCACCTCTATACATTACATGTTGTATGTGGCCCTTAGTTTGGAGGGGTTTCCACGCCCTACCACTCTTTCACTAATCATTCAAGTTGTGTGAGCTTTGAAGTCCTCTCTCTCTTGTTTTTGTCTTCTACTCCATAGCTGGTTTTTTCAAGCTTCCATGGTGTGCTTACTATGTTGTTATGATACTCCATAGTTAGGCCTTGGATTTTGTCAAGGACTCCATGCAAGTACCTATTGGAACAACTCACAAAATCAAATTCGAAGTACATATACTTCGGAGACTCAAGTTCACACAGGATCGAAGGCCAAGGATCAATTTGCCTTCAATTTCCAAATGGTGTTTCTAGACTACTTGATGGTGTACTTTATGTGCCGCCCAAATTAACAAAAAATTTATTGTCTATCAGCAAAAGATCACATATCAAGGCTATAGGACTTTGTAACTGTTGGGCACATAGTGGATCCCGCCACTAAAAGTATTGTTCGGCCAAGCCTTGCCAAATGGGCACCACCACAGTACATTGTATAGTTAGAGTAATAAGTGCGAGGGCATTGGCATCCTGCACGTACAAGCCCAACCCAATGAGCACATGGCTAGTTATTTCAAGTTATTTCCTAGAGACTTGGGCCCTAGGTGTAAATAAATAATGTAGAGGCCCAAAGTCCAAATTCACAAAAAATTTATTGTCTATCAGCAAAAGATCACATATCAAGGCTATAGGACTTTGTAATTGTTGGGCACATAGTGGATCCCGCCACTAAAAGTATTGTTCATCCAAGCCTTGCCAAATGGGCACCACCACAGTACATTGTATAGTTAGAGTAATAAGTGCGAGGGCATTGGCATCCTGCACGTACAAGCCCAACCCAATGAGCACATGGCTAGTTATTTCAAGTTATTTCCTAGAGACTTGGGCCCTAGGTGTAAATAAATAGTGTAGAGGCCCAAAGTCACAAACTCAAGTTACAATAAGGAATCTAATTTTGGTCAAAGTGGGACTCACATGATTCATGTGAGTTACTTTGTGCTAAGGTTAGAACCATTAGATTGGGTTTGTGTTAAGTTGAAGGTCTTGGATTAGAATCCTTGCCATTCTACTGTAGCCAATCATAGTGAAGGAGGCTCACCTCTCAAATCTATAAAAGGGAGCCATTTTCTTTGTATTGTATCTTCTCTTCTCTTCTAATAAAACTTTGTCGATTCCACTACTCACTCTCTCTCTCTCTCTCTCGCTCTCTCTCTCTCTCTCTCTCTCTCTCTCTCTCTCTCTCTCTCTCTTCGTGCTATGCAAGTGAAGGTGAGGTTGCCACTCCCAACGATGATCCCATACTACGAACGACACTACAGTGGCGCCATTGCCGAGGAGCGCCATCACTTGTCTTCTCGCATAGCACTTTTCTTCCTAGTTCTCACTCTCTTCTTCTCTCTCACCCTTTCATTTCATCAAAAATCATGTTTTTAGCTTGTTATTGTTAGTGGGGGATGCACTAGTGTTAGGAGAGTAAATTAGACAAAAACCCATTCTGAAAAAATTAGAAAAATCTGTGAAAAGCGTGACTATTTAGTTTTTTTGGAGGGAAATAGGCTGAAAAAAGACAGTTTTTTAGTCCTCTGGTAGGAACCTTCGCCCAATTGTAAGCAATGTCTGAATGGCACTTTGTACCTATAGATCATCAGGTGAAGGTTAGTTCCCAGCCAATCAAAAAACACACCAAAAATCATTTCCAGAGCCCATAACTTTTTATCCCTTTGAAACAACCTTCGCCCAACTACATGTAGGCTCAAAATAGTATTTTGGACTTACTGTAGAAGTTGCTAATGTTAATTCCCAACCAAACTGCAAAAAAGTGGAAAAAACTCAAAAAAAAACAAAAAACCCTTGAAAAAATCAAAAAAAAAATTGGAACACTGAAAAGAACCTTTGCCAACCCTAATGAAGCTTTCACTAGTGTTCATAGCTTACAGACGACTCTGCGAAGATTACTTCATCTTGGTGTCTTGCGAACGTTCGCAGTGCCTCAAAGAGTTCAATTGCCCCTGAACGTTCGTCAGTCTTGCTAAGGCTTTCACTCCCTGTGTACAGCCTACAGATGATTGGGCGAATGTTAGTTTGGAGTCTGTAAGTCGTGCAAAGGTGAGATCTAACTCTGAGTAATTTTCAAAAAGGAAAAGTGAACCTTCGCACAAGACCTCAACTGCTCCATCTGAGTAAGAGAAGTCTGTGTGGAAATGAGTGAACGTTCTTATGAAGATTTAGACCCCCTGCAAATGTTCTCTGTGACAAAAAGACCTTTTTTCCCTTCTAAACCTACATGGCAGTGGTATTTCTGAGGTGTTATTTCTGAGCACATTAGGAGTACCATTAGGTGAAGCAAGGTTGCTCTCTTTCACCGGTTCTCTCTTGCTTATATATTAATGAGTTAGAGAGAGTCATCTCACAATGCGATGTCGACATTCTGATTGCCATTCTTCTTTATACGGATGATCATCCTAGACGACGTCAGCAAAGTTACCTCATGTCACAGCTCACATCACATCCTTCTTCCTCAGCAGCAGATCATGATGATATTGATATTGATATTGTTATACCTCACTTTGTATATCTAGTAGCATTATAATGATTTCAGTTCATAGTATCTAGTTATGTTGTTTTTTTGCTATGTTTTTGGAGACGTTTTCATACACTACCACTAGCACAAACATGTTGCAAAATCAAAGTTTCCATCCTTATTCATTTCAAGAGTACTACTTTCTAACAGACTCATAAAATTGCATGAAAGCTATCATCCAAACATGTAGTCTATCAACGAAGCAACTTGTTAGCAAAGCAAATGTTCAGCTTATTGATTGAGAAGCATGGACTATTGTTGTGCATTAACATTGACAAACACAAAGAATATAAAAACGTCAAGAAAACAAGGATAATCTTACAGATTCAAATGTACACCTTCAATGTTTAAGAACACAACTTTTATGTATATACAAGAATAAGAAAAGCATCATGAGACTGCCAAGGTCGGCATATTCATATACCCCGATAATACCAAATGTTGCCAAGTGAGCAAACAAAGATGCATACTGCAGTACAATGGGCAGCTTCTGTAGCCTACCCTGAGAGACAACACACAAGTGACTGAGCTCAAGGGATCAATTATCTTAAGATATCAGCATCTTCACCATCAAAGTAGGAAACTACCAAACAAATGCTCAAATTTACAAAAAACTAAAATAGAAATGATGCAAACCCAAATCATGGAAGTGGAATAGTGAAAAAACTTGTTTAAAGGTTATAGACAAAATAGATGTATGACAGTTTTTAGGAGTTTAAAACTAATTCAAAAAGTTGGTGTGCCATTGTGTTGGATGGATGAGGTCACAACTTAGCCGTTGAAATATCCAGCCTCCTGGCCTCAATCATCTTCATGGTGATCTTGCCTAGGGATAGTAAGAAAAATATTAAATAGCTATTGCCTCACTGAGGTGACCAAATTCACTTGATCTAAATTTTGTTTCTTTAGAGCACTTGCCCACATCAATGAATACAGGAAAACTGCATTTGGTGTTAGAGTTTTGACAAATTTGAACTGTTCTAAACAGCTAGGAAAAGAAAATTTCAGGAAAAAGCTGGAAAGTAAGCAATTCAACAATTATCAAGCTTACTAGTGGTGTAAAATATGAGCATAGCAAAATCAGAAAC